>JAVJGJ010000057.1:80444077-80475767 GCA_035590215.1 Microhierax caerulescens
GGTACTGGAAGGCTGCTCTAAGGTCTCCCTGAAGCCTCCACTTCTGCACGCTGAACAACCCCAGGTGTCTCAGCCTGTCTTCACAGGAGAGGAGCTCCAGCCCTCTGATCATCTTTGTGGCCCTCCTGTGGACTCACTCCAACAGCTCCATGGCCCCGAGATGAACGTAGTACTCCAGGTGGGTTCTCATGAGAGCGGAGTAGTGGTGGAGAATCTCCCCCCTCAACCTGCCGGTCAGGCTTCTTCCAATGCAGCCCAGGATATGGTTGGCTTTCTGGGATGCAAGCGCACATTGCAAGGTCATGCTGAGCTGCTTGTCCACCAATACCCTGTCTTTCTCCCTCAGGGCTGCTCTCAGTCCGTTCTTCACCCTGCCTGTATTTGTGCTTGGGATTTCCCTGACCCATGTGCAGGACCTTGCACTCGGCCTTGATGAACTTCATGAGGTTCGAACAGGCCCGCCTCTCAAGCCTGTCAGGGTCCCTCTGGACAGCATCCCCTACCTCCAGCATGTCAACCGCACCACACAACTTGGTGTCATCGGCAAATGTGTGGAGGGTGTACTCAATCCCACTGTCCATGTTGCTAAGAAAGATGTTAAATAGTGCCTGTCCCAATACTGACACCTGAAGAATGTCACTCGTCACTGGTCTCTACTTGGACATCAAGCCACTGACCACAACTCCTTGACTGCAACCATCCAAGCCAATTCCTTATGCACTGAGTGGTCCATCTGTCAAATGAAATCTCACAGACTAGAAGCAGCATCAAGTCCCGCACTAGAACATGAACACCCTGCTCTCCCAGTCCACCTGAGTCTTTCAAGACCTTCCCCAAGTACCTTGCATGTCCTCCCACATCCTACAGCTCAAACTTGGCGTCGTGCTGCAAAAACATAACTCGAGCAGGCTGCAAAGCTTATTTTGTGTAAACACAGTAAGGGATAGAGATACAGGCACAATATCAGCATAAGGAGCAATCAGTGTATGTAAGAATGACGAGATGGGAGTGGAGTATATACTAGACACACTCATATAACTAAAACACAAAACAATGCTGCAGTAGGCCCACATCATGACATGACAGCTAATAGACAAGAGTCAGTGCAATTCAGCTGCCTCCAAAGGACGGTGACATGTACAGAATGAACTTGAGCCCAAGTATGGACATTCTTTGGTCCAATGAACAATGTAAGTGATGAAGAGTCTAGCCTTACAGTATCTAAATAACGCAGACAGCTCTCCCCACTGTTCTGGAGAGGGAAGAAATACCTAGCAGAGTTGCAGCACAGCTGTCAGGTCACTCGTCAAGAGGGAGATACACACACATTAAAGAGGAACTGAACCTTTACTTTTCCAAGAATAAAGTTACTTAATGAGCAGACTGCATGCAAGGAGTTTTTTCCCCCAGTACTACTCTAGCCAGGCCACTTCAAGTAAGGCAACACTATGCTATGCAAACTGTGGTGGGACTGGGAAGAGAGAAACAAGCATAGATAACCTAACTGTGATGCAGCTATGGTATGAGGAAGGAGCAGTATCTTGAAACCACTCTTCTCTACGTTAAACAAATTGTGGTTGAACTGTGGTTCAGCTGACTAAAGCCTCTGAAAGGCAAGCCACCCTTTTCTGCCTGAGTCCATTTCTAAAACTTTTGCAAATTAAAGTATCATAATACTCCTATTTTCAGGAGCTACTCTTCTATAGTTCTGGGAAGAAAAAGAGGGAATATACGAGCACAGAACCTAAATTCAAGCCTATGTCTCTCTTCTGGATAAAATTATATTTACACAACAAAACAGAGGATAAGAGGTTAAATAAATCTTAAGACAACTCCATGCTTAATATAGCCTTCATTCTTCTTTTTGAGCTGGATGTGGGGAGTACTCTACCAGTGCTTAGGTGACTGATGAAGTTTAATGAGGTTGCTAAGGGATGTCCCTCTCATCTCAGGCCTGGCTTTCATGAGACTGTACAAGACTATACTAGAAGTATGACAGGTATTGCAGAGCTGATGCTTAAGGCTGGAAAAAAGAACCTATAATGGGAAAAATATCAAGTTGGAATGAAAGTTTGAAGGAGTAACACTTTCTGAAAAAAGTTTCCTTATAAACCTATTTCTGCTGATAAATATAATCCGTGATAAGGAAAATAGCTCAGTAAGTTTTTCACTTGTAATATAATAAAAGGGTCTTTTGGAAGCCAATTAGAACTGCTTCCAGTGGAAGAGAAAAACAAGGAAAAAAATCCTGCATCTCTACAACAGTCGCACTTACGATTTCAGACATGTAAAAGTAATTAATTTATTAGTTGAAAATTAAACTCCTATGCAGAAATTATATGCATCCCTCCCTCTCACACATCTTTTTATTGCATCTTACAATCAGAAAAATTTGAGCGCAAGACTAACAGAGCCTGCCTTGTCTACAGACATGATGGAGAATTACAGAGACCACATCATATGGGGTTTGTAAGGATCTGGCCATGACAATCTTGAAGCATGGAGAAGCAAGCAGGGCAAGACCCTATTTCCACAGAGAAATAAAAAAAAATATGCTCATTGAAGCCTATCAAAGAAATTAAGGAATGAGTTAATATTAGAACCCAAGAAGCCAGTTTCATAGTTTATGATATGAACACCAGGTAGTAAAAAACCTGCACAGCAAGGCCATGAAACACTGTCTGAGGTACAAAGAAAGAACCAATCACTCAAAAAGATGGCCAAAGTAATGGTATAAAATGGCAATATAACCCATAAAAAGATACCTACAGCAGGAATCTATGCTTCCAGCTTTCTTTGTACACCTATCACCAGCCCTCATAATCCACTAACTGGCATACAACTTCATGAATGTTATGCATGGGATAAGGTGTGAGAGAATTTTACCTTTGAGTTACAGAAAACAATGCAGGCACCTTAAATAGTTCGTATTTCATTTCCATTTCCTTAAGTATACAGTTATTACCTCAATTCCAGCTTTATCACTTCAGGGAGGTCTCCAATACTTATTTCTTCCACTTGTAGCTCCTTAATAGCATCTAGGAGTTTCTGTTGATCTCCAGGATTTGTAATGCCAATCTAAATTTACAAAGTAATTCCAAATATATTTTACTTTTAATACTTATTAGACATAAGAGTACAGTACATTTATTGTGTGAGCTTCTAATTATTCAATCAAAAAAAGTTCTTTTTAAGTTATTTCAAAAAATACAATGTATGTAACTGCCAAGAGAAAAAATAAAACCACAGAAAATATTCAATGATGCAAAACAAAACTGCAAGAGCTGAGGAAAAGCCAAACTGAAATTGCACAGGATATTCAGAAAATCTGTTTAAGGTTTATAAAGAAAAAAATCATAGCAGTTTTTGTAAGTATCCCTGTGTTGTTAGGATGTCATACTCATCTATTTCAGAATCATCTCAGTCATCTCTTACAGTAAAATAACCAATCACCATGATGGTGCTACTCGGAAAGAATGGAAACTATAAAATCAGCATCAAATGAAGAATTTTACAGAAAAAGGCCAGATTTTAAGAAGGGCTTTTACAAGCTTTTTGGTTTATATTTTTTTCCAGTTAGAGAAACTGGTCTCGTAAGATACAATACCTTTCTAAAACCTTCTTTTCTTATAGAATCTCATTTGAAGTATGTTACATCTACAAAGAAATCTAGTTGGTTCATACTACCTCCAAAACTTCTAATGATCAGAAACTAGTAGAGAGAGAGAATATGATCTGTTAAAGAGACGTTCAGCCAGATGTTTCTACCAAGAAACAGCCTGTAAAAGCAGCCTTTTTATGTATCTCAAGGACAGCATGCTTACAAACTCAAATTAAGACCAAGCCCAAATACTACTTGACGTCAGTTTATAAAGTCCCTAAGCTCAAATCAGGTCATCTTCTATATTCTTGGTTAATGCTTCCAACAACAATAGAAAAGTTCTGAAGTGTTCAACGCTTTTTGTCTTTTTTAGCTGAAGAATTTTCTTCAGGAGATAAACACTATGTAACTGAGATTCTCCAAGTGATGCCTGGGACACAAAACATTGTCAGCTGTGTTATCCATCAACTATTTCAGATGAGAATTTAACTTATATTTAAATTGTAGGCTAAGAGTTTTCTTGCAGAACACTTAAAGAAAAAAAAAGTTCATTTCTTAAAAGGGAAGTGTTTCTGTGGCACATTCAGTACTTTTCCTTGCTCATCTAACAGGCTGCTGTGCAACACAGGACTTCTGATTTTAGCAGCCCTAAGGATGCTTCTCCACACAAGTGAAAAACCTCATAATGCCAGCTTCAAGTAGGACTTTGTTCCTAATTCTCCAGCTAAGTACCTGGACTCAGGAGGAGTGGCCCACTCTGGAATTTGAGACTGCAAGGATCCCACAGTGTCCAAAGCTAGAATGTATGGCACATTCACTGATGTTTTGAGGGCCTCAAGTTCCCTGCTGCAGCCTCAGAAATCTGGAAGATGTTAGTGTCTGCAGTCTCCCATATTTCTGTAATTATTGCAGAAAGAATTTTGAATGAATGGCTGACAACACATCAGATCAAAAAGCCAGACAGTCTCATTTCGCCATATAGTGCTAAGCAGCAATTCTAGGGAAGAGAAGGTGCCTAGAGAAATACTCGCTTTGTGTGTAAGTATTGTTTCTTGATGCTCAGTGTTCATCATGGCTCCATAAAACAGTCCTCCAGGTTCTCTACCAGGTGTTCAAAAATCACTGGTAACATGTTACTCTGGGTTCACAAGTGCATCTTTAAACATTTCAAAACCATGTTGTAAGTCTATAGACAAGTAAGTTCTTCAGAAATGTAAAATCCCAACAAAATTTATTAGGAGTTTAACCACAGGTGTCAAGAACTTTTGAGTTTCTGATAGGTTGCCATGGGTACCTGAAGAAATTGTACTCTAGTTTCTTTGGTAAATATCACTAGCAGCCTTAAGAAAGAAAGATCTGGACTTTCTAGAAGTTATTTGCTTTACTTATGTCGAGCTGTAAGTTTGCTCTATTTATTAGTTTTCAAGTTTGCCTTGTGGAGCCCTATCTGGTACGAACTAATGCTTTCTTAATGCTTACAAAGCATTACAGCAGTCATTTCACAACGCAGAAGCTGATCTGTGCAAGAGCAGGAAGTTTATTTTTCAAGAAAATTTTTTCTTAATAAATCAAATGAGCTCTTCCAAGAACAGAATGGCAGTTATTCTTTAATATTAAAACTATCATGCTTAAAGCAGGAACTATGGTGAACATGGGGTTTGCTTTTGACTCCATCTTCTCGTTCCTGAACAAGCAAATCATGATACATCTTTCTGACTAGCATATCAGGAAGACACTGTACTTTGTTCCCCTAGAAATAAAACACAATTTCATCCTTCTGCAAATGAATCTGTGACTGAGCATCACCACATCTTGAAGATATGGTTTAGGAAATAAAGGATGTGATAGAAGTCATCATAGGTAAAGCCTTCCACCACCACAGTAATTCTGATCTTAGAGATACTAGGTGCAGAACTTAGGGGTCAGAAAGTATATAGACCAGTTCAAACTACTTCCCAAAGCAAACATATGTTCCCTTTTCAGGCCACCTCTGATGAACGTGAGGGTTATCCAGAACTTGACTATTCATGCAGTGATGAACGTATGGAACATCCACAGTGCAAGAAGACCTTCTTCCTTATGGATAAGCAAGGTTTTAAGTTGGTGTTGGTTTGATTATATTCTACAGTCCAAATAATGCAAACATTATTGTGAAGTGGCCATATGTATATGTGTACAAGTGGTGTACAAGAACTTGCTTGTATCTGTAAAACAATTGTGCGCAGTCTAGATTTTGATTTTAGGCACATCAACTCTAACATCACCTGTTTTATTCTTTACTTAAATAAATAAATACATAAATAAAACCCAGCTCTTGAAATTCCATGTCCCAAACTCATGCTCCACCATCAACATGACTTTTCTGTCATCCTTTAGATGGAAACAAAAGAAAAGGTGAATAACAGATTGCCTCAACACATGAAAGATTAAATACTTCTCAGATAAAAGCCATGAAGTTACATATGGATTCTTACAACCTTACCATCTTGCCCAAGTGGCCACTATTTTTAATAACCTGACATTTTCCTGCCAAATATTAAATACTTTCTTGTGGGGAGGGAGGGCAGAGGAAGTAGAGTCTTGGAACTGTGATACGGAAACACACAGACCAGAAAATTCTCCAATGATGAAGTTAAACTTCTGGGTTATATTTTAAATTCTGATGTGTCAGCTTTTCATTATGCGTTCTCAAATCCAGAAAAGGATGCAGATTCATTCTAAACTAATAAATATGAGAGAAAGGAACCTTCTTAGTCCTGAATGCATCCAGAGGAAAAATTACTTCTATTGCTATCTTGTGAGACCAATGCTCAAAACTACCACCACCACAAAAAACCAAACAAACAAACAAAAAAAACCAGACAAAAAAGATCTGAGTGTTATGAGTAGCACAGGATCAGACAAAAACCTTCAAATGTTGAATAGACAGACAGTATACTGAATAGACTTGCCTGAGTATGGAAGAGTTTATAAACTTGAGGAATGCAAGGATTTCAGCTTGAGAGTCATTGTTTAGGCACTGTTGTAGAATACAGATAAAGATATTTACAGAGAAAATATCTTTCTGATATAGTCTGATGAAGGCAAGTGTATCATGTTAGTGACAGGATTTCTCCCTAGTTCTCCGGATACAAAGCGGCTTGGTTCACAGGCATCCATCACAGGTCATCATTAATCTTTGTAGTAATAAGATCCAGGCTCTTTAAAATAGCTGGCTGTTAGCTGACGATCTGCCATCACACTAAAAACTTTAACTCCGGAGTTACAGATTAGATTTGTTCTATCAGCATTGTGGGGACAAACTGTTAGTAGAGCTCTAAAACCAGACTGCATCAAGAATTTAGGATAACTTATGAAGTGCTAATAAGCCAAGAGTGTTATGTAATTTTTCAAATTCTCTATTGAAGACTAATTAACTTAAGTCCAGGCACAAAGCATGACTTATTTTCCAGGAAATGCTTCCTGCTGTAGCAGAGCTAAGAGGCAAGACAGTTCTGCACCTACAGGTATTATCTTCCTGTGCAAGAGCAGCCCCAGATATTTACTTCAGTTTGTTCCAAAAAGCCCTCTTTAAAATAGGGAGCCTCAAACATGTTAGAACACAGAAACAGAAGTTAGGAGTTTGGTGAAGAAACAGTAAGGCTTAGCCATTCATAAAAGTCAACAATTCTCTCCCCTTCCTGCAATGTCCCTTGGACAAAAGCAAATAACTATTACAACATCATGTTGTATGTGATGAGTATGAACATATGCGCAGTCAGATTTGCAGTTTAATGCAATCATAACCAACGCAGCAGCTCACACAGTGATGAAAGACACAACAATCTCATCTAAGAGCAAAATTCCTGTCAACAGGGGTTTTAAGATTCATATAAAGCCCACACCAGGATGCTGTTCAGTGGGCATGATCCTGAGGCTTCAGAAAAGCAGTAACATCAGAACATGCTGAGATGCGTATTTAGGTCTAAGTGAACTCTTAAATCTCTTAATTAACAAAGCTCCCTATAGATGCTTCCTCTGAGAACACAGAAGTACTTTTGAACTCTGTCAAAACTCGTAAACTCTACTCAGTTACAAGACTAAACTTCACATAAAACATCTTTGTGACACCAACTCTGAAGGAGTATTAACATCTGTATGCAAATGTTGGTTCCAGCTGCTAGAACACACGCCTACTTGGTGCCAGAATAAGAGGAAAAAAGATGACACTGAAGACATGGTTAGCATCAATAGCAGGGTGCAGGCTTGAGGCAGCTATTTTAATGAGGCATCTTTGGTATCCCAGGTACAGAGTGCTCAGAAGAATCCCTCATCCTGAAGCACTGAACATTGTTCCAAGGAGACTCCTATAACTGGATTTTATTATGGCATCCTTCTGTAAGCACAGGAAGTCTTTCATTTTCCACAGGAATAATTCCAGTAAAGACTAAAGAAAAGCAACCACCCTACCTCAACTGGAAACTGAAACTTTGCAATAATGCATCACTTAGTCCTGGCTAACAGTGAAATACCAACCTTCCAAGCTGCAGAAAACTGTAATAAACCAAATCTACACTCCTCCACTTTTTTGGGGGTGAAGTTTTACAAACCTGTGTGGGATATGAGATTCCACAATGTAAGAGTTCTTGTTTTTCCAACAGAAATTACCACCTCACAAAGGAGGACCATATTAAAAGTAGTTATTTAGGATTACCTACTGCTAATCCTATCACTGATTTCCTTTCAGGGAAAACATACTTGAATACTAAAAATGGTAACAATTAAAACAGATCTATTTCCTGCTCACACCCCAACGCCCACATCACTGCAGCAAAGAAATACTGGGGAATTCCACTTCATAGTCAGATCTAGGCAGAGCAAGATGCAAGAATTCAACTCACAGAATTCAAAGCTGATCTGTGGGATTACATACTTTAGAAAAGGTCTGTATATTCATAGTAAAATTCATATTCACAGTAAAATTCAAAAAGTTGAAGTCTGCAAACAGATCTTAAATATTCTTACAAGGTTATACATTTATAAAGAGAAGTTAAGATATTAAAACATTTAAGAAAAAAGAAAAAAACTACAATAAGTTCTAAAGTAGTAAACTGACCTGTATTAGCTCATCTTTTTTCATGATCAGAAGTTGTCTTAAAGATATATCTCTTTCCTGCATAAAACAAAGGGAGTTCTACCATCAAAAAGAATTTCAGAAGAAATTTGTACTTGATTTTTTTCCACTTATGTTTTACTTCAGTTTTCAGAAGCAAAACCAGCTATACAACACCATTATCGAATGAGAGAGTTCTCTAGTTTAGAAACATCACGTGGTGACTAACACACATAATCAAAATTAAGCAATCCAATTCAGTCCACTGCAGTTTAACACTTTTTATATAAACTTATATTTAATAAATTTATTTTAATTAATTCAATACATTTATTTGAGTTAATATACTAGTAGTGATAGAATTTTTTTTTATGCTGTAGGTGCATTTTGCTTTCATGGGTTACTTTACAGATAGCAGATACACCACAAACTTACCTTCAGTAATCCTATTATGTACTCTAGACCAAGACCATGTAAAAACACTTCCATGTCATCAAAAGCTGAACAGGAACTGTAAACATAAGTAATGAGATTTGACATGAAAAGAGTGGAAACTGAAGCAGGGGGGAGATATCCAGAAAAGACTACTATAGAAAAGCTCACCAGACAAAGCACTAGGAGCAACCTGAAGTTATACACACCTACTGATAATAGTAGTATCTCACATGCATCAAGGGGTACAATTTAATCTATCAAAAACTTGTAAGTGGCTTTTCTGTCTAATGAGTTGAATTGAACCTAAAGAAAATTATTTTCATAAATAAATGTAATTTTAAGTAGCAAAATGTTCCAACTGAACCTTAAAGTTGTGTTGCAAAAGCCTGAAAAATTTGGAAGTGGAGTTAAGGAAGATAACTGTATTCTTATCAGATAACATCCATGTAAACTGGATTCAGCTCACAACTGTTACCCTTCTGGTTCCATTTAAACCAAAAAAGTTTATCAAGAAAACAGGAATGTCTGTAATTGAAGATAGTGGAAATCAGTCTAGTAAGAAAGTTGTTGTCAGGAGACTACTGTTTAGAAGGTAGACTGAGGAAGTAGTATAACCCACTCTAGGTTCAGAGTCTAACATTATAAACAAAGGTAAAATAAAAATGTCAGTTCCCTACCCTACCAAAAGATATGAAGATATAAGGGGGAAAAATATATTTAACAGCTTTCAACAATCAAAAGAACAACTCTAATGAACAGAATTAAATGAAAAAGCAAATCATACAAAATGTAGAAAGGACTACTGCAATTGCTACAGTGGAGTCTTTGCCAAAACCTCAAGTTAAAAGATAAGTTTGCTTTGTCTTATTGTAGGCCCTGAAATGGTCTGCCTGCTTTTCATATCACAGACTCAAAGAGCTCCCATTAAAATCTGTATTAACAAAAAAAAAAAAAAAACAAGCAAGCAACCAAACTTCCCCTCCCAGGAAAAAAGCAAACGTCTCTGAAAATTGTTCTGAATACATAAGAAAATAGTTCAGGTTTGCACACTGTGAATCTTGCATTCCAGGATTTCTGGTATTTAAGTATAACTATCCCTTTACAAGGATGGACACCCTAAATCACACACGAAGGAGTTTATGCAGCTTCCACACTGTAGTAAGTTAATAATTCTGTGAGCATGCCTTCTGTCAGCAGACAAAATATAAAAAGTTCTAAATAGTTTAATAGAGTTTAAGCCCATCATCCCTACAATGAAGTTGTGTGGAATTGTGTTAACTTCTGCTCAATTCCTCCTCCCTCAACACACAGACAGCAACAACCAGTCTTTGAAGTAAGAATTCACATATACACCCAAACACTATATGTACAGCCAATGCCCTTCAACTGGCAAGAGGAGACAGTGTGTGACTGACCTGCCATGACAAAGGGTTGTTATTTAGGCACTCAAAGTGCCCAATTTGCAAAGGTTTTGAAGGTCTTGGGTAACTCAAGACTTTTTGTTCTGTTAAAGGTGCAAGAAAAGGACATTTTTTCCCCAAGATCAAAGAACGGGCTATTCAACATCCAGACAATAACTTGAAAGCCTCTGAACCAGAAAAGGACCTAATCCAGGAGCTGAAGAAAAGCAAATTCCTGAGAGGTATGTGCATTTCCTTGCATAGTCCAGGGCTCTGGAGTCAGGACAATGTCTAATTAGGATGGCAGACAGCAACAACTGAGGCTACACTCATTACCTAAGGATGACAAAAGGATGATAACAGCAAGAAAAGGTTACACTCGCTGACCCTGCATGGTGAGCCACAACTGATATCAGTACCAGATGATGCATTAGGAGCAACTGAAAGGACAGGGACTTCAGAAGACAACTGGCAATGCCTGTGATGAAAATTATACAGGCAAATGGCAGGAAGGAGACATCCAGCTCAAGGAACTATGATGGAGTAAACACGGGCATCAGTGTACCTCTTGACTACCACTAGGTGAAAAAAACCCCAACTTACTAGGGGCTGGGTATGTATGTGTGTGTTAGTGGATAAGCTATATTTTTAAGAACAGGCGTTTAACAGCCAGACATCTAGTATCTCTAGGGGACTGTCTCCTGAAATCCAGAGTTCTACTAATTACCAAAAATGCTCAAGGTTACGAAACATCAGAACTAGCCATTGCAAATATAAAAAACCTTGAACTTGACAAAAATATACAAACAAATCAGTTTCTCATCAGGTGCAGAGAAAACCAGTGAAGTTTAGAAAAAGACTACTGAAACACTGAAATCCTGGAAGCCCAAGAATTGCCTAATACAGAATTACATTTGCACAGCTAGACATCTGGCTGTCACAAAGTATTTTAAGCGGGCTTCAGGATTTTACTGTCTTATTTTAAAAGCTTATCAAGACTTCGCAAACACTGGTAGAACGTCCTCTAGCCACTGTCATGTTTCAACAGCACTAAATCCATTTGGATAACTGCTGTACAGTGTTAAATTTATTTCTTTATACCAGAAAAAGCCTAGGAAATGTCCTAAATAACCTAAACTTATTAAAAAGAGAGAGGTCTGTTCTAACACTGAGGCCATTACGTACAGACGGGTACTAGAAGACCACAGATCTTCAAAGCTGCTGAAGCAGGGGCTTATTTCAGTTGCAGGACACCTGCAAGCTTCAGGGTCAGGGGCACACTATACAAAAAGCTCTAGAGCTTAACTGATGTTCATACTTAATTCTGCCTCTCACATCACTGAAAAAAGAAAAGGCATAGCTCTTTCTGGCAACACGAAGCTGAAAACAGATATTCAGTGAAAGCATTAAAAAATTAACATCAAATGAAAATAATCACATAACAAGGAGTATGCAACAGGGGAGCGTACAAATTTAACAGAGTTGAAATGAACTGAAGTGCCATTGGAACCTGGCTCTACTATACTTTACACTAAGTGAGAGGAAGAAAAGATCTAGAGCATGTTCTTTGTTTATAATGCAAAGGAACTTTGCAATCTTGAAAAATTAATAGTACATTAATATATTTACTGTGGACCCTTGGAGTGCACCAAAGAATATATATTACATATTAGTACAACTTAGTCATTGATATGAACAAATACAATCTCTTAGGAGTGTTTATAAGCTGAAATTATAGTCATAGTGTATTTACCCAGCTCTGTGGTCAGGGGCAGCTGTCAGAAATTTGTACATAGCCTCTTGCTTAATTGTTTCATGGTATCTCCCTTGCAAGCGATTTGCAGCCAAAGAGAGTAAACTATGTATCTGGAAGAGCCAAAATGAATTAATTATTATTTAAACGCAAAATGCATAAAGATATACACAGGAATAAGACTACAAAGAGTTCTACCATAAATTACTATTTACAGGGAACATGAAACATCTGCCACTTCTTCTCTAAAGCATGAGAAATTAAGACAAAGAGTTAACTTCTCTACAATGAGGAGTTAACACCATGCCCACAGAGTCTATCAAGAGCATTTCTGAATTAAACAAATCCCAGCACAACAATGAACTGACACAAAGCAAAATAGTACATATAATTAAGTCTAAGGAAGTTTGCATCTACCTCTACACAAGCAGCAATCCACCAACATACTAATTTTTGTGGTTTGTAGAAAATAGTTCTACATACTCAAGGCAATGATCTGTCTAAAAAAGCATGAGGCATATGATTATTTTAACATCTCCGTTTCCAGTGCATAAACGGACGCAACACTTAGAAATTTATAACTGACAATCTAAGCTAACTGTATCTGACAGACTGGGATTCTTTCAACTGACTAAAGAAGCAAACCTTCTGCCAGACATCACTATGCAGCAGTCATGGACTCCAGAAACTGAATTGCCCCTGTGTGAGTTTTGAGATAGTTACTAGAAAATTCAGCGTAACAAGGAGAACCTCAATAAAGTTAAAGGAATAGTGAAACCACTTCCCTGAAATTCAGGTGACTAGCCAGTTTTACATAAATATACACATTCATGTATGTGTGGTGCTGGATAGGGGAGAATCAGAAGGGTCAAAGTAAGAAAAAAATCATGGTTTGAGATGATACAGTTGAGTAAGTGAAGGGAAAAAACCTCCAAAACCCCAAGTGATGCAAAGGCAGTCACTCACCACCTCCCACCAACAGGCCAAGGCCCAGCCAGTCTCCAAGCAATGGCTACTTTGGAAAAACTACACTAACAATCCACACCCCCCACCCCCCACCCCCCATTTTATTGCTGAGCATAATGTTATATGGTATGGAGTATCCCTTGGGTTAGCTACCCTGCTTGTGCCCCCTCCCAACCTCTTTCTCACTCCCAGCCTTCTTGCTGGAAGCAGGGGGGCACAGTGAGAAACAGAGAAGACCTTGATGCTGCACAAGCACTGCTCAGCAATAGCTAGAATACCAGTATGTTATCAACACTGCTTTGGTCAGAAACCTAAACCATAGCACCATACAGGCTGTTAGGAAGAAAAATAACTCCATCCACTCCAAAACATAAGAAAAATACCTCCCCTCCCAGTCACAGTTTCTGTAGACAGTCTATATGATAGCCTAAAGAGCAGACCCCCAAGCTGGAAGAAGCTCATGACCATTAAATATCTTAATACCATCTGGACGACTTTGCAGTAACTGTGTGAAAGTCAGCGCTTCACAGGTCAAGTGAAGTCCACCTCTCAAGTGTGAGAAGCCTGTATTCCCTCCATGTCAGAGGAAGTTGTGTTATAAGATTATATGGCTATAGCCTGCTGAACAAGTCATTTATCAAAGGCAGAAAGCATCTGTACCCCCTTCAAGTAACCTGAGCTAACAGATCACTGAGGTGCAGACACTGATCTTGCTAGCCTACACTGACAGCTTTGTGCATAGTTACCATTTTTGCTCCTGCCTAGCCCTGGAGTTTGGCAGGAATAAAACCCAACCCAAAACAAAACAGAAAGAAAGAGAAGAGAGAAGGGAGGGAGAAAGGGAGAAAAAAGCTGTAAAGTGAATTACAATTCACTAGAGTGAATTATACATTTTTTTTAAGAGCCACTGCAAACAGCCACATCATTGGCAAGAACTACTCAAGGCAAAGTAGACAGAAATCTTGTCTGATTGATCTACCATACATCATCTGGTAACAGCAGCAAACATTTATTTTAGAAGAATATATGTTGTCTTCAGCAGCTCACTCTCTCCACTGCTAATTAGTGGCTGCTCTTCCAATGATCTGATGACCACTTTACATTATTTTACACCTTCTTCCCTCCCAAGAATTGAGTTTGAAGATGGCCCCTTGTTAACAACTCTCCCCCTTGTTAGCTTTAGCCTTTTCACTCCAAATTCAATCAGAAACTATACACTGCAAATTAGTTTGATACCTGCATTCTCTCACACACTTTGGCAGACAGGAAAAAACCAACACATTATTTTTCTACTTCTCATTTCAACATTAGTAACATGAATAATCCCTTGCTCTGTATTCTAAATTTGAAGTAAGGGATTCTGATAAAAAAAGAATGGTTTCCAAAACATTACTACATAGCATTTAAAGCCTTGTGAAAAGTTGCAATATAACAGAAAATAGTCTATATAGATGTATAGATGTAATAGCACAAGTATTCAACTAGCTGCTATAATTTAGTTAATAAAGTAACACTTCCACAGAAAATTATAAAATTAATGAACAGATTTTTGAGATAGACAACAGAATTTCCATTTCAAAGAGAAATTAAATACCTCTGAGTGTCTATTGATTTTTGCTAGCTCTGCTGCTGTTTCCTCACATTTAGTCTTTAGATTTTTGTCAGCTCCCAGCTCAAGCAACTTCAAAATTACACTTTTATGTCCATGCTGTGCTGCCCATATTAATGCCTGTAAAGAACAACTTTGTTTTACCAAGTTTACATAGCAAATAAGAACAGAGGTTCAGTCAATAATGCAACTTTTGTAAGTTCTTACATGGCAGAATCTGGAGACAATTAATGCAAAAGAATCTCAAAGCAGTGTTAAAGCAAAAGAATGTACTGATGAGTTGTACTTAGAAGTAAGTTTCTGGGGTTTTGCTTTTTAAAATTTTTACCATTAATTCCAACACAGAAGTAAATCGCTTACCGAATATCCATTTTCATCTTGGGCATTTATGTGTGATCCGTGAGCAGCAAGAAGAGCAACAACTTGAGGATAGCCTTTTCTAGCTGCATACATCAGTGGAGTCATTTGTTTCCTGAAAGAAAAGGGAACAGGTGAAAAAAATAATTTCAAGATACCCAAATCCAACCGCATTATCAAGCAAAGCACCTCAATTCTGTAAAGATTCTCTGTTCTGTAGAAGAACTAAGCAAAGGATGAAAGCCCAAGACACTACATTCACCCTTCAGCACAAGGGTTGACTTAGTAGAACGTACAGATTCAGCAACTCATTTATCTCCAGTTAGCAATTTTTAAATATTTTATGAGTTCACATTTATTTTCTGATTGAAATGAAGTAAGTCAACTGTTGTCCTCCACAAGAGGGAAATTTAGAGGAAACTAAAAAAGTCTTCCAGGAGTTTAGAACATAGACCTATAGTAATTTTGGGAGGAAAATTTAAAAAAAAAAAAAAAAAAAAAGAAAAAAAGTATCAGTGCTTTATCACTTCCAAATTCAAGTAGTGCACTAACACAAATGACCTTAGCATGTCCCAGCTATGAGACATGGTAACTTGGCAACTAAACAATTTCTGATTTGGTTCTGAACTACAAAACCACTTTTTAAAGACCTCCCTCCTGCTGCCATCACAGACCCAGCAGCCAGCCTCTCATTTACCACATAGACCAGTTTAATGAGAAGGGAATGGGTGTAACAGCAGATCCCAGTTTTCACCCTACTAAAACCAGTGAGTATCAGCATATCACCCATTTTTCCCCCTCAATTAAAAAAAAAAAAAAAAAAGTGGCAGAGACTTTAATTTTTACTTCAAAAATTATTTTTAAAAGACACAGCTTAAGTGATGAATTCTATACGCAGTTTAATTTAAATCCAAAGTTCTGAAAAGAAACATGTAGTTCATGGAGGGCAAGCTGTAGATTACAACCAAATATTTAAGAGGAAGAATATTAAGAACAACAACTATGTACTTGCAAAACTCTCTGGTAAAAACAGTGTAAGCAAAAGAATCACAGGTCACACACCTCTTGCCCGTGTGCACCGGTGCAGTGACAGAGCACTCAGCACATATATTATCAACATTTAGACCTGTCTCCCACCAAGTATACCCAACAGTAGCCTTCAGAGAATTACATAAAAATAGCATATTTAAAATCTTACCTTTTCAAGTACTAAAACTAATTGCTCATAAAAATATTTTTGTCCTTTTATCCCATTCTTGTTTTCTGTTCCCGGAAGTGTTTGTGTTGACTCTTTTTCTCCTACACATACTACTATTTCTTATAATTGCTGAAGAAGTGAGTACTTAGACATTACCTTTCCCATTATTATTTTTTTATAACCTCGAACCATGATGACAACAGTCCATTGATCTTATGCTTCTATTGAGACGCTTGTGAAATGAAACCATTGTGAATTGCTCTGCATACTTTGGAAGAAAAAAAAAATTGCTCAAAAGCTTCTGCTAGAAAAGTATCTTTCCAGAAGCTTCTGCTAGAAAGGTATCTTTCCAGACACCTGACACTTCTTATTTGGTGGAATAAGATTGTAGAATTTTTTAAAAAAATGCCGTATTGGAGGAGAAAAATGTGGAATTTCTGGTCAATATGAAGTAATCAATTTAAGCTAAAGTATTTTACTAGTGATGTTCAATTAAAATTTATTGTCTCTCAAAATGCAATATTTTTTCCTGAAAAACTATGATGTATTGCTTTTAATGTAAAGTTCTGTGTCAAAAATCTGCTGTCAGAAGATTATTCTATCTTGTTAGGATACACTTCAGGGCAGGATTGTTCTTTCCAACGTTGTTTCTTAATAGAAAGTTCAATACCGAGCACTAGAGGGACCCCCAAAAGCATATGTATACCAGAGTATCCGTCTCAAAATACAGACTTCTGCCTCCTTCCTGCGTATTGCTATAACTAAGACTTTGCCTATCTTTCCTTATTATTGCTTATACACAAAAGGATAATATTTTGTCTTATGCAAACACAGTTAAAAGGTCACTGAAAAAAATCCAGTCTATTACAAACTGGAAAAAGCCTTATGATGGGGGGGACAAAAAGAATCAATTACTTGGAGATAAACAAAATGAAAGATAATCAGGCCTTCGAGACATACAGTCAATAAGAGAAAGGAACTTGGTCATGAATTGAAGGGACTTGCATCAGTCTATAACTAATTCAGTCCATCAATACTGCAAAAGCAGAAGTTCTGATTGAATTTAAGGAGGTACTTTTAATATGTCAATCAGTGAAACAGGTCACTCAGAGTTTTGTAGTCTCCATCTTTTGTAGGTTTTGAGATCAGGTGGCAACCTAGCCCAATGTCATAGCAGAGGTGGCTTTACAGAAGAAGTTGGACTAGAGACCTCCTGAAGTCCCTTCTGACCTGAATTACCCTGTGATCCTATGAAGATTCCTACAAAAACAGAGAAAAAGACTACAATCTGCCCCTGTAACTTAACAACTGGTAAGATAGCAAGATAGGTATCTATCTTTCTATCTATACATATACAGAGATCTATAGATCTCTACATTTTAAAGAATGAACTGAAGTTGATTACAACCTAATAATCTGTAGCAACAGAAATAAGATTTGCTTGCCTAATGGGAACACTCATTCCCACTAGAATTCCCACTACAAACAGAATATTGCTATTCAGTGGCAAGTAGCTTTTTACACTTTCCATGCTATCACCTTTGGAGTATTTACATCTGACTGCAAAAACAGTCCGTTCATGCCTGTTTTCATTTTCGTTTCTTCTGCTTTCAACTTTTTTTTTTCTTTTTTTGAACTTGCACACGGCTACACCTTCTGCTTTTTCAAAGGAAAAATACTGAACAAAGTCCAGAGGCTACAGAAGAATTTTCTCCAAGAAACATCATGTAGTGGTTACAGCCGTACAGTACTGCAGACATGGTATCTGAAATCAAAGCAACTCAATGACATTTAAAGCCACTGAAAAAGTTCCTCCATTTTTAATGTAAAACCCAAAAAAACCCAATAAACACGACATATAAAAGGTCCACTAACATAAATATGTAATTAGTACTTCCAGCATTCCGTTTTCATGTTTTTTTCAAAGGCTACAAGCTGTTTCAGGACAGAAACGTACATACAGCTGCAAAAATTTGCAACTGCATTTACGTACCACTATATATGAGGGGTTACCATTTAATGTCTTGGACACATGCTGCACCACTTCAGAAAGCAAGGCTCACTTACATCTATGTCCACAGGAGGGAGACCAGAGCATTAGGGAAAACAAATCTTGTTTTCTACAAATACAACAGCAAGCTTTAAGATGCAAAATCCATTGTTCCTTGCTAAAGTTCAAGAAAAATTAAATGTATTGGTTCATCTTACTGCAATCTAAAAATGTACACAGAAGCTGTAGTGATAACCATCCAGATAAAAGATCTGAAGAATCCCTTTGTCATTTTGAGGAACCATGCAGACATCCACATTTCAGCCATCTGGCTTGCAGATGACCTTCTTGTCCAAGCACCTGTGAAGCCCTTTTGTATAGCAGTTTGCCACATGACATTTCCCATATTGAACATGATAGTCAAGTCACAATCAGTAAGTAAAAAAATAAATAAATCTTAAAAGTAATATAAACAATTTATTAATTAAGCATGATGTTTGTTCCAACTATGTCTGCTGCTAGCTATGCAGCACCTAAATAAAAAGCAAGGAATTTGCTGGTCTCATGCAAATGATTGGGGGTTTTTGTTTGTTTTTATCTTTAGGTCTCCCAGCCTTTATGTTAAGGTTGGAGAAAAAGACAAAACCAAAAGGTTTTTCAGTTTTTAGAGCGATCCAAAACTTTGTATGTGACATCCACACAAAAGTACAACCAGAGGTTCTTACAGGCCCACTTCATCTTCATCCTGTCAAAAAAATGGGGTAAAACATAACCACAAGAGAGCAAGCTGAGTGGAACAGTCCTAAAAGCTGTAATTTGGAGCCTCCTACCCTGGATAACCACAAGCCATGATAATACCAGGTGATACAGTGATACCTAGCTATGTCACCAAAAAATGTCCCAAGTACCTGTCTGTTACCACTAAGCTGAATCTGCAGTGCAGGATTCACCACACTTGACAAACACACACTCTTATTTTTGGGATCATGCTCTCAAGCAAGACAAAGTTCATCTTCCTGGAAAATTCCTGAAGAGGGAGGAGAGGAAGAGATGACATCTTCCATCTAGACACAGGTTTCTGTCTACTGGGGAGATATCTATAGAAAAATCAGTATTTCAGGTTGGTGATCTTGAGAAATGGAAGATGTATGTGAAGTCTTATGACTGGATGTATGTTTATTAACTAAACCAGTGTATTACCAATATAAAAAATACAGTAGGTAGAAAACAACTTAACCTTATGAGTTTAGTCTCAATCTTTTACTGAGACCCCAAAGCAAGGAAATGATGCTACAAGACACTAATATTTTATTGATCCTCAAACTGAACACTTCTTCAGATAATCAGGAAGCATCTTCAGAAGCTTTTGGAGCCAGTTTCACCACTCCAGTGCTGTACATTAAGCCTGGAACTGAAAAATGAAGTGGTAACAGTATGTCCATAGCAAGAGAAGGAAAGCTACTTGCCCATTTTATGGTTTATTGGGGTTTTAAGTGATGAAGTGGGAAACACTACACATCAAGTAGTAGTGGAAGAACATACTTTTGTTACTGTGAGCTGCAAGATGCTTTTTCCAGGCATTATTTGCTGGAGCAAGTAGGAGAGTCCTCAACCTTCTTGAAGCAGAACTTTTTAGGAGAATAGAACATACAGCTCTAGTAAGAAGGTTGAGCTGGAAAAGCTGACATCTTTTTTTCAGGTTCCCTAGTTTTAGGCTTTATCGCCAGTTCTTGTACCTTCCTGCTTCTGAACTCTGCATGATTTTTTTAAAACTAAAACCCGGCATCTACTTAAGTTGTACAGCAGGCAGAGGTGGGATGGAAGACAGCTACAAAGTTATTTTCATATGACTAGAAAAATACAAAGGATTATAAAAGGTATTACCATAAAAATTAACAATAGGGATGGCAGAACTTTATGCTATAACATTCCCAATTATCCTACCCTGTCCTACATCCTCACTCCACCACATTTTTACAAGTTGGTTTAGCTAAAAAGACGCACACTTGGACGTAAAGTAGGAAAAAAAAAAGTTATCCCCATAATCTGAAACTTCTCAGACTGTTCTCAACTTTATTTCAAAGTGGGGGTAAAGTCTGCAGTCCAGAAATTCAGCACATACATGACAGAGAATTGCCCTTTCATTAGAAAGGTGGAGTAGATTTCACATGTAATACCAATCCTATTCAAATGACCCATAATCAGGGTAAACTAGTGGCAATGATAGGAAGTTTAATATACTTGGGATAGAATGTTGCTGATATAATGCTAACAGATTTCAGTGCAGGTTTTGTTTCCGTTTTACGCAACAGCTGCTCAGGTGACATTCCAAGACACCACAAGACACTGTCAGAATGCCTCCGTTAAAATTAGCACCTAATGTTGCTACTGTCCCTGAATATTTTATACCTCTGGCCAGAAACTGTGATTAACAGTTGTAAGCCTGGCAGTACCACCATGTGGTCAATACTAACTGGGAAAAGTACAATCTCAACTTCAGTATCTGGACTCCTTCCCCCTACCAAAAGATCTGATGAACAAGACTCAACACCTACATTCAAAAGCCACTCTTCCAAACTCACAGAAGTTGCATATTTACCATGCTTTTGACTTCTCCGTAACTCAGATAAGAGGAGAGAAGAGATTTATGGACATAGTCCAGATGAATACAGTACTTTGGTAAATGTAATTTTGCATCTAATTTTTTATATTTAGTCCCTCTGTACTGATGTTTGGCCAACATAATAAAGTAAGTCTTTCTGTCCCGAGTTCATGGTGCTAGAATAAAAAACGCTCTGAAAGACATGAAGTACAACAGAGCATAATATCACAACGTATTTTTTTTCTCTGAGGTGGATCAAAGACCTTGACTCAATTAGCATTAAATTCTCTCATTTTCTTGGCCCAGTCATAAAATGCACTGTAGCGCTTTAACTTTTCCTGGGTTATTTACCATTACTGAAATGTACTGTTTGTTATTTGGCATGGTTAACTATCACAGAATGATAATGTCAAGGTCTCTGAAATTATTATGTGGCAGTACAGACTTACTATCTTATCAGCAGCAATAAATATCTTGCTAAAATTGAGGTGTTACACAATTGCTTTATTCTGAGTATGCAACCTGAAGAAAGAACTGGGCAATATTGCGATGAAAAATTTCCCCCTCCATTATCGTCTTCTCAAGAAGGCAAAACAGACCAAAACTTTCATCATGAAACCATTTCTGATATTCCTCAAAACTGCTCTGAATGTAAGCATAAGTGAATATACATAGTCAACTTAATATCAGACCTGAGCAGTGATTGTATTTTCATGTATATGCGTTTATGTACATGACAGTATGCTTCAAGCTCAACTTGCAATCTGTACAATGACAAAAGACAGTTAAAGGTCTAGTTCTTATAATACTCACCCTAAAAAAAAAAAAAAGAAAATCAAAGACTTTCTGAAGACTTTCCTTTAAACGTACACAAGATTCATAACCATTTCAGAGCAGAAACACTGAAGACAGGCTTGGTCATTGACCAGGACTCAATTTTGTCAGACATTTTAAAGGTGAGAGAAAAAAAGCCACACACAACAAAATCAAACCTCCACATATACCATACAGAACAAGAGACAAAGAGCTTATATCGAAATAAAGGAGATTTCAGTCATTCACCTATTTGTACCTACTTCTAACAAAGAGCTATTGGCATGAAACATCAACTCAAAATACTCTCCGTACTGGAAAAGCCATTAGGTTTCTTTTACTCTATGTAAACAAGAACTTGAAGCATGTCATCGCTAAAATCTGTATTTACTGAACAACCTATGACATGCAATCCTAGCAGCAGTAATTTGCTTATCAGTTAGCCATGCCTTCTCCCTAAAAAGAAATCATAGCTTAACATTAATAAAACCAGTGTACCTTTAAGAAAGCACTGCAGGTTAAGAGATTTTTTTTTTTTTTTAAATAAGACTGCTTGAATATTTCCAGGCCTTACAAAAGGATATAGTATATAATTTACATTTTGGAGCAAGAGGGAGGTGAATGATGCAAGATAAGCAGAACAAAATTTTCAAGGTAGCATTCACTTAACCGAAGCATTCAGGCTACAGTAGCTCTACAAAGGCTATACAGAGCAGGTCTTACAATGCCTTGTTTGTTTCACCTAGCCATGACATTGCTTCTTACTCCTCTTTCAAAACTCTTCAGTTAGCACTTAAGCTTTCATACTTCACATTCTCATGAACAAAACTGTTTTTACAGCCATCAGTATGCAGTTCCCAATTGTAATTTAGCAAAAATATTGGAAGTTACTCTACTGAATACTTTCTCCTCAGTACTCTATCCTACTGCAAAGAAACCACTTACCTACTCCAGTCTTAAGCTCATCTTCTTTCTTAGACTACATTTCAAAAATGAGTTTATTTCTCGCTAGTCCTTCCCCACTCCATGCGTACTTCACAAATCAGACCAAAAACATTGCAAGTTTCTGTGTATCACCTCCAGATGACATGAAATAAAAAAGTCTACTGGCTGCCCTGACAGTGCAACAGAGAAAGGATAAACAGTAAACCCTACCTTACATGCAAGTGAAGTATTCTGCTCTGCATTCACACACATTCCAGTTGATAGAGGACAAAAGAGAAGCTTGGGAAACATCACTCTGGTTCTTAAGAGCTGAGACAGCCAAATAATGGGAACCTTGTTTTTAACACCTGTGGTAAACTGATAACACAGGAAGTACTCTCACAATAATCTCAACTCAATGACAGTTCTGATGCTCTCCTACAGAACGTCCTGCCTGCTCTGATGAAATGGGTGAAATGGGACTGCTGTGCCACGTAGAGGCTGTGTTTTGTTCCCTTATCTTCACAGAAGATGCTTTGGTGCATTTCATCCCTGTTTCAGAACACAGTGGAAGAAGCCCACAAGAAGCAGCAGCTGCTGCCTGATCAGATTTCATGTCGGAGTGGTATGCACAAATGTCAAATACTGGAAAGGAATAAAGGCAGCACAAAGTTTTTTGAAAAATCCAGACCTTGTCATCTAATTTCTGCTTTTGATTGGTACAAATATGACATATCTGATTGTCAATTTATATTATCATTTGAGAAAGATTACTATTGCAAAAGTGAAAAAAACACAACTGGACACTACATCTGATGTGTGGAAATATAACTCATATGTTAGCACAAGGTCTCAAGAAACAAAGAGATAGCAAATAAATATTTATATATAAAGACCAACTATGCACAACATACTCTAAGTTTATAAAGTTTTCTCCTTAAAATTCCCATCTATCATGTCAGAACCCAAACTTTTTTTTTTTCTTCCCTTTAAATTTTAGCCAGAGGCTTTTCCAATTGTAAACCTGCAGCTTTGTACTCTGGCTTACATTTTCAAACACCCAGGACAAAGTTTAATAATGCAAAAACTTTTCCCATTTTTAAAAGCAGGATGTTTAACCCAACACCCAGCTATCTGACAGCAAAAAGTGTAATTATTTCAGAGTCTGTAGCTTTCTCTTCTTTCATGAAGAATTTTTAACCTTTCTGATAAGAGTAAATGAATGGCATTTAAACTTGGTACTAGACATTAGTGGCATTTCAGCACAACTATCTTGTCTATCAGTACTATGCTCTCAGTGAGGTTCAGGGCCCAGAGTAATTGAATTCTATTAATAAGAACCAACAGGCCTCCAATTCTGTTCTTTTTAGAGGGTTAGACAGTTCACATATCTCAGGCAATGCGATAAAAGAGCTGTGGTGTAAAAAATGAGTTTCAGTTAGTTGAAAAACTAAGTTTCAATTGGACCAAAAAATATCTTGTTTTTCTAGCAGAGGGAAGACATCTTATCCTGGGTCAGGCCATAACTTCTTTCTTTTTTATGCAAAATGAAACACTGCATCAGACTATGCAACTACAGATATCTCACAATGCTCTTCTTCAGACTGCTGAGATACAAAGGGTAATTCAAGAAACAAGCTGTTACTTGTTTTTAAAAGGAGATTATATCTCCTTTTAATCTGGATTATTTGAGATTGACTGGAATAAATGTATTTTATTTACAGAGAAGTTTTCTTTTTCCATCGGAGGCTAGCTATATTCCTTTCACACCCAGTACCTACAAAAAGCTCAAAAGGAGGACATGAATTTAAATAAAGAATAACTGATTTAATTTACATCCTTTTAGAGCAGATGCAATATGATTTTGGAAAGGCAGAGGACATATTTCTTCCCCTTATACTGCAGTCAACCGAAGTATTATGATTAGTTTTTATCTTAAATTTATATCGTCAGCTGAGGAACATACTTAAAATTTAATAAAACTGATCACAGTCTTACTCAGATGAATGACTATACTAGGAAAAACAAATATCTGGACACTAACCTCTCCTTATACAGACAGCAGCGAAGCTACAAAAAAGCTAATGAGGTACACATCATCTTAATCAACAACAGCGACGTCTATAGAGATGTTGCAATATATAAGTATTACATTTTATGCTGTATTCACAGACTTGGGGTTTTCTGGTACCTGCAGGTAAGGTTAGGGTCAGCATTCCTTGATAGAAGCAATTCTACAGTCTTCAAGATGTTTTCCTCTGAAGCTTGTGCAGTACATGCTGCCATCAGCACTGTGTACTTATCTGTTTTGAAACTTGCAGTTAGAGAATTACATAAGTAAATGTAAATATCATGCTAATCCAGAAGTTCCTTTAAAAGCCTTTACATTTACTAGAGTTGTTAATTGTGTTCTGATACTCTTTTCTAAATATCTTAAGAGTAAAAAACTTGTTTTCCTTCTGAGAACCAAAGATACTCAGAAAGATGAGAGTGAATGGTAGTAGTAAAGCATCCCTTCCTACTGAAGTTTAGGACACTTCTTAGGTACCCAAAAACCCCAGTAGAAGCTTATCTACAGATGCTTAGTTTTCAAATCTTGTTCCACACCAGTAGATTCACTCCCTGTTCCTCCCCACCTCTCCCCAAAATGCAAGTCAAGGGAAGAAACAGCTTACAGGAAGTTAACTGCAATGGATAAAAAAAGTGCATGAAATGTATTATAAGCACACAGCAGCATCGATTTTAGGAAAAGGCCCATAAAAAGGACAGTATAAGTAACAGGCTTTATTATAGGGCTTCAGGAAAAAGCAAGTTTGCTCAACTAGACAACCAGGGTGCAGCAGTGGCAGGAGGAGGGTTAGAAGTTTTAGATGTGTATTTAAAGAACATCTGCACAGTCCATAAAGATTCATCAGGAGGAACCAGTGTATTTGCTCCAGCTTTGAGGCCAGCTGGGTGTTGCCCACAACAGGGTAGATTTCCTTTCCCATGGTTGTCCTAGAGAGATATGGGAAGCGGCACACCTCAAGGACCTCAGTGAGTTAGTTGTCCCTAGAGTCTATTAGAAGACTGCCATTTGAATAACTGCCTGTTTTGCTTATTGCACAAACTTGTTCACAAGTTCAAACATGCCTTTAACAATCTGTTTTAACAAGTATACTTTTAGCTGTACCTACTTCAGACCATACCATGAAGTGTTACAACATATTTTCTAACTTTCTTTTAGAAGTTTTAAGACCATATATATATTAACACCTTTATTGTTAACTGAGGTCAGATTTTATATTTAAACATAAGAAGTTTGTTATATACTTTATCCCCTCTGCTCTACTTCCTTTATTTCTCACCACCTCTTCTCCCCCACCCCTCCAACCAAAGACCTTAGTTTTGCATTTAAATTAATCTGTTTTTTAAATATACATTTTCAACTACATCATGTAGAAGTTCTAACACACACAGAAATCAGTATGTTAAATGAAAAACTATGTTTTAGAGTCACATAAACTCCTAACAGTAATCAATTAACATTTCAGTAAATTACTTGATACACTGACAGACTTTTACTCAAAATGTTTAACCTGGTTATCGGTAACATGAATAGAAAGATAGCAGGACTTTGAACAAAGGTAGTTATAAGCACCATTAATTTGGGAATGATACTTCAGAAGAACCTGTAGTTACATTTGTATTTGGTATTTCAGGGAGTGAGAAAAAGTGGGAAATTTATTTCTGTAAGTGTTAACTATAGCTCACATCTCAGCAAAAGAAGAAGGAAGAAACACCTTAAAATTCTCAGGTTTCTCTTGCAGATAAAAACTGCTAAGAGACTGCAAAGAAGATTAGTTTACGTTCAGTTTAGCTGAAACACCCAGAAGAGCCAGTGAATTTACTCCTCAAGGATGTGGCACCGATTGCATCACATAGTGAATGCTACATTAGCTCCTTGTTCTTCACAACTACCAAATAGGGTTAAATTAAGTAACTACTTACAAAGAATGACTGAAATATTGCAAAAGGTGATTAACAGTATAGCTGTTATTAGGATTCAAAGATTATAGGATAATTAGTACAGGATCACTTACGTGGTTGCCTGCTGATGTGAAAAAAAAAGCAGCAGGAGTGACATTTAGTACCCCTTTAGGATGGCACCGTTTTACTGAATACATATGGCCTGACCTAAATCAATGACTTGGCTGGACAGTACTCTGCTGTGCGTATGCCCTAGCTACTGTTTCCCTACACAGACTAACAGAGAAACAAGCCTAGAAACCTGATCCAAGCAAGGTGCCACTTAGGGCAAACACAGTTGATCACACAAAAAAAAAAAAAAAAAAAAAAAAAAAAAAAAAAAAAAAAAGCTATAAAGCCATGTTGGTTAACCAGTTAGCTGAAACTGCTGTTTGTGGCAGCTTCTGTCCCATTTATAGCTCTCTACAGCTATAAAAAAGCAACAAGTCCGAGGTGCAGGCTGCCACAACTGTAGGCAGCCACATGGAAGTTTTCTGAAGTTGGCTACAAGGCCAGTAATTCAAGGGCATGATTGCTTTTGGTGTAGACAACCTACTGCAATCTCATACTCTGATCAGCTGCTAAAAAGTTCAAGAAAATTTTCAGAGCCAGTTTTGTACCATTGGCATTTCAGTCTACTACTATTACAAATACTGGCAAGTTAACATCAGTTTAAGTAGTAAAAAGTTATTATTAAGCCATAAAGCCATAAAAATTGACAGAGGAACTGGTATCACTTAGAAGCTCCTCTGAACCCTTGCAGAAAAAGGCGATCTAACAACACACTGAAAAACAGTTTTCACTTATCAGAAAAATTGTCCTCTTGCTTTAGAGAAGTCCACATTAGTTTCCAATGAACTGAAAGCTATTCCTGCCGTTTTGGATTCTAGCTGGTTTCTGCATGTGTGTACTTCATAACAGTATCTAACAACAGAAGTTTTAACTATATAACTTTATCCTACAATTCTTGAACAAGTAAGTACTTGGGACTGGGAGTACTTGGGGTAGGGCGTGGGGAGACAGATTGAGAAAAACCAAGAAAACCCATCAACTGATTCCAGATCAGTTCCAAGAACACAATTTTTACTTTAAAACTCCTACTTTTCCTTCAAAACTGTGAAAGCTAGACTAGGTCTCAGTTCCAATGTGAACTTTTGACTTTTCCCCCCCTAGATACGTAAAAAGAGAATAAGGATAGGACAATGTCTTGTCCTGAACATTCCTGGCCCGTATTTTTCATTCACATCTTACCTATTTCAAAAGATGCATTAGCACCTCTGTCCAGAAGAAGACGCACTACCGCAAAGTCAGCCACACTGGCAGCACACATCAGGGGAGTCCATCCAAACTGAAAGCTAGATTCTACGCCTATACCTGTCAAAATTTAAGACACTGAAATCATAAACTTGCACCACAATAAACATGCTTTTTATAAACCTTACTCTCAATATGTATCATTACAAAGGTTATATACACTGTTTGCATTTAGTCCTAGGGAGAAAAAGTCTCTTACACCATTTCTATTTTTGTAATACACTTTATCTAGAACATCAGAAAACTTCTAAAACTGACAGCAAGGAAGCTCAATTCTCAATCCAAGAAGTTAAGTACCACAGAAAAACTATGTTTAAGAAAATGTAACCAACAAATTTAGTTTTAGAGAAGTGCACAGAATCTCTGTTTTCTCCACTTATGTGCAATAGCTTTCTTCAATCAAAATGAAAAATTTTTATTCTTGCCAAGCCAAGCGGACTGCTGTAGAAGCAAATTGCTTGTCAGGCAATTAAGATCATAGTACCTAGGGTTTTCCTGTTCCACATTTCCTTTTATTCTCCACCTTGCAAGGTCGTTAACAGATACAAGTTTTGCATACAGTGCTAACAAAATATTAGTTCGACAGAAAGAAGAAATAGCAGATTATTCAAGATTCAGTCACAATCACCGGATCTGTTTGTTACTCTTTGTAATAGACACATCTTCCTTTGTGGCTATTAAGTATGCTTGCCAGACAGCCTCCCCCAAATTCACGAAGTACCAGATCAAGATACTCATCTGACAACTTTCAAATAAAAATCTCTGTACATTTTTGCAATAAGAGGAATCATCTTTCCTTCAATCCTTCCTCAAATACTACTTTGTCCAGAACAGTTTCCATCAGCTGGTTCCATCTTAGTCCGACAGTGATTATGGATAATCAAAAATACTTCTTTACAAGAGACAGCTCTGAAAAAAATCAGAACTGTCCTAAGAAATTTGTGAATGTCAAGCTACATGCATACCTTTTCATGCAAAATGTGTATTTACTTTCCCTGCCTTGCAGTTTGTCAAAGACATGCTCAAGTCAGTGTAGCAACCTAAAGTCATTCAAGCTAAGGGAGTAACAGGTCGCTGCTCTTGGATTGATTCTTCAACTGTTTAACATCACTGGAACTGTAGAAGCAATCAGAACAGAGGTAATGTTCAATGAAAGCCAGGTACTGAAGTGTTCTAACACCTCTATCACCTGCAAGCCACAGAATTCATGATCAAATCTTAGTAATGCACACATACTAGCTGCAGTCCTTAGTGTCACAGCATGCCAGTTTGTCTGCAGTATACAAAATGTTTCATTGAAGCCCACAGCCAAGTTTACAAGGGGAGCCAGCAAGTGTCCCTAAGTCATATCTCAACTTCCATGTAGGTAAGTCACTTCAAGAATTTAGAAAGTCTGATATCCAACAGCCCACTGAAGTAACACTAGCAAGAAAGGAACACCAGAAAGCTGGCACTCTGACAGACTTAAGAAGTCCCTTCTCCTCTTAAGAAAAGCAGTCCATGTAACTAGATCTCCCATTTGAAGCTTTTTACTTTACTATGTATCTGAACAATAGTGACAAAAGATCTATTTGGCAGGCATATAGAGACTTAATAAACTCTAAATACTGGAAGTACAATGGTCTAAGCTGTGTTACAGCTTGTTTGTCCTGCGTGGTCTCCTACCATCTTTGTAGTGACTGCCTTGAAGTACTACATAGTGTCACAGTCACAATGCAAACCAGCTTGAGTCCTAAAGGAAGACAAAGAAAGGACAACTGAAACTGTAACGCTTGGGTTGCTTCTTGGCTGCATGGTTATAGTTGCTGACTGAACCAGAAACGTCTCCCCTTGGTTACTACTCAGACTCTCGCATTACACCAGTTGTTCTTGAGCATTTAAAAAAGCCCTTAAGAAGTCCTGGAAGGCAACAGTGAAGCCCAGAAAAAAAAATTTAGTGAAAAATCAGGCCATATCCAACAGCAAGAGAAAGGCAAGGCTGCTGCAGCTCCACAACCCCAGGTCCAACCAGTGTCAATGCCGTGCATGTGTTCACAGCAGGCATGCACGTACACCACCAGCCACACTGATCAACACTGACAGGCAGAGCACTCATATGAACACCGACCGCACCAATGGTCCCATTCTGCTCCCCTCTGGGGCAAATCTACCTCCTCCAGCTACTGGCATTACAGACAGACTAGGCTTCTGACCCCTGGTCCCAACTCCTATAGCTGACACATCCTTTCACTCACTCCTCTCTCTACAGTCACTGCCACCCAGGTGCAAGGGCCCTATGATGGTCCCCGGAGTTCGTTCCTCTGAGTCCATAATTTGGGTTCCTGCCGGCCCTTGGGCTTCTCTGCTCCCCTGAGCTAGTGCAGATGTGTCTGTGATGGACTGATTGCTTCCATGACGGGCCTTGAGTTCCTCTGCCTCCTTTGTGGGCATGAGCAGGGGAGCTTTTCAGTCACATAATCTCACAAATTATGTCTAGGAGGCAAAGCAGATACAACATTCTTTCTTACAATCTGAGTTACAGATAAATATCCTCCTCTAATTAGGAATGGGGAAAAATACGTTCCAGACCCAGATGAGCTCTACAGCAGAAATTATATGAAGCATGTAAATAATGCAAAACAGCAAAGGAAGAATTATGCTCTTTCTGTGATTACTACAGTTTCTCCAGTATAATTATGCTCTTTGATTACTACAGTTTCTCCAGTATTGCTTTCAGATATTTTGTTGACTGTGGCTAATAATAGTTATGGTATAAAGGCTGGTTTTACACAGAAAATGTAACTTCAGATTCAAAATGGCTAACAAGGTAATGCCCAAAGAACTACAACCAACCAATATCTACAGCTTTTTATGCTGAAAAATACCATGCTTGATACCAAAAAAATGAGGTCTTGAAAGACTTTAGATTAGTTTAAGAACAGCTCTTCATATTAGAATCCATTTACATTCACACCCAATTTCGCTGAGGAAGAAGTTCTAAAACACTCGATTCTAGAAGACTTCTCTCTCATAGACAAATGGATTTAAGTCTGTCAGCAGTTTATGCTGTGGTTCCACAATACCTTAAAGCTGAGTTACATCAGAGCTGCTGATGTCTCCCACTGTTGGGCCAGCTATGGTTCTCATCTGTCTCAGCCTTCAGAGTCCTAGACTGGTTGAAAAATTATTTGTGCACACATCCCCCTCACTCTTATACTTTATCGCTACTTTAATTCCCTGTACCAGCTCACAAAAGATCAGATGAGCTTCAGCACTCATGCAAAGACAGGAGTGGAACTGACTGCTGAATGAAAACTGGAAAGAGGATTTGACTAGCTCCATCTTTGATCAGCCTAAATTGTCATGAGGTCCTAACTTTTAATTCCATCTGAAGAAAATGAACATATTATATGGTGTTAAATATTCCACTCCCAAAGCAGACCAAAATGCTCGTCATCTTTGACCATACTACTTAAATTACTTTTTGTGACACATACTTCAGAAGCTTACAGAATCATAGAATGGTTTGGACTTTAAATATCGTCTGGCTCCAACCCCCCTGCCAAGAGCACGGACACCTTCCACTAGACCAGGCTGATCAAAGCTCCATCCAACCTGGCCTTGAACACTTCCAAGGATGGGGCATCCA
>JAVJGJ010000057.1:80475938-80502471 GCA_035590215.1 Microhierax caerulescens
GGTACTGGAAGGCTGCTCTAAGGTCTCCCTGAAGCCTCCACTTCTGCACGCTGAACAACCCCAGGTGTCTCAGCCTGGCCCCACAGGAGAGGTGCTCCAGCCCTCTGGTCATCTTTGTGGAGCTCCTGGACTCGCTCCATCAGGCCCATGTCCTTCTTATGTCGGGGGCCCCCCTAAGAACCAAGTTGTTCTTAGTATGTTGCCATTTTATAGTCGGGGTAAGAGAAGACATTGCACTTGTTCATTTCCTAAACGAGCTCTGTAAAACTGCCTCAGCATCAAAGATTCTTAAGGCAATGGCTAAGCAAGCCAGAAGACAGGCTCTTGCACTGTCAGAAAGAATGACTCCAGCTGTTGCTAGGTAATCCACTTCCAACACAAACTCTGAGTTTGGTTGAGTGCTGGTAGTGAGCCTTCTACAAGCTCTACTGAACATACACTAAAGGCAACTTTGGAAGCAAAGATTTAATCTGACTGAGCACCCATGCTCTGAAGGACAATGTTACCTTTCTTCAGAAAGGCCTCCTATTAGAAAGGCATTGTGTTCTACTGCTTTGCAGGACAGCACTGCATGGGTCAAAATTTACTGTTAATAGTATTTTCAGGAAATCAGATTCTCTTGTGATCATACCTTGTGCATTTCAGGAGACAGGACACTAGACTACAGGAATCTTTGGCCTGACCTTATATAGCTCTTACAGACATTTATCATTGTCTTCCGACAGCACAGGACTGTTCAATATGTACCAAGCATTGACAAAGTGAAATATTGCAGTATGACTGCAATAAAGCAATTAAAAATGGAGGGCTGCTACAAAAAAATTAAGCAATTTGATGCACAGACTTTCCTAAAAACTCTACCTATAAATAAGAACATATTTTCTCAAAGCAAGGGAGAAGATGTATTTTACTCTGTATTACACCTCTTTTTTTCAGCCTGTGCAATATTTTTGACTTATTTTAAAAGAAAACCATTCCCCCACTGTAGTGACAAACAGTATTCTAAAAGAGCAAGTAATGTAATTGTTTTAAAACACATAAAAACTCACTGCTAACCAGGAAACTAATTTTGTCCAGCCATAAAACAGTTTTTTCTTGGAGAACAAGCTCTTGGCTACGATATTCTGCTTGCTTGCCGAAGCAGAACTTCCTGACAATTATCACTAGGCAGGTCAACTCAGCTATGCAGTTTTTGATTGCCGTGGATGCTTCAATAAGTGATCCAATCCTCCTAACACTGAGTAACAGAAACACATTACAGACAAATACTGAGTAACAGAACAGGAAGAAAGGCTTTTAGTGTTAAGACGAACTACTTTTTAGAGAGAAATGCCACATAAACCCTATTAGACCTTTCAGAATCACAAAATCTTTGTCCAGCTGATGTTGCCAGGACAGCAGTATTACACAGAGCACATACCAGAAACCTAACAGTGCTGTGAGTGACAAAAAAAAAGCAATTTCTTAACTGGTGTGTGTGTCTGTGTGTGTGTGGCATTAAAACAAAAAAAGCTAGTCTCCCCTCCCACCTCCCCCAGCAACCTTCCAACACCAAAGCAAAACTACCCACTGAATTCTCACTCTGAATTTAAATCACCTCAAATTCAGTAATTGATATTTTCAGGTTAAAGATGCATCTGAAAACAAAGTTTATTTCATACATTTCATAGTTCACACATTATAGTTATCTCAATTTTCTGGGCTCCTGACTGACAAAGGGAATATAAATTAGAAGGAATTTGCTGGAATACTACATGCTGAGTCACTGAAAAAGTAATTCCATCTTTAAAACAAGAGCTTATATTCTGTATTGGAAACATTCACATATTCCTACATGCACTTGACACGTTATTTTGAAACTAGAAACTCTGAAGCTTTGAGTTCTTGCCAAGTTCAATTAAAAACATTCAACTATATAAATGACTTTCCTCACCAGAGTTTAAGAGTTCTTCAATTAATGACACATCACCACAAAACACAGCCTTCTTTAAAGCTTCATTCTTGTTCGCCTGCAACATTTGATCCAACTCCTAGATCAGCAAAGAAAAGCTAAATCAAAACTAGTAACTGTTTCAGTGCAAAAACTACAGCTTGATTTCAGTATAAAAACACTAGTGATCTCTGTAAGGACAAAGCAAAGAAGGAGGGGTGGGAGAGGAGCAAAGCAAAACTTTCCTTCTTCTGTACACCTGCTTAGGCTCTACTGTAAAACTAAAGTTTTAAAATTAACTTTTCTGAAAGTTTCCATTCTTTGAAAATGCAAATAACTTCTTTCTCAACAGATCTTCAATCTTCCTATGCTCTGTTTTTCTTAACGGTATTTCATTTCAATTAAGATACTTTTTCATCTTCTGGCACTTGAAAAACATTGCAACACATTTCTGTACATTTCACAGGTTGCATCAAAAAATGTATCAGACAAAAGTTAGACTTTGGGGCATCAGAGCTCAAACAATTAGCTGTGTGCCTTAGTACAGCATGAATCCACCGCTGGAAAGGGTTACTGTTCCGCTTTTCTCCTACTCCTGCGGTGACAGATGTGTTTGTGTTGGTATTGCTGCATCATAAATGATTTGGCTGAAAAATACCCTGACCAGAAGGCTAGTTTATGAATCAGGCAGTTTCCTGAATCGAGTTCCTTTCAAAAGCATCACAGATTTATTCTCTATTAAAGCTGCAAATGCGGCTGAAGATTGCTGGTGGCATTACCTTACGTTATACAAAACATATACAATTACATTATACAAAGCACTTACATACAATGGTAAGTGGAGGACACAAGTTTCTTTGTTGACAGAAGTGGGTATGGGAAGGGAAGTTGTATTTTATGTGAAGTTTTGAAATCATAACATGACAACTCAGAATTATACAATTTTCCCCAGCACACTGTAGTCTCTTTCCAACACCTTTTGTAAAGATTTTAGTAAATGCTCTCACTGTCTAGAAAACCAGAGGTGAAAAACTGCCAATATAATAATTTAGCCTTATTTTTGTTCTGCTCAGCCAACAATTTCCAAATAAAGCGCACCTTTGGATAGGAACCAATTTAAAGATGAAGGGCCCTGAAAAACTGACCATAACCTTTAGCACGAGTATTGCAAATATTCAGTTACTTCCTTCTTCCAATTCCAGGCACGAAACAAACCAATGGCTAAAAAGCCTTGTAGAATCTCCCTCTGCCTCACACCCATTAGATGCGATAAAATCACTTATACCTTCGTATTTGCAAAAAAATGCTCAGAAGTTTAAGATATACAACAGCTTTATAAGCTCCAGTTGCTCTCAAGTTTATTCTCATACTAACATAAGAACTAGGGTCTGTTATTAAGTGGGAAGAGAAGCGTTTTGAATAGACATTAAGACTTTTATGTAAGACAAACCCTCAAAATCTAAGTTTTATTTACTCCTGGGTTGAAGGTACAACGTTATTACCCTGCCAAGAAATCATCAGAGGAGGCACCAGCCGCAGCCCCTCCTCAGCGAGGCCCGCCGAGCCCCTCACCGCGGTTTCAGGCCAACACCGCCCTCCCTCGCCTTACGCCACCCTGAGGCCGCCCGGCCGCCAGCCCGCGGGACCAGAGGCTCAGCCCCACCTGCGGCTCATGCCTCACGACGCCGATATCCCAGCCGTCCTCGTCGCTGTCGCCGTCCTCGTCGCCGCCCGCCACGACGCGGCCCCCCCAGGACAGGCCGGCCATGGCCGCCCGCTCCGCGCCGGCCAGTCACGTGGCTCGCGGCGCCCGCGCCGCTTTCCCGCGCAGGGCGGGGGCTGGGCGGCGCGCGGACGGCCCGCCGCGTGCTGCGTGCTGCGCGCGCGCCTGTGGGAGCAGCGGGACCGGGCGGGCGGCAGGTCTCCGCAGCCTGTGCGGGAGCCGCTCCTCAGTGCCCGTTTCGGGCTGGGCAGCTGTGGTTTGTGAGGTGGAGGTGGTAGCCTGGTCAGTGCTGGCGACAGCGTTACAGGGTTAAGTAAAGATACCAATAAATATTACTGTTGTAAGTATATGGGCATGTAACGCGGCTTACGAGCGGCTCAGCTGTTTTGTGAGGCGTTAGGTAAACGTGGCTGGGCTGAGTGTGAGGTTGTCTCTCTAGATAGGTGTGTAAATCTAAGGTAAAAGATAAGGTTTTCTCTCTTTAATTTCTGTCGTTGTTAATACACTCTTAAAATGCCATCTGTCCTAATAGCAGTCATTTACATTACTACGTGTATGTATGTGCGCTGTTATGTGGGGAAGGTTGAACATCATTAGCATAATGAGCTAAAATTCCACCCTGCTCCCTCCCACCTGGGTATATATGGGCATTACTTTTAATTTCAGAATTGTAGTTCGTTTTCTTTCTAATGACAGGTAATAACGTCTTATCCATCGTGAGGTTCACATGGAACTCTGAAGAACAGATGAGGAACGCTGTTCTGTATTTCATCCCACAGGCAAAACTGCTTTTTCAGCTCAGCACTGACCTTGCCCCAGTCTGAAATTAATTTGGTCTTCCACTGAATGAAAGAAAACAGAGAAGGGAAAACACCTGGTCTTGGAGAAGAGGCAGGTGCTTGTATGGAATGGTAAGTGTAGTCCTTGCACCCATGACAGCAGAGAAATGGAATTTTTGGGAAGTTCATTTAAACAAAAATTTCGCTCATCTTTATCAGAAAGTGGCTTGTGAAGTATTTCTTCCTCTTTTCCTTTTTTCTTTCTTTCTTCTTTTTGGCAGTGGAGCCCGCCAGAGCCACAGCCATATCTTCCATCGCCTCCTACGACAGCCTGGCGCATGCCATGTCCAGGGCTGTGGGCAGTGTGGCTGCCATGACTGTATTTTTTCCTGTGTAAGGCAACTTTTACTATGTTGGGAATTTGCAGGTTAGCTAGAACTGCGCTTAGAACATATTAAGTACTATATAAATTGCATGTATTAGAAAAAGCCCACGTGATCTGCATATTTCATTTGTGCATTCCTGGCATTTTTAACAGCTGTTTTTTCTGGATTTTAATTGCTTGTCTATAAAATATGAAAACCTGTTTGCATAAAAGTATTGTGAAGGTCAGGCTAATAACAATGAGGAACTCTGGTATAGAGCTAGCTGAACATTTTAAATGAACTCCCATGAAAGAAACTTCCAGTTCTGGAAACTTGATAGTAATGCAAAACCTTTCCTGTCACACAGCCTCCCTGGAACAAAAGATGCTACGTTTGAGTCAACTGTAATGCATACCTTTTTATATAAAGGCTTAGCTTTATGTGCTTGTTTTGGATTTACCTGCATGTACTAAAGGTCTGTTTAAGTTAGATTGGTGATGAAGATAAAACATTTACTGGATGAAATAATTGAACATTTTATAGCCATGTCAGTTCTTATGAAATTGTAAATTTTATTCAAAGATGTTTCAGTTTTCTGATCACTAGCCTGAAGATTTCTAGTGTCACTTTCTGCCTGCAGAGGAAAAGTAGAAATTACATTATCATCTAGGTTCTTGGTATCTATATGAGTCTACCAGTCCTCAACATTATAGTTTCTGTGTCCAGGATCAAGCTTCTCTAATATTCTGTTTGGCTCAGCTGTGTTATGGAACATGGGCTTGCTGGTAGAATTTATATCCCTAGCTGCTGAACTCTAAAGACAATTACGCATGACTTTTTTTGCAGTTGACCCAGTGCAGTGCAAGAGAGTTGTTTCTAACTGGTGATGGTACTCTCTATAGATTCCTTACTTTTAATATGCTACAAATTATTTTTTATTTGACAGTTGTGATTTCTTCATCCTGGTTCAGGTTTCAGGGTTTGAGATCGGTTGGTGTGTTGTTTTTTCCCCCCTTTTCTCTGCACCATCTCATGTACAATTTTAAATCCCACAACAGATGCTTCAAATGCAACCTGTGTGCTGCTGCATTGCTGAGAGGCCACTTCTCTTTAAAAAAGTAACCTTCAGTAGCAGGCCTGATAGTCCCTAGTACTAAAAAAAAACAACAACAAAACCCAACCTGGAAAAACTCATAGTGCAGAAGAGCCTTGCAGCCAGTGTACCTGGTAGCTGTTTCAAATGTGAACATGCTGATGATGATCTCTCCTTGTGTGTTTGCTTGGAACTGTAAACCAGATGTTCTGTTAGTGTGGACTCTTTTCTTTTTCACAACATTCTTCTTGCTCTAGTTCATTTGTGACCTTGAAGTCTGCCTACATTTTTCAGCTAAGCAGACTCTTCATTTTGGTTGACAGTATGGTAAGGTCCTGGCTGTCATCCATATTTGCCAAATATCAGTATGTTTTTACTTACTCTGGTAGGAGCAGTTCCCAACATTTTTTCCTTATTGCTATGCAGTACTCATTTTACGTGCAGGAGGCAATTACAAGATGGCTCAAGCTGGGAAAACATCTTGGGTTAATTTCCTTTATCACAAGAAGCATCAGAACAAGCACTAAAAACCAACTCTAAAATAAGTACCTAATCTGTGTGTAGTCTAACTCCGTGTACTTGAATGTCTGCCTGTACTAAACATACCTGTTGAAAATACAGTGAATAGTAAGGATAGCAATCACTGGATGCAGTAAATAACAGTGTTCTTCTAAGAACCTGTTTTTGCTCTGAATACTTCCTTAATACACTTTCTGTCTGTCTTCAGTCAGCATCTTTGCTAGCCATACTTGCATTCAGCTTGTTTTATTCACCAGTTGAATTTTAATCTTCTCTCATTACTTCTGATATTAAATAGATTTCATTAGTTGTCTGAATTTCTTCTCTTTTTTTCTGCACCTTGTGATTGTCTCATGTGGGACTGATACATGCATAGCTAAAAATTTTTATTCAGACATGGTTACAAGAATATTCCAGAGTATTTTAACTGGTTCAGTTTCCTCTGTTTCAGACCAAAAGGCTGAATCAGCAAATACATAAGGGCTTTGATGTTGGGAAAGTAATGTTCTTGGGAGGAGAATCAGAATTGGTAAATGTTTAAAGAGAATGATGTAAATCTTAACTACTGCAGTAAGATTCTACTAACACAGCAGCTAATACTTTAGACGTTTAACAGCAATAGCATTTTAAGTGGAGTTCTACACAGTTCTCTATCACAGCTACCAGTCTGAATAACAGTCTATGCCCTTTCGGTATTATTCTTATGTAATTTTCATTTGTGGTAAAAATACTTTGAGTGAAAACTCAGTGATTCTTTATCTTAATGTTAGCTAGGTATTACTTCGACAAAACAACTGAATTCTGGGACAGGTGATAAAAGGTCTCGAATCCATTCCTTTCATGTTCTCCTAATTTATTCATGCAGAGGAGGAAAGAAGTCCTTGTGCAAGCAAGAAGCACTCTAGAAAGAAGGGACTTAGTAATTCTAAGAGTTTATAATTCCCAGAGAGGTTTAGTAGCTCTGGATCTACTAAATTGACAAATTCCCAGTAAATTTTTAGCTGGGGGATGGTGAAGTACTAGCTGTGCCAGTTCCATTGTTAAAGGCAGAATATCATACAGGAATTTGCGGAATTCGCCAAATAGCCTGTAAAGTAGCACAGGTGATTGCAATTTCACAGGTCACATTCATGAAACAAATGGGAAACAAACTTTAGGTTGTCCTGGATGAATTTTCAGCTGACCTGTATATACCTGTAGTATCTTTTATTTTAAAGGTATTTCAAGTATAAAGAAGGGCTAATATTGCAAACTTTCACTCTGGACTGAAGGCATATATCCTGTAAAAAGTAGTAAAGGGATCTGTGTCCTTTCTGTGGTCTGTGAAATCACCCTTTGTGTTAAACCAGCTTTAGTTTTGCCATCCTGAAATTTTGTTATAATCTGCTGCACTACAGCAAATTGAGTTATTCATAGTTGTTTCAGTCATTGTTCTAATGGACTTAGAATAGATGGAAAGCATTTAATTTCAGCTGGTTTTTTTCTAGTAATTCATTTTTTACAGCTGTGTTCATCCTGTCCACTTTGCCAAATCTTTCTGATAGTACGTGATGTAAAACTTTAAATCCGCTGCCAAAAGCTTGAGTATAGATTGCATACCAACTGTTTTCCTGTTTGTGAAATTTGTTTTCTGGTAGAAGCCTTAAACTATCGTCAAAAGGAGACCACATAAACTCATCAGTGGGGAATTTATGGACATGGTGTAAACCTGAATCCTTTTCAGGACCTCCTAGGTGCCAGATCATGAAAATATCTGTTATCATAGTAATGTATAAAAAACCTAGAACAGCAATTAGGATGTTGAAGATAATTTCTGGGTTTTTTTAGTGTCAGTCAGGCACATTTTTAGCTTCTTCCCATGTAACTTAGAAGCTTTGGTCTGTATAGCAAGTCCATGGCAGATGATTCCTGCTATTACTAGATGCATCCTCGCTGTTAAAAATTCCTCATTCCTCTGCTATCTCAGCTCTGTTCTACGCTGTTTCGTCCCCTTAATCTTGACTGGCCGTACTCCCACTTTGTTATCATGTTGCTGAATGGTGAGTACCTTCTTGTTTCAGGGTGTTCACTCTGCTGATCCTCAGGCAGTCACTTCTAATAGTAATGGCTGTCTCTTAGAAACTCAAATGTTTGAGTATACTAACGGCTGTTTATATGATCAAGTGGTGCTTTGAACTTTCTACCCCATTTACCTTTTATTCTGATATATCACTTATCACTTCTCTTAAGATTGAAGGTTATCCAGATAGTTCAGTATATTCATATATATTTTTGTTAGTCACCACATTATTATTTTACTCTGACCAATTCAAAAGGAGTATGACTTCTTGGAAAAGGGACTGAATCAGATGCTTTTTTTTTTTTCTTTATCACTTTAGGTAGGTGGTGGTTTTTTCCCTTTTCTTAGCAAAACATGCAATCTAATTGTCATTTTTTCATACTGAACTGCCTTGTTATCATAGGTTTACCATGAGATATGAAATCTCTGATTATCTCTTGTTTTTACAGCTGCTGGGGCTGCTCATCAGTAGTCTCTGGGCACTGTGACAGCTCCCACACTTAAACCATCTTTGTGGACTTGTTTTGCTTTTGTTTATTAAATCAGGATGGTGTTTTCCATTGTGGTCTGTGATGCTGGCTTTCCAAAGTGATACTAGTAATTCAGGGCTCCTAAGACTTCACAGCCTCTCTTCTGAGAGGAACTGTTCAGCCCCTCACTGAATTCCTGGGATGTGCTAACTGGACTCTGCTACTGATTCCTTTTATCTCATTCACCTCCTCCAGCAAAGTCGACATCTCCTTTACATCTGCTTTAAGCTCTTCTCTTTGAGGGTAATTGTGATACCATCCACATCCCCAGCAGTATGAACTAAAATTGTTACAAATACCAACATTTGGATCTTAAGAACATGCTGTGTGGGAAAACTGTCCAAAGATGTTGCACTCTTTTCAGCGATCTTATGCTTCCATTCTTATGATACTCTCCAAACTTTTTTCCAAAAGTGTCTAATTGTGGAAGATACTTTTGTGATCATTTCCAGGTACTCTTGACACAGCTGGCCCAATAACAGGAAGCCATAAAACCTCCTTATTGGCCAGGTGGAAGCAGTTATGCACTGGGGATGCCCTGACTGTTGGGCTGTCTAAAGCAATGACTACTGATATTGGAGAAGAAAGTTCCTTCCCTCTAGTAAATCCCTAATATTTAAATAGTCCAGTCTCCTGTGTGCCCATACTGAATCATATTGTTTCATAATATCCTGTGTATGTATTTGCATCTTTTTCTCCCCAAGTCTCTAAACAGTAATTAACTCCTTCATTCAAGTTGCTGTTACCATAGCTATAATGGTTCTCTTGTTACAAAAACCTTTTCCTAGTTTAAACCATTAGTTTCAGAGTGTGAAATCTCAGAATTATCACCAGGCACTAGTATATTAAAAGCCATACCTCCTGTCTAATGTGTGCAGCAAAATTCTCAGCAGTTCCTATCCACTTTGGTACTGTAAAAATGCCCTGAGTCTTAATCATCCTATATTTTGGAAATATTCAGGTTATCAAAAATATGTTTTTTTCTCTGTTAATTTAGATGTATAAGTTGCCAAAACAGCTGTTTGCTTTAGATTTTTTTTCTCCTAACACTTTCTTACAAAACTTCTCTTGCACTAAACTTGTGGAACCCCAACTGCCTGACTGTAAGACTCTGCAATGAACAGACTTGCCTCTGTCCCATACAGTTCTTTCCTGTGTTCCTCCTAGAAACACCCATTCCTCTAACCAGATCATCCAAACTATCGTGGATAATAACTTGCAGCAGTGATACTTATGGGATTCTTACTATTGTTATCATGTAGAAGAGCAGACACAAGGCAGTGTGCTTTATATCTTATTTTCTTGGGAAGCTGAAATTTCAGCTGGGTGTGAGGATATCTAATTTGTGATTCTGAGTTCAGAAAAGTCCTTGAGGAATGAGTGATCCTAGTGATCTTACTGTTTGGTTTCTTGTTTGACTTTGTCTACATACCTGGTTTCTGTTACCTGGAGTGGGATGGGCAGGTTTACATGCAGGTGAAAATATAATTAAAGGCTGTATTATAATGCTGTGGGGGAAAAATACACAATAAAGGATTTCAGTGTGATTGGTTTTTTTTTTTACTTTTATCTTTGCAGTGTTCAGTGTTTATATCCTAGTTCTTACTAGATTTGGAGTTTTTCAAAGTTCAACACTATATCCAAATAGTAAAATAAAGTGTAAAGGCTTCAGCTGAGATACAAATGCACTGCTCTTTCACCTTGCTCTTACCTGGTCTGCTTCCCTGTTTATTCCTGCTTTTAACCATCCTTTCCATCCAAGCTCTGAAGAACAAGGCATGCTATTTCACTCTTTCCTTTGCATGAGAGAGTCTGTTGCCTCTCTAGTTGATCCTGATTAATTTTACCAGGAGCTAAAAGCATCACAGCTAGAAAGGAAGCTGTGCTAATTATACAGTACCTATGAAGTTTCCACATAGGCTTATCCAAAGGAGGAAGGAAAGGAAGCTGGTCTTTGTACTCAGAGTAGAGGTAACATTTGATTTCTACCACACTGAGGGCGGAGGAAGTTGGTACACAAAGCATACTCTTGTGCAGCTTAGTAGTAGTGGCTGTTCGGAAGAGCTTTTGAGGTTTTCTCTGCTTTGTAACAAGTCATCTCTTTTTCCTTGAGCCTTCTGTTACATCAGTAACTAAAAATTTGAAGAAAGATAAATACATGTAAACAACTTCTCACGTTTCCTTTCCATGTTTATTATTCCCTTTTCAATCTCTTAATTTCTTGTGATGAGGCTGCTGCAGAACAGTTTTGATAGGGGTTTTGGAAACAAACAAGAAGCCATGTTTACAGACTTTTCAGTACAAGATAACATTAAAAACACAACGTGCATCTCTAGGCTTTGCTTTGGCTAAAGTAAGGTCAGATCAGTACATTAAGAATGGAATTTTTGTATTTTACTGATCTGTGTTTATACTGAACTGAGAAGGCCTTTACACACTGAATATTTAAAAAGAATCAGGACTACAAAAAGTACAATATTTTGAAAATATATTTAAAAAAATGTTCACTAGACTGTGATGGAAGGAATAGTATGGCAATCTGGAGGAGAAAAAATTATGTTTACATCATTCCACAATGTTTTTTTCTAGAAAATATGTATAGTTCATGCTGCAGTTGTAGTCTTATTTCTTTAGTAGTGTTGTGGTCAAAGGACACAAGCAAAGCAAGATGCAGGAAGGTAAAGTGCTGGCAGCTGTTTACCAAGAATTATTATAACAAACAGCTCAGCATAAACCTGCTTCACTAAAGGCATTACCAAACCTGAGCCTAGCCTATACCTCCAAGGTAGCACTTGCAGGCTGCCCAGTCATTATTAAATGCCAGAAACACCAGCGTTCTGGTCTGGGATGACTCACAAGCATTGAGTAGCAATTACTGCTGCCTAAGGTGTTACCGTGCTATAAGTAAACACTAATGAGTGGCTACTGATCTTTTACATTAGGATTTCTATACCCACCTAGAAATAATAATTAAAGCCTTGAGTTTGATGTATGGAGGTATTTAGATTTCTATTGATTTCCATAGGAGTCACGGATGCTTGCACATCAGAAAGAATTTTTAATACTATATATTGAAGAGATAACTGTTTTTTCAGTGGTGTTCAGCATCCTGTTTATGCATACTTTACCTAATCTGTTAACTTTTGCAAAGCACCTTGAGATCTTCAAATTAAAGCAATTACGTAATTCTGAGATACTAAGTTAAATGCACTGAGTTCTGTAACAAGTAATAGATACGAATGTGTTAGTCACATAGGTTTCTTCTGAAGTGTATCATACCAGACTAATAAATGTCAACACATATACTTCTGGTAACATTTTAAAAAACTGTTTTAGTAATTTTATTGTTGTTTTCTACAACATTTACCAATAGTGCGATATTTAATGGGTCTTGTTCATATTGGACCCGTTTCTGTTGTTCTGTTGCAGTGTTAGGATAAAACTCACCTGTACTGCTTTACAGGTTAGCTTTGATAAAATCGAATCAAATCTGAAGTTTTGTTGCTTACTTTTTAATACTTTGGTTATAGGCCTGCTTGCAGAAAAAACATGATTATTATTAATCTTAGTGAATGAGGCGTGTGGGTTGTGTGATGTAGCTTTCTGTCATAGTGCAACAGTCTAAAGAAATACACTATTTCTTTAGCCCCTAGTACAAAAAATGCTACTGTCTAAAGTCAATGGAAGTTTCGTTGCCAGCCATGGAGATAGCAGTAGCTGGCACAGTTGTAGTAAGTACTCCAGTTCCAAGAGATAACAATTTTTTTTTTTGGTATTCATAATATAATAGTGCAATTTTCTCATCTACAGTTGTAAGATAACATTATAGTACATTACAGTCATTCATGTAGAGCAGTTCATGAGATTTCTGCTGCTTTTTTCACCCTGCCAGATGTTTGTTAAAAAAAAAATAAATGGTGGAGAATGGTAGTCTGTTACATGTTCCTAAACATGTGTTCTTCTGTACTGTAGTCTAAAACCATTACTGTAACTGTTCAGAGATAGGGGAAGACATAGCAGGAAAGAAAATACATCACCAGATTTATGTTAACTTGGGCTAATAATTTCTTTGTAGCAAAAATTGCCTAGTGCTAAAACTAACTCTTGTAATTAAACACTATGCATAGGTTTAGGTGGTGAGTATAGAGAAGTTCTGGTCTCTAAGCCTCAGCATCATTCAGGACTATTAAATATATTTGTAAACTTATTTTGATCCTAACCAGTTTAAGATAGAGTTTGGAATTTTCTGTATGTATGTTTGATGTCCTATACCAAGAATACATGCTGGAATACATATCAAAAAAGTGTTAAATATGACATTCAAACATTATATAAGTCTTATCTACATAACCTAAACAGCATAGCATGACTACTTACAAAATACATGAGCAGACACCAGTGTTTGCTGAAAGAGACTAATTGTGTAAGGAATTAATGTGACCTTTTAAGTGTAATTTAGGCTTGAAGAGTTATCCTAGAAAAAAGGAATTGGATTTCTCCATTACGTCTGGAATCAGTGTTAAAGTAAGTTTTATGCTTTCAAATAATTTAGAATTTATTATTATCTTTTTCCTGCTTGCATTGTTGTACTTTTGGTATGTAGATACGACTTCTTTTTAACATCTACTTGTTATTCAGGCCTTTTTTTTTTTAATGCATTAACAAAACAGTCTTTTCTTTTACTTGCCCTTGACATCCACTAATCATTTCATAACACATTCTGACTTCGAGGTTACAAAGCTGCAAGTCACTGTTTAGAAGACCATATCACAGTGAACACCAAAGAAGCATTTCATTTGATGTCATATCATGGCTGTTAACTGACAATTTTAGAATGGCAGAGCCCCAGATAACACAGGGACCATAATGCAAAGATATTGAGTATGTATATATTCACAGAATATGCCATTACAATTCTGCTGTTTGCATGCTTGTTTAGACCTGTCAGATCACTTTCATCTTTCCTGGGTTGATACCAAGATAATTTACTTCAAACTTTTCTCCAGATCTGTGAGAAAAAAAGGTGGCATAGTGAATACAGTGTCAGGGTAAGAGCAAAGAATTTCCCCTTGGGAGTGAATGGGGTGCTTGGAAGGGCAGGATCCCTGTGAAGTGATAGTTCCTAGATGGTTTCTAGTGGGAGTTTTTTGTTATAGTTACTTCTAGCATCCGTACTGTCTAATTTCAGACTCTTCATTTTTATTTGAGAAAAAGCAATAAACAATCCTGTTGGATCAAGGTAAATTTTCCCATTTGGTGTTTTTGCTGACATGATTTAGTTTCCTTGAATGCTGCCAATAGAAAGTTTGATGAGCCTTCTGCCCTGCCTTGCTCAAGTGTTTGTGGCCTTTTTTTAAGCAGAGGCACCTAGCTTAAATGCCTATACAAATTCTTTTTGTCTAGAGGTCTGTAAAACTTAGAGCTGTTGAGGAAAATGTTCACTACCTGGGCACTTAGAGAGAAGCTAAACAATTTGAGGAGATGATGAGTAGTTACCCATCTATCGATTTTTCTTTTACTTTCTTCAGCTAGATTAGGGAGTGAACAAAGACTTATTGAGCTATGACCATGTCCACATTACGCCTGCAACTCCATGTAGCACATACACACAATACAGGGACTACTTGATTGGTATCTGAAAATCCCATCTCTGTTTGGAGTCATACACTGGTATTTTTGCAAAAAGCCCTGTTATTAAGTCATTAATATGATACATGGCGTATAGGAAGGCAGTAAATTGAGATGTGGTGGGCTAAATCTGTTTGTGCTCTGATGGTTGCATACTTAGAATTTTTGGATTTCTGCCAGGGGTAAGAATGGGACCACATCTTTTTGCCTGTGTTTCTTAAAAGCTCATAACAAGACTTTATCTGAGGATGATTGTGAGTTCATACACTTGACACAACATCCTAACTGACTCAGGGGAAGAATTCTCAAAATGTGGTGTTAACTTGTCATAACAGACTTCAAGAAGTCATCTAGTCCAACTCTTGCAACGAAACAAAATGCAGTATACCTATGAATTTCTTGACAGTTATTTTGTGCAATGTGTCTTGAAAGGGAGACCTGCATTACTCCCCTACCCCTAGAAGGGGAAGACTTTTCTAGTCCTCTCTATTGCAAATTATTGTAGTTCTTGTCTTTAGTAGACTAGGGGATAAACTGTCATTTTTAGAAATATTTGAAGGTTTCGGTCTTATAGGTTAAAAAAAATGCTTGCATCACTCTTTAGGACTTTTCCTATGCCTCAGTCTTTCTTTTGTACTGTACTGCCCAATAAACGTGTTCAGTGCCTGAGCTATAACCCCAGTGCCAAATGTAACAATGTAACTACCTTGCATGGTCTATATACCCCACTTCTGTTAATACATTTCGCTACTCCATTTGCATCTTCACCCCCACTTTGTTGAATTATTGAGTCTGAGTTCCCAGAGTATTTTCCATAGAACTGGTGGGGTATTTGTGCTTCCTATTTGTGCCTTTGATTATTTATCTTTTTTTTCCTTCCTACTTGGTGTTTCAGTCTTGGCTTATTTCAAGTTGTGTTATTTCACATCACTTATATGATGTCCTTTGTCCTGTGTATTTGTTATGTGTAATTTCTCACACTGTCTCCTCTATCAAGATAATTTTGCTCACATTGCAGGTTGGTTCCGAACATTGAGTATGACACTGAAGTTTATCTTCCTATAAAATACTGTTCCTGTTTGTAGCAGTGAACAAACAAGTGGATGTTCCTTTTCGTTCCTTTGTTGTCTATTTCCTTTCTTACATCTGAGTTTTTTAATATGTATTTTCCTATCTAGTCACAAAAAAATCTCATCTGGAAAGAATGGGAAAAAATGTGTATTCATGATCTTGTAAATTTGAACCTTCATCTGCCAATTTCAATGGCAATCAGTGATGTAAGTTCAAATGTAATGTGTAACGATTTGGGAATGTAATTTTTAGACATTCAAGGTTTGCTACAGCAATGATTTTTTATAAATGTGGAGGAAGCATGTAGCTCAACACCATCAAAACAGTTACACCTTAATTTGTTCCTTAATAAGAGTTGTAATTTCCTGGTTTATTACACCAGTTCTACAAAGATGGAACTACACAAGTGCAAACAAGCCATTTTGACTGCAACACTAAAATAGACTTTTGAATGCCTGACTTCCTGTAAATATAAAAAGATTAGAATGATCCATTTGACATTTTTAAACTTTTTATAAAGGGACAGAATAAATATTTTCAGACATGAGTGAATAATGTTAATCACTTGAAGTATTTAATGTCTACTAAATTATCAGCAGGTGCAGTGAGGAAATGTGTTAAATTTGAACACAAGATGATAAGCACAGATCTTGGTTTGGGGAGTTTTCTGCAAAACAGTAGTGTTGTCTTGTTACACTGTTATTGGAGAGGACCTCTGGGAAGAGACTGCTTTTCAGTACAGGTGGATTCTTGTGCTATGATCAAGCAACCTAAACATCTGATTGCTCTATTGAATTGTTGATCTTGCTGCTGTATTTGTTGCAATACTTCTGGCAGTTTCTATTAAAACTACAGCTATCTCTTGAAATAGTATTAAGAGTTTTCAACGGGTGATGGTATTAAAAAAGGATTGATTTTTTTTTTTCTTTTCGCTAGAAGACCTGAGGAATAAGGAAGAATTTCATAATAAGGCTTCTAGAAGCAATAAGTAATTATTAAGCCGCTTCTAGTGACACAGTTAATGATCAAAACAGCAATGACAGAAGTATAATGAGAACAGTGGATTAAATATTAAGGCAAGCAGTGTTTTCCATTTGGTAATGTAGTGTTCAGTTAACAGTGTTGAAACTGCTGTCTGAAAATGAATTTAATCACAGGCGTGATATGGGGGAGTAGTAGACCTAATTGGTCCAGAGGTGTTTAAAAGTAAAAAAAGGGATTTTGTATTGATTATGCTGGGTTTTACATCATGTGCTTTATCTGTTACTGAGTTGCAGTGGAAACTTAAGAAACATCTCATTTGGTTTGGTCACATAGACTATTGTTTACCTTTCTCTGCCTTCATTCTTTCAGTTTAAAAAAAAAAAGATAAAATTGCAGGAAGTAGGATCTAAAGGCCCATTTTAGACAAATGATATCTGAAGACTCTTGGGTTTTGCAAGCCTCTGATGGGTGTGGATCCTGGCACCAGTTAGGCGGAATGATTCAGAAAAAATGTCAACCTCCTAGAAGAACACAAAGGATATTTTTTTAATAGAAACTCAGTGCCTGAAAATCATGAATCAGGCAGGGAAATCTCAGTAGTTGGTCCCCTGTTGGGGCAGCACTGATCCACACCTATTTTAATTTAATTTCTCATGGATATAGTCCCAAGGGGGATATCCCGAGTAGGAAGCAATGGGTCTCTATGCATTTACAACTGATACACCTACAGAGAAAATTTCAGCATTTCCTTCTCATGAACTGTGTTGCATAGAGGATATTCCTTCTTCGCTATTAGATCAACTTTTTGTTCTGGCATTAACAAGGTTCTTGCTGAGGGTCAGCTATGTCTGGATAGTGGTAAGTTATGCTTTCTGTGTTTGCTTATGAAAGGCTGCCTTCTTTTTGCAATGGAATCTGTTCGCTTTTCCCATCTGCTGAAGCAGAGTATTCATGACAAGCTACCAACTCAGATTCATTGGATATAGATGAACATGTTAGATTGGGTGCAGGCACTTGATGTTCTAACAAACACTCTGGTTTAAGAGTGAGTTTTCCCCTAGGCATTTGTAGTAGAGTACAAATATTTGTAGTTAGACAAGAAGGTGCTTGAACAATAAAGACATGTCTCATGGGTGAGGAAAACCTCCTCATACGTACAGTATTCAGAATTCCTATGACATTTTCCAAGACAGATATATTGGTTTCAGTTTTGGTGTTGTTTTTTTTTTGTTTTGTTTTGTTTTACTGTTTATAGTATTTTTTCCTCCATCATTACATACACGAAATAAGGTGTGTCAGCCATGCCAGTAGAGTTTTAGCTCTATCTTTCAGCATGGTATCTATTTAAAAATTCTCTTTTTGTTTCCTTTCCTGGCTTAATCTTTAGAAGAATAAAAGGTAATTGTGTTACTCCCTTTCTTCTAGCCTTCAGTGTTTCTACTCACTGCTCAGCATCTATATCGAGTTCAGGGAACACCACCTTCTACTGCTTTTTCTAGCTTTGGTCTTTTTTACTGATGTTCTTAATTTTGTCATCTCTTAAGGAAGGAGGTAAGAAATCACAACACACCTCTGTTTAACTTCTTTCTAAAAATCATAAGTGTCTATTCTGTTTCTGACTTCTCTCTCTTATGCGTCCCAGGCATCCTCCTACTATCCCAGGTGTGCCCTAACTGGGTGGGCCTTACTCTTTCAAAAGCACATTAGGTCTGCTTTACTCAGAGAAGCAGAAAGCTGTCTGAGGTTGGGAAAAGGGTAGGCTGAAAGAGGGGTCTCTTAATATTCATGCTGCTGCCTTGCTGCAGGTTTTCTCACAGTTGGAAAGCTTGTCTCACTTATTTGTATCTTTCCTTCAAACTGGAAGTAGTTTGAGGAAAACCAGTATAATTTTCCTTGTGTTCAGTAGGATCCTGATTTAGCTGACTGTAGGTAGTACTTCAATAATAAGGGAAACAACTTAAAAGGTAATAGAGTAAATAAACTGAAAATATCTCTTATTACTGATTTCAGAAATGAAATTACTGTATGGCAAATGGATGCGTAAGTATTTCTATTCTTTAGTTTTCTTGCTAGCACTCATATGTTGTTCCTTATTTTCTAGCTCTAAAAGGAGAGTCTAAAGTGGTACCGAATTTCTGTCAGAATAAGATTGTCTTAATTTGTGTCAATAAAAACTTACTCAGTTTCATTGCAGCCAAATGCATAAGACAGATCAATCTTCTGCGGTTGCCAGCCCTAGCCGGGATCCTGTACAGGATGCCACAACAAAAAGAGTAAGGCTACAGTTACAGAACATCTTGTATATAGACCACATATACTAGATGTTGCCTCCTAACTTCATGTAAACAGAGATTGTCTTAAGACAAAGGCATTCCACATTTTGATGACAAACCAGTGTAAATGTGTTAAATACTTCCCTTTTTGTGTAAATACCTGTTTGTGTCCTGAGTCCTGGTAAGCTTAACAAAATCGTGGGTCATTGACTTTCACAGCCTAATTATGTGTTGAATAACAAAAGCATTTCCTCTTATGTATTATGCAAGTGTAAACAGAAGTGCTTGATATTCTTTGTCTTTCCCATATAGTATTTCAAATACATAATTTTTTTATTGTTCTCTAAATTCTACTCTATCATTGCATTGTTTCTGAGAAAAGATGAATGAGGCTGAAACAAGTATTTGATGAGACGTTACATTTTTCTGTAATATAATGAAATATTTTTCGTTTCTATCTCGTAACTTAGACTTACACCTTGTGTTGTCCACTCCTGTTTCATGTGCTCTACAATTAGACTCACAGCTGGTTCTTTCCCGTCAATGGTTATACAATTAATAACCCATTAGAGTGCATGAATAGATCATATTGTTCTTTAATATTGGCACAGGGAAGTGTAAATTAAGTTTTTTATATGCCAGCAAGGGAGAAGTCTGTCCAAAGGTAGAGTATTAAATTCCTATTTTTAATTTCTGCGTTAAAGGCAGTTAGAAATAAAACTGTTATATCCGCAAATATTTTCCATCTCTTAAGTAATAAAGCCAATGTGTAAGTTATAATTATTTTTATGTATACCTGGCTTGTTCAAATTCTACTTTAAAAATATTGCTAATATTGGCTGGTTTGGGAGGTGATTATAAGCATATTTGGGTAGCATTTGTCCACTTAAAGCTGACATTAAGCAACAAAATAGTCCTTATTGTAGCTAGCTAATTATAGAAACCCCTGAGTAGGAAAAGAAAAATAAACTTTTAAAAGAGCCTTTTTAGATTCTAGAGTCTAATCAGAAAATTATTTCCCCCATAAACTCTTTAGAACTGTTTAAGTCTGTCATTTCACTGCTCAATGCTGTTAAATTTGTCTTTTTTTTTCCTCATTTTCTATCAAAACCCATTGTTACCAGCTCTTTCCAGTCTCATACCAAAGAAGATAGTGAGATTAGTCATTCTCTCATTCTGTGGGAAGAAACTGAGACACCTAACAAGTTTGGGGTATTTGCCTTTTTTTTTTTCTTCTTCTATCAAAGAGTACCTTTCCTTTCAGAAAAATCCCTGATTCCTCATTTGAAAGATAGTGTTTTAATAAGGGACTGGAACTTGGTTTCCATTAAGCGGCTCATGACTGTGAGTGCTTGGCTGTCTTCAAGTGGAACAGCTTTAGCAAAACTAACTCAGAAGACTCACCTGAGAATGATCACCTAGGTAGGTCACTTACAGTGTAGGAGACCATGGTTCAAGTTCATGGTCAGAACGTAGCGGAGTATGAATTTCATCACTGTTTTAAGTCTTTGCAAAATTCCTTAATCTTTGGTAGACCAGCTTTTTATTCCTTTACATATCAGCCATTATATCCTAAGTATGTGAAGGCTGTTTCCTTAGTAAATCACAAAGTGAAAATTCAGGGGCCTGAGTTGCTTTATATACCCTTAATGTCCCTTGCTCCCTTATTTTTGCAGAGTTAACTCTAGTAGCCAGTATTTTACACTAAGCCTTAAGTTTCCTAGAACACTGGGAAGTACTTTTTTGGCCTGCAGCATCTGGAGGTGTGCACTGTTGGATTGCTCTGAAGGTTTAATTGCAACAGTGGCAGGCTGGGCTTGATGATGAAGCCTTATATTACGGTGGTTTAGCAATTTTTATTAAAAAGTGTCATTGGAATTCTTTAATCTCAGGGATTCTTTAAATGGAGGAGTGCTTTTTTCAACCAGTTCTGTGGACAGCTACTTGAAGGCTGATACCTGCGTTGTCACTAATACTGTGATGCTGTGATTGTCTAACATGAGTCTTACCTTCCTGTAATGTAAGCTTTTTTACTTGCAGAAAAATCACAATGTATTTTGTAAAGGAAAAAAACCCAAAAAATAAGTTATCTTCCATAGCTATGTAATGGTGGGTGTTTAACTGTCACTTAGGTAAATCACAGCTTCACATAAATTTACACAAATTCAAAGGTTTTGCTGTTAGCCTCAAAAATCTTAACTATTTAAAATAGAGCTGCACCTGTTTAGCTTAGCACAAGTAGTTGCAAGATTCCATATAAATTTTCTGCCTTTTATAGATTTACCATTGTGTCTAGCATGAAAGGTTTTTAATTAAACTCTAACTCACAATATTCTGCTGTGAGCTGCCATTTAAAAAAAAAAAAAAAAAAAAAAAAAGACATCGCTTCTCATTTTGGCTGGGAGAAAATCCTTTGTGAAGATGTCAGTCAGTGAGCCCATTCCTTGTTCTTTTGTGCTTGAAAACATTATAGGTTTTCTGAAGCCTGACTAAGCAGAGGGCTTTAACCTACTAACCTGAATCTCAGCATTTCCTCTGGAAATGGAATGGATGTGGTGAGAATGTTGAGAAAACTGCATGAAGGATGGGAATTGTGTGCTGCCCAGCCCTTTGTCTCATGTGGAGCACTGTCTGCCCCCTTTATCCCTGCAGTGAGCTCAAAGTCCTTGGGTATCTTTAGGGGGGCAGTTATCCCTCCTTTATTTATTTATTTATTTATGATTTTTATTCTGAAGATTGAGGCAACTTTCTTATTGCAGAGGCAATTTTAGGCTATATCAAGACTAGAAAAAAAGACCAAGTCTTACAGTTCTTTTGTAACTTGAGTAACCGTGGTCTTTGCTTCAAACTTTTTTTCCCATTGAGATCAGAAAATATTTGGACCCTTATGGAATTATTTTAGGCAAGAATAGCATGTATAAAACTAAGCATATGTTCAAAAAGCAGTGGGTTAAGGATTCATTGCACTGATGGATTCACATGGCAGGGTTTATGCTACATGATCTTTGTGGTAAGATTTCAGTAAAGAAGATGCCAGTCTCTGCTCTGTCAGGAACTCAAGCTCTTCCTCTTTTAAATAGTGGTAAATAATTAAGCGCTTTTTGTTATGTTCTAGGTGGTTCAATAATCTTTGTTGCTCCACTGTTTAAGATTGCCGGCATGTGCCTTTTATTGAGTCATAGAAGGTATCAGTCTTGGATTTTTGCCCTTTTAACCTCAATAATATCATTGTTCTGGGATTATTACATGACAGTATGAAGAGGAAGAAGTTAAAGCTATCTTTGGAAACATAAACCTTGCAAGCTTTTCAGACTTGGATTCTCAGGCTCTTAACTCCTCTCACGTTTTTTCTAGACTGAACGCAAACAAACCCTGAAGCCTTCAGAAAATCTCCAGCTCATTTTCTGCTGCAGCTTCCAAAGAATCAAGTATGGTTGAAGTGTGAAGTGCAAGAGTGTGCCCCTACATATGATAACTGTTCTGTTCTATGGCTGCATGATCTTGATTCAAGGATTCAAGGTTGTTTTTTTTCATTAGCTTCAATATTTATCAACAGTGTGGTTTTTTTATTTTTTTTTTAAATCCAAGTGCCCTGTTTGCCAGGACAATTCTTGTTTCTGATTAAGCTGTGTCCAAAGTGACAAATCCCTCCACAAATTTGGTATTATGAGGGTTACTACCAGCAGGCTTTCACCATTTTAACAAATCTTTTAGAATTTATGCTTAAAAATGAGTAGTATGACTTTCTTAAGTAATCAAGGCCACACTTTAAACTTCCCCTTCTCAGACTCCATTTTCTTCAGGCGTTTATTTGACGTAAGTTTAGTCAGCAAGACCTTAGTGAGTACTTCAATAGATTATGTAGCAAGGCAGATCAAGATGACACTTCAGCAGATCTAGAAGTTTTTACTGTTTTTGATGCACTGGGGTTCATCCATTAGTACAAATAGAAATGGGTTGTCACAGCATCCTGCGCTTCTGAATGAAATAATGTTTTTATTTCCCCTGTTGTGCATCAGCAATTTCAAAAGTCTTAAAAGTACCTTCCAGTTTAAAAATATATTCTTATAGTTGTTACTAACTTTACAGACCAAATGGCAGCATATAGAATCATAGAATCATTTAGATTGGCAGAGACCTTACAAGATCATTGAATCCAACTGTTAACTCAGCACTGCCAAGCCCGTCACTAAACCCGTCTCCAACTGCCACATCTACATGTCTTTTAAATACCTCCAGGGATGGTAACTCAACCACTTCCCTGGGCAGCCTGTTCCAATGCTTGACCACCCTTTCAGTGAAGAAAATTTTCCAGAAATCCAATCTAAACCTCCCCTGATACAACTTGAGGCAGTTTCCTCTTGCCTATCACTTTTCACTTGGGAGGAGAGACCTACCCTCACCTGTCCACAACCTCCTTTCAGGTAGTTGTAGCAAGCAATAAGATCCCTCCTGAGATTCCTTTTCTTCAGGCTAAACAACTCCAGTACCCTCAGCTGCTCCTTAAAAGACATTTCCTCTAGCCGTTCACCAGCTTTGTTGTCCTTTTTTGGACATGCTCCAGCACCTCAGTATCTTTCTTGTAGTGAGAGGCCCAAAACAGAACATGGTATGAGCATGTCTTGAGTTTTGTCTGATAGTTCCTTCTAGTGTGATGTTATAATTTTTGTTGAAAATTACTTGTAATTTGAAGTGCTTTGAAGAAAGTTGGTCTGGACCATCTGTAGAATTAACTTCTGCAAATTCAGTATGAATTGCACTAAACACCAACATACAACTATTCTTCTGTTCTTACATCAGGCTTGTGATGTATTGCTGGTTTCCTTTTTATGATTTCCATGTAAGAGCTTATCAAAATGTGGTCTTCTGCCCATTTTGCCTGTCCAGAATGAAAGGTCTGGTACTTTCACAGTACTTAATCTCCCAACTCCATACCTCGTATCCCACAAGTACATGCCTGGCAGAAGGTCTGCTTAGTTTCTGTGGAATATTAAACAGTTTTCAGGATTTATCAAGACCCTATGTTGAATTGACATGGTCAGATACTGATGATGCAGTGTGGGAGAGCATTCATGACTCTGCTTGCTGAAAGTGTCCCATGTGCACAGGTTAAGAATGTTGATCTGCAGATACAGAAAGCATTGGTTCAAGGAATTTTAGCAGTATTAAGACAGTGCATTGGGATACAGTTTTTGCTCATGTAAATGGATCCAACAACTGTCAGAATGGCATCTTCTGTATCAAAAAATAAAATATTATGTCTATCCGTCATCTAAAAGTATTAGGAATGTGGACTCAAAATCTATTTGCCTGATAAATATCTGTGAATAGGTTAGTTCTTTAAAACAAATGCTGCTGCAGCTTTGATCTTGGTTATGATTCAGTTTTCATTGTATTTTGTGGGAATAGAGAAGCTCTTTGGAATTCATAGTAGTTTAAGCCAAAACTGACAAGCAATATGAAAAGCAATACTCTGCTAATTTGTCCACAACTAGAGAGTACTTTGGGGACTTCAACAACTAAAAATAGATACTTGCAAACAGTCAGGTAGAATGCTTTTCTTGAATATTAAATTATACATATCCATCTAATTGACAAAGTTTTCATTGTTACTGATTTGCTATTTTGAACCCTTTTATAAGGTTTTCTCTATCCTGGTGTGTGAGCAGCTCTGAGACAGAGTAATAATTTTTTTGTAAATGAAAACTGAAGGGTAAAGTAAAGCCCTACCCTGTGGAAAGGTGGCTGGACAGCTTTTACTTCTCCCAAGAATGGCTGGAAGTTAGATGAAGTGCAGCAAAGGACTATTTTATTCTTGGTAAGGGCTATTTTAAAGAATGAAGCCTTCAAAACATTGGAATTATGAGACTGAACAAAACACTTTTTCAACTTAAGCAACAACAAAAAATCAGTGATTTTTGGCAACTCCTTAGTTTCATTTTCTGAGGGGATGGTATTTAATATGATCATGCTTTCTCTTCTAATAATTTCAACCCCTTTGTCCATTGACATAAACTAACCAAAGAATCAAATATTATTAATTTCTTCTACCTGTCTTAAAAATCAGCAGCTGGATAAAAAGCAAAAAAGCTCCGGAGCTGTAATGTATTGCTGTACCTAAGAAAGGGGATGCAAAATTCTGTTGGTGACTCTGCGGCAGCTAAAGCCGGTCTTCCCCCATCCTGCCTTTCTCCTGCCTTGCCATACCATTCATACCCTTACTTACCTTAGCACCAGCACTAAGTGAATTTTCTTCCTCTGAAGTTCAGATCTTGCTGAAAACACGCCGCTCTGGTGGGGTTTTCAGCTAGACCAGAAACCTTAAGCAGCTTTACAGACAGTCTGGTGGTCCTGGAGGGAAATGGGAATGTGTTCCCAAGGACAAGAGAGAAGACAGGGTTACAGCCCCCAGAGTAGGAATTACTTTAAGTTACCATGGCCATGAAAGCATCTAATGAGCCAGTCTTTCCCATGTGTGTGACCTCAGACTAATCATGGGATGTTGGTTCTCACCTGGTGGAGGTGCCCCAGTACAAGTGCAGTAGCCAGAGTTACTGCAGCGATGGCACATGAGACCAGCCTTTACTCATCCTCCTGTTCATGGGCCACTGGGCTCTGTAACTCAGCCTCACTGCGTTTTCTTCAGACATACAAAGTACAGGCCGGTAGATAGTGGCTGTGGATGCAATTAAAGGATAAAGTAGTTGTCATATCAGGTTGCATTTCTGTGGAAGTAAAAGGTCATGGAAATGGGATTCATACATAATACTAAAATTGGAGGTATTTCAGTCTCTAGACAGAATAGAAACATTATGGTTTATTCCTCCTTACAGCAATGCTAATGACAAGTTTCACATTCATGTCAACTGAGTATGTTCGAGATCCCTGAGAAGATTAGGAATAACAGTTGCTCTGAAACTACAATGTTCAGTTAAAAAAAAAAATGAATCAGTAAGGAAATGTACCAGTGGAAAAAGTCAAGAGAAAAATGACAAGAAGTAATTCTGTAAAACACAACTAGCTCATAATTTGTGACCGTGGGATGTGTGTGTGAAAGTAGCTGAGTTATTGGCAAAACTATTGGATCACAGAGCGGGAAAATAATCACTCCCTGGGTTCTGCTCATGCTGAACGTAGCCATACCTGGTACTTAGGAGAGTAGGCAAAAACCTTGTGGTTTAGAGAAGTATGTAAAATCAGGGATCTAGAGAGCCTGACATATGGAAAGGTGGTGGAATTTTTCATTTTCATATAAATAATTAGATGATCAGCAGTGTCTGATGGGATGTCTTTGCTAGTCCCAAACTTGCAACAAATGCTCCTTAGACACCTCTGGTGGTAACAACAGTGGGGAGACACTGTTATGAAAAATACTGTGAGATTTTAAGCATTTTGAGACCATGAAAGGTTTTAAATGACTTGCATACCTCACTTTCTAATGTAAATTGTAAAAAAAAGCCTAATCCCCTGCTTAGTTTCTGCTTTATTCACCCGTGCCAGAGATCCAAAGGCTAAAGAAGGAAAAAACCCAAGCCCGTAGCAGGTAGCGGGGGGGGGGGGGCGGGCAGGGGAACACACA
>JAVJGJ010000057.1:80504453-80524298 GCA_035590215.1 Microhierax caerulescens
AGGCGGCGGCGCAGGCAGCGCACGGGCCGGGGCCCCAGCCCTCCCGGTTTTGAACCTGGGCAAAGCAGAGGCGGGGAGAGGGGCAGGGGCAGGAGGCAGGCGGTGACATCAGAGCCGGCCGAGCGGATAAGGTGGGAGAGCCGCGGGAGCAGAGCGGGCGAGTGAGGCGTCAGCGATTAGCGGCTGCCGCCTGTTCCCCGCGCACCGCACCGCACCGCACCGCGCCGCACGGCAGCTCCGGGCACCATGCAGAGGTCCCCTTTGGAAAAGGCGAACGTCTTCTCCAAACTTTTCTTCAGGTGGGAGCGCCGGCGCGGCGGGACACGTGCGGCCGGGGGTAGCGGGCAGGGGAGGTGCGGGGGGCGCCTCTCCCACCCCGCTCGGCGGCGAAGGGGACCGAGCGCTGGGCGCCAGTTTGCTCTGGCCAGGTTTGCGGGGAGGGCGGGGGGAGCCTGGCTGGTTGCTGAAGGATGAGATTTCTCTTTTTTGTTGTTGTTGTTGCTGGGGTTTTAGCACCAGGAATGGGCTCTGTCTGCCAGGTGTCATAAACCCCCTCTGGACCCAGACAGATGAATTTATGGCATCATTTGAGCAACCTTTGGTAACTTGCTCAACTAGTTAATCTGTTATTTCACTGTGAACTGTGAGAACGTGGTTGGGGGTAGTAGAGGGGAAATGCCCTTAGAGCAAGGATTCCTCCTGTTTGGCTTTTTGGGTGGTTAGTATTTGCTCAGTGTGTGAGTGTAATGAAATCTTACTGGAAACAGTTCCTTGTCAGCCTTGCAAGTGTTCTCTTACGAGCAGAGTCTCTGGCACCTTTTCTTTCTCCCAGCTTCACATAAAAAGAGAAGAAGGAGCCAATACTACTGCCTGAGCACAGCATACTTTTGAAGACAATATAGAAGTCTGAATATGTTTTGTGTGACATTGCTAGAAATGACACTGCCAGCTGGAAAGAGCAAAAAATCTTTCTGGCTTTGGCCCATGCGCTACCAGTTTCACCAGGGTGCTGGTTCCCCTCTTGGTTACTTGAGGGTCTTTCACATACCGGGGAGGGGAGGGAGGAAATCTTGTTTAAAACATGAACGTGGTAAATGAAATGGGAACATGTGATGTAAAACTATAACATTGGCATGAAGTCTCTGCCTGAGCAGCTGAGGGCTTTTAGCTGACTTTTTAATCCTTTCGGGGTAGCTTTCCTTTTCAGCAGCCTGGCCAGAACATTTTCTTAAAGTTTCTTAAGGGAAGTGGGTCTGTATGAATCACTCTGTCTGCCTCCCCTGTTTACATCATTTTAGCCTGATGTGATAGTGAGGAAGGATCCCAAATTCTGTTCTAAAACCTGTTCTAAAGTTTTTACAAACATCCAGGTAAAGATGAGGATCCTAGAGGTACCTTCCAGTGGTGCAGCAGTCGGAAGGAAGCCACCCTGCTCTCAAATGCTCCTAGAGACAAGGAGTGTGGGATGGGAGTGTAAGCTTTTACAAATTCTCCATAGAAGAAGCTTCAGTCACTGATCCTGTCAAGTATAAGATACAAATCTGTAGGAAATGAGGCTGATATTAATTTCATTGCTCAAGGAGCCACTTGTTCTATTTAATTTTATTTATTTGTAAAGCTTCTATCAGAGCAGTGCTCTCTTAGAACCTGTGATGCTGAAAAAAGAAAACCCCTATAAGATCAAGCACATATATTTCTGATTCCTACCTTAGTTAAGGTTCCCATGGCTGAAACCAGAATGAGTTCATGCTCTTTAAATGCATAATTAACTTTCCATGGGCCTGACATGGTCTTTATAAAATCATAGTCTTTAGGTCAGTTGAATGACATTTGAATGATGCTTATAATGTACGATGCATTATATTGTACCTGCTACCTGACTGTAACTGAAGTGGTAATAATTAAGTATACAGTGTTAAGGAGGTGTTTATGGTGAATATTTAGAGCAGAGAAATTTATTTACAGGACTTTATAGTAACTCAGGGTATTAAAGTAAACAGTGCACTGGGTAAGAACAGTCAAAATTGTATGTGTACCTCCTATGAAGTGTCTAATATGGGGCTGATACCTTTGGAATGATGTTTCTGTGAATGACAGTTTCTGCGAATGACAGTTTCTGCTTACTTGTGTTTTTTACCATGTACATTGGGAATGTCTTTGTTTCTTCACAAATATTATATGAAATAATCAAAAAAGGTTACAAAAGTGAAAGCCACAAGATAAGAAAATTCATTACATCCAAGTTGGCAGCAAGGATGTCTTTCTTTTAAAAATAAATAAGAATTTTCAAAACATGTTACTGGTTTTATTGGCAAGGTTTTATTGCTTCATAATGTGTCCTGTTTGGGCTGGGGGGATAGGTTTAAATGTGTCAAAGTCAGAATGGCACTCCTTGATCGTAACTGAATAATCTAGACTTCTTTTAGTATTGTTTGTACATTTTTTCTTAATTCTTTTTGCCAAAAAGTGAGAAAGTGTCATGTGTATACAAGGAGTAGTATCTTAGGGAAAATGTTAGCTTTTTTTTGGATTTCTAAGATTAGTGACGCATGGGACAACAAAAGAGAATTGCTTGGGATGGCCATGATAGAAAGTATTTAGACATTAGAAATCAACTTTCAGCCTAAAAACTGAACGGTTTTGGTAAACAACTGAGTTTTATTGGTTAAGAAATGAAGTGTGAAGACAAGTGGTTTGAGATATTTCATTAAGATGACACTTAGAAAACACTAGATACTCAGTGTTTGGGATTTCAGGGTTTCTTTTGTGTTCTGTTTTTCTTATTACATTTTCAGAGTTGATCCCTTCTGTTCCCAACTACATGAAAGACATTTATCTGTGCACTGGCAACTTTCTGTCTTCTTTAGAGAAAATAGTGTTTTATGTAGAAGCGGTCAGATGGTCATATGTTAAACTTCATATTCATTCTGAAGATTCACTTTTGTCTTTATAACAATTACTTATGTTCGTAGAGTTTTGCAGTGTCAAGGCCATACCTTTTGTAGCAAACAACATCATAGTACTTTGCAATCACCTAGTTTTTATTGCAGATCAACTGAGATCAGGAAGCGTTGTTAAGGTTTTATTAAGGCAAGTTAATAAATTAATTATTTTTTAGCTGGGTATCAGAACACGAAGTTATTGCTGGGGTTTCAGAAATGGCTGCAACTTTGGGACAATTCTGATTTTAATTTTTATTTTTTTTACATGCAAATTCAGATATTTAAATACAAGTTCACAAAAAGCAATCCTTGTGCTCCTGTCCAACTGTCTAATCAGTGACAGCTGTCTTGGCAGGACTTGGTAGTTTAGTGCCTGATACATTATTAAATCCAAATGAGAAACACAAACTAAGCCAGCTTTTGTGCCATGTCTTCTTGTGGGCTCAGTCCATCAAACCAGCTCTAGCTGATTTCTTTCCAGGCCAGAGAAAAAGTAACCTGCTGCCTTTTTATACAGCTGTCCAGTGGTTCCAAGAACAATTTTGCATGTAGGGGATAAAAGTCGCATTCCTTCTTCTGTTCTGTGTATGCTGGGAGGGGTATGAAAAGGAATTCAATTCTACATCTCACCTCTTCTAGGAGGTAGGACCAGTGTTACCAGTGTATGGTAGTGAAGGGGGTTTTGTTGCCTATCTCTGGCTCAGCTACTTTTTTTAAAGCATAGGGGAAAGAGTGACTCTGTAGTTTACTGGGTGAGAAACTTGTTTGCAAGTCTTGATTTTTGTTCCGAGGGCACTTTTAATGAAGTCTGTTAATAGCCTTTAGGGTGGATAACAGAATCCAGGACTTAAGTTTTGAAAGTACCTAGCCTGTGGGCTACAGTCATGGTTGTTCTTTCACTCCTAGCTTAATCCAGTCATAACTGCAAGTTCAAGAGTGCTTTGACCAAGATAGTTTCTGGATTGAAAAGGCATTCTCATGAGAATTAGTTTGAATCCCTTCAGAGAAAGGAACTAAAGCCAGACCTTCCCTAGGTAATTTCCACTTTATCCTTGAACTACATATTTTAGGATTTAATACCAACAGGGTACTTAGGGTTTGATTCCTGAATAGATAAGGTTTTATGTGCCTATTTTCCTGAAGAAGTTTGGGATTTAGTGAGTACATTTGTACTCAAAACTTCCCCTGAAACTGTCTTGAGTTCCTAAAAATCCCAGGTATTGTATAGGAAGCTTAAAGACCTAATCCATGCCTATAAATTTCACTCCAGAGAGTGGGTGTCTGGAAATTGTCATATCCAACATGTATTTGGAGCATCCCCTATCAAGACCTAGCTGTAGCATCTTGCTCATCTTTCCTCACTGAGTAGGGAGCCTCTGTGTACATTGGCAGCTGTGAGCAGGTGGATTGAGTTGCATGGTCTGATGACTCAGTTGCTGGTACAGATGGCTTTGACACTTACACAAGGCAAATTTCCTACAGTATATTCTTAAGGCCCTTTACGTGTCTAGTCCTGAGGACCTGCCTTTCACTGATCCCAGGTAATTATAAATCCTGTCTGTCAGTGATAACCAAGCACGGATGCAGACAGCGCACAGAATATGGCCCTGTGTGGCTGCCTGGTCATTTGTCTAATGCCACAAGTGGTCCTTGGAGACCTGCCAGTTTGCCAGCCCTTCAGAACTTTTTGAAATGTCAAGCTTGTGGTACTTCTGTAAGTCAGCCCACAGATTGTTCAAAGATGTACATGCAAATTTTGGACTCCTTTTGAAAACTTGATTTCTGTTAATATTTCCAAGGTAAAATATGAAACTTGAAGTGAGTTGGAGAAAGGATGCTGAGTCCCCTAGTCCAAAATAGTTTCAGCTACAGGAATACCTTCTTTGATAATAAGGCTAAATTGTGTCCTTGGCTCAGTCTTATACTGCATCTTTGTTCTAACAAGCAGAAGTGCAAACCCTGCATAGCACCCTGACCTTTTCTGGCTGCTTTATACCTCTAAAGCACAGTTGCCTGTATCAAGTTGCATCTGAGTTTCTGAAATAGATGTAAAGCTTATTTTCCCCCTGCAGGAGGAAGACTTACCATGTTGATATTCAAAATGAAATGATCAAGCATCTGAAAGATTTGCAGACCTATCTGTACCTTTTTGTTCTCCTCCATACTTACTTGATTTTGGTGCGATAGAAAATATCCATCCAAATCCTTGAATTCTGTTTTAATACTGTAAGCAATGACATGGAGAATAGTTTTATTATCTGTATTATAGAGGCTTCCAAATGCCCTGACAGAAATTTGAAGTCTACTGTACTAAGCACTGGAAAATACTTGATAATAATAAAGTCTGATTTGAAGATGTTAAAGTCTAAGTAGCTAGCACAAAGGATGGGCTAAAACGCTTTATTAGTTCTGTAGAGAAGAAAGTGGGATATGCAAGGACTGTGATTTGTCGTGGGAGCATGTGGTGGAGCCAGTGCAGACTACCCGAGATCTCCTGTCCAGGACTTTAATTGCACAAGGATATTTCTGGTTTGACAAAGTTATTTCAGAATATTGCCACAGCAAACAATTACGACCTCTTTCATACAGAAGAGTCTCAGTCTGTTAATGTCTAAATTTTTTCGGTACACCGGTTTTCAAACTGGTGAGAATAGTGTGCCTTATTGCAGGAGAGTTCTACAAGTTGCCGTTTTCTTCTTGTTTTTTTTCTTTTTCTTCCCCCCCTGCTTTGCAGCATGTGTATGTAGGTGTGGAGGTTGTGGGGGCAGGATGGTACCAACCTGACATCTGGGTAATGACGTGTCAAATTGTGTCCTCTAAAATAACTAAGTCAAAGGTCAAATTAAACCCCAGCATGTAAGACTTTTAATGATAAATCTTGCAAAATTTTGCAATGTAAACTTGGAGATGCAATTCAACTGGCTTCCATGAGACAGGGGATATGCCTGGGTGAGATGAGTGAGGACTCACAGGCTGTGTTTACATATCACTCCCTCTCATATAAGCAAAAGGATCAGCATGAGCATTTTCAGTCAGCAAGTAGCTAAACCAAGGCTGCATTGTCATGAAGCTCCCAAAATTAGGAGAGAATAAGTAAGTTGTACCTTAGGTACGTGGTGAAGGTATGTGGTTTCAGGTATAGTCTCATGTTTTAATGTGGTATTTTTCTTTTTATAATTTTTTTTAAGCTTTTAAAATAAAAGATGTGAACCTTTATTGTATTGGAGTCGATCTGATATTTCACTTTAACTTATTTCAACTTAACTCAGTTCAAAATTAATCTGCAAAATCTGGGATACTTTTATTTCTCTGGAGGTAAAAAACACAAAGAAGCCAAAACCAAAATGAAACTGTTGCTTTGCTCAAAGCCCAAAATCATTTTGGAAATCGGAAGATACGAGACATTTTCTCATTAACTTGCAAGGGTCAGGCTGAGGAGTAGCAGCAGCAAATACCAGGATACACAGATGATGGCAAAGAGCAAGCAGTTAGAGAAGCAGCCCCTACATCAGGATTAATTCCATATTACTGTAGTGATGATGTACATTTTGATACTTGGTATTATAAATAAATAATCTTCCCACCCTCCACTTGCTCTGTTTGAACTGCCACAAATGTGTTCACCAGTTTGTGAAGGTGTATATACCCAATCACATATCAGTCATTGGGGTTAGAACAAATAACAGATTTATGAAATTTATCTATGAACGCATGGCTTAGTGGAGTGCTAAACTGGGTGAAATTTGCTGTCACATTAGTGACATATCTTTAAGACTTTAAAATTCAGTTCAAGCATGAATAGCACAGCTCTGCAGTTGTTCTGTTGACTTTCTGCAATGTACCTTGGTCTTTCAAAGGACTAGGAGAAAGAAATCTCTTTCTTTTATTCTTGCTATGGGATATGTAACTGAGAAAAAGAGTGAAGATGAAGAAATATCGTATAGCCAGTCTCACTGTAGGTATATGCTGAAACAGCCTTGCAAAATTCATAGCACATCATCATCACTATCTTATTTTGATAGCTTTGTTAAATATTTGAGGCATATAGTACGTTTTACTTTGCTAACTAAACAATTTACAGATTTTTAATATACATTGCATGTATTCTGTCCTTGCATCTTACACAACTTCAGTATCTTTGTACCCCTAATGTGCTTTGTTTTCTCTCAAAAGTAGCTCAGTAATTCTGCCAACTGAAATACTTTGACTATCTTACTAACTGTACGGAAAAAGTATTGAGTTTCTGCTAAAAATCTGAATCTCAAAAAGCATTTAGAGATTAGATAATAATCTGAATAAATGTCACTTCTTAAAAACTGGGCATAAAAAGGCAGGCCTTTCCCAAGAATTGCTGTGGAGTAATCCTAATTAAGATTCACTGTTGAAATCCTGGGGTTTCAGCAGAACACTGATTATTCTTAAAATGGTGCTGCTCACAGCTAGTGGCCGAGTTGATGACATTGCAGCTAAATATTTTCCGTGTCAAATAGCACCTCACAGGGAAGAATTGTTTATTAGTGAAGAATTTTAAATCTTAATTTTTGTGATCTGGGAGGAAAAAAAACCCAAAAGCTGAAATTAATGGGGTCTGCTTTTACCTTCTGTTGTTGAAGTCCTGCAATAATTGTGTGTAAATATTAAGCTCAGAGTATTGCATTTGCTTGTTTTTAAAGGGGAAAATGCTGAAGGTTTTAAAGAGTTTTCAGAATATATAACATGGTATTTCAGCTGGTTACTATTTGAAACAAAATAACTGCAACCCTACTCTGTTGAAGGTAACTAATGCTCAGGAATTAGGCTGTGGTGCCTGGCACTTGTGCTTCATGGGCACATTGACTTCTCCCAACCGTTAGCAAGAATCATGCAGAGCTAGGGTCACCTTTTTACAGCTGTGTCACAGGATGCTCAGAGAAGAGGGCTGGTGGTGCAGGCACGCTTCTGGAGAAACCATTTCAAGTATACTGAAGCTGCCACTTCCAGTATAAAGTAAGCAACAGTTTACAATTTGTTCTGCTGCTGGAGTGATGGGTATCTTTTGGAAGAGGATGGGAATACAGAGCCTCTGACAGAGTCCGGTCTGGTTTGACCCTTTCAAAATGTCTGAGGTCTACGTGGTACCTCTGTCTTTTCCTACAGATAGAAGGAATTTGTGGCTTTACAAATACCTTGTGAACCTTAGGCTCCAAAGCATCATAATCATGGTTTGATTATGTCATGCCCCTCTCCCAACTGTTGAAACAATGTAAAACCAGAGGCACTTTTCTTGCTCTGCCTATATCGGGATTTAGGTCCAGTTCTTTAGAAGCTGCAGGCACTATGCCTAACTATATTAACTGTATCGCTTTGTAAGAGAAGGAAGTGAAGACATGGTCACTTTTGTGCTGCTCAGTGGATTTTGCTGTGTTGTGCACATGATGTGTTCAAAGGGTACCAGCCTGATCAGGGGCTCTTGCAACAGAGCTGCTCTGCTTTGCAGGTCTTGGATAGCCCAGCCCTGCTGCACTGTCACTGTCCCAATGCCCTGTGCTTCTTGACCTGAAGGTCCTGATGGAGCTGGGGAATCCTTGTGCCCAGGAGGAAGATCTGGGCAGTTGGCTTAGCAACACAGAGGCTCCTTCTGTCTTCAGTGACATGCAAAGCAGCCTTAAGGGAGAGTCAAATCCTATTGACAAGTTAACAGTCTGTGTTAATACTCTCTGGAAAGCCAAAGACATCTGTCTATCGGCACAGTTTGCTCAAGTGGAATGAGGCTGAACATGCTGGAGAAAGAAATAGCTGCAGTAAGAAATCTATTATATAATTGCCTAAGTGACTGACAAAGAAATGGTCATTAGAAATCTACCAAAAGAGAAGTTAAAACAGTATGTTATGTATACGATATTTACATATCAAACTCATAAGATTTTTTTTTTTTTTTGCTACAGGCAATCAAAAACAGAGATGGAACTTGTTTTCCTTCTTTTCTTCTTTCCTACTGTACACCCCTGAAACTTGTCTCCTGCTGGGTTTCATATGTGTGTACCCATAATAACATTCCTAGTTAGTGGCAAAACTCTGACAGCACTACAGGTTTCTCTGTGAAAGAGTTCATTAAATGCCAGCCAGTAATCCGGTGGCATTTACTAATGTAATGCTGTAAAGCCAATCTGTTTCCCTTCCTTCTTGCTCTCTTCCTTTCAAAAGAATTTTCTCGTTCTCAGCAACCACAAGAAGAAGCTCAGAATTAACAATGGCAAATCATTTCTGTTAAGTCAAAATTAGAAGAGCCATATTCATTGACAAACTCTGACTGAGCTGTGTTACCAGGTGATAAAGAAACACTGGTAACTGCAGATTATATTGCCAGTTAAAATAAATTTATAGCTATTTTGCTTTTCAAAACTTTACAAATAATCTGGAGCACAATGGTAAACTGGATGCTCTTGGAATCTGGCAAAAGGTTGGTTTTAGGTAGTATTTGTGTTCTAGGTCTGGAATATTCCTTTTATTAAAATATATACTGTCTCCCACAGTTGTTGACAGCACGACCCAAGTAGCTGTTGAAAATCTACCTTGAGACAAACAGCACGTGATAGGCCAACTCCTCCCACGATTACCACTCCAGCATGAAGCCACTTGGCGCAGCTTGCAAATTGGCCAGATGTAGTTAGGGTGGGACTTCCGAGAAAGTCCAGGGTAGCTGGGAGAGGAACATCTCTGCAAGCCCTGCCAGCAGTCTGCAGGAGGAACCTGGCTGCAGACGAGGAGGTCCCTGGGGGAAGGTGTCAGCACCGCTCCTTTAGCTGGCTGGAGGAGTTAATCTATCATAGTGGCAGCTACCCTGATGAGCGGAGAGATGAGGACAAGGACTGCATTAAGTCTGTATTAAACTTGTTGACTTGGGAGAGGAGGGTGGTTTAGGGACTATGTAATTTAGGTGGCACTGATAAGTGTACCCAGTTAAGTGCTGGGTAGAACCAGAGACATTTATAGAAGTACAGTAGATCTGCTAAGCATGCTGCCTTCCCCAAATGATAAAATAGACACTCTGCTCACTTTCTAAATGCAGTCAGTCACATTTTGTTACTTCAGGCAGTGGCAAAATGCCAGGGTAGGTGCTAATAAAATGTATAAATGTAATCAAATGTGTGGAGGGAAACAGTGCAATGCAAAATGTTTTCCCAAAACATACAAAATCTGAAATGGTAAAGCATTTCTCTTTTCTCAAGACAAGTTGGGAATTGCTTATTGTGGTCTCAAAGCATTATTAAGGGGCTCAGCCAGGTAATTAGTTACAATATTGGCAATTAAAGAGGTTGCTTAGAAATTACTGTTACTTACTTGCATTAGCTTCAGTAGTATTATTCTGTCTTGCAGTATATATACAAATAATAATTTGTATTCATTTTATCATTGCCAAAATATCTGTGTATACTGAACTTTCAGTGAAGCCAGTCCATGAGAGTTTCTGTTCCCAAAGGACAAGGATTAGCCATTTCTCCACAAGATGTGCACAAAGCCAATAGCAACCATTCCTTTCTGCCATCAGGAGCTGGCAAAATACAAATCAATACCTGATTTATCATTTGCAGTGGCCAGGAAAGACTTTCACATAACATCATTGTTTTAAGTTCAAAAGTTTTCATCTAATCCATTTTATTGCATCCCTGAAAACATTGGGCTGTGTTTCCAGCAGTAATAAAGTTTATGGATGTTTTACCATCCAAAGTGGACTCTCCTAGCTGCCTTGCTGTAACATGCCACAAATTGTGTGACATTTTTCAGCTACAGTGGTGTCAAAGGCTGAACTAAAGCCCATATGATTCATATGAAACTGTAGCATAATTGCAGAAATGAAGGGTAATCTCTTAATTTCTTAGGACACATTCTCTTTGCAGTAGGTGTGATATAACTAAAATCTACTGGTTTACTGAATTATGGGGATTATAGGCTGATGTCACATGCAGTTCATAACTCCATTAATGTTAGAGTGTGCATGTGTGTGTGCACAGTTGCAAGTTGTGTTAAAGTCTTTTTGCACTTGTGTATGTTTGATGATGCTTTTTTACCTTTGTATTGACCTCTTTGCACCACCAGAAGCTGCAATTGAGAATGTGGATTACTTTGTGTATATGATATTCTTACAGGCATATGGGTAAGCATCTCCAACAAGCTGTTTCTATTTTCTAAGTGACCATGGAAAACATTATTGCATTTTTTTTGCAACTTTGTTAACTGTTGTCTATAAAAACAATTCAAAACAAAAATTTCTGAAATTATTAAAGCTTTGCAGATCATAACTTTTATCAAAATCATAAATCACAGGGATTTATTTTTAACAAATGGTGTTGACATATGAAAGCATGACAGAAATCAGCCACAAGCACCTTCTTTTGCAGACATTTCATTTTTTTAAGGAAGTATTTTTTAACAATGGCAGCAAAGCAGAAACTCAAATAGGTTCAAAATACACTGTTAGTTCTTGTGGTTGCTTGTTTATGTTTTGTTTTAGTCTTGTGTTTTCAAAAAGAAGGCAGAATAGAACCCGTTGCAAAATTTTGTGCAAGTTGGCACTTGGGGATTCATAGACCTTTCAGAAGCCAAATTGTTTGATAGAATTAGTAATGGCTTATAAAGATTTTCTCTACAAAGTAGCCATTCTAGAGTTTTTTCCTGCTTTGGTTTAACTCAGCATATCCTTTAAAATGGTATTAAGTTTTTGAACAAGACATTTGAAAAAAGAAATGCAAAATGTTTACATATGATGGACACAATGAAGATCTTATAGGAGTCCTGTGAAAGATTTTGTGTGTTGTTAAGTGCATACTGCAATGTAAGCTATCAAAGGAATGCTAAAGGTATATTAATATTTTGTCTTACAGGAATGAAATTTACTATAGTTCTGATTAATTACTCATTTATATAGACATAGCACATGTTTGGAGATACAGTCTCAATCCTCTGTTCATTTGACTGCTACTGACTGAAGTTTGGGGCATGATTCCACCCCAAAACTGATGAAATGCAACAGTTTTTGCAATTATTCTTTTAATGTTAATTTGTCAATATAGTTTTGTAAATATAATGCAGAGGTCAGCCATCTTACGTCATATTGTGTGTGTGCATGTGTGTGCACATAGGCATACTTGGATGCTGTGGGCAAAATGTTTTGGGTGAGACAATGCAACTCCTGAATTAGCCTAAGAAACTGGTCATTATTTTACCTTTTTTTTTTCTTTTTTTCCTACTTAGATGGACAAAACCAATTTTGAAAAAGGGTTACAGGCGACGGTTGGAGCTGTCAGATATTTATCAAATCCCTTCTGCAGACTCTGCTGATAATCTTTCTGAAAAACTAGAAAGGTATGAAACATTCATGAGATAACTCTTTCAGGAATCGTACCACCATTTTCATTAAAAAACTGTTGGATAAAATGTTTAAAAAGCATTGGGTGCAAGCTGGCTCAAACATGTCCTCATTCATCACACAGTTGTCCTTTGGAGCTAACTGGGATTCCTGGTGCTGATGTGTCACCTAGATGTTCTAAATTACTCTGTACAGGTACCAGTGACATCTGTCCACTGACTAGCAAGGCTAGACGCACAGTTTCAGTGTTAATTCCCTACTCTGCTGTTCGTTCTTCCCCAAATATCCTTGTAAAACCTTGTTTTATTTTTTTCTTCAACTAAGTAACATTTCCTTTGTTCCACTGTTGAAAGACTAATTGCTTCTGCAGAATTCATACCCTGACTTTCCTCATTTAGGCTTCTTCTCTTCTGTACCCTATTTCAGTGGGTCCTAATTCACAAACTGCAGTTTGTGCTGTACACTTGGGACTCTTACAGATACAGGTACCTAAATCTGGTCCCTCTCCCCTAGCCTCTGGTGTAGTTTTCCCTGGTGTACCCGGGCAGCTCACGTCTGTACTGTTATGCCAATCCAATTACACTTAATTGCATGTAACCTACATATTCAAAACTAGTGGAAAATACTGAGAACATTGGTTTGCTTAATGCATTTTGATAGTTTATAAATTGAATATTCTGGTTATTTGATATTCTGTTGAAAAATGGAGAAAAGAGCTGAGGAAATTCTTAGGAGCGCTTTAATCTGTGAGTTGAATTTTGACCATATGCTTTCTGTTTATAGCATTGCTTCTGATCAGCAATTTATTATTGAATAGTAATTATCGTCCCAGCAACACAGGTTAAAAATAATGCTGTGCAGTAGAAAAGTTACATTTTTGATGCTTTGTTAGTGTTTTGTTTTCTGGAGACTGGAAGAGCTAGCTCCAAAACATTTATTTGCCTATTATTTGTGCTTTGGTCTTAAGTACAGCATGTTTCTTTAAAAACAGACAGTGTGACCTTTTCATGAATTAATTCCCTATGGGGTGATGTATGGCTGAGTATTTAAAACTGCCAAATATGTGGCTGAACTAGGTTTGAACTTTTATTGATCTATCAAGTCAATGAAGGCCAGGTCTTCGGAGTCTCTGCAAAGCTTTTTTTTCATTAGTCACCTTAGTTAAGTCTCCTTGGATATACTTGAGTGAACTGAAGTATGTCAGAGCCAAAGACCCATGTATTTGCTCTTGCAACTTAACAGTCTTGTTTTTCGGTTCCTTTTCAGAGAGTGGGACAGAGAGCTGGCAACTTCAAAGAAAAAACCCAAACTTATTAATGCTCTTCGACGATGCTTTTTCTGGAAATTTATGTTCTATGGAATAATGTTATATTTAGGGGTAAGATTTGTTCTTCTCTTCAACAGACTTTTAGTGTTCCATAAATGGGTCTAAGTCTTTGGGATTGCTAAATTAATACGGAATCCTGTGAATAGCTGCAGATTTTGCTCTTTCTATTGCTTATGAAGATGATAAATACAGAGAGATACTCAGGGACCTTAATAAAAAAATGATTTTCTGATAATGTCAATATCTTTTAAACATACATATTAATAATTTTGAAATGTACATAGTGCTAGGTGCTGGCATATGCTTCTCCAAGTACAGGTAGAGCAACTGAAGTTTTGTATCACTGCTGAACTGAACTAATTATTTTCTCATCTTATGGTTTCTAAGTTGTTTCTAAAGAATTTTCTACCCTTAAAATAAATGACAGTGCAATTTCACATGATTCAGTCAATTTTATCAAAGTGACTGTCATCCAGCTTCATAGTTAAATGCTTTATTTAGATTTATGTATGCAGTAAAGAAGTTGTCTATAGTAGTGGTAACAATTCTGTATAAATAACCATGTGAACTATGCTTAGATCTTGGTGCTGTTAGTGCTCCAAAGTATATGATCAGGAATTTGATGTGAAGGTCTGAACTGATTATGTTTATCACCTTTCCAACATGTTAGTTAGGATTACCCTGACTTACCAAATGCCACCTGTTTGACAATCCTATCATTGGGGTTAGGAGCTGTGAAAATACTTTATTATTACTTGTGTCTCACTAGATGTGTTGGATAGTCAGAGTGTAAATCTGAAAAATACTGTTAAACAATATGTACATTAAATATCCATGTTATTTTCAAGTGTCTGCAATTTAATAGTAAAAGTGAGATATTACATTCCATGCTTCTCTGTTCAAAATGCTGTGGTATCAGAAACTTTAGCTATAATAGCCCAAATGGTCTGAAGTGGTCAGATGTGCTCAGATAGTCAGTGTTTTCATATGTTAGATGGATCTCTAGGCCCGATTTTTATTTTTGGAAGGCTGATACAGAAAAGAACTAATTCCACTGGCATTACTGTTGAATATTGTCTAGTCTTGCTGTACTTTCAAGGTCACGGATTGGACAGAAGAAGAGTATAAGGGGAATTTATGGAAGATAGCCCACAAATGTCTCTGAAGTTCATGTTCTTTGCTATATAAAACTAAACTTCTCTTTTCTTTGGGCTTTCTATCAAGTATCCCAAGGAACTAATCTAAGAGAATAGCAGTTACAGAAATACAAACCTTCATGCCCATTAGAATGACTCCTCTCCCTGGCAGAAAAGGCAGAGTAGTGTGAAGAGTTGCCATCACACCTATGAACTTGTTGCTGACTCCTTGTAGAAGGAAAATTTCAAGCTAGGTAGATCTTCTAGAACTAGAAAGAAAGGCCATAATCTGCTCTGTGGTAGCCATGCAAGATGTATGCGAAGTGAATCCACACCAATGCTTATACCCTCAATTTTTAATAATACTTTATAAAACACTTGAAACATAAATAAGAATATCCTGAAAACTAAAACACAAGTCCTTAACTACATGCAGACCTTTTAAGGGTGAAAATTTTTAATGCACTAGGCAGTGTTTCAGGCCAAAGAGCGTTTTTCAGGTTAAGCATTGAATTTGGAGCCTGACTTTGGATAGTTTTATGCTGGAATAGTTCCACTCCAATAAAGTGCCATGGAGTCCCTCCTGTTTACACAGCTGTATGAAAAACAGGCTGATCTTGCAGTTTACAAAATAGGTAAATTTATTTAGAGTCCTGCGATGAAAATCCTGTAAAATATTCCTGAGTGTGTTAATTTGGACTGCTAATTATGTGAATGTTCTGGTTTGGATCACTGTTGATTTCATTTTGATAAATTATAGTTGACTACAATTTCACTTCAGATTGAATTTTCCCTTAAGAATTATGGAAAACCTGACTGCTTTTTTCTCTTCTAACACCATGTTCAGGGGAAATAAGCATCAGTGATAGAGTCAACAAGTCACAAAGTAAAATGGTCTAAAGAAAGAAGAAGAAATTCTCTAAAGAAAATGGAAATTGCTTCCCTTAAAATGCGTCGTTCACATTCTTTTCACTCTATGAAAAATTTAGGATATACTTCAGTCTGTCATGGTGCTTCATGGCAAAATAAAACCCCCTCAACCTATAGGCCTTAATCTTTTGCAATCACATTTAGACTGTCCCCAAGGTGTAGCTCATAAAGAACAACTCTGAACTTTCTCAGCACCAAGGCTTGGTTTGAAAAATAAAACCTAGAGTGAAAAAGTTCTTTGTATTTTATCTTTTTGCTTCTTTCTTTGTGGATAGATACACATTCTGCGTGTACAGAAATTCTGATTCAAAATAGGGGAAATCAAGAAAGTAGCTCCCAAGCCAATTCTGTTCACTCCCAGTTTAAGTTTCTCCAGCTTGCTGGACTCTTCTCACTAGTGAAGACCTGCAGGTCTCTTCTCACTGCCATTTGCCTCCGTCTGCAGTCACCGCTGCTGCAGATCTGGTTTGAAGAGATGTGCTGTGCTTGCCGCCTTCATGCACAAGGCCTGCACAAGCAGAAAGGAGAGGAGATGATGGTTATGGTGCTGTCTGTGCTCACTCTGGAGGGCTTTTCTGCATCAAATCCTGGGCTACCTTCTAAGTGTTGTGCAGGGCTGGCAGGAGGCAATGTGGCTAGGGTGGAAGTTGATGAGTGAATTAATTGTTTGTCTTTGTCCCCGTAGGGCAGTTAGCAAGGGGCTCTGTCCTAGATGGTTATCTAAAGGGCTGCATAATAACCCTTCTCTCTATACTTTTTCACCTGGTTTGGCAACTCTTCTCTGGGATGAGACCCCTTCTTTGTGGACTTCTACCCAATTCTGTCTTTTATGTGCTCCTGACATCTAATCACTACCTTTAATATGCTAACCTTTCTTCTCACCAAGCCAGCACCTTCTTATTCATGTCAGGTTTGTATTTTTAAAAAAAACCCAAACCAACAGTTCTACAAATTTAGCTTACCATATACTATAATAGGTGTTCCTGCAGAACCTGCCAGCCCAAACTTTTACAGTAATGCATTCCTGTTAAAAGTTCTGTGGTATCTGAGGGCTTTTGCAGGCAGTTTTGAGGGTAATTTCCTTTCCCAGAATAAAGGCGAGTGAAGTGTGTGTGGGCATGCATGTGTGGGATTGTGTAATGTTGATTTCTCTGTGTGGACCTTTTTAACGGAGTGTAATTTTAGACCAGGTGAGGACTGCAGGATTTTTGAGTCATATTCTTTGGGGTTTGTTTGTTTGGGTGTTTGTTGGTTGGGGTTTTTTTTATTTGTTTGGATGTTTGTTGGTTGTTTGGGGTTTTTTTCCATTTCTTTAAGAAGTCACAGAAGTGCAATTCAGCACATAGGAAACAAACTGCACCTTTCACAATAAACATGGAAAGATTAAATCTTAGTTTAAATTAGTGATTCCATTATCATTAGTCTTCATTTTATTGAAAGCTCTAAGAGGAAAAACTTGCTGCTAAAGTCGCTGGTGTTCTTTTCAGGCCCTGCACACGGAAATTAATGGGAGCTTTGCCATTAATTTGAATGGGGACAGGATGTTGTGCCGTATTGGCATAGGTGTAACCAAGTTGTGTGTTCTTTTGAACTTCACTTTCCTTTCAGCTCTTCTGTCTAATCCCTGAGCTGTTTTCACGGCACCTTTCTTGGACTGTTGTTTAAACTCTGCTGACATCCCTGCTGTTTGTGTAGTTGTTGTTGCAACTGGCATCACAGCTTTGCTCTCATTAGATCTAGTAATTTTTCCATCTTTCCCTTTGCCCTCACGCACTGTAGGTAATGATGTTATTGCAGGATGGACACTTGTGCTCTGGCCCCCTAGAGCACTACGGCTCTCCCTCATAAATCGTGCTGTGTTAGGCACGTTGAGTTACTGCACTTAATGTGTCCGTTCCCCTGCTGTTCAAAGCAGCTTCCACATTTCACGTCATCAGCAGACATGTCTTACAATTTAAAGAAAAGGTGATATGGCAGTGAAACAAAAATCTTGCTTTTTAGCACCACGCTGGCTAACAAATTGGGTACTTTGCTATGAGAATCAGTTTGATTCTACTTATATTTTTCTCTTATATTCATCCCCGTTAAATGTATATTTCTACTCAGGCACAGCAGCTGCTAATATTAACTTAGAAATGGTTTTGGTATCATATCCCAAAGGACCCTAATGAGGATTTCCTGAAGCTCTCACATATAGGTCATGGGTGTGAGTGAGGACGCAGGGAGGGACATGAAAGTCATGAAGCACTTCTTGGGCACATGCCAAAACAGAGATGTGCATTATTGTATTCAAATACAGAGTGATTAAGCATATGGGGGATACACGTAATGTAAAAGTTATCCTTGCGTAAGAATAGCCATACCAGGTCAGATTAGCCCATCCTGTGTCACACTCTCATTTTTCAGATCTTTGCTTTTTAATTAAGGTTTCTGTAAGGAGGGCATTTCTGAGTTTCTTAATGGCCTATGATGAATGCAGAGGGAAGAGCAAGGACAGGAGAAGGAAAAACATGACTCTTGAAAACTGATTTTTCTGTCGGTTGCACACATCTCATTCCTTTTTTTAGGCAGGTCATTCTGATCAGTTTATTTATCCATATTTATATCAGTGGGTACTTTTGAGGTTACAAGAAAAACGAAAACCAGGTGGTTCTGCTTTCATTTGTATGTAGACTAGATAATAGTATCTTTGGTACATAAGGTGATAAATCTCCACTGTAAACCAGTAGATTTTTACGCCCCATGAGATAGCAAATGATTTGGCTTGTTGCCAGCCATTATTCTCTCCTTAGTCTGTAAATCACCTTTTTTCCCAGCAAGCTAGGCATGTATGCAATACCTTTATAGTCACAGCAAACATAGCAGCAAAGCATGGCATTTTCATTGGAATAAAAGTAAATAAATTTAAAAAATCATGCTATTTTAAGCCTATATATAAAACCTTATCTTGGAATCTCTGAGTATGAAAGCACCACGTTGTCCTTGAGAGGTGACTGTTTTGTATTTTGTGAGTTTTGGGGAGTTTTGGTTTGCCACTTTGGGATGCATATGGTCTAAGCACAGCTGCCTTGGGTCACGTGTGTTTTAATAAACACTCCTCCCTTTGCCTAGTCATAACACTGAAGTCTTTGTCAAAGCTGGCGCCAGGTTTACAGCACTTGTGTTGGGGCAGAGTGGTGTTTAATGTGGGAAATGCAGTGTGTAGCGCAGGTATGCTATTAGAGATGTAAAATTTCATATCTTCTGTGGAAAAAAGTGAATGGTGAATATCAGCTCCACCAACAGTGACATTCAAAAAGAGTTACAGTACAGGTTGTGGAAGTACTTAGGCTCTTGTATAAGAGACTAAAAGGAACCCAAAGGAGAAGGAAAAAAAGAAAGGGGATTTTCCCAATCTATTTAACACTGTAAAACGTTAATTACAGCTGTGCTTCACTACTTCACTGCTCTCTGAGGCACTATATGGTGGTCTGTGTGGTTTTCAGCTGGAAGGCAGTACTAATAACATTTTGGCAGAATTTAACACATATGTACGAAAAAATAATTCAATAGTTTCTTGTTGTTTTTTAAGTATCAGATTATTTCTGCAGAGACATAGCAGAAGGAAGGATAAGGAGACATGCATAAAAGTTCTTGGCACTTAGTATTTTTACGCTGAATATAACCATGAAACAAGGGAGCACACACAGACTTCATACCCTTGAGAAGCCCGTGCAGAAGATGAAGAAAACTGCAGCACACTGATTTTTTTTTCAGCTCTTTAGGAAGGATTGGGGAAGGAAAGAGGAGGCAAGAGAAGGAGATGGAAAAGAATGAGGTTATAGGAATGAAAGTATGAGAATGATGGGGCCATGAAGGGAAATGGAAGGCAATGGCGAGATAATGCTAGTGAGGTTTAATTACAACAGAAAAGGAGGCTAAGGACAAATGTAATAGCAGGCTAAGGTAAAGTCAGGGCTATAGCAGGTCATTTGGATGCCTTGCAGTTTAGCAGTTTGATACTTTTTCATCTCCTGCTCTGGTTCTCTACCATGTTGCTCATCTAGGGATGAGAAGTGCTGGGGCTGCCAGTGCAGGAGGAACTGGTTTCTCTCTGGGAATTTTATTCAACTTGCTTCCCCTGCCATTTAGGCCCTCTCATCCTACTTCTGTTACAGCCGTGGC
>JAVJGJ010000057.1:80532377-80542917 GCA_035590215.1 Microhierax caerulescens
AATTTTGATATTGTTATATGGTTCCCAGGCAGCATAACCACAGGAGTCTTATGCTACCTGCATGATGCTTTTTTTTAAACAGTGGCATTTAATTATTTCTTCTCCTTGCAGAGTAAGGGACTTAATAAAAATATATAATGAGTTATAGTGTTTAAGAGATTTTTTTCCTTCAGAAAAGGGAGTACAAATTTTGTACAGTTTTCTGTAACAGGGCTTCCTGTAGTTGCAGTCAGAGATCTTCTATTTTCCTCGCTATTAGTGGCAAGAACAGTGGGAGACTGTGCATCTTATGCAAATGTGCACCTCATTCATTATGACTAGTAAACATAATTAAGGTACCAGTCAAATAATTATGACCTGCCTTACCTACTGAGATCAATTGCTTGTATACCAGCATGAGAAGCTTATCTGCAGAGTTAAATCAGGGTGAGTTCTCATTAACTCTGTCTGTTTTATCTGCTGGTCTGAAATCACTTCTCAGGAAAATAATTATTTTTCTATTTTGGGGTGAAATCTTAGGCTTTTTTTTTTTACATATTATAGGTGTTTTTTGATAAAACATTGCTTTTATTATTTTTAGTGTGATAAAAATACTTTATGTGGAACTTAAAGATCTTAATCAGAAATCTGAACCTTAATGTAGAATAAGAAGCAGGCATTTGATTTTTATGGTTTTCAGCTGGGCAGAAAATTTGAGAAATCTAACCATAAAACTTTCTATTCGACATTCAGAAGGCTGCCTCGTTGGGTCCCAGTTTAGGCAGTCCTTGTGCTCTCAGATTCCCTAGGCATTTGTGGAGGTATCCTGTCTCTCCTGTGTTCTGGAAGAGTGTATGGGAAGAGAAGTGGCAAGCCTGGTTGTCACACCATTGCCCTCACTTTGCCATACGCTAGTCTTTGGGTGCATTAGCTCTGTGGATGCTCCAGAATCCAAAAATAATCATCTCTTTGTGGCAGGTTTGGTATAGAACCCCTAGAATGCACAGGATCTCAGAACACCGATGCCCTTTGCTTGTCACAAGAAACAAACAAAAATAATAAACCACTCATACATTTCTCTGATTTAATTTCCTCATAAGTTTAGAGAGTTCACTGGCCCAGATATGTTCACTGGGTTATTTTATTTCCCTTGTAGCTAGACCCATTCTAGACCATGAAGTATTTCAGGGTCAGTCTGCTTTCTTTATCACTGCTTCAGCAACTCTACTGGATGACCCCACCATCTTTGTTATGTAAGCCTAGCTATCATTTCCTTTTTTTTTTTTTTTTTTTTTTTTTCATAAACCTTGTGGGTTTGACCTTACATTTTTTTGGTTCCTGCCCTTTCAATCATCTGCTTTATCCCTTCGCTTCTTTTACTTGGGAAATTTGCAAGTTTACTGTAGGTAACTGATTTTTCCGCCATATCTGCTTAGTTTGTCCACTGTATTGCCCATGTAGACCTACTTGTTTCCATATAGTTTAAGAAGGCAAAGATGATACCTACAGACTCCATAACCTTAACAAAATAATGGAATAAATAAGTTACCTTTCCAACATCAGCATAGTCTTACTCTTTTTTTTCTAATCTAGTGTAATGTAACAAAATGTAACAAAAGTGTCACATTGCTGACTTGTGTCATTTGAAATTACACTACTTCAGTGCCACACTCACCAGGATAATTATCTGCCTTGTTTTGTTTTGTTTTGTTTTTCAGAGAGACATGATTCTAACCCTTTAAAACTCTGGCAGTTTTGGAATAGGGATGTAGGTGCTTTGTTTCACTGTTTAGCAGAGTGCAACTTTCTACATCCTACTTCAAACCCAAAAGTTTATCTGGAAAGGATTAAGGTCGAAGGGGTGATGCTGCCTGACACAAGTCCTGAAAGCAAAGGAAATGCCAAGTTTTGAAATTCTTTCTAAACTAGAACCAAATAACTTTGTTTTCACTAGCAATGAAAGAATTGGTAGTTTCAAGAACATTTCCTTCTGCATCCAAATGATGTTGTGTAAGCTATATTTATGCCTCTCTCTCTAAGACACTACAATACAATAGCACCATCAGAAATACTGGCTAGTGCTCAGTGTTGGCAAGTATGTACTGCTTCATGTGATACGGTGGTCATCGCTCACTGTTCCCTCTCATCTGCTTTCATGGTGTTTCTAGGATTTCTTGCTGAAAAAAGAATATAAAGCCCTGGAGTATAATCTAACAACCACTGGGGTTGAGCTGGATAAAGTAACAGCTTTTTGGGATGAGGTTAGTACTTTTACCCAAACTAAATTAAAACAGAGTGTGTCTTTTTTAACCAGTGTTTGCCTTGGTGTTCTCTGAAAAGAGCAGTCTACACTCCTTCATTTTAACTGGCTTCACTATCAGCAGGCAAGAAAGATATCGCAAGTAATTAATGCATGATATCAAATTGTCCATGGTTGAGAAACTTTGGGAGTGACCTTTTAATAACTGTTAAGGCCTGTAATAAGTAGTTATTTCTGATTTAAGCCAGCCTGAAAGCAATCAAGCTGTGGCACATGTAAACACTGGACTGTAATTCTGTAATAGGCAAATTTTGTGTCCACAAACTTAGGAGCAAGTCCAATACATAAATTAAAAAATATATATGTTTAAGAACATAATAAGTAATATACAGATAGGCAAAGTAACATCATAAAAGTGTTTACATAAGTCCATAGTATGGTATACCTATCTGCATATGCATGCTTTATTTATTTTTGATGTCCATACAAATTCACATCTGTGTATGTTGCAGGGAATTGGAGAGCTGTTTGTAAAAGCAAGCCAAGAAAACAACAGCAAAGCTCCTAGCACTGACAACAATCTCTTCTTCAGTAATTTTCCACTTCATGCCTCTCCTGTTCTTCAGGATATAAATTTCAAGATTGAAAAGGGACAGTTATTAGCTGTTTCTGGATCTACTGGAGCAGGCAAGGTATTTCTATTTCTGTTGTTTCAACAAAAGCCCTAATAATTTTAAAGAACAATATTGTGCTGTTATCTGTATTGTTACCTGCATTGTTGCTGTATTCTTGCTATATTGTGCTTGTTGTGAAAATGATGGCTGCAGGAAAGAGTATGAATAAACTGTAAATTTCAATAAAATGGCCAATAGCTATTTGGAGTTTTAGTCTGTGGCCAATATGAGAGAGAGTTTGCTGGATACTTTTTGTACATACAAGGATACAGACTTAGTAAGGAAACAGCAGTTTAAATGACAAAACTATTTTTCCATAGGAAGTAAAGGAGATTTGCAGGAATAATGCAGATTGAAACCCAAAGCTAATGCTTATTGTGAGAATCTCCCTGCTTTTAAAACAGTAAACTGGAGAACATAGTGTAGATATCCAGATGGCTCAATGTGGTCGAAAGCAAACTTTTTTAAAAAATTTTTTTCTTCCCTGCCTTGCTAACATTTTAAGGAAAAAATTGAATACAAGATAGAAAGTAACCTGACAAGCCTGACACTGATTAGCCAGCTAAGATGTGTGCCCTGGCCATGTGGTATACCTGGTCACTTGTGCTACAGTTCCTGAAGTGCCTCACTCAGATGAGCTCCCTGAGTCCCATGTGAAAGCCTGGGGAGGTGCTGCTGAAACTGGTGGCTTTCTGAGAAAAGTTGTGGCTTAGATTAATCATTATTTTAGAATTCCAAGATGTTATCAGTACATTTAATTTGCAGATAATGCATCCAATTAACCTCATTAATATGAAATGAGTTGAACTATGATACTGTTATTCACTTTGAACAGCAAGTAATTAGATGAGTCCTTCATCTTCACTGGGTTTTCTGAAGAGATGCAAAAGTCAAAACAAACATTGATTATGTGTTTGGCAACTTTTCCTCTTTTCCTGTTTAACAAATTATTGCTGAACATATTCTGATTTCTTTCACTTGCACAGGATAAAAATCTTTGGTTTGTTGGAGTCAATGGCAAAGGACCCATCAATTTGAATGTGATCAAGGCTTCAATATTATTTTTAGCAATGATGCCAATAGGAAAGAGCAAGGGACTCAGGACATGAGGTTGTCCTCAAGATGATATGTTGAGGTGCATGTTACTGTGATACTTCTGAATTAAAAGAATAGCTTTCCTATGTTGCCAATAATCTCAGGTGGCTATTGCTAAAGCTGATAATTGCAATACAAAAATACAATACAAAAATATCAATTAGAAAGTGCTGAAGGACATATGTATCTCTCCTTTATTCAGCTACTTAGGAAATAGAGGAGAACTCAGATTACACTGAACAGTTTGTGTGAGTATATACACACTGCACTTTTCAAGGCAAAAAAGATAAAAGGCTTATAATATTATCGGAAATATTTACATAACGTAAGGTTTACACCACCCTCTCTCTCTCAAAAAAATATTTTCCTTCCCTTATACCCTCTTAATTTAAGGTTTCATTCATGTTGCTTGAGTCTGTTACTGCATATTCCAGGAATTGTCACGTATGTGAAACAGACAGTATACTTAATTTATCTGTATCAGATATGAAACCTGACATCAGCTCTTCAATACTGCTTCAGTATTAGATAGAACTGGGTTTAGTTTGTTGGGTTTTTTTCCATTTATGTGGCACAAGATACAGTATTTTAATATCCAGTGTGCAAAACATACTAAGTGGCTGTCCTTTGCAAGATCAGAAACTTCTTACTCAGCATTTTGGAAAATTCAGATTTTGATATAATGGAAAGAATCCTGTGAGACTCCCCCCACATATTGTATAACTTGTCAAAGGATCTCTGGGCTTGACAGCATGAAACTGTGACTTAGACAGATTTTTAGATCTTTGACTGTTACGTCCCAGCTTTGTTGACTGTTTATTATTGATAAGAACACCACTGGAATGACTCTGTAACATATTTTTCCTTGTATTTCTCAATTCTATTCTTTGATCTAGTAGCCAGTGATGTGTGACAAGGTTACTACAAGCTACTGATTAACTTTGAAATTATTACATGTCAGTATTGAAATTGCAATCAATTCTTTTATGAAGGGAAATAGTAAATTTACTTAGGTCATGTATTCACGTAAGTGAGTTAACAGTTACAGAGGAAAATTCAGATCACTGAGTAGTTTGTGAGCAATTGTATACATACACAAAGAAATTGCATTTTGCAGGGCAATACAGATAAAAGGCTTATGAACACTGGTGGAATTGTAAACATGAATTGTGTTGTACAAAGAACAAACAAAATAATCCCTGATGTTAAAAATCAAATAACATTCTCCATAAATACTAATACCTTATATGTCTTTATGTGTCTCACAGTTACTCACACTTTTACTTTGTAAAATTACTGGAAGTTTAAATAAAAATACATACTTTGGCAGCAGCATGCCTTTTTCACAAGATACCTTACAGAATTTTGGTTGTTCATCGAATGAAGTTTCATTTCAGAGGCCTTTCAGAACCATATGTTTCATGAAAATCTCCACAAATTGCAGCTTGTGCTAGATTAGTACTTGTAGGGACAGTCTTTACAAGTTAGATGTACCATTTACGTGACTTTCTCTTTGCTTAGCAAGCATTTCTTTTGGTTGTACAGATCTCTGATATATTAACCCAGTGTCAATGATTTTTCAGACTTCTCTTCTGATGCTGATAATGGGAGAATTGGAACCTTCGCAGGGTAAAATTAAACACAGTGGAAGGATATCCTTTTCACCTCAAGTCTCCTGGATCATGCCTGGAACAATAAAAGAAAACATAATTTTTGGTGTATCCTATGATGAATACCGATACAAGAGCGTCATCAAAGCCTGCCAACTTGAAGAGGTCAGTCATGTAGGACTCTTTTAAGACCTGTGACCCAACCCAAGTGAAAAAACAAAGACAAAGCCAAGGAGTACAGCTTTAAGTAAGCAAGACATTTCTGAGATTGTAGTAACTCAGCCTGGCATCCCAATTTTGTGGAATTGCAAGTCAGCCTGTTGCCAGCTCCTTGGGACATAAGCTGACAGTGCAGGCTCTGGTAGTTGACATAACGGGAGCTAAATAACCTGGGTCAGATATTATAAAGTGTCTGCCTTCTCAGTCTTCATTCCTAGTTAAAAGCCTGGCTAAACATTTTAATGTTAAAGAAATTATATAAAAACTATTGTTCCTACAACATTTTTTTCACTTTTCTTCCCTGTAAAGAAGCTTTTCCTTACAGTCTTGGAAATTTTCCTGTTTTTCTCCTTTCTTTTGCACTTCAAAAATGTCTCCAGGGATAATTAGAATTTTCTGCCAGAAACCTGAATTATTTAGAAGTAAATCTTGACTGAAGTTAGGTTTTTCTGTGTGCATGTTGAAAATTCTCACACTGGAAATGATTGCAAGATTGATCTTTGTGTGACATGTAGCCCACAATTAGTACAGTGACGTGGAAATGTCCTTGTGTGTGTTTGATGTTGCCAGAGGGTAGTGTAGGTAAAGGTATCTTTTCCCATTGCAAGATACAAACGGAGCCAGCATTTTAGACCTTTGCACCTTTACAGCGGTGCCTTAAGATCAGGCATTTTGTCTGTAACATGTAGATGAAAACAAAAAATATTTAGCTGTGCTGAATAGTATCTGTCTTTAGGCCACACAGTGAAACGTATTTTCCTTTAGCGCCAGTCAAGCAAGAAAACAATAGCCAGTCTGTTTAAAAATAAGATGAAGTTGCTGTGCTTTATCTCAGAGCAGGTTATAGTTAAGCGATAAAGTAATCTTTCCTTATATGTTTATGGCTATTTCAGCTTCTGTTTGGATTGTGGTTTACTGGAAAACATCTCTGAAAACGTTTGAAGACAGGAGCATTAACAGCTCCTGTGTCAGGCTTTCTGAAGAGAGTAGTCCTTAACCTCGGTTGTAAAAGTTGTAGTTAATGCCAAAGCTCCAAGAAACAGCTGGCTTCAGCAGTTCAGAAATGTCCTTGGCCAAAGGGGCTTCCCAACCCAGACCCTAGAGAAGAAGGTGGTTAATGATGGCTCAGTGTCTTGGTGTTGGTGGGACAGCTTGGTGTCTCGGTGTTGTTGGGATGGCTCGTTGTTTCAGTGGTGGTGGGACTGCTCGGTGTCTCGGTGCCAGTGGGACAGCTCATTGTTTTGGTGTTGGTGGGGAGGCCTGGTGTCTTGGTACGCTGCAGTTCCTTTGCTCTCCAAACAGGCTCAATCAAGTTAGCTTTGATCTGTGTTGGCGCAGCTCTGTGCAGAATGACATGCTTCACTTCCTAGCAGGGATCAAGTTTGGTACTTATAAGGATATTTTCTTTTGGACTGAATAAATAAATTGGGCTGGCCTGAAGAAAAGCTGGAATGGTCTGGAAGGCAGCCAAATGCATTACCTTATTGCTATTATTATGCTTTCTAGTCTTGCTAGCTTTCGCATTTTAGTTACTAAACAGGACTTAGTACGGCAGGTTGAAGGATGGATTTCAAATATTAATTCCCTGTTTATTCCCCAGTGTGACCTTTTAGGGGTTTATTATGACAAGGGTTAATGCTTTGTTGGGTTGGGGTTGTGTGTGTTCTCATTCTTCAGAAAGGAGAGGTACCAGAGGGTTTTTGCCTAAGGCAGTTTGCTTTGTCCCCTTCTCTTCAACTTTCCCAGGTAATTGTATAGTCCACCTGAACGTAGGCCTGTTGCTAAGTCTAGTTCTTATATGGGCTCTTCAAGGTGAACCAAGGATTGTTGATAAAAGGGTGTTTATTTCTTTATTGCACATATGCTGCAAGTCAGTTACAAGTAGCTCTTTCAGTGGCTAAGTGAGATTTACTTCGAAGCTCCACGCTCATAAAAACTTTCTTGGGAATACAAAGCCATCTTCTTTGACCCAGTGGGCAAATAGATGTGTGACTACTGCAAAAAGCAACAAACCTGCAAAATTCCCTATCTGCTTTGCCATCTCCACTATTACCCTATAAAGAAAGCATACTGAAGATGTAGTCTAATTCTTAGATTTGATGTCTTCTACCCTTTGTCTTTGTTGGTGAAAAAAAATTACTACAGATTACTCTATGTGGGTCATGTCATACGATCTACACGGCTGTGGGGCTTCCTGACACACAGTGAATAGCCTGTTCTTGTTTGTCAGCGGAACAGAACACTGAAGCTGGATGACATCATACAAGGTGCTCCGCACTTAGTTTTAGGTGTATGGAGATATGTAAATTAATTAAACAAGTGTAACTCAAATAATTTGGGGTGCCTGATAATTTTTGGAGAAGTCAGTACTACATTTTTCTGTTTGATTTTCTTGGATTGGCACATAATTGATTTGCTAAGGAGTTACACAGTCTCTTTAGAGTTCTTAAGTACCTGAGATAAATTTATTTCAAAGTAATGATGAAAGATGGAAAGCACAAGTAAATATTTCACAGAGCTTTCCATATTTTTTGGTGTCCAAGAATAAATTTTTCACTGTATAGCAAATCAGATCTTTATTTAGAGGTTAAAATGTGTTATGTATTAGATTTTTATTCTGTGGAGTCCTGAAGAAAAGCAAATCTGGTTATATTAACTTTTACCTAAAAATACAGGTGGGCTTTGGTAGTTTTTGCTTGGATAGAAGAAGGATTTTTGATGTTTTTCTGAAAGATACTCTTGCAGTTTTACATTTGTTCTCTTTGCGTGTGGAACCACGACAAGTAAGATTAAAAAGATGGTTTATTCTTTAATGAATTTTGAATATTGATAATTAACATTACCGGAAAGTAATGAAACTATGAGCAACAAAAGGAATTTCTTTTATTTTTTTTATGAGCTTACATAAGTTTATAGCAATTTAGAACACTAAAATGGCCATTTTTTTAGTCCAAAGAGTTCAGGTAGCTACCTATTGTACTTCCTTGACTTGTATACTTAGCTTAAGAGATTTCTGCCTTCAGTTTCTTATTCTCATTGCTTTGCTGCAATTCACCTACCCTCCAGTTGTGCCAGTACATCTGTTCATGATGTCATACCATGAAACAGAAGATGAAGATTAAAAAAAAAAAAAAAAGATAAATTGGAGAACTGCATCCCTTGGAAATACTCTGTTAGGATAACTTGACAAAATTTGTGTAGTGCACAATACATTAGGATGCCAGTCTGTGCTTGGCTAAATTAGGGTGTTCATGTCTCAAGTGTCCTTTTTTTCTCATGTATAACTAGTTGTCTCACTCAGTGCCCATCACATAGGTCTGTGACTGATGAATAGTCAGATGCAGTGAATCATGCCATACAGTAGATACTGATTTGTGAGTCTGTGCCTGGGAAATGTGTGTTCTAATGATGTTCCTTTGAATGTAGTCCTGCTTGATGGCACACATGGCGGCAGCAGTATATAGTTTTCATTCATGGTCTTATGTCCCCACAGCTCTGGCCATAGCTGCCTCTGGCATGTGGGGAATACCAAAGGCAACCCTGTAGAAATATATGAGATATGAGTTCTTGAAAGCATCCACAATGAAAGACAGTTGAGTGTCAAAGACTCAGCAAGGGAATTTTGTTAGGTCTAAGTAGCACTACTTGTCATAATTTCATGATGTCACTGTATAGATATATAATACTGAAGAAGCATGAGAAAGGTTCTCAAATGTGTCTCTGTGTGCATCATTAAAAGCATGCCTAAGGTACTTTTTAAACTTCTTTTTGTATAGTTTCTGTGTGCATTTCTATGGTAGTGTAGCCTGCTTTTTATGTGTAAAGTGATTCAGAACTTGATTATAATTATTACATTTCTTGATTATATTTTTCCTTTTAAGGTAAGTAGGGTATCAGGAGAGGTAAAATCATGTTTTACAATGTTGTTCTAATTACTGGAGTTTGGAAATGGGCAGATGTTAAGAGAAGAGTGGTAGAAGGTGATAGAACAAAAGAAAGACTGCTTTGGAGATGAGATAAAGGGACTGGTATTAAGAGCTACCTTAGTGTTCTTGATATCCAACAGAAACAGCCTTACTGGTAAAAATTATTTCTGAAGGCCCAGCACAAACTAGATATGGTTGCAGTGAGATGTAAGTGGTACGCAGACATTGCCCTTATTCTTGTGTGATGCTGAACTCAAGGGAATGCCAATACACTTAAATTTGATGATACATTCTGTGAAACATCACAGTAAAAAAAGTTTTACAAAAAAGGCATAGGAGAAGGGCTGCTTCTTCCTCCTCCACCGCTTTCTTCTTCTTTTTTTCTTTCCTCAAGAAATAGCAAATATTTTAGCAAGCAAGGAGGTGAGTACCTTATTTAACACATTTTCTAAAATGAAGTCCTAGTTAGCAAATAAGGAAGTGAAGGTTTTCAACTTCTAGATCAAACCATTCCAGCCCAGATCAGTAGTCTGGGTTGTCCATTTGTCCTTTATTCAGAAGCTTTTTTAAAAATATTGTTTGAGTGAGTGTTGTGGTTTAACCCCAACTGGCAACTAAAGTACCCCACAGCTGTTTGCTCATTCCCCACTGGTGGGACTGTGGAGAGAACTGGAAGAGTAAAAGCGGGAAAACTCATGGGTTGAGATAAAGACAGCTTAAGAAGTAAAGCAAAAGCTGCACTTACAAGGAAAGGAAAGCTAGGAATTCATTCACCAC
>JAVJGJ010000057.1:80543243-80579475 GCA_035590215.1 Microhierax caerulescens
CAGCACAAATGCAAACCATAACCCCGTACTAGCTACTGTGAAGAAAACTAACTCTATTCCAGCCAAAACCAGCACAATGCATTTAATTTTGAGTGTGCACGTATTATCTCAAATCTATTACCTTTAAAATCTTATATTGGCATGGTATGATAGAGAGAAGCCAAGATGTAATCGGTACAGATTCTGAACTCATTTCCGAAAGACAGTCCCCAAAGGCAAGCTTAAAGGTACTTCAAAAGTAAGGTAAGATGAAATGGTGCTGCCTCAGTTTATACTACCTTTTTTCTCTTTTTTTGACAAGGTGTTTTACCCTTTTGATCAAGTACTTTTCATCGCATTCATGATAAAGATCAATTAGCAAGAGAAGGGGAACTTTTGCCTAGCACTTCAAATAAAGGATCAAAGATGAACAAATTTAACACTGATAAATGATCTTGCATAATTATTTTTTTTTCTCATTGTCAATAACAAAATCTACTGGGAGATGTAAATTAGATGAGTTTATATGTCTATGGAAACTTCCTACTAAATTTGAAGTAATTCCACAAGTGTAACTTCTCTGGAAATTGAAGGGTTGTTTTAATGTCATGGTAGGGCTAACATGAATATAAATGGGAATTTCTAGTAGCAGCCAATTGGGTTTGAAAAATCCTTATAACTGATGTCATGGAAAATGGGGAAGGAATGTGGCTTGATTTTCAGATTTTTAGATTGAAAAGTCAGTATTAATAGCCTACTATACACAGGGTGTGGGATTCTTGTTTGGTTTTAGCACTTGCTAAGTTAAAAAAGTAAAACTTTTGGACAGGTGAAAAAGGAACCCTCATTTCTGAATGTTATTAACATTGAACAAAATCATCCTAAAATAATGCATTCCTCCAGTAAAGACAGCAGAAGCAGGCCCATCATAGTTATTCTTGTAAAAAAATAAACAAGCTTTGTATCCCATCTGAAGGGGTGCAGTAATTCATAAGTTCTGTAAACTATACTTCCATGACTTCCATTTTTACCTTTTTGCAACATAAGATATTTTTCCACCTAGTTAGTTCATTTGATCCTTCAATAGTTACCTAAGAGGCCATAAACACATAATGGCAAACTACCTTTAAGAGATTACCACTCTTAAAGTAAACACATGTTCTGATTTGAGAGCCACCAGCTGCTCACAAATGTAATGTTTAACAAGGCATGCAAATAGAGCAAGTCTTTCCATGCGAAATCGAATCGTGTAATAGTACTAAATAAATCTGTGGCCAGATCCTGTGGTTTTTAAAGCTTGTTTTACAGGGAGTGCAGGAGATTAATTTTCATCTAAGAATTTAGATTATAGAAAGAATAACTAGAGAAAGAAACAGTAAATACGCCAAACCCTGGTTTGTGTTCCTGTGTGTTGGGTGTCTCCTTGCAAAGAATGGCATCCATCCCTGGGTGATGAGTTCGCTTCAATGGCAGGGATTCCCTGAAACAGAAACATATATCCTTGCATCAAACTGTACTGCTCCGTCTTCTTTTTATCTGTGGTCATTTGGGTTTTGTTTTTCTTTTTGTTTGTTTTTGTTGGTTGGTTTGGGGTGGTTTTTTGGCAGGTAACTAAATCAGTAGGAGTTGAGAGGTTATTTTGTCGGTGAGTGAAATACTTTGTGCCCTAATTTTGTGCCTGGTTTTCACAAGGGATATTGCCAGATTACAAAGCATGTGGAAGAGAGGAACAATAAGGGTACAAGTCTGGAACTGAGTGCTTTGTAGTAGGTAATTCTGTACAAGAGGATATTGAAAGGTAGCTGGGTTACCTAATCAGATTCATGTCTACAGTGTAAACTATGTGAAAGCAAGTTACTTAGCCTGTCTTCATAGCTGGAGAGAGCAACAGGCATGTCAAGGTGAAGTTCATCTCATCCTAATGTAAACAGCTAAAATAGTGTAAATGCCTCTTTCAGGCAGAAAGTCCACTTAATATATCAAATGTCCCACTACAGCTGTTGCATTTCCCACTACAACCATTGCATTGCATTACATCCCAGAAGCTGGCTACCTTTATACTTTTTTCAGCTTGCACTAGTATGAGCCAACTCCTTTAACTGAAATTCTTGTTTGTGGCCCAAAATCGTGGGCAGGTCAGCTGTGAAGATGTTGACATCATGAGTTCCCTGGGGAAACTGAAAGTAAACAGGCTAGAACAGTTTCTTTACAGCAGGGGAGCGTCTTGATTAGAGAAAAAAAAATAATACTCAAACTCCCAAATGCACTGACTTCAAGAAGTTTATCAGTGATCAGTATGTTTAACAGAGCCCCTCTGCTAGGCTCTGTCTTGATATCATTTAGTTAAAAATCTGTTTCAGTCAAGATAACTCTTCCCACCCCACTGCCTGTCTTAGGTACAGGGCTCTGGACTGATTACCTTGGATGTTGTCCTATCTTCTGTGTCATTTCTGGAATCATACTTAATTCCCTCACCCTGTGTTTAACCTACCCACACGCAGCATACCAACTACTTCATGTTTCAAAAATCTGTTCCACAGGAGTGTTTCACCATAGAGAAAGCATGTTTTGCCAGCATTGGTGTGAGTTTTGGGTGAACCTGACACTCTGCTCAAGGTCACAAACTCTTGTGAAAACAAAGCTTATGCTTTTGGATCATGATTCCTTCATAAATGGTTCAACTGAAATCTAACAAAAGCCTCAGTTTCATAGGCATAGGCACAGGAATCTTAGTCAGAGAGAGGAGAGTTACCTAAATAAAATAACGTTTTTTAAAGTAATTTCTGATTTGAAATATTTTAAAGAGATCTGGTTTTCTGGCTTCTGCCCTGGGAAAGTAAGGGCCAGGTATGTTCAAGCTGGTTACCAAAAAGCCAAGATATAAAAAATTACTGAAAATTCTTCATCTTTTAAAAATTAACGGGAATGTTCACTAGTAGGTATGAATCTGAAACACAGAACTTGTTTTCAAAACTTTAAAACTTCAAATTTTGCAGTTTAGTTCATATCTGTCTTACTTCCAAGGTAATTTCTTTACTGAAAATCAGGACAAATTGAAAGTTATGCTTTCTGCAAAATGACATTTCAAATTCATTATCTAAAGATTTTTAGTAATCACTAAATTAAAATCTGCATATTTGTTTCAGTTCCATTTCTGCCTTGTTGGTATAGAAGAATTTAATATGATTGCTTGGATGTACACAAATAATCATGTTAGTGAGAATGGAGGTAACACTAAATTTTCCTCTTATAACTAAAGAGAAAAATTATCAAACAGGGTGGAACAGTGTTGCAGCTCCTGCTTGAAACCCTTGGTGCTCCTTCTGCTTAACTTGTGTTCAGCTTTATTTCACATTTTATACAACATAGGCTTCAGTATTTTTCTTGTAATTTATTGCAAATAGCCCATATTGCAGAAAGGGAATCACAAAGTGTATTCAGAGGCAGCTTTTCTAAACCACAGAGGGAAAGAAGGAAACGAAAAACGAGAACTTTGGTAGGTGAGAAGGAGGCAGCAGTGTGAATGTTAATGACAATGAAGAAAAGGAAGGGGATGGAGATGGTAAAGAAACTGGGACTGTAGTAAAAACCGGAGTGGAGAAAAGCATTAGTGAAGCGTAGATGGAGACAGTCAAGAGCGCTGCTCTGTTCCATCAGTGTCATGACTGTTTTATCTTTTGGAGGGGACACAGAAGAGGGAAGATTGAAAGCCAAATAGTTAAGGACATATTTATGAAAGAAAGATGGGCTCCATAAGTGAAATATATATATTCTAACGTTAGAACTGTTTCAGTAGTTTGAATAGCCTTGGATGAATAAAGCACCTATTTGCCAATAGGCATGGTTCTTAGAGACTTTTTTTTTCTGTCATGCTTTATTATTTGAATTGTTGCTAATGACTTATCAAATTATTTTGTTAACAAACAATGTCTACAGAAAAGACTTGGAATGTGGCGTCTGTTCTGAGATTTCCTTTTTTTTTTTTATAATGAGACCATATTTCCTATTCTCTCTGAAAAGAAGTGTTAACTTAAACTGTCTTGGCTATATTTTTCCTTATCAAGACCAAAGGTATTATGAAGGTCATCCCTTTGCTGCTGAGGTAGATGAATATTACATTTACACTGCTAAAAATGCAAACAGATATTAAAAGGGTTTCCTTCTCCTTAGGTGTGCAACTTGAGATTTGTTAGCTCCTGATATTAGAAGTGCCCATGAAAGAAATTGATGTCTCTGGGAACTGTGGAAGGTTTCTTCTCTGAGTAGTTACCAATGGGTTTCACAATTTAAGCATTTAGAAACAGAAATCTTAAAGAAAATCTGCTGGCGGCTACTTTAACATGCTGGGTTTTGTGCTGTTCAGCATCATTATATTAGGTTTGTCCCTGGCTTGATTTCACTTCCTGCATAAAATGACAGCAAGGATGTATTTGGACCAGCCCTAGTACTTTTTTACAATAGGTAATGCATGTTCCAACAAATAGCATTGTGTGTCTATTGGACTTCATCACTCTGTTTACGCCTTTGAAAGAAATTACTAAACATTTTTTAATTATTATAATTACAGCCTGAAAAGTTCTTTGTATGTTCCATGCCATATATTATCCTAAGGTGAAGGGTAGAAGAGAGCAGAAGGGGAACTCATTAAAAGTCTGATTAAAATTCCATGTTGACACACCTGCAAAGAAATGTATCTGTTGAAATCCCACCACCATTTAAAACAATGGGAACCTTGGAATTAATTTCATTAGGGCTAAGATTTTACCCAGTTTGCAGAAGACACGCTGTGCCCAGTTCTTCCCCTGGGCTTTTTTGGAAGAAGTAGAATCAGGAAACAGCAATGGCACTGGCACCATTACAGGCAGCAGTACTGGCAGAAATGGGAAACAGTTGAAATCAGCTTAGATATCTAGATAATTAGCCACCAAATCCCAGTGTACAGGTGAAGATACTGGGTAAATGGCAAAGTTACAGATGAATAACATGACTCCCACATGCATAGTGAAACCACAGGTGATCTGAGCAGGTCGTGTCAAATAAATGCCAGAAAAGCTTTTATGCCAGAATTTCACATGTTCTCTCTAAATATTTCATGACCTGTAGGAAGACGATTCTTTCACATTCAGAAAATCTTCCTTTAAAAATGTTGCCGCCACTGCTTTTCACATCCCTCTTTCTGCAAATACCCAAGCTGTTATGTCAGTACTGGGATTTTGCTTGTATGGCTCCCGTGTTACAAGAGGGAAATAACTAGTTAACATGAGAATTTTAAAATCCCCTGCAATAGATTTTCCATACATAAGAGCATCTTGATTTTAAGGTCAGAATCCTCTAAGTCAGGAAGCAAATGCTATTATCAAATTAAAGACTTGGGAGAATCTCCCATTTCCTGACAGACCAGGCAGTCAATTTCTAGTCCTTCAGTGGCTGGACCTTTCATCTGTCACTGATCCAGGGCTGAACGGCATTGTTCAATCTGTTCCTGAGGTCAGAGCAATTTACAGGGGAGGAAGAAGGAAACATTTCTCTGGAAGGACTTTTATTTTTTTATTTATTCTGCAAAACCTCAGAGACTTGCAATGCCAAAAGACTGCCCAACAGAGAGTGATTATCTGTCAAAATTACAGCAGGGTAATCAAAATTGGATTATATCTGACTTTGTATGCAATTTGAACTTACAGACAGCAGCTCAACTTAGAATTCCGGGTATTGTTGTATTGCCCTGGAAGTGCTTCACATCTTCTAGTCTTTTTCCCAGAAGCCACAGGATTTCTGTGGATGCTCCAGAGTGCATGCAGACCGCTGAGTTTCTGCTTGCCCCCCATCTACCTGGGGGAAGAGAGACCCCAAAACAGGTTCCCTCTTCCAGAGGCTACCTCTGCCTTGCTGCCTGAAGCCTGCTCCCTGAAGCTTACTTTCTGAGGAGCGTTGCGTGCCACTTCTTTTCCCCCAGAAGTTGCACTAAAAGAAAAATCCTTGTATAGCATGAGAGCACTGGACCTGATTTGGTCTGGTACCAGGTGCCTCAGTCAGCTTCCTTGGCTGTGGGGGATCCCTGCCTTACGAGTTGGAGGGTGTGCAGAGGCAGCAAGAGGAGCAGTCCTGCTCTGCCAAGCAAGGACCAAAGGTGCTGGGAGCTTCTGGGAAACTTGGGGCTCCTGGGATGCTTGGGGCTTTGAGCTCCATGCGGGGCAAATTGCCCTGGAGTCATACACGCTGGCAACCTAGGCATCCTGGGACACAGGGAGGTCATCCAGCCCGTTTCTGGGAAAATTCCCCTGGGACTACCATCACCATAGTGATAGTGGTGTGTCACTGTACTGGCTTAAGGACATAGGCCAGGTAAGGCTTGTAAGCAGAATTAGTATTTTTTGTTAGAGCAACTGTAAAAGTAGAAAAACTAGACAGCCTTCAGGCACACAAGCTGTTCTCCATGTCTCCCCTTCAATGAATAATTGTGGTTTGCATGGATTGTCAGTTTCAGTGCTAAATACTTCTCTCAAGAACATTTCTGGCCACCTCTGCCAGTGGGGTACGAGGATGTCCTCCTTTCTCTGCCTCACGTCAGAGTGAAATGGTATTTTCTGTTTTCATCACTGGCTGAAGATTAATTTTTAATATAGTTGTAAGTTGTAACTTACAGCCCAAGCAGTGGAACTTGGCTCCCAAACCTTTTGCAAACCTTGAGCGTTCCTGGCATTCCTGGCTAGGAATTTTGTGCAAGCCTTTTTTAATGAACCTGGGTGAAGTATAAATTTCTCTGGGATTTGAAGAGCTCAGCTCCAGAGTTTGCTTCTCGCTCTCCCTAACTTCAGTGGCAAGTGCATTTATCATTGTTACTTGACAGAAGGCTGGAACAGTTAATGTCTTGGATTGATACTGTATAAAGGTATATTCCTTGCTTTTATGGAGATCTAACGATTAAGATAAATATTTGTTCTTGAGGTCTTGCAGCTTGTGATTGCTACCTGTGATAAATGATATATTTTCTTTTATCACCATTTCTGATTACAAAAACAAATGAAAGAAATAAACCTCTGTGGGACATTTTTGTTTTTTTTTACAACCTCTGTCTAACCTGTCTGTACACTGTTGTACACTGTGCTTCCATCCAGTCTCTAGCTTGAGTTTCTTTCATATGGAAAATACATGTCTGATTCTTAAAAATTTTTTAACAGGATATTTCCAAGTTCCCAGACAAAGATTACACAGTGCTGGGCGAAGGTGGAATCATTCTGAGTGGAGGCCAGCGAGCAAGAATCTCACTAGCAAGGTGAGATAGCAAGTATACCAAACTGTTTCATGTATGAGGGAAGTATTATGAATAAGCATTTAAATACATGTGGACCAAGTCCTACTAAATAAATATCCTCCAGGTGTATCAGGAACTTCCTTTTGCTATCAGAAAACTGAGTTTTGGTATGCAATTGTTTGTGATACACCTGCATATTTATTTATTGAATTTTAAAAGTTTGATGTCAGATACATTCCATGGCTGACCTGAAGATTAATCTTTCCCTCCGTGATGCAAGATGCGGTTTGGAGGTTTTGATCTTTAAGTGTAGCTTTCTAAGTACCAAAGAAACGCATACAAAGATACAAATGAGAAATATTCCAGGATCTTTCCCTGCTATGACATTTCTACAAAGCAGTTTTTATATTGATTAATGACATACTCCCTTCTGCAGGTAACAAAAATGAAAAAAGTGCCGTGTTTCAAAAAATGTTGCTAATAGTTTTGGTGTTTTTCTGTTGTAAAAAGAAAAAGGGGAAAGCAATGGCTAGTCAGTACCTATGAATAATGGTCTGGCCTTGCCTGTTTGACCTTCCAATGTTAGTAAGTAATTCTGAAGGTCTACAGAACAATAACATAGGTGTTTGTCTTATAAATTAGCTATGTGTTTCAGCGGAATCACCTATCATCAGAAATCCTGTAATGACAGCTCTGATGTATAAATGGCCTAATTTATTTCTGTGCCAAGTGCAAATTTTGCTGGTTCCCATGCTCAGAAGTGCTGGGTAGAAGTAAAATCACATTATGGCGATCCACACTGGCATCCTAAGAAAGATGAGCATGTCTGTGTGAGCCTAAAAAAACAGGCTCATTAAAGTAGAGAGGCTTTCAGTGTGGATCTTTCTAGCAGATTTGTGAGAGGGAAAAGGCATGTGGATGCCTGTTTATGCAGTAAGATAAGAGCAGAGGGGAGGATCAGGCAAAGCATGGAGAGCAAAAAAACCCCAACCAACAAAACCCACTTAATTTTCATTTAAAATGTAATATTTGTATGAAGTATTTCCCAGATTCTGTGACTAATCATGTCTGTCACTTCTCAGACGGTCACAGCTCTTTTACTGGAGCGTCATACAATTGATATATTTATTGTCAGTTATATAATTATTATTTTTAAAACAATTAAATGTCCTAAAGGCAGTGGTTCTATCTGCTTTACATTTCATTTGGGCTCCAGTGTAAGCTCAGTATGTGGCGAGGTGTGGGTTGCAGATGCAGCTTTGAGAAAACTAGAGGAGAAAAAGTAGGATTACAGCCCCAGGTTGCACCCATCTGCATTGGCAATAAACTGCATGTTATTTGCTTGGACTGGCTGCATACATGTGTCTGATGTACTCTGTGCAAAGTCATGTGAAATGAGAATCCCTGCTGGCAGTGCCATCAACCAGAGAAGCAGAAGTTTGCCTAGTATGTCTTTCTTACAGAGCACTGCCAATGCCTGTAGCTATAGCTGGGGGAAAGAAAGGACCAAGGGAAAAAAAAGAGTGCATTCCTTGGGTTTGTTAGCTCACTGGCCTGGTACCCTAAAGCCAGTCATGTATAGCTACTAAGTCCAACATACAAATTATAGCAATAACTTAAGTGCTACCATTATTCCAGGAGAAAACTGAAAACTTTTTGCTGAAGAAAGTGCCAAGAACAGTACGAACTTTTTGTTGTTGTGCAGCCACTACATCATAATGTATGGTCAGTGCGATCCTTTGTGATGGAGGATTTTTCAGTAAAGTTGCTTGGTTTATTAACATAACATGCTATTATTAAGGGCTTTTTCTCTTAGTGGTTAAATATTTTCACATAATGATTTCAAAATTTACTTTTAGAGTACTTTAGAAAGGACTGAAATGCCCCTGTCCAGATTTTTTTTTTTACTAATTATACCCTGATTCATATCATATCATATCATATCATATCATATCATATCATATCATATCATATCATATCATGATTTTCATACTCACAGAGGAAGGCAAGGAGTCTTTTTGAACTGTTGAAACTGATTTTTAAAAAAAACCTCTTAACCACAGGTTTAGGTCTCAGTGAGCCAAGTCCAGGCACATACAGCTTAGGATCCTAATGCTCCAAATGGTTTTTCATGTCCTGAACTTGAAATATTGTACAGCCCGATTTCGGATAATGTTTGCAAGATTGTGGCTCACTAATACACTTGTCCTTGCTCATAAGTTATTTCCAAGTACTCCTAAAACTGAAGTGCTGAGACCAAAGTCTTTTCACACACTTATTTTCATACATGTAATATTCCCATAGGCACCGGTAGATGTTACAGTAGGTACTAAACTCCCATTTAAGTGATCCTTGTACAGTGATGGGGACCATCAGATTCAGGCCATAAGTAGACCTTTTAGTGTAACCCGTGTAAAAGGCCACTGTATAGCTTCCTTTGATTGCACAGAAATCAGCGCAAAACGGAGTTACTTTGTAATGTGATCTGCAGCAAGGAAAAGCTTTATTGAAAGGGGTCTTATACACACGTTTGACATTGAACTCTATCTCCGTGTTGATGTTGTAGAAAAGTCTATCAATTACAAGTTTTTACAAAACTGTAAAGGCATTCTTTTAAAATTATATTTATGAAAATATATAAGGCTTGCGAAATTTAATGTCATTTCCATTTTCTCTGTTCAGAGCAGTGTACAAAGATGCTGATTTGTATCTCTTGGATTCTCCTTTTGGACATTTAGACATTTTTACAGAAAAAGAGATATTTGAAAGGTACTGTATATTTTGATAGATATATATTTAAGAATCCCACAAAGCAGCACAAAGTAAAACCAAGAACAGGAATTTAATAACAGTACAAAAATACTGAAGTGATCAAAATTACACCTTTGGGGATGTTTATTTTTAGGGATTCTTGTGACTGAGTATTTTGTGTTAGCAGTGGGCAGCGTACTGTGCTGGGAACAAGCCTGGGCCAGGTGTGAGCATTACTGCTCGCTCTTCCATCTCAACATCTTGAGCTTGCTATAATCTGTTACTCCCAGAGTGCGTGGCTTTATATCTAGTATGTCTGTGTACCAGAAAGGTTTTCATTTTAAAAAAAACTTACTTGCTATTGTAAGTATAAATTTTTACAAAGAGCTATATTTTGTCTTGTTTTTGTAATCGCTGAAAGAGTGGTTTCCTGAAAGTGCCTACAAACCAAGAGACTGGCAACACATTGGCCAGAGACTTCTGGCTTGTCCCAGTGCTGTAGCTCAAACCAGTAAGGGCACGTTGCCAACCATGAGTGTTTCAGTCACCAAAAGCTGGAAGTTTTGAAATTGAGCTAACACTTTTAAGTTTGGTAGCAAAAGGTCTAAGTATCCCTAAGATGAAAAGAAATACTTCATTTTCATGTTGAACAGTGCTTTTTTGGATTGACCTGAAAATGATTAGATTTTCCCTCTTTTTTTTTTTTGGTTCCTGTGATTATTGCTCTTTACACATCTCGGTCTTGCCATTTCCTTTGTAGTCTGAAGGAGCACCCAAGACTGCTCATTCTGGGAGTGGGGCAGGTAGAAGCAAATAAATTGACAGTGAAAGAGAGAACATTTAATCGTGAAAAAAAAACCCCTAATTTTTAGCACTTCTGTCTTTTACAGCTGTGTGTGCAAGTTGATGGCAAATAAAACTAGGATCTTGGTTACTTCAAAACTGGAACATTTAAAGATTGCTGACAAAATATTAATTTTACACGAAGGGAGCTGCTATTTCTATGGAACATTTTCTGAACTTCAGGGTCAACGGCCAGACTTCAGCTCAGAGCTGATGGGATTTGATTCTTTTGATCAGTTCAGTGCAGAGAGAAGAAATTCAATTCTAACGGAGACTCTCCGACGATTTTCCATTGAAGGAGAAGGCATGGGATCACGAAATGAAATAAAAAAGCAATCTTTTAAACAAACATCAGATTATAATGACAAAAGGAAGAACTCCATAATTATTAACCCTCTTAATGCAAATAGGAAGTTCTCAGTAGCGCAGAAGAACGGGATGCAGGTCAGTGGGATAGAAGATGGCTACAATGACCCACCAGAAAGGAGACTCTCACTGGTACCCGACTTGGAACAGGGAGATGTAGGTCTGCTTCGGAGTAACATGCTAAACACTGACCATATGCTGCAAGGTCGGAGGAGGCAATCTGTGTTAAATCTGATGACAGGCACCTCTGTGAACTATGGACCAAACTTTTCTAAAAAGGGAAGTACAACATTTCGGAAAATGTCTATGGTGCCTCAGACAAACCTGACTTCTGAGATAGATATCTACACCAGACGCTTGTCTCGAGACAGTGTCTTGGACATAAGTGATGAAATCAACGAAGAGGATTTGAAGGTGTGTGTGGATTTACATTCATCTTGGGTTTTGATATGGTGGTAGTTTACTGCAGTATATATACTCCTTAGATATTTTTCTACTTGACTATGTCATTCATAATGCAGTATTCCTCTGTGGAGTATCTTTTGGGAATATCTGTGATTTTTTTTAACTCAAATATCTTGAAATAATTGAAATCCTCAAAAATTTATTTTGCTTGATTTTTTTATAGTTTTTGAATGCTATCTGCAGGGATTTCAATAAAGAATTCTAATCTCCTGCACTTCAATCTACCTTTAAGATTACATACGCTAAAATAAAATTTGAAACTAGAACATAGGAAAACATTGTTTTAAAACTTTTCTGTAAACATTTGAAATGTTAAGGTTCACGGAAAAAATAAAATACTTTGAAGTAGTAGCACAATTTTTAAAATGAATGTAATAAAATTTAACAAATTTGTCAGACCGCTTTTATATTCTGATATATATGATGATATATATGCTTTTATATTCTGATACAGATATGCACAGAGGAGTAAGCAGGATTTTACTCTGCTTTTATGGATGTGCTGGAAATCATGCAATTAAGGTTGCAATTTTTGGTCCAAGAACTGGACCAAAATTCCCTTTTTCTCATAACTATCAACTGGTCATAATGAACTACTTTCGTTTTCAAACTGACAGCTGATTTTCACAGGACAGGAAAATTTGCTGAAATAGTTTCCTAGATGGAAAAAAGTCTACAAAAATATTTAGTCATAATTTGCTGAAGCACTGCCCATTTTTTCTTTGCTTTATTGATCCCAGCAGAAAATAAACCCCTCAGATTATTTACAATTTTACTCTGAAAGCACAGTAATAATCTGCATTGAAAGAAAATAGCTATTGATTCACCATTTCTGGGCTTCTGGTAGTGCCGGACAAACCTTGGCTCTTTCTTTCAGTGCTGCCTGAAAATTTCAAATAATCTCTAAACTGTGTTGTTATATCAAAGATGACTCAACCAGTCAGTATCTTCCTCTCCAGCCATTATCAGCTAATTTGAATGCTGCAGTTCAATTATTTCGAGTTAACAGAATGAATGACAGCATTCATGTGTCAGAAATTCTCATATAAAGATACTATTGTCATTCTTATCAGTCTTATCAATTCTTTGACAGGAATGCTTCACTGACGATGCTGAAAGCATGGGCACTGTTACCACATGGAATACCTATTTCAGATACGTTACCATCCACAAAAACTTGATTTTTGTTCTAATTTTGTGTGTGACCGTCTTCTTAGTTGAGGTGAGAAAATCTGTGCTTGATGTCGTGTTACTACAAATGATGTTTGTTCAAACCGTGCTCTTTGTGGTAAAGGGATAAATGGGTAAAGCATCGAGACACTAGATCATATATGTACTGCTTATTGGCAACTGCTGTTAAATGATATTGCAGTGACTTTTCTACTGTTTAGAGGAGCATTTCTCACCAAAGATGGTGATTAGTGCATGGCAGCAGCAGACCCACCTTCTCGTACTATCTTGATTATTTTCTGCTGTGTGGTACCATAAATAAGAAAAGTGGCCTGTGCAGGTCTCTTGTTCACAGGTGAAGAATCTTCCACTGAAAGATAACTTTGCAGAGTCTTGGGGGGTTAACAACAATAATTACTAGGTTTTTTTTTATAAGCCACAAACATTAATTTTGGAGAACTGCTTTCAAAAACTATTTAGTAGCTTTGCTCCTAGTGAAGGAAGAGTTGTAAGGCAAAGAGCTGAATGCCTGTGATGGCATTTAAAGATGAATGGGGTGTTCCTGCAGTGTGCAGAGAAGACTTTTTCCAAGTATAGTGGAAAACTGTCAGAAAAGTGCTGAATTTCTTATAACAGAAATTGCCTGCTTTTTGTCTTGTCCCCCAATTTAGGGAAGACTTTTAGTATATATACAAAATCTCATAGTGTCCTCTTTTACATTTAATAACTTAAATCAAGTGTTTTTCTGAGGGCTGGAACACATTTTGGAGGGAAGACTGGGAGATTAATGAGACTGTATTCATATGCCAACATAAAATAAAGTACCAATTTCTCTTAGCATTTTTGAAGATAAACTTAAAGAAGAGAAAAATCCATTAGGAATATAGGACTAGTTTCAGGCTGATTGTGTCAGTGAAAGGTTTTCAGCAGTTCTGTGGTGGCATTCAAACTTCTAGTATCATCAAACCTGGAGAAATACTTGATTGATGGTATCCTGAATTTACATAATATTATGTTGCAGGTGATTTAAATTAGTTCTTTTGGACCAGGAATAAAGGCTAGAGCTTAGACCAGGAATAAAGCCTGGAGCTTAGATCTAGTTTGAGATTCCAAATTTTTAAACCACTTCCAGTAGCAGGACAATATTTAGATGCGTAACTGTTCTTATCATGTACATTTTCTTTTCATGTTATTGGAAAATGGCTGTGGAAACCTACAACAGCAAAGCTGAATGTAAGTTCTAAGGGAAAAAGAAATTTTAACTTTGAGGTGTATCAGATTTATCCCCATATATTCAGTGTAATTTTCTGATATTTATTACAAATTTTTGCTTTGAAATTAGACTAAAACCTTTTAAAATAATTCAAACCCCTCATTTTCTTATTGAAGTACAAATCTTATGACAAAGAATGCATCCATTTAGATTAAACTTTCTGGTGTGACTATTGCTGAAGTAAAAGCCTATTGATAAATTAATGGGCTGGAAGATATTCAGTCATAGCACAGACCATCTAACCTTTAACAAACTTCTGTACATGAGATGAAATACCATGCTAAGTGGTTATGTTGCCTGTGCTGACAGGTTGTACCCTTTTAACCTTAGACAATGAAGAGAGGCTAGTGATGAACATCCAAGTGCTGAACTGAAACAGCACTGACAAGTAAATTGAAAGTGGAATTTTGGTACCCTTCAGAGCTGGGTGGAACTGTTGCTAAAGCTACTATTTTAAATGTTGAATGGATTGTTTTGTTTTGTAGGTTCCAAGATGAGTACACATGGATCACCATAAATAGGACATTAGTTGTACATTCTTCCTAGATTTATGTGTGTGTGTGTAGCTTGCTGAAGTGGCTGAAAACTGTTTCCTAGATGTAATATCCAGGGACTAGGGTTGCTGAACTGCAAGAAGAGCAGTTAGAGCAGTTATGAATGGAAACACAGAAAATCTTTGTGATGTTATTCTCTCACAATATTGTTTACCCTCATCTTCACAGCTTAAAAATTTCTCTGTTGTGAGGAGTCAAGGTGAGAACAGAATTCTGTTGGGAGATGTAAAAGCATTAGTGTGAAAGAAGCCTGATCCTTACAAATGCTTACATTCAGGTCACCATGATCGATCTTGAGTTATTTACTTCAAGACCTGCAAAAGTTAGTGGTTTAATTATGTGCTGAGATATTATTGCAATACATTCCTGTACCAGTGCCATAAAAATATATGAGAAGAGCACTGTAGAAACTATTTTCCAACCCTTAGAAGAAAGGTCATAGGCAGAAATAGAGCAGACTGAAATGTGGTGGACTAGATGAAGTTCTCCAGTGTCTCAGTGGACAGACAAGATAATGTGTTAGAGAGTAAGCTGCCACTGAGCAGTGAAGCATCTCACAATAAATAAATAAATAAATAAAAGGTTTAATTCCACATTTTAAAATTATAAAAATAAATGATGTGGAGAATTTAGTAAAACTAGCAGCCAAGCAATATCAGGCAAATAGATATATCAAATGTAGGTATCAGCTAGTAAGAACAACAATGCAAAAATAATAATGTTAAAGGTTTGACATTTATATTTGAATAGATACCTTTTAGGGTATCAAGAGATCTACTCTTTTAGGGCCATCAAGAAGTATTAATCTTCAAAACTTAAAATATGTTAAAGCATAGAGTGACTGTTCTTTGTAATTAGAAATGCATTAGCAAGCCTTTGTTAATAGTACGGTAAAAAACAATAAAAGAATATTTATACACTTGAGAACGTGATTGTAATACAAGTCTAAATGTAGCTTTCCTGGTGGGATGCACTAAATGGTTTCTGTGGAAAGAGGAGCAGCTATGACAAGGCTTTTGCTTCAGGGAGGTTTGGCTTCCATCCATTTATAATGCTCTCTCTAAAAACACTTACAAAGTCAGTGAAAGAAGGTAAGTAAGAAAAAGTACATAAAGTGACAAGACAAAAAAATTGACTCTGTTTTCTTTGGTCACAGGTAGCTGCTTCTCTTGCTGGGTTATGGTTTCTTAAAAAGTAAGTAGCAGTGATCATTTATTGAGAAATTGGGCTGTCTTTATATTGATTTGTGCTATAAATATTAATAAAACGTGCCACAACTTCATATGGGTAGGCACTAGTTTCTATTAAATAAAATGGTTCATAGATGGATGATCTAAATACCTCAGGTAGGTGGTATCTTAAGCTGGTACTTCGTTAAGTGCTTACAATCGAATGCTTTGTGCCTTGTTACCGAGCACATAACACACGCAAGACATTTCCTGGGTCAGCTCACTCTAGAGATGTGTGGACTTGATAACTCTGAATGCACTGTGGTTCACTGCTGTCTTTCAGAAGTGCCAGGTAAGACATTTGCTTAGGAATATTTTAAGGGAGCAGTTTCTTTAAGACTCCATTTGTACATTTTTTATTTTTTTTTCTATTCACCTATAAAATATTTCCAGAAGTTACAGGGTCAGACAGATGAAGATTAAAACATACTGAGCAGCGGTGTGGCTTTTCCTGGGTTAGCTTTTGATCCTTGGTTTTGTCCAGCAGTGCTAAGTCTGTATGTTTGAGTATAGAAAGCATACGGTGACTTAGGTTCTGATCTGAAGCAGGAGGGATTTCTGTTGATGTCCCCTTGCAATAGGTCACTAAAGTCTTTGATTTTTATAGTACACCTAAAGCATTTTACTTCTGTAATAATTCACTTTTTTCAACACTTAAACTATTTTTTCTGGTTAAAAGAAGTGGTTGCGTTTTCCTTAATTAGGCTAGTTTTGTCAGTGATTAAACAGGCAGTAGGTTTGCAAGACACTACCAAAGCGGTACATTTTCACAGTAGTTTGGAGAAAACTGTTGGAGGCATTGTAATTATATGCCAATGACTTAATTTCCATCTTGGTAAAACACCTTCATTGCACAACTGCAGTGATTTCAGAAACTACTACAAATGCTGGTAGGCGCCTGAATCACCAAAGGTGTCTGAGGAGATGAATAAGCCACGTACTGCCTTGAACCCTGAACACACACACACACAGAGTAACTTTGCCTTAGTAGAACATCGGGTAGTTCATAATTTATATTTCATACAAACAGGAAAATATTTTTAGAGTGACTGGAAATATATATAATTAACTATTAACATAGTTTGAAAGCAAATGAACATTGCAGTGCTAGTTGTTTAGTAGAGAAAAAAACGCCATTTCCAGTAATACATTTGTTTTGGATTTCCATCACACAGGACAGCTTTGAAAGCAAATGCAACGCAATCAGCAAACAGTACTTCTGATAAACCTCCTGTGATTGTCACTGACACTAGCAGCTACTACATCATTTATATCTACGTGGGAGTGGCAGATACCCTGCTTGCTATGGGAATCTTCAGGGGTTTGCCCCTTGTGCATACGCTTATAACAGTGTCTAAAACTCTTCATCAAAAGATGGTGCATGCAGTTCTTCATGCACCTATGTCAACATTCAACTCCTGGAAAGCAGGTAACTGAGATGGGAACTGATTGACTTATGTATGGGTTTCATTTCAATTAAACATTTTTCATTCTGTTAAAGGATACTGTTGCCTTCTGTTTTCAGTTGAGCCGAATGTTAAAGGTTTGGCACACAAAGTAATTTGTGAATCTTTCAATGAACCTTGACTGCACTTTCAATGTGACATATTTCAGTTGTCAATTCTGATTCTAAAATAACACCTTGTAAGTTGGAGACAATTAACGGTTAACTGTTCAAGGTAATAGAACTAGAATAACTTCTAATGAATAGACTGTCTAAAACTGCAATGGAAATGATACAGTAAGCTATGTGGTGAGTGCCAAGGAGTCAGGTGTGGGTGATAAACAGTGCTTTATTTCATGAGTAGTCCCACTAAAATGGCATAAAACATCAGTTAGTGTGAATAATGGTATGTGTATTCAAATTTGGCTCTGGAGTCCACGTAGAGTTCCTTATGTAACTGGTGCAACAAGTTCCATCTCCTGCTGTACGCGAAATTCACATCCAATACCCTAGATTACAGGAGGCACTGGTAAATGACAATACAACGTAGGGTTTCTCCCTTGTTTTCCCATTATAATCTTAATTCTGTTCTTACCTAGTGATTAATACAGTAATTCTGCTCAGAAGGTAAGAAACTGGTGTACAAACTCATACAAATGCTGATGTGCAGATTATCTGTGTATCAGCAAAGCCTACTGCTTAAGAAGTACCTTATGCTTTGCACCTCTGTTCCTGTCTTGTTTAATTATTTTTCTTTGGTTTTATTATTATTTTTCCATTTATTTTTCTGAGATTCCAAGAGCTGAAACAGAAGTTGTGGAGCTATAGTCCTCCACGAGGAAGGAAGCTGTAGCTCCACTGAACTGTAGTGGAATTGCTGGTACTAGAAAAAAATCTTCTACCTGGCCTTAATATTTTGTGTTCAGAAAAAGCTGTACTTTTTTTTTAAAGGAACAAATGTAGGATTTTTTGGGGTGTTAAAATGTTTGACCTTTTTTTTTTTTTTTCCTTAATCCATAGGTGGTATGCTTAACAGATTCGCAAAAGATACAGCGGTATTGGATGACTTACTTCCGCTTACAGTATTTGACTTCGTTCAGGTTTGTAGAGTAAAAATTCTAAATTTTCCTGTCTTATAGCACTGTGAAGTTTCAGTCATACATCTTGCAAAAGAAATCATATTAATAAGAAGAAGTAACAACTGGAATTTAATCCCTTTTTCTTTTTGCAGTCTGTATATCTCTTTACATAGGTACTTATATGTCACCTTCAGTGCTTCTTTTTTGAGTACTTGCCTATATGTGTACCTCCACTGTTTGTGCAAACCTCTTTTAGTACTCAGGTTCAGAAAATTTTTTGCCCTGCAGACCCCTACAGTACAAGTATTCCTGCTGCTGCCCATATTCAACTTCAAAGGTATAAAGGGCATTCCTTAGTTTCTGTGAGTTTTCTTGTCTCAAGATTAATATTTTTTTCATATTCTCCTTTGATTGCATTCAGTCATTTTCATGGCTTTACCTCTTTAGCCTCTTCCCAGTTTACTACCATCACCCTTAATTTACTAGTTCTCTTTTGTTGAATGTATTCTTGGGGGTTTTATTCTTTGATCTTCTATGGAAACTCTTTCAGGCTTGCCTTATTGGGCAGTTTGACCTATGATGATGCATTTTCAAATCTCAATTAGACAGTTCTGCCTTTTCTTTTTCTTTTTTTTTTTTAACCCTTTTTTCTTTTTTTTCTTCCCCCTCCTTTTTCTTTTTATTTTTTTTTTCTTTTTCTTATTCACAACTTTGCCTAATTTTATCTTTTATCCTTTGCATCTTTGTGGCTTCCACTGAGTCTCTGGGATTTAAGCTGAGTCTGTCAGGCACTGGATAACTATTTGTGATGGAGAACTTTAGATGACTATTCCTTGGGGGCACTTTATATCCCTAAGAGCTGAAGAATTAAACTTTTTAGTTTTTGGATGGAAAGGCTTGTTTCCAGCATACCTCCTGTGAAACTCCATGCATCTTCGGTTCTAAATGACCTTCCAATTCATCCACACTGAAGAGAACATTGAAGAAATACAGTGATAGAGGCAGTTCCTGTTTTTCCCAAGGAGGATGCCTTTGTTTGCTCCCCATCCTGCCTATTCTGAGACTTCATCTGTGTGCATCCCAGTACCTGTCATTAGTGTCACAACAGTAATACTGCAATGCCAGCTTTGGTGCAGATGGAGTTGGTTCCCAGAATATTTAAAAAATAAAACCAAATCTTCCCTGGCCCCTCTGTTCCTCTCCACCTTTATTTAGGAGATATGCAGGCCCGCCTTAATCATCCTTAATCATGAGCAAACACTCTGCTGCATAGATTGACTGTCTCCATCTGTGAGTTTGCTCTGTTTTACAGTCCCTACCAACATGAAAGCCTGATAATAAAAAAATAATTCCCTATGTGTTTGTTAGTAATTGGTAACTTTGGCTCCTCATTTTAGAGAGTCTAGGGCAGCTCCACATGAAGAGGTTCAAGGACATTACAGCTCTACTTCATGTTCTATTGGTGTCATGAAGATTTGCTGATTAAGCACAGACATAGAGACCTCTGAATCATTAAAGGTCATCTTTGGTGTGATAAGAATTCACTACTGTCTTTTCTGGTATGGCCATTTTGTTTCTGATATTTTGGATCTGCCATGGGGATGTTATTCCAAAATTATTTTAGTTTGTCTCTACATTTCAAACTCTTTACAAGAAACGTACCAGTTTTTCATGTTTTCAAAGATAAGAGAAATCCCTAGATTTGGTGTCTCTGTTCTGATGCCTTTCAGAGGCTAACTTATACTCCAACGTCTCGTAGGTTCCCCCCTGTCTCCTCAGCCTCAACTGCAGAGACTCCTGAACCTTATTCATGATAAGCTGCCCTATCTTCCCAGGTTCTTCTGGTGAAGATCACTGAACCTACTCACTGTCTTGAATGCTTTTTACTGGCCATCCATTCATAAAGATTTCCTTCTTATCCCCCATAGATTCAGACTTGTTTGGCAGCTTTGGAATTCCATAGACTCTGCTAATGAACAAAGTCAGATTCCTCTGAAAGGCACTGAAAAGTTATTCATATGACTTTCTCCTTCTGTGCTGATTATCGCAGTCACAGAATGTGGCAGGGACTTCTGGGCCTAGGGCCTGGGACCTCTCCCTCCCCTCTGCTCAGAGCAGATTTATCTAAAGCAGGTTGCTGAGAGCCATGTTGGGTTTTGGTGATCTCCAAGGGTGGAGACTACATGTTCTCTGAGTAACCTGTTCCAGTGTTTGACCATTCCTACAATAAAAATGCTTTTTCTTATGTTTAAATAGCATTTTGTGCACTTCAGCTTGTGCTTGTTGCCTCTTATCTTCCCACCGGGTGCAGTTGAGAAGAATCTGGCTCAGGCTTATTTGCTCCGCACCGAATACCTAGCAGTATTTATATAAAGAGAATATAAATTTTTAAATTATTTGCATAATACACAAATTTATAATTTATATAATACATCAAATACCATCAGATACTTACAGAAATCTGTAAGATTCCCCTGAGCCTTCTCTTAAGGCTAGACAATCCCAGCTCTGTCAGCCTGTCCTTGTATGTGAGATGGTCCAGTCCCTTTATCACCTGCAAGACCTTTCACTAGACTCACTCCACTATGTCTGTATTTCTCTTGTATTGGAGAGCCCACTCCAGATACAGTCTCAGTGGTGCTGAAGAGAGGGGAAAGATCACCTTCACCGATCTTCTGACAATGCTGCTGCTCTTGGCCTGCCTTGCTGCAGGGGGATGTTGCTGCCTCGTGGTCCACCAGGACCCCCAAGGCCTTCTCTGCAAAGCTGCTTTCCAGTCAGTCAGCCTCCAGCCTGTACTGGTGCATGTGGTTCTTCTTTCCCAAGTGGAGAGATCTGCAGAAAAGGTTAGCTTCTAAACATACCAGGGTGCCTAAACCTGAGTCTGGTGGAGATGGAGACTTGGTCTCTGCTGGCCTTCAGTGTATGTTCATGTAAGTTCATCCTTCTGACTTTGCAGCTTTTTCCAAGAATTTGGCACAAAATTTTAGAGCTAGTTGGTAGTCTCTTTTCTATGAGAGTGAGCTAATTGATATATCTGGCTAGCTCCTTAAGGACACTGCCTTCTCTTCTGTTGCAGCTGTGGATGTCATGGCATAGGTTTTTTTCTTAGGACTTTTATGAACATTAGACGTATCAGGGGGCCTTCCCTTTTAGGGAACACGGCTTTTCATCCAGGATGAATAAGGCTTCAGGATAAAAGAGGCCAGGGTTACTCTCCAGTCACTGGGATATGCCCAGTTCCCCATAAAAGAAGTGTTATCAACCTTTACATCAATGATGAGACAGCATCTGGGATGTTTTCTCTGACAGCCATCCGACCTTGCTTCCATACATCTTTGGTATTAATTGTAGCCAGATAATGTTTGCAGTAGCATTACCACTAGTTTTAACATCCATCTTGGTCTTCTACCAGTGCTTACAGTGGGGTCCTCATTTCTTGGAGGCCCTTCATGTGAGATGCTGCTAGCATGTATTGCTTGTCCCCAGGGTTTAATGTAGCCACACTCAATAGGTCATAGGGAACTCACTGGACTTTTATACTTACGGTCATGACTGGTTTTCCCTAAATTATAAACATTTATTGGTTAGCCAGATTGACTTCTGCAGTCGTTGCCACCGTGAAACCTTGCTGAATTGCTATCTCTGCCACCAGCTGCATTTTCCACTGGAAGCTCGGGGACAGACACAGAGGAAGCACTGGAACCTGTGTCCCCATCTGGCCTCTGTCCCAGACCTGAAAGCTCAGCACCTGGGGCCACTGCAGTGACCTACTGTGGCTCTTAACTGGGCTACGTAAGCCCTCTGCTGCCATTCCTCCACCATATGCCAATGTAGCTGGCTTGTGTGCTCATTTTTGCCACTGCCTTTTTAGAGAAGGTGTCATCATGTGTTTGACTTCACACTTACTATGTGTTTGGAGTTTATGAGATAACACAAACACCCTGACACAAAGCAGAACTTTGCTATTCTGTGTACCTTGATATACTTGATTTTCATTAGATTTAGGTATGAGATAAAAACAGTCTAGTGCTCAAGGTGCTTCTAGAGTAAAGATCAAGGCCTGATTTAGTTAAATCTGTCTGGAACTACTGAGGATGAGATCTTATGAGAATGGTAGTAGCCTCTGGTGGGTTAAATAGATTACGTCTGAAATGATTTTGTTCTTTTTGAGTTATCTGTCACCTTAAAATACTTTTTTTCTTTTTTTCCTGAAACTGCTAATTTTTCATACCGCAAGTCTTTTTATGACTTATTTCCTGTGTCCAGATCAGGACAAGTAGTACTGCTAGTTTCATACATGGGTTACAGTCCCTTGAGCAAGTGATGATGTGTGACTTCCCACATTTTCTGACCCTCAGAAAAACTGCTTGGCCCAGAACCTGCAGGAGACTGTCACTCAGCTCCTGACAGTCTGGCATACTGAGTCCAGGCAAGACAGGGACAGTGCTGGTAAGTCTGGGAGGTGCCTGCAGATATTGCAAGTGCTGTTCTTACAATTTTAATTGGAGAGTGAGCACCTGGCTGCCATTTTTTTTTTTTTTTTTTTTTGTGTGTGGCCTCATAATTTAGAAACCTGCAATACTGGTTGTACTGCAGAAAACACTTCTTGCATCTATTAGAAAAGATGGCAGTTTATTCCAACAGGTTATGGATCTGTTCTCAGTTATTCATGATCTTTTCATGGAGGTTTGTTCTCAGCTGCAAATCTTACTTAGTTTAGCACTTTGTTTGTTGAAACAATACATAGTTGCCATGGGAAGAAGATTCATCACCAATCTCTAGTCCATAAAATGACAAGTTTACTATATCAATAGTATTTTTCTTTCATTCTACAGTTAATACTGATTGTGATTGGCGCTATAACAGTAGTCTCAATATTACAACCCTACATCTTCCTGGCATCAGTGCCTGTGATAGCAGCCTTTATTGTGTTAAGGGCATACTTCCTCCACACTTCTCAGCAGCTGAAACAACTGGAATCTGAAGGTAGGAGCAGAAAAATTGGTAGACTTCTAAATCCACAACAAATCAATTGAGAAGTGATTCACCTTTTTCACCTCTTCTTTGCCTTTTCTCTTGCAAGATGCCATTGCCTCTGGGAGCAGAACACTTATTTTCTTAAAGCCAGTGCTGTTACTGATCCAGCCAATACTGAGTGTTCTGCTGCCAAAGAGCAATGGAGAAGATCTTTTTAAAGCTGGGCCTTATCACCACTGCAGCTGAAAACAAATGAAGTCCTGGCACACAGTTTTCTTGAGAGTAAATATAACTTGAAAAATTGTGGTTACATTTGGTATGTGCCCTATGAGTTTGTTTCTTTATAAGAAAAAAATAGAATGGATATATCTTGATTGCAAAGAATTCTTTTTTCTGAATAACTGATTTGATGACATGTCCTTCCTCTCCCCTCATTGAAAGACTAATGTGTTCCCAGTAAAATGGAAAACCTCATTCTAAAGTGTGAGTTTGCAGATCAGGCACTGTGGCCTGGCTTTATAACAAACTGGCAGATCCTCAGCAAATCAGTCCTGAATCTTAAACACGGGTGATCATCTTCCTTTTTACTTAAATGTAATTCTGAAGTTCCTCAGATAGAAACCTAAATTTCTTTGATGTTCATGGGGATCCAGCATTGGCTTACCACTTTTTATGTAATGCAAGATCTGCTTAAAATTACCGTGTCAGTACAGTTGAATCCAAAGCATTAAAGTACTCTGTCTGTGCTAAAAAAAAACACTTCACCTGATGGAGTTATCAGAATTGCAGGAATTCATTTTGGCCTTGGAGGAGCCACCTTTCTCTTGTGACATCTTACAGCTGTGCAGGAGCTTCCCAAGTAGTATGCTATGAAGAATTAATGTGATCCATTCCTGGCAATGCACTGATTGGAATTTCAACCCATTTGCACAAAGGCTGCTGTTGTATATCCTGTGCTAGGATTGCTTCAGTCATGTACTCCAACAACACAGATAGATTCAACACTGACAATAGTTATACTGCTGTTAGAGCATAGGGCTGTGTATTAGCATTATATCAAAGATATTTACTTGAGTGTTTATGATGTTTCTAATTTAAACACTTCACAGCTCGGAGTCCAATATTCACGCATCTTGTTACAAGCTTAAAAGGGCTGTGGACACTGAGAGCTTTTGGGCGCCAGCCGTACTTTGAGACCTTGTTTCACAAAGCCCTGAACCTACACACAGCAAACTGGTTCCTCTACCTGTCAACGCTGCGCTGGTTCCAGATGAGGATAGAAATGATTTTTGTTGTTTTTTTTGTTGCTGTGGCATTCATCTCTATCATAACTACAGGTATGGTAACTTTACTGGAGTACTGAAATGGAAGTCTTCTGCTCCTGTTTAACAGCTCAGCTTTAGAAACTTCTGAGGGCAATAAACTGTTGCAGAATTTAGCATACATCGGAGTCAATGATTTAAGTAAATCATAATAGTAAACACAATTTAATTAAAATAGAAATTACACCATTATTATCTGCAATCTGATGTTGTAGAGGACCCATTAAAGGGATTAATCTGAAAATATCTGAAGGGACAGAACTTTCCGTTTCTTGACTGTAATTGCTGTAAAATAATCTCGCATGTTTTAAACCCCATTAATGTAACCATATAAGTGTACTGAAAACCTTGGATGTTGATTATAATCTGTATAGCTCAAAGTTTTTTAGTAAATAGAAGTTAATGAAGAAGTTAATTTGCAAATGGCTGAGACATGCAAAGTTTTAATGATATTTTAAAGCCACACCAATAGCAGAAATAATCATCCAGTTCTTTAATTTCCAGCCCACTGACTCATTTTCCAATGTGAAATTTTGCAAGTTCCATTCAGAATCCCCTTAAAAATGGCTCACCACTCCTAGTAAACCCAGTACATAAATGAGGATCACTCTGTACCTTACTTGTATTTGAAATGCTGCCCATGGTTGGCCAGGCGTAGCCAGTCTCCAACAGGCAGAGAATAGGAGAATAATGTCCCCAGAGTGATGGAATAATTCAGTTCTGTGGAAGAACTCAGCAGGTTTAGTAATGTCCCCAGAGTGATGGAATAATTCAGTTCTGTGGAAAAACTCAGCAGGTTTAGCTACAGATTACTTGAAACACATTCACTGTGCTCTTGTTATGTATGTTTTTTGATTTTGACTCTCAGGCATTATTCTCTCTTTCTCAAGTTTTCCACTGAACTTTGTGTGCAGAATCTGGATGCAGTTTCAATACTGTGGTTGTTGATAAACAAGAATTTGCTGATTTTGTGAAGGAGGTTTTTGGTTCTAACAATATCCAAATTTCATTTGATCATACTTCAGTGTTGAAAAGGAGTTATATAAAAGCATACATTTTATCAAATACTGTGTTGTGTGTGAAATGCTATTTTCTATTTCTTGTTTAAAAAGCTCTCCTGATTCTTAGGAAAAAAAACCCAAACAACTAACCACACAAATACTTCTGTATGAAAATATGGATCTAGAGTACTTTTGTTACAAAGGAGACATTTAGTTCCCCTAAAATTTGTAGAGAATGACTGCTGCCTTTCTCATTTTTTACTTTGTGCTCTTAGTAGTACGCAGGGTTTTTTGAAAACTTTTCCTGGATAATTTATTTGAGAAAGGGGTTAGAAGCACTTATTTAAAACATGAAAATTTGTAATTTTGCCACCATTGTAAACTTTACTGTTACAGGTAATAGATCCTTGGATCAACCGCTAAATTCCTTTTCTTAATCTGTCAGCTTTCAGGAGGATTATTTTGCTTCTATTGTTTATTTCTGTAATTACTCTGATAATGAGATCTCTATAAACAAAACAGGAGGAAGTCTGATGATGAAAGCCATAGAAGAAGCCGAGAAATCATAGAAAGGCATTTGGTTTAAATTCTCAATTTCACTTAACACATAGTGAGATTAAAAATCAACAGTGGAGTAATGTCAATGCTGATATTGTTTTGTATGAATTTATAAAGGAAACCCCCTGGAAAATCCCATGGTTGTTAAAGCAGACAATTAATGCAAAAGAATTTATATCTGCATGTTTGTGGAATAGTAAGGAGGACATGTCCTCTGTTTGTCCAGGAAATGAACGTATAAACCAGCGCAACTATTTTGAATTTTACAGTTGTTCACTCTGTTGTTCTAGTTAGATAAGAGTAATTTCACAGATTCATGTGAGCTGGAAAACGGAAATTGAAATCAAGATTCCAGAGCCTGATTCTGTTTACAGCTTAAGTACCCAGATCTAAGTTTTTCTTCTGCCAAAACAAGACCAGGGTTTCCAGTGAATTCAGTGCCAGAGCCAGGTGTTCGATGATTAAGCTCTCAGTCCTTTGTGTAACTAACAAATCCATGGTTTCTCCAATGAAATAAAAGGTAATGTGAATATGTATTTTAACATGTACATGCTAATTTTGTGATTTATGTTGGCTTTTTATTTACATATAAGTTGAATGTGTTTTTTCTCTTCGCCAGGTGATGGGCCAGGTAGAGTTGGAATTATTCTTACTTTAGCTATGAACATCATGGGAACCTTGCAGTGGGCAGTAAACTCAAGCATAGATGTGGATAGTTTGGTAAGCATAAAATGCACTGTGCTGTACTTCCTTTTGAGGAATTGCCTTATTTTGTTGATTATGGGTGTTCAGTGAGTTATTTTCAGAGTTGGGTATCAGGCAGATGTGTCAGAAAAGTTGTCCTCATACCTTTCATGGCAATCTACCAGCTTTGGCACAGCACAGAGTTTTTCTACGATCAAAATTTTTCCTGGGCTAGAATAGGCAACAGCAAATAATAGCATTTGAGGATTCAGATTGCAGATGTAGCAGTGATGAGTAAACTTCAAAAAGGCTGGGAGCCTTTTTGTTATGGTTATATACCTTACAAAGGTATATAATATACCTTGCTTTGTCTACTTAAGGGCTTTGTACGACAGATCACAATGGATGTATTTGAGGTCCTTCCACACAAAATCAATAGTGATTTAAAAATCTGGCCTAGACTTCCCTGGGAGTCATCTTCTGGTTTTGTGTACAAAATACTCGCTGACAGAAGGCTTTGGAGTTGCACATGTTACCCCTTTAATGTGTGTAGTTAGTCTGTTAGTTAGGATTGGCTTTAAAACAGAGTATCTCACAAGATTAACTCATCATCACCTATTGAGATAAGAGAAGTAGACAGGAAACTCGTAAAAGAATATATTTGTTCTTGCAGTTTTCATTATACCTTATCTTAAATGTATGAAAGTTTTAGGTGTTATTTTCAAATTTAATAGATAGTTCTCTCTTTATACTTTGGGCATTCTAGGGCTTATTTTAGACAGAATTTTTGTAACAAAGTACGGTAGTCTTATAAACAAGAAAAATTTCTGAGAAAAAAAGTCTCCCACATCCAGTCATACCTTCTCTGAACCCTAAATTAGCTTCTCGAGCCAACCATTTCAGTACTGGAAAACAACTAGCTTTTACAGCAGATCTAGGAGACCATTCAATCCTGATCAGTTGAAATGAGTTGTCATTTAAAAAAAATAATTGGGGCAGACAGTGACAGTGAAGGAATATATGCCAGTTCAACATATTTAAATAAGTGATTCAACCAGCCTTATCCTGAAGGAAATCCTGAAGAGCCCCAAAACTGGGAATTAACCACTTATACATCTAATCTCTTGTTTATGCATGTGAGTCGTGATAGTCCAGAAAGCTGACTGCTGTTCAGGGACACATATTTTCCCTGTCCACCAACTGTTTTGTGCTGACTCCTTCTTTGCCTGTTATAACAGCCTGTCTTGAAGGTCAAGTGCTTTGTGAGAGGCCTCCTTTGCCATAACTGCAATACATGCCAAACAGCAGTTGTGTGACTGAGAGTGAAGTAAAATGTGCTGTTGGTCAGGCACGACAGTGACAACAACATTCAGTCAGGTCTCATTTATAAACTCCATCTTAGCCCTGAAGGCATAATGTGATCACTTTAAGCACAACAATCTGTGTAAGAATCATGTGAACATATTATACAGCTTAATACAAACTGAAAGTCTTTCAGAAGAGCAACAGAAAGTCTTACTGTAGGATTCAGAAGGTGCTGGACACGCTAGTGTTCTAATAAAGAACTTCCCCTTTTTTAAAATAAGGTGGTGTTAAAATGTCATCTATTAGTAGCAATAAGGAAGTAACTCCCTTTCCCCTGAAAAGCAAGTCTCAAGTTGCATTATATGTTTGTGAGTATTTTTCTGTATTATTAAGACAAACTACCATACGGAGCGCCAGTTGCATTATGTTAATCAGTTGCATTACGTTAATTATATCCTTCTAAGGTCCATCAGTTTATAAGTCCTCCGGACTTCTTTCAGCAGTGGGTTGCTGCTCACCCCCATCCCATGAATTTTTAGATATCCCAGATGACAAACTAATAGATAACTGCTGGCAGGATGTTTTTTCTGACATTCAAAAGCTGCTTCTGTGTAACAAAGAGAATAAGAATAGCTTCATGGTTTCAAGATAATAAACCTGCTTCACTGAGTGATGCAGATGTATTATTTCCCACTCTTTGTATTTTCTACATTTAGCATTTCCTTCTTTAAAGTATTTTACAGTTACTTGGTTATAGATGTCCTGCAAAGGCTTGCATGCCTGCCTGACTTAGTAGTCTATTTGGTTATACTCTATTTTTCTCTCAAGGGGCACTTTGAAGCTCCCCACAGGACCAGATTGACTAAAATTGAGACATCTCCATGTGTCTCCAGTTACAGATATACACACAGTGCTCTAGATGACATCACTCTTGCCCTTCCTTGAGCAGCTGTGACATCTGTACTTACAAGCCTGCACACAAGCACTCCTGAGTGTATAGCACGTTTGTAGGTAGCTGTTGTTCGTTGTCAGATAAGCTGGAGCAAGTGGTTGAAACCTATGTGCAAGGGTGTATCTGCTATAATGAGCTTGTACTGAGTTGTTTTACAAGATATACAAGGTATGGGTGAAATCATCAGTGAAATAAATGCAAGCAAAAAGACAAGAGAACAGGAGAATAAGGAAGCAGGATCACATGAAGAAGGAAAAAATGTACCAGCCAAACAGATGAGTAGGTGGCAAATTGGATTTTATTCCACACAATCTCCTTCTTGAGCTTTCCGTGACACTGGCATACATATTGAAGAACTATGAATTTCCAGGTTGGATTTTGTTTTTATTTACACAGATATTCTCTTTGAAGCAATTTCTGTTGAACTGGTTTGGCTTTAACTGAAAGATCCCCATTGTCTTTTAATACCTCATAATGGTTTTGGCATTTTGTTCTCTACAGCCCTGATACTTTATCTGGTCTGCCCTTTTTTTTTTTTTTTTTTCTCTCAAACATATGTGGTCAATCTGACAGCTATCCATTGTTTCATTTAGAGCTACCAGTTAGACGAGATTTATCTTTTCACTTTGATCATTTCTGCTAATATCCCTTTTTAGCTGGTTTTGAGTCTTTTTCTTATCCCTCCAGGCCGTCTTATAGTATTTTTTTTTTTCTTTCATAAGGAAATAGAAAATAATTTTTCCAGTAAGCGCTGCTTTTACAGATAAGCATTGGCTACTCCAAGTGGACTGTTTTAATGCTTTATAACCTTCTCCTTCACTGATGTGTATCCTGTAGTAGCAGTGCTATAACTGGGAAGGACAATTTCTTTTATCAGGGAAAGAGAAAATGCCATGCTTTTACTGTTGCCAAGATTATTTATGTAAGGAGATATAAAAAGAATCCCCCAAAGAGATATTAAAACTGCACTTGCTAAACCTCACAGTGCCCCACCCTGTACAACAAGGATGCTGCAAATTGAAGTAGTGCATAGTAAAGGAGAGGATCAAAGAAAAAATTAGGAAAAAATTTAGAAAATTTAGAAAAAAGAATGGTGCTTTTACAGCTCGTTTTCGTGCTTTTATTTTCCCATGCTATTACTCTAACCTGTTAATTTGTTTTAATTTTTTTTTAAAACTAGGAGATGATCTTAGTATCCTTTTTACTGTTGTCAGCAGAAAACCTGAGAACACTGCTAATGTCCAAAGTTTAAGTAGACTGAATACTTGACTGTAAAATCTGCATCAGAACGACAATTCTCAAAGTGAGGTGTGGATCATTAGGAAGGGCACAGAATCAAGAAAAATCTGTTAGAACATTTCCTTTTCTGCCTGCAAAGCAGTGTGACAAAGAGCAAACTTGTCAGAAAAAGTTTGACATGAACTAAGTATTTAATTTTTGCAGTTTGGAAGAGGAGTATATGTCCTGTAAGCGCACCCAAAATGTTAACAGCAGCAGATGTGAAGCCTCGGTAAAACCACATAGTCCACCTGCATTGACCCAGTTTTTGCAGTGACTTAATGCACAGGGTTTTTTCACAACATGAGCCATTGGACCAACCTCTCATAGGATCTCTCATGCACTTTCCAGAGAGCATGCTTTTGAGGAAAGTTGTTGAGTACTGTGTGTGTCTGGTCTGGAGAGGGTAACTGCTCTCTTTCTAGCAGAAGAGAATATAGGGCCTGGTGAAACTAGTTGTATTAGATTACTTGTAAAAGCGTTACTTCTTCCACTTTCTGGAAACACACATTACATAATTATATTATGAATTCTCCTTCAGCATCAAGAAGAGTTTAAGTGATATTAAAGAGAAAGTAAAGGATTTTGCAATGTTATAAAAGTCTCAGTTAAATACAATTAGGCATGGCTAGAAATAGTGTATTATGCTCTAGACACTTAGATGGAAGTAGTAAATATACTCCTTTATTCTAAAGCATTCATTAAAGAATGTGAATATAGCAGGCACATTGCTGATAGGAATAATGGATAAGAAACTTGCTGTCACCTACACTATACCTGTCATTATGAATGACAGAAGATTTGTACCTGTGAAAGGAAGAATGGATATCTTTGTAAAACGTTACTGACATTCATGCTGCATTCTGCCCAGATCTAAATCATAATTCAAATTACAGACCCAGGAAAGCATCCTTTTGAATTGATTAAAAGTATTAAGCTGTCTAAATCATCTGCATATGTGATGTGACTGATCAATCTGTCAGGGGAGCTGAGACACAGAGATGAAATTTTCTGTTGCAAGAGCAGGCTCTTTGTCCAGCTGGCTTAATAGCAGGTTTTAGCTAGTGTGTAATGGTAGGAGCTCTTGGCAATTATAGGGAATCCCTGCCTGTACAAACATTCATAGCTCTTGATGAATCCAAGACCTTCATTTCTGAAATGGCAATATTTCTAGGAAAATAAGATTTCTGAAAACAAATGTACCATCAAACTCCAATTAGAATAAATGCATGGAGCTCATTGTGGGATTCACTATAGACAGTCAGGCAGGAAGAAAACTGCCAGTCTGGTCCAAGGTCTTGCTGTTTGTATCACTAAAATGAGATTACATTCATATATCAACATAATGATGACCATGCCTTTCCATCCTGCACAGTGGTTGAAATGGAAATTGTAATTGGTAGTCTTGGGTGTTAGCATGCGTTTTAAAAACTTGTATCATAATTGTATTTCAAGGTGCTGAGATGTAAGCTGTGATCCCAGTATTTCCTTGCATTGTATATAAATTTGCTTCCACATGGAAAATCCACCTAACATTATTTCAATCTGGATTGAAGAGCAGGAAGGAATGGTAATTCATCAAGTAGAATCACTTTGCAGAAGGAATACAAAAGCCGTTAAACAAGGTCAAAGTTGTACAAAAGGTTTTTCATAATACCACTAAAGAGAGACATATTACTGGGAATACAGATTAGAAAACAAATGCTAGTAATAAGCCCAGATATTGCTGGATGCAGTAGTTGTGCAGTTATCTATCTATTTATTAATTAATCTTGCTGAATAAATCCTGACTAATAAGACTTTACACTATCTTATAGTATAGTCATTTTGTTTACAAAGACAAATTTTGGTAAAACGAGGAATCTAGTTAAGTTAGTTGGACTAAGGCATTTAGGAATGTGGATGCAAAGTGAAGTCACATCATCTTCAAGTCAGGGGCTGAAATTTGTTTCCTGAATAGCAGGAGAAAAACAATAGGAAGTTTTAGAGACTCTAGGACACCAGCATGAACAACAGTCACTCAAAGTATATTAGAAATGAAGCCTCTACAGAATGGATTAGTTAACCCAAACAAGCTATGCGTTAGAAGTCAAGGAGCTGGTAGAGAGACTTGATGAAAACAGAGTTAGACTTACAAGTGGCCCAAATTCTGGACAAATACTTGATTTCTGTTTTCAGTAAAACGTCAGTGTTTAATCTGGGCAGATGAAAGTGAAGCAGAAGGTAGAAACAAGATTTATAATATCTGAGGTGGAAATTACATGCAAAACCCAGTCTAGCTGTAGGTATGCAACCGAAGTGCCTGAATTAGAATCCTGTTCTCCCTAAATTTCCTGTACAATTTGTGGAGGGACATATACACCACCCAGGAGTCAGTCCATCTAAAATCAGTCTTCAACTAAGTATGATTGGGTTCTGCAGTTGGATATTTCAGTTAAACATGTGAAACCAGCTTGGAACAATGCCGCCCCAGATCAGGTGGGACCAGACATCCCATCCTAGCGTTCAGGAAGAACTGGCTGAGAAGCTGGAGACCTAGTAATGGCCACTTCAAATGAATCCACCAAGCTGGCAGTGGTGGTGTCATCTGATAGAATAACAGCTGTCACTTCTGATTAAGAGGGAGAAATGGGAAGTCACTGATGGCACCATTGTTTGTTAGTCTGATGGCAGCAGTCTTTAGAAACCATTTTGAAGAAGTAATTAAGGATGCAGTGCTTACAGAGTGAATTCGCTCAGGTTTGCTGCCATTTGAATTGCATCAGACTAACCTGGTAACTGTGTTCAATGATTTGTTTTCCAGACAATAGTAATGTAGTGGATCTCATTTGTCTTCAGGAAAGCGCTGAAGCACTGGCTGTGGCTCTGTTTCAGAAATTATATAAATGAAGGTGATCAGGATTATTACAAGAACTGTAAACTAGTTAATGAGTTAGAAAGGAAATGGTATTAAGCTGTAAGTATTAAGCTGTAGGGAAGCTACTCTGCAAAGATTAGAGTTGTGACTGAGCTCGTTTTAATCTTATTTTAATGCTCTCAACAAAGAAAAAAAAATTGTGTTGAAAAAAATCTGCCAAAGGCACAATTCTGAGAGGCAACATTAGCCTGAAAGATCCTGGGAGTTGAAAGATATTATGTGACCTCAAATGGTAGATATAAAATAGATTTCAGTAACCAAAGTGCAAAGGCTTGAATTTTAGGACTAAAAATAACCTCCGTTATAAGTAAGGATCTCCTCGGTTAGAAATGGCTATGATGGAGGAAAGCTTGGCTGACCACTGTTCAGAGGGTGACTATAAGATATGACTGTGAAGAAAAGAGCATGTGATCCTCGGATGTGTTAATGGAGATATTCCTAATATAGACAGGAAAGTATCGATGCCTTTGTACAATGTCTTTGTGAAACGTCACCCAGAATGTTGTGTACCTTCTGGTCAGACAGGAAAGATTAATTTGAACTGGGATGTTTGGAGAAGGAGAACATATGTTAAGAAAGAGGCTTAAACCTGGATTTTCTTTAGTCCTGGAGAACAAAGTATAACTGGATCTAAGGTAGCCCTCCATAGATTAATGGGGAAAGTGGCTAGGAAAAAGAACTATTTGGAATTTAAAATTCATAAATTTACAAGAATAAACTGGTTCATAGACTTAAAAATTTGTTTTCTGACCACCTGAGCAGTGAAGTTCTAGTGAAGGAGGTAAATTAACTATTTATTAATTGGCCCTTGACCCATTAAAAAAGAAAGATATCAAGAGAATCCCTTCTAGTCCCATGCTCCTTTTAAAATTTACCAAGACTGCTTCTAACTTCTGTCAAGTTCATGAACTACAGGACTTGATTCTTTCATCTGATACATATAATTAAAGATATAAAGTTAATTCTCATGGAACTTCTTACTAATTATTTTTTTTTAAACTGAGGTAATTTCTCATAAATACTCAGATGTTCATGCCTGATGATTGTTCTGCTTGATGCTGCTGCTTTACTTGTTTCAAACTCCACACAGTCTGCTGATCTTTGGAGATCAATCATTATTCAAGGAACTTTTTTTTGCATTGGGCAATTCCCTATAGGAAGGAGGATTTGAAGACTCTAAGATGGCTTTCCTGATCATACTTTATTTTCATAAATATGGGTCATTTGCAGTTTTCAAAATACATTTTTAAGGGTAGAAAGAGGTATTGTGACCATTTACAAAGGAAGCAAGTGGAATCACATGTTGGATCAATAGCAGTAATACAACAGCAATAGAATCTCGAGCTCTATACAAGAAGTATCCTACATTTGAGAATTATATCATGGTATAGCTTACACAGAGAAGAAACTTCTTGTTCTGGTTAGGAATTAAGAATAATTCAATTTCATTTGTTTCGATAACAAAGTATGAATTACAATTAAACTATTGTTTGTTTTGATTCATAGATGCGGTCTGTCGGACGAATATTTAAATTCATTGACATGCCAACAGAAGAGACAAAAACCATTAAGCCGCAAAAGAATAACCTGCTTTCGGATGCCCTTGTGATTGAAAACAGGCATGCAAAGGAAGAGAAGAACTGGCCATCCGGGGGCCAAATGACTGTGAAGGATCTTACGGCCAAATATGGTGAAGGAGGATCTGCTGTGTTAGAAAACATTTCCTTTTCGATAAGTTCAGGGCAGAGGGTAAGACACTGTTTTGTTGTGTTTGAGCTGACTTCTATTAAGCTTAACTATAGGATCATCATTTTAAACCTATTAATTGGCTAAAGAGTAGGTTGAATTAAGTAAGGTTTTGTCAAAGAAATTGTCACCAAAGAACTAACCTAAAGCACCTGAAGAACAGAAATGGCTTGTGCCTCTTCTTAAAAAGACTTCACCTGTATGATTATTTGCTAGAAAGAAAACAAACAAAAAAAAAACCCAAAAAAACCAAGGAAAGGCTGCCTCAGTTATAGAAATCTTGAGGCTATTTACACCTCAGTGAAGCACAGTGGGGATCTTTGCTGGCCATGAGGAGCAGAAGACACTGATAAAACACAGATGCAGCAGTTCCTCATGTTTTATTCCTTTGCTTGAAATTGTTCGCCTTTTCCTGGGGAGAGGGAAGCTTGCTGGTGAGCACAGGTGCTGGGGGCAGCCTGACCCAGGTGGAGCAGGGCATGAAAGAATACCAGCTGCCGTGCCAAGGGTAAGGCACTGCTGGCTCTGATGGCCAGAGGGTGGAGGTGCCGTCTCACCTGTTTGATGAGGGCTCTAATCCACCCTGAATTATTATGTAACAAACTATAAACAGCTCTACTTTTCAGAAGATTGTCAAACCTCTGATTAATTTTCATGCATCTTTGAGGCTGTATTCAAGAAAGAGCTTTAGTTTCAGTACAGCAATTAGGCATAGGGTTAACACTTTGCTTTAAGTTCATGCTGAAGGACTGTCCTCTGTGTGGTGGGAAGAAAGGCTTGCGCAATTTCCTGAGCTGGAGCCATATGGATGAATAGGAGATTTTAACACTACCATACAGATGAGAAAACAGGTTCAGTGACAACTCCTTGGCCTTGCCACGAAGTAGCTTTTCATTCCTAGTTTCAATAGCACCAGTCTCTGCCAGGTTTGCTAGATCTGTCTTGGTTTACATTAACTGAATGTTTCATCTACTAAGATTGAGGGCACCGATATTTTGAAATTGGGGGTCCAACTTCCTGTAGCACCATCCTGAAACCACTCTGCCTTTGGAAGAGGGGCACCTGTGATTCCTGGAGCGTGGAG
>JAVJGJ010000057.1:80580478-80616858 GCA_035590215.1 Microhierax caerulescens
GCCGCTCCCGACCCCGTTTGTATTTTTGCCTGGTGTTACTCCATCCTAGGAGCAGAATCCAGCATTTTGACTTGTTAAGTTTCATCCTGTTAATCATCATTGCTTAATGCTCCAATCTATCTAGATCATTCTGCAAGGCCTCCTGTCCCACGAGAGAGTCAACGGCATCTCCTAGTTTGGTGTCAGCACCAAACTTGCTTGATGGTGCATTCAACCCATGCATCCAGATCAACGATATATATGGAACAGAACTGGCCCTAGACCTGGAGCCTGAGGAACACCGCTGGAGGCCAGTCTCCAGCCAGGTGTAGCCCCATTCACTACAATGCTTTGAGCTCTGCCCTTCAGCCAGTTTTTCACCCAGGGAACTATGAACCCACTCATCCCACAGCTGGACAACTTGTCCAGAGGGATGCTGTGAAGGACAGTGTCAAAAGCCTTTCTGGAATGCAGAAAAACTACATCCACTGCCTTTCCTGCATCTGCTAGGTGGGTGACCTGATCAAGAAGAATATCCTGTTAGTTAAACAAGACTTTCCCTTTGTGAACTGATGTTGACTGTGCCTGATGATTGCATTATTGTTCTTTAAATTCCTTTCAATTGTATGCAGTATAATCTTCTCCATAATTTTTCCAGGAACTGAAATTAGACTAACAGGGCTGTAGTTCCCTGGGTCTTCCTTCATGCCCTTTTTGTAGATTGGAATACAAATCTACCCAATCAATAGATCAGGTTGGTGCAACACTGTTTTCTGCTCATCTGGTTCAGAGGCCTGAGGCACTGTTATGGAAAGGATGCCAGGCAGCAAGAAGAAACCTCTCCTTCACCTTCACTTGTATATTGTCACCCTACAAAAACAGCCCATGCTCAGAGATTAGCTGTGTAAAACCCAGCTGTTGGAAAACATGGTATCTTGTCATTTGCTGTGGTTACTGCAGGTACTGTTTTTTCCAGCAATAGGTCAGTGCAATCCCACGAGGGAGACACAACATTAAAAAACCCCACAACTCTGTGTTATGTTTCTTCCCACCTAAAAGGTAAGGAAAGGCAGCACTAGCTGGGCAGGTTGAGTAGTTGCATTGCTTCTTGGGGGTGGGCAACGGCATGGTATGTGCTGTGGCCAGTGCCTCAGGCCCAAGCTACCCCATTAGAAATTCATGGTCCGATCAGAGTTAGGCTCTCTATTTTCAATTATATGGAAATGGAGTAGCTTAGCAGCGTGATTCAAGGGCACTCCCTACTTGGTTCTTGTCTGCTGGATGGGATTTTGCTGAAGAGGGCTTCATAGCAAAAGAAGGGGGAAAGGCACGAAGAGCTGGACTAATCAGTACAAGATAATATATAAGCAAATTTCTGTTCTTCAGCTAAGGGTAGACCAACAGATTTTTCATCTTAGTTAATTCTAACAAAACAAATGTGAGTCTGGCCCAGCGTTTTGTTCAGCCTTTGCTGTAGGCTTTTATCATTTCCAAATGAATGTCATTTACTATCCCATTGAGATCCACTGGATTGTTCTTCACCACTGAGATCCCTCAGGTGTTTTTACTTGGTCTGTCATTAATATGTGAGAAGTATTAAATGTTTGCTTTTATGATTTGCATTGCAGGTGGGGCTTTTAGGAAGAACTGGTTCAGGAAAAAGCACTTTACTTTTTGCATTTTTAAGACTGCTGAATACAGAAGGGGATATCCAGATTGATGGAGTCTCCTGGAACACAGTTAGTGTGCAACAATGGAGAAAGGCATTTGGAGTGATTCCTCAGGTAATGAGATTATTGTGTATTTGTGTGTCTTTATTTGCATTGGTTCTATATCCATATGCACATAGTTAGCTTCAAGCTGGAAGTTAGTTGTCTTATGCTGAGAAACAGAACACAAAGATTTTGTGAGTGGCATGGATGGATGGATGGGTGGATGCAATGATTCTCAGCAAACTCTACTTTTTGAGGGTTTCTATGCCATTCACACAAGAACTCTTCTAGAAATGGGAAGGTACAGCACACTTGACAGACATGTTTACAGCCTGCTTAGCCTTGCACCACTGAAATAGTTTGCACATTGGTTCAGAATAAGAGAGTACCACCTGGAGAAAAAAATACAATCCATGGTGTTCTCAGCTACTCTTTTCTAAAGCCCTACATTATGTATCATGGTTAATTGTGGATGCTACATGTTGCCTGTTTTCCCTGACAAGCCAGTAGCATAATTACTGCTGTCCTCATATTTTACTAGACAACTAGCTGATCCCCGGCTTGGACTCATCACTTTTTTAGCTGTCACTTCTCATTACCGTGTCGTGGTGCATGTATAAAGGAGCACTTCATGTTATTTATGCTTCCAGCAGTCCCAGCATATGGGAAGTAATACCATTTCAGAGATGAAAAAGGAAGCAGCTCTTCACAGAGGTTTAGGCACCCTAATATTTTCAAATAACTGGAACAAGAAAAATAGTCAAAGGAGGAGCAAACAATTAAACCTAGGGCTTCTGAGTCCTTTCCTGATGTCCCCGCCATGGGATCACTGACCTATATTATTTAAGCTCTGGATTACCTGTCTCAAAAATGAACATTTTTGGCTGTATGAAGTAACATTTAAAAGTGATCACTCACTGTAAAGGTAGGAATGAAAATTGTTGGAATGAACTGCATAATTTTAATGCCCTATTTTTTATTTTTGTTGTTGAAAGCTGGCAGTCCTTTCCAACAACACTGATACAGGATTAACACATATTGGCCTTCTCTTCTTTAAAAGCTATACACTGGATCAGTTCAGCTACTAAATATACATAGTCTTCTCCGTAACAGTGTTCATTCCTTTGGAAGTCTCGTGAGTGTGGTACATTAATTCAAGTAATCGTTGACGGCAGTCTTACCAAGAAGGAGTTACTTGTGGCATCAGGAGGCAGAAGGACACCAGTTGCAAATCAGCCTGCTGCACTGCAAGGGGACATGCCGTCTGTCCCACCTTTATCCATCCCTGAGAGGTGGCTACTAGCTTTAGAGACTGACAAGTACAGTTTGATTCTCGGTCACCCTGGTGGGCTCACTCCTTGACCAGTCCAAAAGGAATGGGCCCACCAGGGTGACCAAGGATCTCCTTTTGACTGTCAGCTGTCACATCCTTATTGTGCTATTCTGCCCATCCCATCTCCACTGTAGAGAAGTTGTCAGCTGCTTTCTGTGCATATTGGTTTGTTCCCAGATAGTCTACTGCCTTAGGAAGGTGGTTACCGTCTTAGAAAGCTGGTGAGCAGCAGTGAACATGTATGTGGTGTGAAGCTGTTGTGCACTGACTACATGAGGTGCTTTAAAATAGTTGGAGAGACTGGGACAGCCAGGCAATTTAACTGAAAATATACCGTCAGGTTTACATTTTCAAAATAGTGGGTTTCTTTTCCACAACCATCGTAGCAGAGGTCTGTTATCACTTTCACTCTCTGTTGGGTATGTAGGCTAAATTCTTCTTTCTACTACAGTACAACAAACCAAACTAATGTAGGAAGTCGCTAAGACAACAGTCACTCAAGTCACTGTAGTCTCTCCTTACCTATGTCAGTGTCATGAAGGTGGGGTTTGACTCGAACCAAGATGTTCCTGATGGCACTGTCTTGGCTCTAGTAGCTGTTAAAAGATGCTGAAGTGCTCATGCTGGAAACACAATGGCTTTGACTTTGCAAAGATCAAGAGGGACTCGGAATTTTAATTTTTATGCTTAATGATCAATTTTGAGTTGTGATAGCTTCCCTCTCCAAAATGGTATCCCACAGTAGCCTGAATGACATTTATGTAAAGTAGGTGTGCAGCGAAGGCACAACTCCCTCTGCTGCGTGCACTTCCACAATCATGCTCTGAAGGCAGCAATTTTTTAGCACTTCAGCTTTGCCAGAGCAGACTCTTTCTTCACTGCCAAGTTACACACTCAACAAAACAGAACCAGGAGAGCAGTGATGAGTCCACTGGTTGGATTTGTTTCTTGCCTAAGCTCTACCGACAGCCTGGTTGGTCATATGCTGCCTGCTGAGCTGAGGCTTGGCAAGCTGCCCTTTGATAGCTGACCTGTCATCACCCTTTCTGTCCTCTCTTCAACATTTTCACTCTGTCTGTATCTGTAAATTTTTATTTCTTTATTATTGCTGGTTCAGTTCTGCAGCATGACTGTTGCTTGCAAGTATGAAAAAAAGTCACCCCTTCAGATTGAGGCAGCTGTGCAATGAGCTGCAAATGCAGCTGCATCTAGTTAGTTTGGAGGAGAGGTATGTTATACAGCTGTCATCCAAAGCGTGGCTGTATAGGATCAAGGATGCTTTTACACAGCTTTTATAAGCTATGTCCATTGTGAAATTTTCCTATACAGCCAAGTATAACTTTCTGTGTTGGAAGGGGCTTCCCTGTCTCTCTCATAGTCATCCTTTTGCTCTCAGCCCTTTCTTCCTTTGGGACGTGGTTGCCCAGCAGAGTTTGTGCTTTGTGTCTCCAGCTGTCCTTGAGAACACATGGACTGAGGAGAAAACTGAATACTTGGTAGCAAGTAGCCTCATTGTTTCAGCAAAAAAATATGATTAATAATTCTCATAGCTGAATACTCACTATAGAGTCAGTAATGATATAGAAAACATTACTCTGCAGCCGTCAGCAAAATGCGAGAGCCATTTATTATACGAGCAATGTAACATGGCATTCTGCTAGTGAGGTGCATTGTTAGTTCATTGTTAAAATTATACATTTAGTTCAGTTTGGAAGCCCCTGATGCATAGATCAACACCAAAAAATCCCAGCTGTCCATTCTCTGGAAGGTCACGAGAATTGCCAGCCTGTTTGCATGCTTCAGCTCTCAGCTCCTGTCCCAAAGCCTTGCCAAAGAACTGCACGTTATGCCTCGAAAGTTCCCACGTGCAGAACAAAATGAAGCTTTCACTAGCACTTTCCCAGAAGGGAAGAGAAATGGCGTATGCCACCCTGCCTTTCCCAGCAGAACAAAGGTAGCATTTTGTTCTTTGCCATTCACCTAAGGCTTCAGAATGGGAAAAAAGAAGAAAAAAAAAGTTGTCTTTCCTTTCTTGGGAGACTAGCCTACAGCAACACTTCGATATTTTCTGTCTCCAGGAGAGATTTAGCTAACAAAAGGAGAACAGAGCTCTATCTGAGGCATGCTTCCTCTTGAAAACTTCCCAACACTTTCCTTTGCTTTCTTGCCTAAATTTTTCAATATAGAAGAGAAGTGCTTTCCCTCTGAGGGAACTTCACCGACGTGCACCTGTGTAGCGCACACAGCACCCTAACACACTGCCATCCGCTCCAGGCAATGCTGGAACGGCCTGCAGGGTGGTCAGGGATCACGCTGAGCTAGAGCAAAGGCAAAAACTCGTTTCTTTCAGTATCTCAAAGCCATCTGTCAGCGCTCTGCAGTGGTGTGAAGGAGTAAATAAATCAGACAAAATCTGTTTCCTGGAGCACACACAAGGAAGTTCCTTCGTGTAGCTCCTCACAGGCCTGTGCTGCTGAAGCACAGCCTGACCACAGTGCTGCTACTGCAGGATGTTTGTCATTCTTATGCAAAGCAATTACTCCAGCGATAACAAGCTGTTTGAAGTATAATCACAGCCCATCATCCCTTCTTTCTGGGCAGTCCTTTCTTATGCCTCTTCTGCAAGAGTTTCTCCACCACATTACCAGGGTGATGACATTCAGCTGCATCTGGTTTCAACATACTGAAGCTCTTTTGTGTACAAATCCTCATGCAGGTTGCATCCTGAAATATTTAATGGAGTCAAATTGAGAAAATGCCTTCAGAAATTTGGCTTTGAATGGATAACAGGAGACCTGCAGCCAATTTTCCATTAAAACAATTGAGGAGAAACCCAGGACCTATAAGGTGCTGTTAGCTCAAAGGAAGGGGATGACTTCTCATATCCTCTTGAGTATTATTCCACTGCATTCTTGTGGATCTCACACTGTTTTCTATGTATGAATACTCCATATAGAGTTAAAATCAAGCTTAGTGTGGAGAATGAGGTTACTACAGTTTGTAGGACTGCCAGCTGACAAAAAAACCCCAACAAAACAAAACCCAAAAAGGATAACTTTTGCTTCTTTATTTTCCTCAAGAAATGAAATTTTGTTACCATTATGTTTTTAGTTCCAATTTTTCTGTAGCAATCTCTTTGTTCCTTGTACCCGTCTCTCTACCTGCCTGTCTCCAGCACTGTGTCATTGCTTCTCATACCCTTCAGGACTGTTCACCTTCAGTCCTGGGGGTGGCTGTTTTGCAGCATGCCGGGGCACTTCTGCACAGTGCAGCCTGCTGAGCAGCACTGCTCCCCAGAGACGGTCCCACAGAGGGTCCTGCAGAGGCTGGGTTCCCGCAGGGCAGCGAGAGGAGTCAGCATCACCATAGCTGGAAGCATCTGCTGCACCAGACCTATGCACACAGAGCACCCGGGGACATTAACAGCCCCACGTGCTTATTTCTGCCAGTATGCACATTGTTTTCTGCATCATGGGTTCAGTGTTGCCAGGAGCACAGCACTTGTGTTTACCAGTAAGCATTATGAGAGGCAGAGGTTTTAGCATCTTATAGAATCATAGAATGGTTTGGGCTGAAAGGGACCTTAAAGATCATCTGTTTCCAACCCTGCTGCTGCGGACAGGGACTCCTTCCACTAGACCAGGCTGATCAAAGCCCCATCCAGCCTGGCCTTAGAACACTTCCAGGGATGAAGCATCCACAACTTCTCTGGGAAACCTCTCCCATAGTGCCTTACCACTCTCATAGTAAAGAATTTCTTGCTTATATCTAACCTGAATCTACCCTCTTTCAGTTTCAAGCCATTCTTCCTTGTCCTAGCACTACAAGCCCTTGTAAAAAAGGCTGTTCTAAGGTCTCCCTGAGTCCTCTTCTCCAGGCTGAGCAAACCCAAGTCTTTCAGCCTGTCTTCATAGGAGAGGTGCTTCAGCCCTCTGGTCATCCTTGTGGCCCTGCTGTGGACTCGCTGCAACAGATCCATGTCCTTCTTACGTTGGAGCCCTCGGAGCTGAATGCACTACTGCAGGTGGGGTCTTGTGAGGGTGGAGATGAGAGGGAGGATAATCTCTGTCAACCTGCTGGTCAAGCTTCCTCTGATGCAGCCCAGGATACACTTGGCTTTCTGGGCTGGAAGTGCACATTGAGTTATTCTTCCAACAGATATTGGGGTGATTGAAGTCCCTCGCGAGATCTAGGACTTGTGAATGTGAGGCTGCTCCTATTGGTCTATAGATAGTCAGTCTGTAGCAGACCCCCACTATAATGTTACCTTGAGGCATAAGGTCTCCATCAGCTCCTCATCCATCCCCAGGCAGAGCTTCATTAACTCCAGCTGGTCATTGACATAGATGGCAACACCCTCCTTGCCACCCCTGCCTGTTCTTCTTAAAAGGCCTGTAGCTTTCCATTCCAACACTCCAGTCATGGGCACCATCCCACCATGTCTCCATGACGCCAATAAGATCATAGCCCTGCTGGCCTGAACATGTCTCTGAACTCCTCTTGTTTATTCCCTATGCTTCATGCGTTTGCATAGAGGCAATTAAGAGGGCCCCTGATGAAGCTGACTTACTGTCTGGAGCTGCTGGAATTCCTTTGTGCTGCTCTTCAAGTGCTCTTCTGCTGACCTTTGATCCCTCTCCACACTCTGGACATCTGTTGCTGGCACTGGCATCTAACTGGTAGGAGTGAGATGAATTGAGGTTCCCCTCGCTCAGCATTAGTTTAAAGCCCTCTTCAAGGGAGAGCATTACAGAACTGCTCCCCAAAAAACTTGCAGGTCTTCATTGCTCCTGTGCTTTTATTCTTGTCTGTAAATATTATGTCAACGTAAAGTCCCTAAAGGACATTTATGAAAACAAACCCTCTAACTCAGTAGCATATGTAGAATACTGAAGCATTCATGTATCAATTTGATTTTCTTTCATGTTGATGTTATTGCCATAATATGTATGAAGTGGAAGAGGCTACATGGAGGTCAAATTGTTGTTACTCTAACTTCTCTGTGTGTGGAGCTGGTGTCAGGTTCCAACTGGTGCTGTTTGCTCTCCAACATAGAGAACTTCCAGCAGCTTCCATGAGCCTATGGGAACAAGGGTCCATGCGTCTGACTGGGAACCTTCAAATGGGTTGTCTCTGTTGCCACAGCAGCTACACTCAGCCAAGATACTCTTGCTCCTTAACAACCTCTTCTCAACTGATCCTTTACTCTTCTGTATGTGTTGCTTAGGTACTCCAGGATCTTGATTCTCATAACACTTAAATAATTTACGAAGCTTATTGCCACAAACTGGGTGTATCCCACACCATAACTATACGCAGAGGCTCTAGCCACTGAGAGGGGGTTAAAGCCCTTCAGAGGGTTTGATTTACAATATTTGGGGTGGTCAGAACATAAACATGACTGTATTTATATTCCTGAGTGTTTTGCTTGTGGATGGATGTCAGGTCTGAGAAACTGTTGTATGATCGTGCTCATTATCAATCTGGGTGAATTTGAACAAGTGACAGAGAAGGAGATGGTTCCAGATTTGCTGCCGGTCTCCCAAGCCATCCGTCCCCCTTTCCAATGCTCTCCTTATTTCTACTTCTTCAGTATTTATAAACAACACATAAGTCCATGAGACTTTGGGATTTTTTCACTTTAGACTTCTGCCTTTAAGAATGTTTGGGTTTGGGTTTTTTTTTTTCTTTTTAAGTGAACTCTAAACTGCCCATGTAACTCACATGAGATTTACTCAAGTGAACCCTATGTGGTTCCTAATGAGCTGGGAGGAGAGAGGTGTTGAAATGGAGAGAGAGGTACCAGATTTCAGGACAATGAAATATTTACCTTGGGGGGGGGGGGGGAAAGGTACTTTTAGGAATAGTTTGCTTTTAGTGCCCTGCTTCTTGAAAGCACAGTTATTAGGTATAACAGCAGTTTCAAAAGAAAGTAGTTCCCTTTATTTCTCTGCCTGTTGCACTTCAGCAGGAATGTTATTCAGCCCTGCCTTCTTCAAAACTGGCTTGTTTGGTTAACTATTCTTTACCACTGAGAAATGAAAATACCTATTCCATTAGTTAAATGTATGGTGCTCAAAGTGTGAACAACCCATGCCTGACACTGTTTCCACGGCGTTATTGTTTCCACCGCACCCACTTACCTGGAGGAATCTAATCCTGCTGCAAATATGTTGCCCCACTCACGCCACCTAACCAGTGCAGAGCATGGGAAAAGGACTGCGCTGTACTTCACTGAAGCATTCATTGTTATTAACAGTAATTATTATAAAGGCAAGAGTCTACTCTTCCCCTCTAGTCTCTACCAAAAGCACTTCAATGGTTTGTAGCTGTGTGTGCTGCTGCCTCTGCTGCAGCCCAGTCGCTGGCACGGCAGTGACGGTACCGTTGCACTTTAATCCACCCCACTGACTGCGGGGCACCACGGTCAGTGCTTTTCTCCTCTGCTCTCTTGAGTCAGGTACTTCCTTCTCTGTTACACCAAAGAAGTTATTTGCAACGGCTTACATATCTTAATGAAGCAAATTAATTAATGATTTTTTTTCCCTCTGCCATGTTTAAACTTTTTAATTAATCATAATTAAATTATTTATGTAAATATATGTATAAATCACTTTGAAATCTGATGAAAGAATGCCAAGTTCGCAGGTTAGATCAGGTGGAAATTTAAGGCCAAACTCTGGGAAGGTGCTTGCCAAGTATATTCTGTCAGCCACTTTCTGCTGGTACAGCCAGTCCTTCGCTGCTTTTGGTAGCGTTTGACTACCAAGACTACAAGAAATGACATGGCTGTGAATCACTGGCATTTCAACACATTTTCTCTAAATAAATATTTTCTTTAGAAACACAAGAGAGGAAAATAATTGTCTCAAATCTTTCCTCTTGGTATTTGTTCCGTATGTACAAGGAAAAAGTGACCAAATGATAATATTTCTCAACAAGGCATGTACAGTCTTTGAGACCAAGATCTCCCTGCTACAAGCAGCAGTTGTACCTTGCAGCACAGAAAGCAACAGCTTGATTTTATCTCATAAGAAATGTTGTGCAACTTCAGCGTCCCTTGAAAAACCTCACTTCTACCAGAATCTGACACACCCACCCTATGTAAAAAGAGATTAACCAAACATTTAATTTTGTCTGAGTCATTGCTTTTCAAGCTAAAACCCGACGTTCACTTAAATCTGCTTGCCTCAAATGATGAGAAAAGCAGAACTGAGCAGTAAAGTTCAGTGCGAGAAGGATGCGCTGTCAGTGCTGGGCTAGGAAAGATGCATCCTGTGTCTTGTGTGCTGGAAAGGAAGGCACGGGGCAGAGCAGGGACCGAGCACGGGCTGTAGCATCTGCCAGGAACGAGAGCGAGTTTTGCCGCAACAGTCATGAATCAGGTCATGCTGTGTCACGTCTCAGTGATGTGACAGTGAAAGAGAAAAAAAAAAAACCTCTTTTGAGATAGGACTGGGACATGGTGAAGGTAACAGAAAGATGCTGGTATATATTTGGCTACAATTGATTAGGCAAAGAGAAATTCACTAACGAAAAACAACTTAGGACAATGTCCCTGAATACTGACAAACTTTCTTCTTTCAGAACAAAATTGTGGGAACATACACATTGGTTTAGTGATCTTTTTTTTTTGTTTAAATATGTATCACACAATAAAGAACCAAAAATGGCTTTTAAAAGGCTTATTCCAAAATGGAATTACAGGAAATCTTTTATTCTGAAAACTGCTGAAATTTGATTTTTTGCTGTTTTTCAGAAAAGTTTGGTTAAGTTTTTGTTAAGGCAATTGCCAAAACCCAAACATAGGATTTTTAAAATACCTTTTTTTTTTTTAACAATATTTAAAAAAAAAAAAAAATGTGTAATGAGCTCTATCTGGTAATTGCAGAAGGTTATTCTTTTTTCTGTATGCTTTACAATTTACAGCGGTTTACACAATGTTTCAGGGTATCTATCTACCTGTGTCTTTGTATCTTTTTTTCTTGTAGAAAGTGTTCATATTTTCTGGAACTTTTCGGATGAATTTGGATCCTTATGGCCAGTGGAATGATGAAGAAATATGGAAAGTTGCAGAGGAGGTAAAGCTGCTTGATGTTATTTGTATCCTTCTGGTGAAGTGGTTACAGCAGAGTCCAGTGTAGGTCAAATGATTGTCGTATGTTACATTTGTACAGAATCTTACAAGAAAGAAGTGCTGAGGAAAGGTAACGCTGTGCTGTAAACCATGTTTCCTTGCTACCTAATAAAGAGGTGCCTTTGTTAGATTTTTTAAAAAAAAAATTATAAACTTCCATACAGCACAGTCTGGATTGCTCATGCAGTGATTTAGCATAGGTGGAGTTTTATGTTTGGCTGTGCTGAGTGACCCTGAGAGAAAAAAAGAAGAGGAAGCTGATACAGCAAAACATTCTGTAATCTTTTTTTCATTTTAATGCTTTGCTGTATATATGAAATGTTTTTTTTCTACCAAAATATGATCTTTTCTTCCAAGTAACAAGGAATAGGATAAAAGGAAATGTCCTCGAGTTGTGCCAGGAGAAGTTTAGATTGAATATTAGGGAAAATTTCTTCACCCAAAGGGTGGTGAAGCACTGGAACAGGCTGCCCAGGGTAGCAGTTGAGTCACCATCCCTGGAGGTGTTTAACAGATGTGTAGACGTGGTGCTCAGGGACGTGGGTTAGTGGTGGACTTGGCAGCACTGGGTTAACCGTTGGACTCGATGGTCTTGTAAGGTCTTTTCCAGCTGAAGTGATTCTATGACTAGTGAACATTTTGGAGATCAGAAAAAAAAAAAAGTAAAAAATGCCTGTGGTCTGTCCTAGAAATAAGATTGGTGTTACTTCAATAGGAAATACTTATATTCTGCTTAGAAAAATCTTTCCTCAGAATATTTTCCAGGCATTGCCGTTCTTAGGCCAAGGTAAAACCAGCTGAGGAGCCGCGCGCTCTGCCGCTGCATTCGGCTGACACACTGCTTGTGTCACGGGCAGCTGCCTCTTTCACGGAAAATGAGTGTGGTGGGATATTCGATTTTATATCTGAAGGTCTTCTTGTAATTGTCTGTTGAGGCTGTAGCAACAGTTGTGTTTTCGAATTCCCCGAGATTCGGGGCCAGGCGCTGAGGGTTGTTTCCCCATCCATTACGGTTGTCAGATGCCACCTATTGGCTCTGACGGTGTGTAACACACGGCACCGGTGTGCCTAGCGCCTCGGGGCGGAGGAGGGCTAGGGGAGGGAAAGGGCTGCAGCCTGGAACACAGACGCCTTTTTCCAAGATACAGATCACCTAAATAATGCAGACTCCACAAGGAATTGGTGCCGTTTTCCTTGTGCGTTGCAAGTCTCAGGTATCAGAAAATGCTTACAAGTGTGGGACTTAATGCAAATTCTTCCTCTCCCATCCAGGAGGGTAACTGTGTCTCTGCTTGCTCTCTTGGCTTTATCTGTTTTCTTCCCTGTGCTTGGAAAAGAGGAAAGCAGACGCTTTCTGAGTAATTTACTGTCAAATAAAAACATCGTGACATTTTTGGTTAAATGATGCGACAGCAGCTTTTCAGCTGGTCCTAGAAGAAGCAATGGGGTGCTCAGTTCTGTGCTTCTCCATTTCTCCGAGGCTGGAGGAAAAATGGAGTGTGGATTAAGATCCCCTTTCTTGAAAAAGACAAGATGTCCTTTTGCTTTTGAGGATTGTTTTCACTGCACATGTGAATTGAGCCTGAGATTTCAAAGAGCTACATGTCATTTACATCAGTGTGAAAAAAAAACCCAAACCAAACCACCCTAAGTGTTTATCATTAAGGAGTCTGGCAAATCCATATGTGATACAGAGGTTTTCATTGCACAGGTGAGACTGCAAAGCAAATAGAAAAGAGTGATTGGATTGTTTACAAAGTTCATGCTCTTGAAATCTGTCTCGTTAGTGACAGTGAGTCTGTATAATTTCTGGAGCATGGCACAGAAAGAAAGTTAGCTACCAATTTATTCCTGACCCGTGTTGGCTGCTGAGGATTTAGAGGATCATGCTGAGACCAGCATGAGCTTGTTCTGCTCCTCAGAATCAGCTGGAGAGAGCAAGGCGCTGAACGGACAGAGGTCAGATGTTTCACTTTTTGTTGCTCCCATATTTCAGCACCTGAATCTGTTGGACTTGCATCAGCTTTTGAGGCCAAGTTTTACTCTTGCAGTCGGCTGTCTGGACCCTACAGGGACACAGAGAGACCTTGTGCAGTTTTAAGAGGAAAGCACCTTTCCCAGCCATTAGATGTAAAATTTTATCAAAGGACATGATGTGTGTTCAAAAGAGGAGTGAGGAACAAAGCACTGGCCTTAATTTGCTTATAAATGAAGCACAAACTCTTTGGAAACACCATGCACATACCCATGCACCACAGTTTAATATGGTTTCCATGTAGAATGGAAACACAAGGGGTGAATTCCAATACTATTTTTTTTGCCCTGGAATGCAAGTTAATTGCAGTTCAGTAATATTTTTTAAAAAAAAACACAAAGGGCTCTCTTCATAAACTACTAGGGCTGCGTTTCATTTTTATAACGTTTTTTGAAGCAATGCAACTCATGTTTGTTTCCTAGTTCTCATATTTTACAGAAATTTATCTGTAAATGCTACTGCTTAGGCCCAGAAACACAGTTGGTTTGGACCTGTAGAAGATGCAAAGTTTTGCTTTGAGGTGTATAAAATCCCCCAGTGACAGCAAAAAGGAGCACTGGAAGAAACAGTCAGAAAACATCTCCTTGGCGGGATTCTGGCTTCTGGTCCAAGGGAAGCAGCTTCATTTGGCATGGGTACCCCTCTAAATGTTTTGTCACCGATGCTAGGGGGAAGCCTGTGATGCCGTTAGTATGAACAAAGTGCACAATACCTTTGGGGCAGCAAAAAGAAGCAGATGGAAATGCTCTCAGAGCTATAGAAAAAAACAGCTGTGGTGTCCTGGGTTATTTTCTCTGTTGCTGTATGCTGTTGTAGCGTACAAATTTTGGTCATTTCTTTTTACCCACCTAGTAACCAGAGAGCCCTGGTTTCCTTTCAAAAATCCCTTTCCTTAACATTTGCAATGATGTGCATCACCACTGGCTAAAAAATTTCAAATATGTTGCTTTCTCTAGCCTGCTAGCTGAGAATGTTCTGGTTGAAATGCCAGAAGTCGTTGTATGTGACAAACGAATGAAGCATTAACTATCAGCTTCCCATCATAAGTGCTAGCATATTGTAAGAGTCAAGTATTCCTGTGCTCTTCACGTCATCCAGCTACTGGCTTGTAGTCTTTATAGGACAGATTCTCCTTTTCATCTGTTTATGTGTTCTCTTCACTGCCAGAAATGAAAGGCATTAGTTGTCACATGCACAATCAGCAGTGACTGTATCTCACCAATTTTTCCTGTCCTTCTTCTTTTTGGCAGGTTGGGCTGAAGTCTGTAATTGAGCAATTTCCAGGCCAACTTGATTTCGTTCTTGTGGATGGAGGCTGTGTCCTCAGCCATGGTCACAAACAGTTGATGTGCCTTGCCCGGTCAGTTCTCAGCAAAGCTAAAATCTTGCTGCTTGATGAACCGAGTGCTCACCTGGACCCTGTGTACGTTTTGTTCCTTTGCTCTGTCTTCTAATGTGAAATAAGAAATCAGTGAGGCAGCACCAGCTAAAGAGACCGTTGGTAATTGGCCTGGTCTGTTACTAAACCTGATTTCAGTAATGTATGTTAGTAATTCTGCATGGGGGATTAGGGCAGCCTAGTTACAACCTTAGATTTATGGCTGATATCTGAAATATATAGAAATATGGCTGTTTTATGGCAGAAATGCAGCATGCTGAGAGACTGCAGAGTGCTGGTGTCCATGCACACCATGTGTGAGCTTTACAACAACACACAGCTAGGCTACGAAATAGCATCAGTCAAGTTACGGGTCGTGCCAGCATGTACACTGCAGTCTGAAACGCCAGCACTTGTTTGCCTTTCAGAACCTCCCAAGTGATCAGGAAGACCCTGAAGCATGCATTTGCCAACTGCACGGTGATACTCTCCGAACACAGGCTGGAGGCGATGCTGGAGTGCCAGCGGTTTTTGGTGAGCCTTTCTTGTGGTCTCACATGTCCTTGTTTCGTTGCATTTGATGAACGTGCAGGGTGCACCAAGCAGAAATGATGAAGTTGGCTGGACTGGTGAGGTCATTCAGGGCAGCTGAGCAACTCAGTCACCTGCAGAAGAGCAGCGGGCAGCTGTTCGCTCTTTCACCTGAGCTGCCACAGACACCTGTGTTCAGATGGGCTGGGTCACGTTCTGGAAGAGCTGGATTCCTTCTTTCAACCAGAAGGAAAGCGGTTATCCAGCTGTTTTGAAAGTAGGTTATCCAGCTGCTCATCCAGGTGCCTGGTATGGTAGATCGGCTCAGGGGCTCCAGAAAAATCCCAGCATCTCACAGCGCTTTACCATTGCAAATGCAGAAGTGGCTGCACTTGCTCTTGCGCAACAGGGGGCTGTGTGGGGGTGGGGGTGGGGGTGGGGGGGGGTGTTTCCTTGAAAAACATCTGGTGGTCAGAATCGCTGATTTCTTTCATCAAACCACTTAAATATTCCCTTCTCATTTAATGGAGGTGACAAAGTACTGAAGTCCTGGGGTACTTTCTTCGTTATACAAAAATGGTTAGTGAATGAAATAAAAGGCAAGTTATGTAATTGTTCTTAAAAATGAGGTTCCTTCTGCTGTATTTTCTGGACTTTTCCATAAGGAGGGACCTTCATTCTATTAGCAGAGTGAAACATTATTTTCCATGTATATTTGCTTGTGTGTGTTGGCACATCAGGAAGAATACAGCCTGAAAACGAAGCAGGCTAGTCAATAAGCAGGTTCTGCGTCCTTTGGGATGTGCTGCTCCTTGATGTGTGCTTCCTTGTTTGGGGAGAAGAAAGCAAAGACGGCCTGGCACCTAGCTGGCAGCTTCTCCCTCTGCTTGTAATGCAGTTCTGTTTTCTGCACGCGGTTAACTCTTTCTTAACTGGGCAGTTTAGCAGTGTTGGAGAAATGACATGGTATCTGGAGACTTCAACAAATGTTCTCAGAGGTAAAAAAAAAATAAAAAATCACAAGGGGAAACCAGTGAGCCCAACGGCATTTTGTAACTTTTGCAGTACGCACCTTGTCCCCACGTTAAAATTTTAATGCCTGGTTTTATGGTTGTAATTAGAAATTGCAACTGCAATTGTAAATTAGGCTTTTCCTGTTAGAAGAAAATCCCTGTTATGTCTTCATGTCTCTTCCCTGCTCCATTAGTTGTGTTAGTTAAATTCTGTCAGCACCACTGTTACCCATCTTAAGAGAGTGATATGTTTCTTCAGGTAATTGAGGACAATAAATTGCGGCAGTATGAATCGATTCAGAAGCTGCTGAACGAAAAGAGCTCCTTCAGGCAAGCCATCAGCCACGCCGATCGCCTCAAGCTACTCCCAGTACACCACAGAAACTCCAGTAAACGCAAACCTCGACCCAAAATCACTGCCTTGCAGGAGGAGACGGAAGAAGAAGTGCAGGAGACGAGGCTGTGAGACACAGTGTGAGCACACTCTTTGTGGAGTGAGGTGTCAGTAGTGTCCCACAACGACAGGACCAGCACTTGTGAACCTGCGGGAGCCGTGCACAAATTGAACCTTGCAGGACATGTTCACTGCAGTGACTACACACGCGTTTGGGAATTACTTTCCTTCCATGGTTAATCGTGTGCAAGTTAGTACATTCTATGAAGTTTTGCCACCTGGAATGGCAAAACCAGACTTCCTTTGAAAAGCTGCTCTGATTTGGTACAAACAAGATGCCAAGCAGAGGTAACCTGCTTAGCCTGACGTAACCGTTTCAGAAAAGTTTCAGAAATGTTCTTTCTGGGGTGACAGTCCAGACAGCAGGAAGAATACGAGAAACCTGGGTGGACAATAGAAAAATCAGAATGTAGAAAGCTTCCTTGAAAACAACTTAAGGGACAATATCAGCAAGACACACAGAAAAATTCCTCCTCTTTGTTTTCCATGCAGCAACTGTAATTTCAACTTAGCCGAACATAACAGCTCACCACTCCACACGTGGAGGTGAGAATGAAGGAAGAATGGATATTGACTTGCAGACAAGTCAACATCTGTCACGTCTCCACAGCTAAGGGGCAACTGGTATTTCCTTGTAAAACCTAGGGGACCATCAACCCGACCCTGCACACACTGCAGCGGGATGAGTGCAGGCTGACATTAGTGTCTAGTGAAAGGAGGGACGCTCCTGGCAGTGAAACTGTAATAGTTAGCACAGGTCTGGCACCTTTTACATGCTTTTTACTCTGGCCTAAAAAAAAAAATAGGAAAAAAAAACCAACAAAAAGAAACATCTCAGAAGTAGACTTTCATAATGAAATTAATTTTTATACTCTTCTGGTTTGCAGTCTTATGGTGAAACTGAACTTCCTCTAGGATATTTTATTTATTTTAATATTGTTGCAAACATTTACTAAGGAAATGATGTATTTTAAGAGTGATTATGTACTATAAAGAAAAATATATTTGTACAAAAAGTTTTACATTTGGATTGATGGGTGTTGGTTGTTTTTGTTTTGTTTTGTTTTTTTGTCACATGCTAGAACTGTTAAAAATGAGCGCAGCCCCAGAGTTAGGCCAGGTACTTTCCAATGCTGTCTTTATGCACTAAAGTCTTCTAGTGATACAGGTGGTCTAGAATTATTTTTTTCCCTCCTTTAAATAAAAGAAAAAAGAAACTGCCTGTATGACACGTTCCAGCACCTCCCACCACGGTGCAGACAGTGCGGGCTTACTCTGCTCCTTCCATTTCTGTCATCGCTGCCTCTCCAAAGACGTGAATGGTTTGGAGTAAACACGTTCCCTTTAGTACAGAGCTGGTGGCTGACGCCAGGGCCGGGTGGCACTAGGTGGTGCTGCGGCCGCGGAGCGCTCTGCTGCCTCCCTCCCCCCGCAGCTCCTCTCCAGGTCCCCCGCAGCCTCCTTTATTCCCGCCGGGTAGCAATTTGGCAAAAGGAGGGCTCTATAAAGAGCCTTTTTAAGGCCGCTGCTACCAGCTGGGTAGCAGCAGCACCACCACTCATACGCTTGACAAATACCAAGTGGTTTTAAAGGAGCTTTGTAGCTCTGACACCACCTGAGCGCTAAAGCTGCAAAGAGCAGCACAGGCAAATCTGGAAAATAAACTCGTTTAGGCACCGTGTAGCAACAGCAGCCATGCTGCGAGCCTGGGACAGCATCCAGCTGAGCCCAGTCCTGTGCTCCAGAGCCAGTCGGGGTGCTGCTGGGTCAGTGCTCACTCTGGAGCAGCTGCTCACCCTGTCCCATTCTTGTTTTCCTCTAGCTTAGTCCCACATTACGTGTTTTCTGTCCCTCGTTGCAGAATTCCTCTGCAAATACACTTTTTCATTCTGTCTTATTTTTCCCTGTCTTGCCCTTCCTACTGTACTTGCAGTCGTGCCTATCTTCTAGGACTTAGCTGGGCTGCTTTCCTTCCTGCCTGCACGGACGTCTCCTTGCTTTGCCTGACTCTCTCCATAAAGCGATGCCTGTTGCTGACAGAGTTCTGGGTACCCTTGGGGCTCAGTTTTGCCATGTCACTATTTCTCTGCCATTAAGCTTTGCTTGCCTTAAGCCTTTATAACAGCCGAAAACCAACTGTATATTGAAGCAGCATCGCTTCTGAACCCCGTCTTCATTCCCCCTACCCCCTCACAGTGTTCACCTCACGCTGTATCACTTTTCTCGCACAGTTTCTACGAGTCTTTACAGTGTACGCAGCCCCAGCTGGCTGGGAGGCCAGGGCTGCTGCACTGTGCTGAAGCCCAAGGAGGGACGCCAAGGGTCTCTCTTCTTCAGGCTGTTGCTCAAACATACCCTGTGGGAGAGCTTATTATCTAAACAAACATGATGATACGGAAAGATCAGCAGAAAAGCAGCACTGTGTCATCAGAACCAGCATGCACTTCAAAGCTTGCACAATTACTAGAGTTAATGTTTTAGGGTCATTGTTAAAGAGAGAGACAAATTGAACTGAGCAGACAAGGAGACATTTCAAGAAAGGAAAAGGTAGATACAGCAGGACCATGTAAGCTGCTGATACAGACACTCGTCAGGAGCGCTCTGAAGGCAGAAATGTCAACTGAGGGCCCCCACCCTGTAGCACAACATTTACTGAAACAGCTTCTGCCATCACTGCCCGGCTAGCACCGTGCTGCCTGCCCCAGAGAGCCCAGGCAAGATGCTGCAGAAATACTGCTCTCTCTGCCCTCCAAGGGCAAGTGGGCAAAGGCTGGAGAAGAACGTGCTACTTTTTTTCAGCGCACAAGTGCTGCTTCGGCTACTGTGGTGGTCAGGCTGGAACGGGACCAGCTGCCATGATGAGGAGAGGACAGCATCTGCTTCCCAGCAAAGGTTGAGAAGAGCACGTTACCTTCTAGAGTAAGTGTTGGGTGGGATAATGGCTCCCAGGGCTGCTTGCCTGAAGCTAAGTTGGGAAGTTGCATGTGCTGTTCATGGTAGAAAATGAAGCATCAGAGTTTAAAATAAAAGAAAAAAAAAAAAAAAGAAAAAAGAAAAAAAGAAAAAAAAAGAAAAAAAGGGAAAAAAAAGAAAGAAAAAAAGGAAAAAAAAGGAAAAAAAAAAAAAAGAAAATGAGGCTATAACCCAAGCACAGTGGAAGAAAAGAACAAACAATTACCTTCATAAACACAGGCTGAGCCACATTCAAAGAGCATTTTTCTTTTCATGTGCTTCACATACATTTGATAAAACAAAACTATATGCTCAGTATCTCACTGGAGTCAAACAAGCCTGCTGTTCCAAAAAACAGTTTTGCTTTCACAGTTGCTTAACTGGTGTCTTACCAGCTTTAGTATTTTATACAGTACGTAGCTTTTTCCAAAGTCTTTCCTAAGATCCACCTTCTCTATTTCCACAATCCTCACATCCCCCAGCATGTTACACCATGATCAGTGTCACTAAACATCCAATGGCCTCTGCACTTCTTGAGTGTTACCCTGCTCAAGCAACAGGTTTATTTTGCTGAAATGTGGCAGCTCTTGGCAAAGATGCCTTTTAAAACATTGCCTCACATTAAGATAAATTCTGAACTGGCATTAATTGTTGGAAGTCAGCTCAGTATAAAGAGTATTCTGGTAATTCTTTTCTCCTCTTTCTGATATAGACTTGGTATTTTAGCTCTATAGAGATCTAGTTGTTCTTATCACTCTAATCTAAGAGACCTTATCTCTCTTATCTGTCAGCTAAGAGATCTTATCTCTCACATAGATCTATCATCAACGCTATGATTTAACATCTGGAAAAGAAAAAACGCTTTAGAACTGTATGTACAATTGGTCATTAATGGACAATTAATTGCTTGCAAATTAAATCGTACAAATTAAGCAATGTGCAATGCAATACAGTAACACATTTCCTTTAAAAACCTTCTTTTCTCCAAAAACAATTTCCTGTTCCTAGGATAAACAATATTACTACTAATTTTATTCACCAGGACTTACTTCAGCCTCAAAATACAACCCTTGTAAATGCAACTGGATGTTTTCAAGTGATGTCTAACTTTCTTGCCTGTGTTCTTCCTGAACGGGTTCATTCTCATGATCAAAGCTTTAACATGTGAGTAGGCTTTCTTAGTTTCCTGTCCCCAAACCATTTAAATGTACCATATAAAAATGAATTTTGGTCACACCGATATGTCCAGGGGCCTACAATTACTGCTGCTCCATCTGTGATGAGCCTGTGAATTTGGTGCAACCATTACAGCTGGAAAAGGACCGTGCCGCCGACTGGACCTGCTACTCACTTGTGCTCTGCTTTCTCCTAAGCCTGGATGACACTGCATGACACAGGGGAACACATCCCAGCTCCTCCTTGAGCTAATATTAGCCAAACTACAACGGGACTACCACTGTGCTAAGGAAGTGTTTCCCTTCTCCCAGACTTTCTTCTGTTCCTCTAAATCCTCGGAATTAAAAGTCCTTTCTTTCCGATACCTTTAACTGCGTGCAAAACCCTCCACCTTCTGAGCCTGCCTTTGCTACAGCTCAGTACAAACACACCACGTGCTGATTCGACTGTCACTTTGACTCCAGGTTTCTGTAAGAACAGCCCACCTGGTAATTCTAAAGTCTCTTAATTATGGTTTGAACAGCATAATCATCACTTTAGCCAGTTAGCACCAGGAAATTGTCCCTCATCCTTTCTTCAGATTGTTTCCTTCCACAAACATCTCCCACCTGTAGAGGTTATTCTGCTTCTCCAGTTTTACCAGAAAGCGGGAGGGTTTTGATTTGTTTTCTAAATCACTTGAGCTGTATTATGGGAAGAGACATGCCTCAGAAATTCAGACTCTGGTTTTGCTCTTGTTGATGAATGTTGCTGCCTTAGTTGCTGAGCACGAGCTGCAAAATGAAAACTGTGCCAAAACCTGCTCCACCATTCAACAAAGTAGCTGAGTTTAAATATTGTCTGATGGACTCAGACATTCTTCTAAGGAACATATTCCATGTTCTTTGTCAAGAAATAAGAATCACAGGAGACACGCTGAAAGCTTCTATTTTCAGAAGTGACTGGGAGAGCTGGAACGTTTAGGGTTCCTCTGGTGAAGAGACTGAGCTGTCAGTATTTATATAATAATTATTTAAAATTTTAAATTATTTTTATCTGATTTAAGGTCAGGTGTGTTATGATACCCTCAGTCCTGTTTTGGAAGCTGACCTGAATGCCTGAACTGCTTATGTAATGTGCTAAAAGTCTGTCATAAGCACTAGATTCAAGTCTATAAGGAGTGTAATGTAGTCAGGGAGGGGCTAAAGTCTTTTACTGACCTCGTGGCCTGTGGAATGGATGCAACCGTAGAGCTTCCCTGTACTTCCCGAGACACCCCTCCATGCAGACAGGTCACCTCTCCTCACTTAGCTCACGTCTTTACACGGAAAGGGGCAATGGATGGGAGCGGCGTGCAGCGTGGAGCATCGTGGTCCACCACAGGTAGCACACTTAAAACCTCTTTGCTGAAGACACAGGAAGGAATGAAGAGAAAGGATTCTGCCCATTTCTAACCCAAAATGAGAGTAGCTGATATTACAAGTCACGCACAAGCAGTGCTGTTTGTAGCGTCACAGGAAGAACCTGAAGATACAATGAAGCCCTGAACTCATGAACAGAGCCTTGGCCTTGCTTCTGCACATTCTTGCCACTATCCAAATGGTAAACCAGCGGAGAAACCACTATGTTTGCACACAAACTATCTTATGGTTATGCAGCATTCAGTATTTGAGGGCAGGAACCGGTATGACCTAAAAAAGAGAGCTTAATAGTTACTACCAAAGATAAGATTATCTTAGAGATAAAGAGATCCGCAAAACACTGTGTGATTATAAAGATGTATGAAGATCACAGACCGTGTTGAACTGAAAGACAGACCCAAAAAACCGACAGCAGATGGAAATCAACCAGGTAAAAGATGCAGATGGACAGAGATTAGGACAGCAGGCTGAAAAGAAAGATAATGAGAGCACTGAAAGGCAATGCTAAATTTAGCAAGAGACCTAACTTTCAAACCATGAACAGATGATCAAAGTTACTCTGTCCTCTGCAGATTTCCAGTCAAAGTACAGCAAGACTTTCCATTCTCACAGACAATATAGAGTCTTAAAATATATCTCAAAAGATGCTTTAGGACACTGCGCCTAAGATCTTCCCACACAGAAACACACTGCTACCTCTTGATCTAAATGAGGACTGACATTTCCAAGGTTAATTTCTCCTTTTCAACGTAGAACAAACCTAGCTTAGAAGTATATCAGGAGCTTTCTTCTTTTCTTATATCTCTTTTTAAAAAAAGTTTGATTTATTGTTATTACAAATCCTGATATTGCAACTTGTGTGTTCACTACAAAAAACATTTTCCATTTCATGTTCCATGTCACCACAAAATCCATGCCTGAGCTTCTCACACAAGCTGCCATGCTGCTGTTCACGCCGCTTCAGCATATAAGGGCCCCTAATTGCTGAGACCCCAATTGCTGAGACCCATTGCTCTGACCTACAGCAGTTCCTGGCTGACTCATTCTGCTAAGAACCAACTGCAAAAGTAGCATCCATTTTTCAGCACCAAAATTACAGAAAGAAAAAAAACCCAACAAACTTCTACAGAAATTGCCAGAATTCAGTTATATGTTACTATCACACAACAAATTGAAGTTTTAATAAAATAGTGATTACCAAAAGACAAGTTTCTTTCTAAATATACTGCGTGGAAAAATGATTACAGAAATAAGCTTCTAATATTCTGTATCTACAGAGATAACACACACATACAAACTAAGAGACAGAAAGACAATATATAGTACAAAAGTTTTATTGACATGAGTTTGGGATGACTGGTTTACGTACAAAGGTGAAGCGTTAGGAAACAGGTAATCCTTTCCTTTTCCAGGCTGAATTTGAGAAAAACACTACGCTGGAAATCACAGGCATGGCCATGTTACTGTTCACAGCTCTCAAAACCATCTCCTGGCAGCCTGATCTCAAGAAAACTCCGCACTTTCCTCCGCCAGGCAGCTGGGGTATCTGGGCACGGAGTGTTTCCACATTGCTACGATTCACAAGCAGGTGTAGCTACTGCAGAGAGACCGGGGAATAATCCCTCTGCAGGAACTCTCCCTCGTGTGAACGTGATCTACCTCTGTAGTGTGTGTGTGTGTGTGAATTATCAAGAATTTTAGCTGCAACTCAAGTATCATTTCACAGCAATTACATCTTAAATCCACAATAGAAATTTGATAATTACATAGGAACTCGTGTTATCGCTACTACATTATCTCTGATAACACTGTAGTTCAGCTTGTGCTCAAATTCCTTTTCAGCAAAATCTGTTTCTGTAAAACACTATTACTTCTCAGATCCTTTTAAAACACTAATGAAGTATATAAAAGTTTTTACAGTATACAAGAAAAACTAAGTTAACAAATGATCACATTTTCTTCAATTCTATCAAAGAATAAGAGTCTGAGAAAAATAACTTTTATTGCATTTTAATTTCTCAATCTCTTTCCTTTTTCAAAAGATAGAAGTTATAACGAAAATTCATGACATTTTAGATGAAGAGAAGCTTGAGAGAAAATCAAAATTCAGCAGGCAGATGATGGGGAAATCAAAGTATTTAATATGGCTTGTAGCTGAAAGTAATTGATCTGCATTTGCAATCATTTTAGTTATTGCCACATTCCATTAATTTTTTGTTAAGTGAAGATAAAAACATGTCTTTAAAATGCACGAACAATAGCTTTAAGCCATTGCTGTACATATTGTGCAACTCATCTGAATGCAGTTTAACATATGAACTTGATAGAATATATTTATATACATTATATACACAAATAGAATCCTGTGGTAAAACCCCTGAATATTATCATTTAAACAAGTAATTTTCATAATAAAAGAAGAAAAAAAAACCAAACCAAACCACCTATGAAGGTGGCAAAACTGCCCATATCTGAAGTTTAAGTCAATATAATTTCCAGCTGATTTACATAGAAATAAATGTGGTCCTGTACAAACTTTACATTACAGGGAAACAGTTTATTTTTAAAAAATATTTACATATTTGAGTACTTGGTTCTTTGCAATAGAAATTATATGATCATCAAAAATTTTATGGTAGGCAGGCTTATTTATTAGATTTTTCTATTTGTTCTTTTTTGTGCAAATTCCAAATCTCTCTTTTTGTCTTATTATCTGCCTCTATTTGCCTTGTATTACTGCTGCTGCTTTTTTTAGTATTCTGAGAAGGCTGGGTGACTTTACTTCTAGGAACAGGAAGAAAAGATTTAACTCTTGAAACACCCAACTCTGTCTTTGATTTGCTGTTGCTGCTTTCCACAGTTCGACTGCTGCTGAGCGGACGCATTCCATCCTATGAATAAAAAAAAAAGCATTTTCTGTATAAGCAAATGTTGCCATTTGACCTGGAAAACAACCAACCAACGCTACCAGCCTCATGGAAACTCTTGGTATTTACAGTCTTTTGCCATTTAGTATGACAGCTTCTACTACTTGGTGAACAAACTATGGCTCTTCTTTTGCTTCTTTGGCTGAAAAGACATATCAACATCTTCGAATACTAAAATAAATCAACAGGGAATTTTTGCACTGCCATTGAAAAAGACTTAAATTTGATTCTCACATGTCCCTGTTTCAGGAGTACTCAAAACCCCCCCATGTTCTTTCTTTCATTACTGTGGAAAAATGACAGCTGCAGCCACAGCTAAAAGGGAAAAAAGGAAATTTAGGTCTTACGGGCACAAAATTCAGCTTTAAAGCTTGAATAAAGATACGCACTTTTTTTGTACCATCAAGACCATAAATAATAACAAAATAATCACAACAAAAATAATACTTAAAGATCAGAAGTCGAAAGGCTAGTTACATTTTAATCCATAATCTTATAGATTGCTTTCTTATAAACCAGATTTTAGCATGTCAAATTATTTATGCTAAGAAGCTACATTCTTAAAAACTGGACCTTATTCACCCTGCCCAAATTTAGACACTGGAAGCGCCAAGGTGAGGTGTGTTGTCACTTTTTGTTCCTTTGTAGCCAAGGAAAAGGATGTTAGCTAAGCCATTTTACGATGGTTGCTAACATATATCTTCCATGAGAGACGCCTATCTTTCCACTGACAGAAAGGAAAATTAGGAACTTAACTGTTAGCATCAGCTGAATCCAGATCACCCTCGGCAGCAATATTAAAAAGTTCATTTTCAACAGCAGCTGCTGCTCTTCAGGTAAAGGTTGGTGGCATGAAACTATTCATCACTGTCTATTCCTTACTAATTCTTTATTTCATCAATTTGTTTGGATCCTGGATCAAAGATTTTGCATGTCTTATCAGTTCTCGTTCATATACTTGAAAGCATTTTTTCTCCCAGCCAATTAAAAAAAAAAATTAATTACGGCTATGTTCCCCTTGTAAGTAATTTGTCTCATTACTGTTGATAAGATCTCCTCAGCTCGTGCAGTATTGCTTTTGTTACCTACAGAATTCTATTTACTTTCAGAAAAGGATGCTTTTCTAATCTCAAACTTTTTTTCAGACACCAGTTCTTGCAGCTGCATAGGTTCATCATCACTACAGTTGCTTCTAAAAGTTTGACTTCTGCTTCCAAACTGAGACTGTGCTCTTCTAGATTTTTGATAAATTTGTTGTGGTAATGACTAAATCTAGAAACAAAGATTGTCATTCTACTAGATCTCTTTTCCCCTCTAGCAAAAGTTTGGGTTCTATTTCCTTCATTTTGGCCAACGTTTCCTCACAAGGTATGGAAAATCAATTTTTTTAACCTTTATGAAATCTTTTGACTAAGTTCCTAAAAGCCCTCAAAGGTAGCTAAGCTTGTTGCAATGGTTTCAGCTGGGATAGAGTTAATTTTCTTTTCAGTAGCTGGTACAGTGCTGTGTTTTGGATTCAGTATGAGAATAATGTTGATAGCACACTGACGTTTTTAGCTGTTGCTAAGTAATGTTTATACTAAGTCAAGGACCTTTCAGTGTCTCAGGCCCTGCCAGCGAGAGGGCTGGAGGGGCACAGGGAACTGGGAGGGGGCACAGCCAGGACAGCTGACCCCAACTGGCCAAAGGGACATTCCATACCACGGGATGTCACACTCGGTATATAAGCTGGGGGGTTGGCTGGGGCCTGTGAATTGCTGCTTCTTGGGCACTGGCTGGGCATCGGTAAGTGGGTCGTGAGCAGCTGTATCGTGCAACACTTGGGTTTTTGTTTTGGATTTTATTCCTCTCTCCCTTGCTCTCCTTTTCATTACAGTTGTTGCTGTTATTATTATATTTGATTTTATTTCAATTATTAAATTGTTCTTATCTCAACCCTCGCGTTTTACCTTTTTCCCTGATTCTCCTCTCCATCCCACTGCTGGGGTGGGGAATGAGCGAGTGGCTGCATGGTACTTAGTTGCTGGCTGCCGTTAAACCATGACACTTGTCTACCTCCAAAGTCAATACAGTTATGCCTTAAGTTGTTAGCAGGAATTTTAAAAGTAAAAAACATTAACTAGGAAAAATTTACATTAGGAACAGGTAGGTCAGCTGACTTACAAAATTATCCAGACATCACCACTATGTGAAGATTTGATTTGGAATGTCTGAAATTACAAATTCTAAATCTGAAGAGCATGGCCAGCAGGACCAGGGCAGTGACCATCCCCCTGCACTGGGCACTGGTGAGGCCGCACCTCAGACACGGGGTTCAGTTCTGGGCCCCTCACTGCAAGAGGGACACAGAGGGGCTGCAGCGTGTCCAGAGACGGGCAACGGGGCTGGGGAAGGGTCTGGGGCATGAGTCCTGTGAGGAGCAGCTGAGGGAACTGGGGGTGTTTAGCCTGGAGAAGAGGAGGCTCAGGGGGAAACCTTACTGCTCTCTGCAGCTGCCTGAGAGGAGGGTGTAGGTAGGTGAGTGCCTGGGAGTAAAAACCGACTGGACAAGAGGAAACATCCTCAAGTTGCACCAGCAGAGGTTTAGATTCTTCAACCAAAGATTGGTCAAGCATTGGAACAGGCTGCCCAGGGAAGTGATTGAGTGCCCATCTCTGGAGGTACTTAAAAGATGTGCAGATGTGGTGCTTAGGGAAATGGTTAAGTGGTGGACTTGGCAGTGCTATGTTAGTGGTTGGATTTGGTGATCCTAATGTTCTTTTCCCACCTAAACAATTCTATAATTTCAAAAATGTATTAGTACTAGCATATTGTTCCTGAAGAGTGTTTTATCTACTTACCAAAATAAGAGTTTCAAGAAGCTGAAATTGAAGCAGAACACTTCCACTGAAATTATTGGTTTCGCGCAAATTTCCTCCAGGGAGGATTGCAATCTTTTTGAATGGACAAAGTGTTTCTAATTCAGAAATAAGGTAAAATTTCAAGATTCATGTGTCAGGTTTCCTATTCTTGCATGAACGTGTATCTCAGATAGTGAAGCAAAATGTGCACTTATTCTTAAATGGAATAGGATCCACAAGATAGTCCTTTTCTGATGAAGCTGCTTGATACTGTACAAGAAAGATAGCTGGCATGACTCTGCTTTACTAGCTATCTAGTATTCTATTATTCTCAATAATTCCCTCTTGAGCCACATCTGACAAAGCAGATCTGCATGCAAACTATCATGGCAAAAATAATCTTAAAGAAGAAGAATGGCATGAATGACAGCATCTTGGTCCATAAAGTGCAGCATGTATCTTGCATTGCAGACTAGCACTGATCCCAGGTTCCCCTAAGAATCACAAAGATAAAGGCACATCCAATTCTTTTGTGCCAAGCACTGAATAGCAAAGCACAACATCCAAGCCAATATTTTTAAGCCCAAGACAGCAATGTCATGTTAAACAAGGAAAAATGTACCTGCCTGAGCTATCAAATGACATCGCAGATATTGAAGTGTAGGCCTGATAAAGTTTTTCACTGGGAAGTCTTGCACTTACAGTCGCTCTAAAGAAAAGAATTCAGAAAGGTGTCAACAGAAAAGAAATAGGCAGTGGGTCCTCATTTTGTCTCTGTCTAGGTGCTATACACACAGTGACATTGCCTGTGTAATGATTATCAAGCATGAACTAGAGGTCTATAAGTCTTTGTTCGAAAATCAGGTTGGACCGAGAGCAATCCATTCGGTAACATTTCATTTATTTTACATTCAAGATGTTGTTGGAGCAGGAGGCTGCAATTAATGACTGCATTAATAGTCTTAGCACAAACAGGGTATGTGTACTTTCCATTTGCAGAGCAGCTGGTAGCAAAATTAACTGACCTTCTGTGATTCCTATGCATTGTCAGTGAGCACAGCACCAGTCTGTCACGTCCCTTATGCCTTCTGAAAGCCAGGCAGACCTACTTATTAGTAGTCATTAGCTTTTTTTAGGAGGCAAAGGGTAACACTAAGATGAAACTCACAGTATTCAATACCTGATTATCAGATTTCTGCAAACTTCAGATTACATTTAATGTATGAAAAATTATCAAAACTTAGAAAGAGTTTAATGAATGCCAAGAGTATTTTTTTAATCTTTGCAGATGCTTCTTTCAAGCAGAAATATGACAAGAGGAGGCATTATTCTGTTTCTCAGCAACAACAAAGTAGACAGTAGTTCTGTAGCCATTCTTAAAGCAGTGACCTCAGTCTAAAATTTTAAACAAAACAACAAACAATTCATAGAACAAAGACTTTCTCTACAAGTCTACACTTTGAAGAGTGAAGTCCTGGCTCCATGGAAATCTGTGGAAAATCATCAAATAGGTTTTCTTATCATTGTTATTTACCAATATATATGTCTATCAGTCATGTAAGCAAATGATCCCAAGTCACTCTAGCCCCATAAAACCATGGAGAACTGGAGAACTAACTTTCAGTAGAGCTGATAAAAAGCTGTGGAAAAAAACAATAAAGTATATCTGGCTTCCAGCAACTGGATCATGGCCACGTTTACAGGGCAGGCAGCATCCACAGGCTTGTTCCTGGGAGCACTAGGCAAACTCAGAGTTTCAGTCTCTAGCCTGAGACAGAGAAGAAGCTGATGTATTACTGGGAAATGCTTATTTGAGCATAGACAACAGCCAGAAAAGATTTCCAAGTGAAGATTAAACTTTCAAGGCTTAAATGTTTGCCATGTGCAATCACTTCACTTTGTAGCTGCCAAAAGAATCTATTTGTTATTTCAGGAAGACAAGCAAATCTCTGGACTGTTAACTTTTGTGGACAGCTGACCTTGAGATGTCAACTTTTCATTTGCCCCAAACATTGTTTATTTGTTTATGTTCTTTCCTGGAAGAAGAAATACATACCCGTCACTTTCACTGAAATACAGGCCCTCAATTTGGCCCTCATTCTCCTTCCAGTGATGCTAGCATGGATCAGGTTTTCCTTAGCTCCCCCGAATGCAACACGTTTGCCTCAGTATAGAACTGGTAAAACTGAGAAAAGAGCGAAATTTCTGTTCAGATGAGAATTTTCTGGGTTAGGAGTGTTCCTTCAGCCCTGTTGCTAAAATCAGAATGTAAAGTCTTTCAAAATTTGTGTTAAATTATGATCAATTTTTAAGGAACCCTTTTTGCATACCTCTAGGTTTTTGAGTCTTGGAGTTCCATCTGTTTCATATTTTCAAAGTTTGCTGGTTTGCTGGGAGGAAACATTTAGGTCTAGCTTTCTTTTCATTGTGGGGTGTGTTTTTTTCTTTCCTTTTTTTATTATTATTATTTTTCTTGTCTTTCCTTCTTCCTTCTTAAATAGACAAGGTATGAGTCTCATACAGTTTTTTAATTTAAACATCTGATATTTTTAGAAAGATGTCTACAGCTGTGAAACTCTTAACAAAATAGTAATTGGCATCCCTGCTGTTAGTGACAGTGAGGAAGGCATGAATACCAAGCCAACGTCAGAAGCAAAACTGGGGGCAGAGGAAATTGGGCAGTGCAAATTGTAGGAGGGAATAGCAGGACCAGATCCCAGTGCCAGAAACAGAGACTGCAATTATTGTAAAGATCCTCAGGGCCTTTCTCTGAGGCCAGATTGCACAAAGAGGCTGCACCCATGTTATTAAACTCTTTTCCTCTCCAAAAAAGGGCAGCACTATGCATATTGTCTATTGCAGATAGTCCCTGGCTTGTGCTAGTTCCTGAACTACACCTGGGAGAACTTTGAAATCCTTGAATTGTTTGTGAGTTTTAGTTTAGCCAGGCCAGGCCAACCTGTGCAAAAGGCTGCTCTAGAGAATTAACAACACAGATAGCCAAGCTTCTGGGTCCACCTCATTTATTGATATTGCCGTAGCAGAAGTTCTGGAGGCATCTGAGGACAGTTACTATATTCCTATCTCTATCCTCTAGTACATGTCCACCTATCTAAGACTAGGGGAGGAGACAAGTGGCAGATGAGGTGCTTAATACTAAATCTGGACCCTCAATATGCATGAAATTCTTTCAGAGGATCATTTCAAGTACAAAACACTAGATGCAAAGTCTTTGATAGCCTCTCCTTCCATATCAATGTGATTACCAGCCACCAAGATTGAGTACATCTAATCAGCAAGTAATGACACAGCCATCACAGCTGTGTTCCCTCAGATGGACTGACAAATCACTTTTAAGAGACTTGCCAGATATCGCAGGAAGGTTTCACATTCACACCACAACATGGTAGTAAAAGCCACCAAGGTTTGGGAAGAAACTCACAGTAGCAGCAGGAGGGACAGACTGGAGGCTGCTGCCCTGAGCAGGGGAGTGAGGCTGTGGTTTCATGACACAGCAGTTTTGGGATCATTCAGGGATGTTTTTAAAGCTCGTTCTCCTTAGCGCAAGCTGTTGTCTGAGTGTGATGGAGAGCCAGCACACCAAGGCAGGAACTGGGCAGCACCAGGCAGGACAAGGGTACCTGGAGCTGGTGGTATGGCTGCCGAACACTCTGCGTTGGGAAACCACAGCCCAAGCTCGCTGGAGGGCAGAGACCTCTGTAGCCATCCCAGCTGCCTAGGCACATGAAGAGTTGATAAGGTTGCTTTTACCAAAAGATGCAGAGACAAGAACTGTGCAAAAACATACCTTGATGCAAAACACAAACTGTTCAAGTGCTGCCCCTGGCTCTGGGGGTTGCACATAGGAAACAGAGCAAAGATTGGCTATCCAGAGGCTGTGCTGGCTGCATTCCTCACCAGCAGCCATCCAAACATGTTGTCCTGTTTGTGTCAGTCGATGGAGGTTCAGATTTGTCCTCTCTCTCCATGGCCACCCTCTTCGTGGCACCTTTTCGCTCCTTTGCCATCATGCCAGCTGTTTGCCTGACCTGTATGCAGAGCTGCTCAATGTCAGTCAACAGGTCATTCCCGAGTCTCTCCGATACCTGCTGCTTTGTGCTGGCAGTCTGTACCTTTTAATGCACTCTGCCTTCATGCAACTCATCTCTCTCCTAGTCCTCTGGAGATACTCTGGAGTGTGGGGAGATTCTAAGCGGCATCTTCTGAAAGATCACTTTCAGCTGCAACCACATGGGGTCTTTTAACGAACAGTTGGGCCTCCAGACAGCCTACACTAGGTTTATTTTTTAAAGTCTGTTGAGCTGAAACGAGTTCAAAGTGGAACAAGGCACATGGGCCAAAAAGCTAAATGTCAGCAAAGTGAATACGAACTGCCAAGAAAGCCTAGTTGGTAGAAAAGGGAACTGTGCTACAGAAGGGCTAGAAATTATGAGCCTGGGAATTGTGAAATGACCCTGAAAATGAACAAAACTCTTTGCAGCTCTGGCAATATCATTCTGGAACTACAGGCAGGACAAAGGACTATTCTGTGAAACCTATTATCAGATCCACCTCCTTCACCTAGGCAAGCAAGCCCATCTAACCCTAGCTCCTGCTGGGACTCTCAAGAATACCGATTTAAAATCCAGGACAGCCTTGCTTATAAATAAGCTGCATATACTTGTGCAGTAGTTGGCAAGTAAGTGGCTTGGAGAATGGTTATAGACATATAAAACAAATATTCCCTTCTGTCTGTTTGTTACCTAGAGTACTGTGCCCAGTTTTAGTCCCCAACATGCAGGAGAGATGTTCACAAGCTGGAGTGGGTTCAGTGGCTGGAGCACACGACGTATGGGAAGAGGTTGAAAGAGGAATGGGCTTGCTTGACCTGGAGAGGAGAAGGTTAAGGAGAAGGCCAAGGAGGGATCTTACTGCTGTTTTCAACTAAAAGGAGGTTATAGAGAAGACAGCCAAGCTCTCCTCAGAGATGCACAGCAAAGGAAGGAGAGCCACAGTCACATGTTGGAGGATGGGCTGTACTGACTATCTGTGTGGAAAAACATCCTCACACTAGGAACGGGTAAGCACTGGGTCAAGCTGCTTCAAGAGACAGTGGAATTTCCACCCTTGGAGATTTGCAACATGCAGGTGGGAAAGACCCTAAGCAACTGCTGTAACTTGAGGGTAGACCTGCTTTGAGGAGCGGTTCAGACTAGGCAACCTCTGAGGTCCCTTCTAACCCAAATTATTCTGTGCCACTAAACACAACCTGCTTGGCTACCTAACCGCTCTGCAGAGACAAAGATCTCGATCACTTTTCAGAGCTGTGCCACCATTCCCCTTGCCGGTGCACGCTGGCCTTTCTGCCAGCACTACCACCACCCACTGCTGTGCACCAGACAGCACATTTCCAAATCAGAGGCCCGTGTTCAAGAAAGCAATCCCCTCTGCTTTCAAATCCAGCGTGTGGGCTGAAGCTGTGGCTGTGGGCTCTGTGGTCACCAGGATGGCCTCAGGGCCACATGAAGCTGCCACCACAGGCTTGAAGGCAGGCTGCTGTGCCTGTGACAGCACCTGGAGGGAACTGGGTGTACCCAGCGGTGGGGAAAATGCTCTTGTGCTTGTGGGGATCTCACAGAGGCTAATTTAAAGCATCCGACAGAGGAGCCTCATCTGGGAGGCTTGCCTCCCCGCCTTCCCTGTATGTACAGTGAAGGACAGCAGGCACCTCTCTGACAGCTAGGAGGAAACACGGAGCAAACAGCTAGGAGGAAACACGGAGCAAAGATGTTCCCAACTTAGGCATCTTGCCTATGTGATTGGAGTTTCAAAGCCTGGCGTGCCCTAGCTGGCAGCTGGAGAGTGGCACTGTCATCGTAGCCCTTCTCTTCAAGACAGCTTCCTCCACAAGGACAAACCACAAATGCTTGTGTACATGGTGGCTTGTCAGTGTGCCAGCAAGCAGTTCCTGACCATGGCCTGAAGACATTTCTGAGGGCAGACGGCAGCAGAAGATGCCTTGCAAGGATCAAGATGCCTTGAGACTGCAGCTGCTTTCAAAATCCAGCACACAGACTAAGCATGTCAAAAAGTGTGAAGGTTATCTTAAGAGGTGAAGAAACAGACGTTCTCTGTAGTGATGAGATTTTTTAGCAAATTCTTATTAATTGGTGTTTCCTTCGGACCTCAAACACTAGAACAGATGAATGAAGTAAAGGGTAAAAGCAGAAAAATCACAGGTTAATAAGCAAATCAAAGAAGCAAATACATGAAAGACGGGCATAGAGGGCAGGAGGAGACAAAAATATGTTGTTACCAATACCAGCTCCTTCAAGCAGGATCTTGCACCACATTAATCCCTGTAGGCTTTTATCAGCCAGCGTTTTAACTCCCCCAGTGATAATGATAGGCCACCTCACTTGGCAGCGTGTTATGCTCCCTTGCTGTTCTTTCAGATCGGTCACAAAATGCAGAGTGAAACCAAAACCCCAGGGCTCTGGTGCAGCATGTGCTTATGGCAGCTGTTTTTGTGCCAGCACGGGTGGCAGGGCTGCCCAGCCTTGTGACTGGGCCCACGACGCAGCTGTGCTGGGGCCAGGTGTGCAGCTGTGTGCCGCTTGCGCTTCTCCCCACGACGGTGCTGGAGACAAGCAACACCCTCAGCAGCTTCCCAAAAGTGCTGGGATGGCTGCACAAGTGCTGCGCGGGTCGAGGGAGGGGTAGGTACCAGCAGCTCCTGCATTGTCCTCGGGAAAGGCAGAGGCAGAAAACCCACTGGCCATTATCAGAAGAGCCCCACTGCCCTCCCCTCGCCCCGTGGGACCTGTGCTGTGGTGCCCCAGGGCCATTTCACAATGCTTTTATGAAGGTGGTTTCCACTCTTTAATTCATATCAGTCTTGTGCATTACGGTCTCCTGTGAGTTGGCAATCATTCACCTTTCTGGGGAGCACTCAGGTCCTCAGAGAGCAGCATGCTGTTGCACTGCCAGTCATTGTTATTATTACTTAGCATTTTAATTGTTAGTGTGATGCTTTAAGCTGATGAAAGTGGGATTTCCAAATAAAACCTGCAAACAGTGAATATATTGAAAAGTATGTTGCATAAAAACGAATCCCACTTCAAAGGCCTTACTCCAGATTAATACTGCTATAGCTGAGAGCAGAATTTAGTCCCATGTTATTATCTCTGAAGGAAGATTAAGGCTCAAGATGCAATTAGTTTCAGTTTAGCAAAAAGGGCAGGATGAAACAAGTATGTTTCCAATAGAGCGTTTTCCATAGGAGACCAAGAAACCAAAGACCTTTTCTGTTGCTATTTAAATTAGACATGCTTCAAAGTTTTGTCTTAACCTTGAACAAACCAGTCATTAGACAAATAATGACTTTGCATTTCAGATTTTATTTTTTTTTTTTTGTATACTGAAATAATTACCTCTGTAAAATTTCTGGTTTAAACACAGGAATATTGGTATGAAAATGTTTTTAGAAATAAAAGTTCATTCTCTTCCTGTTTCAGAACACACTCCACTTATATAAACATGCCAATACTGGGTATAAACACTTTTCCCCAGATGCAGCTAATGCAATTCAAATCTTTATGTGAAATAGAGCCTAGCCATTTTCCTGGTCCCGTGTATCCCCTCAATCAGCATGAGGAGGAGGAAGTACATGAGTCACTAAAAATGTGTTTTTCACTCTCAAAAAAAGTTAGATTTAGGAGGCCTAAAAAGTGTGTTTAGTTTCAATACACTGCTGTATTTTGGCCTGGGACTTTATTCAATGACATTCTTTGAACTCCAACAACTTTCTAATGCCTTAAAGCCAGAATGAATCAGGTCTATTCTTTGTTCTTTTTCTGCTACTTACCATTTCACACCAGTCAGTGCTGCTCTCTCCTTTCTGTCAAATCTAAATTAGAGAAAATCTTAAAATGTAAGAAAAATATTAATGGTTTTCCTAATATGGACTGTACACTGCTTCGGGCAGGGGCAGGTTCACACTACAGGGTTGCTAATTTTTTCAGCACCGAGTAATGACATATTTAGTTGGGATCGCTACACGTTACCGTAGTCTACATGTTATGCAATGTGTTTGGTTTGCAAGTCATTTTGGAGGATATTTCTTCTTCTTTTCTGAGAACTGAACTTAATGGAATAGGCTAAGGGAAAGCAGGAAAGCTGAAAAGAAAGGATATTTTGAGAAAGTTTTGGTTTAGTCATAGTAAATAACATAAAGTAAAATTTATTGCATGCAGCAAATCATGCTTAAATATACCTTCTTACAGGCACTGTATTTTGAGAACAGACTTTGAGCTAACTAACACGGTAACAGGTTGAGAGTAGCAAAAGCAATAAGGAGGAGTCGTTATCAGAAGAGTGTTCACAGTTTGAAATTCAAACCCCAGCCACGCTAGAGACCAAAGCTTCCCTTGGAGACTTTAAGACAGGGGTCCTCAAACTTTTTAACCAGGGGGCCGGCATGCGGATTAAGTGGCAGGCAGTCGTCTGCGGCT
>JAVJGJ010000057.1:80616958-80629949 GCA_035590215.1 Microhierax caerulescens
CACTGAAAGGGTGGTCAAGCATTGGAACAGGCTGCCCAGGGAGGTGGTGGAATCATCATCCCTGGAGGTATTTAAAAGCCAGATAGACGTGGTGCTTAGGGACATGGTTTAGTGATGGACTTGGCAGTGCTGGGTTAACGGTGGGACTTGATGATCTCAAAGTTCTTTTCCAATCTAAATGATTCTATGATTCTAAAGTAATGTGTTTAGAGAAATATCAAAAGCAGTATACTCAAATGTGGATCTGAAATGTCAAAATTGTTTGTTAGTGGACGCTGTTCTCTGGATTTTAAATAAAGTTACAGAAAATATTCTAACATTTTGAATATTTGAATATGAAAAAATACAATAAGTGTGGTAAGTGATTTCATCCAACTTTAGGTTTTTTAATGCTTAGGTGCGCCAAGTTAAGCTATTTTCAGGGCTACTTCATTGTACTGCAGAAAATAGACAGAGTGTCTCTAGGAAAAAAAACCTCATGGTCAGGTAAAAGTGTCTGGACTGGACTTTAGAGGACCCCTGTTAAGGGAACACAGGAGCCTAGTGAGGGAACACAGACAACAGATTCTGTGCTGGCTAAGGTTAATTGAGCCATGTGCTCAGAAACTCTCTTGATGTTCAAAACCACAAGGAGCAAGAAAGAAAAGGGAAGAAAGTGTAATTTTAACTTTACTATCCAAAGAATGAAAACTAAGCAAGATACAATTCCATCTTCCTAAACATCCTATTTAGTAGGGATGTTAGCACTCACAAACAATTATTTCAGTTTCTGAAAAGATGATGATAGTGGACCTATTATATCTTCCAGTGGTATTTAGCTTATCATCCCACTCTGAAACTGCTCTGAAATGAGTTAATTTTGTTTACATTTAGACTATCTTTTCCCGTAATCACCAAACTTCTAACGTAGAGTTTCTTCTAATTTCTCATAAATAATATGGCAATACTGAAAACCCTTTTAAAAAAAACAGCTATTTTTCACAAACTCTGATAATATCATGTCTTCTCATAATTTCTACCACTGGAGATCTTTGACACCAGAGCAGCTCAGTTCTACTTAAATAATAACACTTAGGAAAACAGTGGTTTGGAATTGTATATATTTGGGTAATCACGAAAAAAAAAAAAAGTAGAAAAATAAACCATAAGCCAGGAATTTTACATAAAGAATTTTAAAAGCTTTTGTGCCTTTGCAAAGTTACTGAATAACATTAAGTGGGGCGGGGGGTGGGGGCAGGGGAATGAACCCAGGGTTTTTATTTCATCTGATGCAAGTAACTTATAACGTCAAAGAAATGTCAACAGTACTTGGCTGAAGGAGATGGCTTTATGTAAACATGAAAACGGAAGCAAATACATCCATTGTTTAATAAATCTTTAGTTTCCATTAAAACACATGGAAGAAACTTGGCATGGTGTGTCTAGCAAGTTTCCTAAGAATCATGACAGTTTATTCTTGTAATGAACAGGGCACTGGGACACTAATTCTATGGATCCAATCAGGAATTCAGATTTTGGAGAAACTCAAGACGTCTTCCCTATCTTACTACAAAACTCATTTCACCTACCTTTTGTGCTGTTGTTTTACTTGGGTTAGTACCGCTTGCTGAAAATACAGGATTCTTCTGAGAGTTATTGAACATCAATAGCTCATCCTTAGAATCTGCTATCTAAAAAAGATAAGAAAATAGTGATATTTTTTTTATTATTTATTCTCAGCAGAGATTATGTTTCACTTTACCAAATTTTGGAGTCTTGATTTAATTTTCATACAGTTTCTGTGCAATGTAATGCATAAATATCCAAAGAACAATTAAAATATATTCCCTTTACTACAGAGTGCGTTTGCAGGCGGTGGGTGATGAAGAGAGAGATTTCACATCGACTATAACCAGAAGAAGGTTAACCATACATTTCCAGAGCAATAGTATTCAGTGGAACTTAAGGGCAGTTTCTCATTAAATTTTATCCAGCCCCAGAAACATCACAAAAAGGAATAATCCTTTTCTCTTCCTTCTGCCATGCTTCTCCCCTACTATTTTCCTCCGAACCTGGTGACCACGCAATAGCAGACAGAGTCTCATCAGCCCTGTGTCCTCGCTGAAAACTAGGTATTTTATTCTGGGGCAAGCTGATCCAATTCAACCCTGCAACTGCAAAAGTACTCAATCCCAACCTAACACAGGCACATATTCAAGTGAAAAGGCAAATTAGAGAGCAGAAGTACTTATTTTTATGGCAGCCTGAAATTACATCACACGGAGAAAACACACAACGGCACCCTTAGTTCTGTAAGGCTCAACTAGGCAGCTCGGGAATTAACAACAGAAATTCCAGCCATGGATGGTTCCACCCATGGTGAGGAAACTGAACAAAAGACAGTGACATCTATCTCCTTCCTTATCTAACCCATATTTCCTTGAATTGTCAACAATGAGCAATTACATTTTACGTGTTATTAAACACAATTTTAAATTGGTTACCATTTCTTTAAGCACATCCCATTCTTTCAAAGATAGATATGGTAAACCCCTGCTAAGTGACTAGTGATTAGCTTGCCAGCTTGGTTCATGTGACTCATGCAAGGACTGTAAATACTTAAAAAAAAAAACCCAACCAACCAAACCCAAAACAAAAGACTCTAATAAAGGATTTCATTAAATAGGTTGAATTTTTTTTCCAAACACAGTATTTCTTTTTTTAATAAAAACTTTGCCAACTTCTAAGACTAAACAGAGTACTTAATAAAGGAAAACGAATGGACCTGCTGTTCAGGGAGATCCTAGAGGATGTACCACACTGCCTAACCGGATAATAGCTTAAGACTAACTCTATCTGTGTTTCAAAAGGTACAAAACAGCTGCTCCAGTGTGAACACAGCCTGTTGTCACAGCCATTCTACTTCAGCTGTGCTAGGAGGGAAGAAGGAAAAGAATAAACACCTACAGCTACAGGGAGAGCTGATGCTTTTGGCGTAGAAGGAAAAATGAGAAAGATCCACAGCTCCACCCTCTGCACCACAACCCACTGCAGCACAGAGCTTGGCCCCAAACCTGTAAGCCTTGCAAGCATCCTTCACCCTCTGCTGCCACTGTTAGAGAATTAGGCCAATCCATTCTTTCTTGCTCGGGGCAGCAAAACTGCTTTTTGCCTACACAGCAGAGGAGCTATGAGGCAGTTCAGTAATGGCTGATGGGATTACATTAAATAAACAAAATGTGCTATGCATATTACGAAAAACTTTCTATGTCTAAAATTACAAAACAGTTTCCCAGTGGAAGCGATGATAGCATGAAAGATAACATGGGGAACAATAATGCAGAGAAGGTTAGTGTTGCTAGCATTTATGAACTTATAAATTGCAGCCTCTCCAGCCTCCACTGCAAAAATCTCTACCAGATAAAATAGCGAAGGTGTAGTTTAAAATAACGTATATTAAACCAGAACATACACTCAAATGTGTAATTTATTAGTTGACTTTGGCTTATTTCCAAATAATCTTATAATTTTCTTCAAGGAGTGCTTGTAAATTTAAAATTAATTTTAAACACGTCGCAAACAACTGCATATGGCAAAGTAGTAAATTATTTAAAACCCTTGTGTTTACCTTGCTTATATCAGGCTCAGATTTGCTGGAACACATACTTTGAAGTTCCTGCACAAGATCTACCTCATCATCAGAACCAAGGGACAGCCTTTGCTCCAGATTTAACGTTCCCAACTGATCCTTCTCTGAAGATCTTGTTCAAAAAAACCAAAAACAAACAAAGAGAACAATTAAAATTAAGCTATGATACAGAATTTTAAAACAAATATTATACACACCTGAAAAATAGTAGTTTTTTTTCCAAGTGACCTTTACTTCCATGAACAAAAAGAACATAACATCTAATTAAGTGGCAGCAATAGTTGTTACATCATAAGATATCTTCTTTTTATTCAAATTATTTTCTCCATTCTGAAATTCTAACAAAGGATTCTTCTGCCTACTATCTTCAAAGATTCAATCAAATTTATTCCACTCCCTTTTTTTGGGGACTTGACTCCAAACACTTACAAAAACCCCGGCATACCAAGAAGCATAAATATTCTATGCTCTCTGTGCCTGTGAACGTGGCAGAACCAAGGTTTCAAATTGAAGTCAAGTCTCAAATGCAGTTCCCTCTGGCTAACCTGTACACTTTCTGGGGGGAACTCTGTAGCATTTAGACTAAAGTGCATGTACTATACCATTTTGAATTGCCATTCAGTAAGCTAAAAGAGCCAAAAGAGTTTTGAAAATATAATGCCAGGTGAGAAAAGCGTACGGTTGGCTTTTCATGGCAGGGTAAATGTTACATAATAGTCTTAAGTAATAGACTGTTACATAAAAAGACATGTAGTGCTGCAAGGTTTAAAATACAGAAATGGATTCTAAAATTATCTTGAAGTATATAAACTTTATTTTCTCTCAGAAATGAGAATTAAAAAGGATTCCTTTCTTTAGATGTAGAACCCAAACACTACCAAATAGAAACTCTTAATCTATTAATTATAATGTGCTGGTTTACAACACAATTTTATTATCTTTACTGTTTGCTAAGTGTTACAAATACCAGAAATTAAAACTTACTTTGTGGTGAGAGAAGCTCTTTTCTTACAGTTTGGTTGCAACACAGTCCTAGATTTTATAACTGCACAAAAGACAGATGGACTTATTAGTGTGTTACCATGTGTGTTTGTTTCTTTATTCTAAAATCTGTGATAAACAAGGAAAACGTGTTCCTATGTACTGGTTAATCATATCAATAGACTCTGTCAAAGGTCAGAATACATCCCTTGAAACTGTTCAGAATAGCAGTAGGAACTGCTAAAATGGCAAATGGGGCGTGACTTGCCCAAACGTGAGGTTTCTGTGCAAGGCACCTGAACCCCCCTTACTGCTTCTGTCAAAGAGAAATCACTTGTCAACAGGAAAAGATTTAAGTTTTCTTCATTTAAGTAAAATCAAATAACTTACCCTTGGAATTGGGAACAGCATTTGATTCTGATAGTCAGAAATGGAAGCCTATTTAAATTCACCATTCCATTTTTTACTTATATTCACAGATATTAACTGGACTCTTAAGAACATTTTCAGGTGCAAGACACAGTATAAACCATCCTCCTTCAGGTTACATCCATTCGATTTCTTAAATCCTCTTAGTGGGATTAGGTAAATTCACAATTCAAACACAGAACTCACAAGCAAAATCAGGACACTAGAGCTCAGAAAAAGCAGATTTCTTTCTGAACAAGAGCTGAAGAAATGAATAGCTCAATTTAACGTTACAAAGTACCAGGCATCAGGTATTTCAGTCTTTTATATATGAGGTAATTGAGGCTAGAATCTTACTGTTTCCAAAGAGAATGTGTGTGTGTGTGTGTATAAGCCTCTTTCTCTCTAGATCCCTTCCTAACTCTTCTCTCTGAAGGAGTTACCTTCATTTTCTGAAAGCAAAATAAGTAATTTGATTTTGTCCTCTAAATGTTTTCCTGTTCAATACTGTATTCAGTTATGGTATTCCTAAGTTTTCTTTCTAGACAAATGTGTAATTTTAGAAGAACGATATGTTTCTTCTGCACATACCCAGACGTTATCCCTGTGCAGTGAACAGCTTGTTAGATGGCTTGTGATCTCGAGGTAAAAAGACAATTCAGAAGTGTCAGCTACTAACAGGACTTTCACATACACACAGACTGTCACATAAAGCCTTCTTTATCAAGCAGCATGCTAAAAACGATGTGGAAACTTCATGAAAACCTTATAGTATCTGTGACTACACAGAGCTTTTTACGTTTATTTTTTGCAATTAAAATGAAAATCAAACAAAAATCTTCAATTTAAAACCAGAGACCTCTTGCTTCCACTACAGGGCTTCTAGATTATTATACTCAATTTATTTAACAAGACTGAACAAGGGATGCATGCTCTTTTTATTATTATTTTATTATTGGTTTTATTTAATATTTTTATTTATTTATTTTATTATTGTAACGAAGCTACAAAGTATGTGTAAAAAAAAAAAAGCAAAAAAGAAATACTGTAAATTAGGTGCAGCTCTAAGGAGTACCAATCAAGTAACGAAGCTTTCCCTCATCTGGTACTGAGGCAGAGAATGATAAAGCACCACTCCATGCGATATGAGGTGGAACCACTGTTGAATCTTCCACCGTCTGAACCAAAGCCTACCTCATTATCAGACAACAGGAATGGCATTAGAACAAACAAAGAATCAAAAATTAATCAGGATACCTCACAGTCACAACAAAATTATTTGAGGGGGGAAAAAAGTAAACCATTTTTTACTGATAAACATAAACATGAGTGTCATTTCATTGAGAACGTATCATTCATGATGTAGAAGAAAACTGAGATTTGTATGTACACAGGTTAAACACCCACACCTTCTTTCAGAACTGAAAATTGAAAGCTTTACCTTCAGTGTTTGTCTCCTGCTTATTCCATGACTGGGGGGACAAACGGCCTGACTTTTTGCGAGGACTTGTGCTCACTTTTCTCCAAGAAGCATTCTCACTTCTTTTCTTACTACAATTTTTGTAGCTTGAAACCACAGATAAAGGAAAATTTCCTCCCTTAAAATCTGCTATGTAATTATCTAGCTCTGAAACAAAAGTAGAAAAACGTTAAGAAGAATTGACTCTTGCAAATGATTCTTCTTTGACTACCTTATACAAGTACTTAGTTTAGTGACTGTAAATGCTTTTAACCACACACCTCCCATCATAACTATAGTTACGTTTTGTGGAAGTTTTTAAAAAGGAAGCAAACAGTTAAAAGCCCCACTCTGGCAACGTACAACTACTTGCCTTTCAGACTGTTCAGTTACCTGGTCTGGGGAGAGGACAACCATGCAAAACAGCTTTATTTAGCAAGATACTGAGAGCAGCTTTAACAACAGCCTGTTGACCTTGGCTAGGATTTTTTTTGGCTATGGCTTGTCCTGGTGCAGATGGTCTTTTCACAGAGGCTCTGGAGAGTATTGCTTCTTGAACTCTGGGAGCTATCACAGCATTCCATAACTTGGACATCCACCTGTAGGCACACAAACAATCCCTTAACTTCAGAGACAATTATAAACAACCCAAGATTTTATAGTTCAGGTAACATATCCAATTCTGCATTTTCAGGAAGTAAATATATTTTGGACTTCATATTGTACCCCGTTTCAGAGAGGAACTGATTTTATTTAAGGTGGGGTTTATTTGTTTGTTTTATATTAAATTATTTGACCTAACTTTCTTCGGGTTGCTTTGGCAAACTATTTACCATCTGATGGTTTCCTTCTTCAGGTAAGGACCATAAAAGATTTTTTTCCTTTTTAAGGCTAAAAGAATGTCCCAGAAAGATGCACCTTCATGCGTATACAACAAAAGCCCCTTTCACCTTTGCCAGTGCATGGAGAAGGTTCCATGCCTGTAGGTGTTCATACATTGCTCACTGGCTGCCAGCGTGGGAAAAAGGAGGTATTTAGTTATGATTGCACCCTTTCCAGTATTCTTCCATTTCCAATCTTGTCCAGTTTACAAGACCTTTCTATTCATACAGCTGCCTTCCTCTCACTCTCCTTTTGTGTATTTGATCTATGGCGAACTGTGTTTCCAGGATGCTGTGCATTTTCCAGATTGTCTGGTTTTGAGACTGGGTCTGATCATAAAAAATTGATTCAAAGGGATGTGGCTCTTCTGGGACTTTTGCTTTTCTAAGAGAAAAATATTACATTGTTTTAGCCCAGAAGTGATAAATTTGTGTTAGGAAATAAATAAAAGCTATTTCTTACAGCTTATAGTTCTCAAGGGATAAAAGCTAGGAGTTTCATGCTTAGGGCTCAGCTCACATCTATAACAGGCATGGAGACAATCTTTTTTAGATCAAATCCATCTCTTTTTTTTTTTCCTTACACCCTCTTATAAGAGGAAGATGGTAAGATTGAGAGTCAAAGGGTTTATATTAAAGGTCTATAAGAAATTATTGATTAGAATGCTGTGTTTCAGCTTTACAGAAATCCATTCAGAAAAAATGAAAGCTAAAATGTGTTCGACTTAAATGAACCATTTTGTTGGATATGTTGACACACAGAAATCATCCTATTACCCAAAAGATAATGACAACTTTTTTGGGTTTTTTTTTGTTTGTAGTTTGTTTGGGTTTGAAAGTTTGAGTGCACAAATAATTTGATAGACGTATTTTTGGTTAGTTATGAAGCACAAAATTGAATTTTTATGATATATAACCATATATATCCATTATTATATTTATGATATATAACCATATATATATATATATTATGATATATAACCAGCTACAAGGTGCTGGTATAACCTTGAGAAAAGTTACATTAATTAGAAAAATAATTAGTACAGTTGTTAAAAAGGTAAAATGAATATTGGTGATGTTCCTTCAAGCTTCCTTAGCATAATGTTGTAGATACCATCACATATAGGTACAGTCTGCTAGCTGAGTTAAGCTATCAAAATAAACAATTGCTTTTATTTTAGCAATAAAGAACTCTACCACTCCATTTCTGCCTACGTAAGCTTTTGACATTTTGCAATACTGCTAGTATAAATGGTGAGAAAGGAATGCTGAAGAAATAAAATTAATTGAGCCCATTCTAATCAAACAGTTAACAACTGATGGGCTGTACAATGCCATCCTCTCTAAATAAAAATCCAACCTGGTGCTTAAATTCAGTCTTGTTTGTGCTCATCCTGATCAAGTCCCCAGTTCCTTGATACAGCTGATATCCAGGAAAGGCACAGCACTTCCCTGCCCCTGAAAAGAGCTGGAAAGTGAAACTCTTTCTTGTTGGAACATCATCTTTAACCCATAGATCAAAATCAAGAAAAAATGTAACTAAAATTGTCCTGATTTATTCACCCTCCTATCCAAAATGTGAAGCTACATGAAACACCACACAGCAGGGAATAATTGCCTGTCTCGCCTTTTCTCTCCCTTCCCAGCTGCCTGCTTCTGCCACTTGCCTCATGTTAGCATTTAGCCCAGAACAAGCCCAGTTTGTAGGTAGCTGTCTACTGTCTTAATGAATTGAACTGACTCAGTGAAGCTTTAATAAATGTAAAAAGCAGCAGAATAGCACAGTGGAGAGGAGGGACAAGAAGACAGGAGTGGTTAATCAGATTGAAATAATGGTAACAGCTGCTAATTAAAGCTATTTATTGCTAGTTATATGACCACACTGTTGGCCACCATGCTGCTAAACCAAAAGCGTGCAGTAAGTGCCAAACTCAGAAATGCAAGGTATCTAAAGAACAGTTTACTGTCCTCTAATACCATTGCAATAAATAAAAGATTAAGACATTTCAGAAGACATGATTGAAGAGGGAGACAGGAGATAGATGCATTCTTTTATTACTTTTTTATTTCACAGCACCCATAAGATTTCAAGTCAATGCTACATACACATTTAGAGTTTGATAATAACACTGGATACTAGATAATCTGTCCTTTTAGAAAAAAAAGAAAACAAACAAGTAAAATGTATCAAGATCTGCAGACAGAACAAAAGAAGAGAAAGCCAGTGAAGGTAGTAAGCAAAGGACTCTGGAAGATGGGTCAGCAGAAATTATTATGAGAAAAAAGTCAGAGGGAACAGAAATGGCAATTCAGGAGTGCTGTGAAACAAGGTGATAAAAGTAATGTTGCATCTCCAGAAATCAACATTATTATTTGCATTCTGAACAAGTTGAACCTTAATTAGGGGCTCATAACTTTTCTAATGTAGCCAAGAAACATCCTGGCATGAAATGAATATATTTTAAAATCCTATAATTATTTCTTGTTTCACCTACTAGCATTTGCAGAGAAGTTGGAATGTAACCACACGTTCATGCAATTGTAGGCAAGAAAAAACAACATTTTCATAATTTTTCTTTTATGTTACTGGACATTAACCATATGTATAGCTAAATGTATATATCTGCCTTATTTACTAAGCTAACACATCTGTGAAATTGTGTGCATGTTTAAAAATGATACCAGATATTAAATAGTGAGAAATCATTCTCCAAATTTCCCTTGTATACAACTTCAAAAGGAACCTTTACCAACTTTTCAAGCTCAGAATTCCTGAATCTTATTTTGATCTGTTCACTAATGAACAGCTTTATTTACTGGGGTGTCCTGAAATGAAGAACAAAACCTTTAAAGGGTTGAGCATTATTATCCATTCCAATACAAGTAATATTTTTCAACCTCTGTGTCAAAAAATAACTGCAAGATCAGAACAAGACTGACTTTCAGCCATTGTTAGACACCCAGTTCCCACTTGTGTCCTTCAGAATTGCCCTTCTAGTCCTTTAATATCAAACAAAAGTTTAAAACTTTCAACAACTTCCACTAAAATGCTTTCAAAGTTGCTGAGTCAGATGGGTTTTTGGAGAAACATAGCTGCTATGTTTGCAATAGTTGGCACTGAACAGTGTCAAACAGGAAATGGAAATCTTACTTCACTGTCGCTTGGCCATGCCCTGGCACCACAGGACAAGAGAAGAAATGTTTTGGCCCCATAAGTGCTTCAGGTGCTCCTAGACGTGATAAGCAAGAGTTCAGCTGGTGCCAAACAGCAAGAATCCAGTCTATGATCTTGCACACAGGATCACATGGAGGGGGTACTTTGCCTCTGAACTGCAGAGAGAAAAGATGTTCGATATAAGACCTCTGCTGCAAACACTTTCCTTGAAACCCCAAGGTGGCTTTTTCCTGGTATTACAAAATCAGGAACAGTCAAAAACTGGTCAAACCTTTTTATGGAGTATACTGAAGTCTTGTTGTATTAAACCTTATTTCTTCAACTATATTTTAAAAGATATCTCCATACCAATAAATTGACATGCCTGTACTTTCTTGTGGGAAACAGACACAAATTTGGCATCAGTGCTTTTTCTATGATGTTTAAGGTTAGGATTACTAGAGATACCTACCATATCCCATGCAATATACATGATATAAATGAGGCATATAAAGAACGTACGATCACACTGAACAGGAATGCTCTCAGTGGATTTCTGTACTGATTTTAGATTTAGTAGCAATGAAGGTAACATGCCTTCCTCTAAGACTTACATTTTTTAGTACGTCCTGTGGAAGGCAAATCATTTGGTGCCAGAAATATCTATTTAATCTGACTCCAGATTACAGCCTTCATCATCCTAATCCTAGGATTATCCTCTGGAGCAGTCTGAATTAGAGGAAGCATTAAAAGATGCACTAGGGATAGTATTTGCCAGCACTGAAGACAGAGCTTCTTGACAGAGTCTACAGGTGAACAGAAAGTTAATGTAGAAAAACATTTAAACTGTTCCCATATATCATAATAGTCCAAAATATGGGGAAAAGAGCTTTTCATCTGAAAACATGAATATTAAGGCACAAACAAGGTAACAGAATACAGAGCAAGGATCTTTGAAATAGTCTGTTGTTCAAACAATAAATGTGCTTTTACTTTCCCTTAAGATTGTTATAACAGATTAATCCTTTTGTTTTTAACTTTGGAATCCACTATTTTAAGTCCCACACCAATGGCATTTGAATTTGTGCATGGCACATATATGTATCAAAAAAATAATAAAGTACTAGCACACTGGGCATTTTTATTCATTATTTAGTTAGGGAAGACACAGGAAGACACGTGGCTTTTTTCCTCCAAAAAGCCACTATCTGCATATATGCTTTAGAGAAAATAATGATATTACTACACAAATTCTGTTCAAATTCAGTCAGAGGTAGGAACCTATTGCACTGTTAAACTCTAACCTGTGAGACTAAGGATTGCTTTTAAGCTTAAACAAAATAACCTAAAAATGACATCTGTTACACAATGCTGCAAGATCTGGTAGCCAAAGCAGTTTGGTAGAGTAAGCCTGATTCAGCTTTGTCTGCAAACAAGTCGGAATACCACTGCTTCGGCAGTTGTCTGCATTGCTGCATTTCTTGGCCTTGTGCTCAATCGAAGACAGGCCTTCTCATTGATGTTGAATAACTTACGATCAAAGTGCTTCCGTCCTTTTATAAAGGGGCTTAGATCCCTAGATATTCTCCAGTGCAGGCTTGAGAATGCCATCTTTCTCCTCAAGAGGATGGAGGCGGATTTTGCTACATACTTCTGTTGCACTGTCCTCTGGCCTATACTTTATTCCAGTAATATTCCAGTATCTGCAAGGTAACAGCTTCAACCAGCCCACTTACTTGCCTACAGACAATTGCTACCCTCCCAGTCCTTTGCCAGGATTTTGGAAACCATTCCTACTTTCAAACAGACAATGACTCATAATGGTTCCAGCTTACTATGTCTGTAGAGACTCAAAAGATTTAAAGCACATAGGGAAAAAAGGAAATGTTTCACACAGAAAAAAGTACTTATAAATAACTATGCACCTGAAAAAAGTAACAGAATCATTTAGGTGGGAAAAGACCTTTGAGATCATCAAATCCAACTGTTAACCCAGCACTGCCAGTCCACCAATAAGTGATGTCCCTAAGCACCGCAACTACACATTTATTTTTTAAACACCTCCAGGGATGATAATTCCACCACCTCCCTGGGCAGCCTCTTTCAATGCTTGACCACACTTTCAGTGAAGAAATTTTTCCTAATATGCAATCCAAACCTCCCCTGGTGCAACTTGAGACTGTTTCCTCTTCTCCTGTTACTTGTAATCTGGGAGGAAAGACCAACGTTCACCTGCCTACAACCTCCTTTCAAGTAGCTGTAGAGAGCGATAAGTTCCCCCCTGATAAGTTCCTCCTCTTCTCCAGGCTAAACAGGGTGGTCAACCAGCACCCCCAGTTCCTTTTCCTCCAGGCAGCTTCCCAGCCACTGCCCTAGGCCTGTAGCGTTGTGTGGGGTTGGTGTGACCCAGGTGCAGGACCCGGCAATGAGCCTGGTTGAACCTCCAACAACTGGCCTTGGCCCATCGATCCAGCCTGAGC
>JAVJGJ010000057.1:80630049-80675698 GCA_035590215.1 Microhierax caerulescens
ACCCGGCACTGAGCCTGGTTGAACCTCCAACAACTGGCCTTGGCCCATTGATCCAGCCTGAGCAGATCCCTCTGCAGGGCCTGCCTGCCCTCAAGGAGATCAACACTCCCCCCCCATCTTAGTATTGCCTGCAGATTTACTGAGGGTGCACTCGATCCCCTGGTCCACAGTGTTGATAAAGGTATTAGACAGAACTGAGCCGTGGGGAACACCACTTTGACCGGCCACCAGCTGGAAGTAACTCCGTTCGCTACCACTCTTTGGGCTTGGCCATCCAGCCAGCTTTTTATCCAGTGCAGAGAAGTAATCTCTTAAGAGTTTCATTGATACATTTCTCATGATTCTTTTTTTATATTCTGTATTTCTGTTCTTGCTATTAAAGAATACCTACAAATGTTTTTAAATTTCCTCATTATAGTAACTGAAGTGTTCAGTTACCACACATTTCCTCTTTAGGATCTCTCTGAATCAGTAAGCTTTTATAGATGAGAACAGGGTACAGGAGATGACATCCCCAGGGATAACCAAGATACATACAGCTGAACACTCAGAAATGACAGTGGGTCTGTTGTTCCAGACCAGGACTCTTCACGACTGACAGTTTTTTTCTATTCCTAGAACAATCTCCCTTTTTAAGCCTGTTCAAAATTCTGCTACCAAGATTATTTCCCTTTGCAGCTGTTTCAGTCAAACTCTCCCTCCCAACATCTAACACTCCCTGACTCTGCAATAGCTGCTATCACACTGGAGTGTTTTTCTTCCAAAGAACTTTCAAAATTCCACAATTCTGCTTTTGCCCACATCTTTCCTTTCATTTCCCATCCTCCATATATTTATTCATGTTAAAACAGACTTCCCATCCTTATTATCTTTTGGACTTTTTTTTCCAGCTTCAGCAGGCACACTGGCTCAAAACAACTTCCCTACTGATATATTTTCACCCCTCTTTCCTCTTTAAGTTGAAAATCATGAAAACTCTTTTTGCTGCTTAAAACTCAGACATTACACATGGGATATAGAACTATTTCATTTCAGATATATAGAATAAATTCCTCAAGAAAGGGATTTTATGTTCGCTGAAGAGATTCATACTATCACACTCACACAGAAGATAAAATAAATTATTGAAGGATGTTTTCATACAGTGGATAAGCCAGTATCCACAGAATCATTATTTGCAGCCAGCCTGTGTGTTTATGCTGATCAGCCACAGCTGCATCTGACTGTAAGAGGCCAAGCACAACATTTACAGATACAGAGCTCCCAGAAATGAAAGTTTTTTTCCTGAAACAGCCTAGTTATCTGCTCAGCTTTTGACATTACCATCGTACATATTTGACAAATCTGGTGAAGGACAAAATCACTGAAGGCGATTTAAGTTCTTACCTTGTTTATAACTTTTCTTCTTAAAAACTTCTGAAGCAAGCCACGCATTGGTTCCCCATCCCACCTAAGTTGAACCCAACGGAAATGCTGCTGAACCAGCAGGTCAGAGCCATGAAGATGACACTTTGCAATTGTCCCCAGCAAAAAGCAGTTCTCATGAAAGTAAAAGGCACCAGAAACTCCATTTGCTAAAAATGAACCATAAAACTTTTTACTGAAATAACCAAAGCTCTGACACAATTTCATATAAAAGCAAGAAGCAGTGACATAATTAGAAAGAAAAAACCACCATAAATTAGCCTTAAAACACACTGTATTTTGTTAAGAACAACTGTTTGTAATAAAATATAAACCAATTTAAATTGTAAATGCACAAACATTACATTTTTCTACTGTTCCCTGTTTGCCATGCATTATAATACAACTGTACTGTAGTAAAAACATTTCGCCATCCCAAATTCTTTAAATACCTCTTTGAATAATGCAAGGATTTTCCGAATTCCGATTCTCAAGAGGTGCCAGAAAATCTCCTAGTAATTCAGATAAAGAAGCTCTCTCCAGATTTTCTAAAATCACAATGGTTGTCTTGCTTACAGGAGGCTGTTTAACTGGGACCAGACAAGCTGAAAGATAAAAATCCCATTAAGGTCTACTTATGAAAATTTACTTTTATTTATGTATACAGCTTGTACTGCTACTAATGCAAGAAAGTTTTTTTACAATTTTTTTTTAAATTTTCCTTTTCACTTGCTCACAGAATCAGACAGACTGTATAGCATGGTCAAAACTGTAAGCATAAAATCAAATGATGGAAAGAATATCATACTGTACAATAAGAAAAAAAAAAGCTATTATCAAAAAAATTCCTGAAATGGCTATAATAGTATTATATTATCTTCATATATAGTATCTTCATATATAGGAAGGATTTCAGCACACTGAAAATAAATGCAACAGGAAAGACAGCAAAGACCTCTGAAAACATTTCTTTCATTTGCTGTAATACATTTTAAACTTTTAACATGTATTCTTTATACCATGTAGTGAAAAAAGGATTCTGAATATTCCGTGTTTATAAGAAACTAATTATTTTTTTTGCTACTATCCTCTCTTCAAAACTTGCTTCAATATCTTTAAGAATCACTCAAACAATCAGAGCTAGTTTGAGGCACAAACAGTAGCATCTGAACCTAACAGGCATTAAAATAATATATATCTGTATCTCCTATTTTCACATTTCATATCTTTTCCTTTATTTTTCCTGATTTTAACATCTTATTGCCTAAAAAAGATACAGCTTTTAAAAGGGTTCCTCTAACACTAAATCCCAGATGAATGCTTCTGTAATACAAATATTCAACAAAACACTTGTCTTGAGTATATTGTGCCTTGCATTGTTTCAGAACTTTTTGAAGGTGGTGCTAAAGATGGTCATTAAGGAATATGATGAGTGATAGAGCAAAACTTAGAGCAACTGACTGTAGGGAGTGATTGCTATTTATTTCTGATTTCCTGAATATTACTGCCCTGTTTTACTAAGAGGATATAGCTGGACAGCAGGGAGGACAGGTACCTCCTCCATGTCTGATGGAACCATTTAGAGAGAGGAGGAGAGTGCCCTCCTAAGAGAGGACATGTGGCAGAACAATGGGGCAAGAAGCAGGCAGAAAAATGAGACTCAACCAGCAGCACAATGATGAAATGCAAGCACAAACCGTTAAAGAGTGTGTGGCTGACAGAGTAAAGCATCCAAAAGAAGCAGCTTTCCTAAGAGACAGTGGCTAGTAAACAAACCAGACTATGAATGACTCGCGCCTGCAGGCCAAACACCAAAGCCTAGCTGATTGTGACTAAATGGTCTCTTCTCCCCCCAGCAGTGTGATGGCACTGAAAATGACATGTGGGAATAACCACTGGCACCAGGTATCCTCCGAACTGTGAGCAGGATTTCCTGGAAGAAAAAAAAACTGACATAGATGAAAATACACCAGAAATTATGCTAGCAAACAGAATGGAGCACCCTTCTGCGCACCGTTGTACGAGCCTGCGGGGTGGCTCTGCTTTTGTTCATGAGCATGGATGTTGTCAGAGGGCACTGTGCCGTTTACTGCAACCCAGAAAGACAATGAAAGCTACAGGATGAAAGCATACTTGAATAGGATCCACACTGCAAGCGCACAGCGGGTAGTAAGACTGAATACTGTCTTCTAACTGAACTGTAGTTTGTCTATTAATAAGTTCGTAATTCCAGTTTGTTTGAATAAAACATTTGCTTATAAGACTCAAATTCCTCTTGGTGTTTCTGATCTGACCATACTGAGAAGGAAAAAGGTAGGGGCTGATCCTCTCAAAGCTCTGGCTGTCTCAAAGTTTCATCGTGGCAGCACATGAGAATGCATCCAGAGGCATTGCATTGGTAAAATTGAAATTGAGGACGTTTCAAATGCCTAAAGCCCAGCCTCTTTCAGTACGGAAAGTGAAATGTGAAAATCAAAGCTCTTGAAACACAAGGTTATTCCAAGCAGTAATGACATTTATTTTTAATGTGAATCACCATATTGAATGAGAGGTAAATTTAAAATCCTACAGCTGTAGAAGAGACCACAATAATAAAAGAGAAAAGCCCAACATTTTTGGATGCAAATAAGGTCTTGCTACCAAGGTTAGATTCAAACTATATTGCTAGTTGTCATCAACAGAAAACCTAAATACTCATAAAACAGAAATGGAAAAAAAAATAGAAGAAAGCTGCAAAGGGGTGAAAGCAGCTACCTATCTGAGAACTGCTTGCAAAGGGCAAAACTTGTACCTGAGCCAAAATTAATTTGAACAGTTCCAAAGAGAAGGAAGCATCATATCACGCTTCAGGCTCTTACATTATTACTGTATGTGTAATATCATATATATTATTATTGCTATTTTATTTTATATATTTTATAGCAATATTATGTACTATATTATTACTCTATGGTTAACATTATGGCAAAATAAAAGAAATCAGAGTTTGAATGCGTGAGTATGGGCAAAATGCAGCACAACCTGCCCATGAAGAAGCCCTCCACAGAAAACACCACTTTTTCCTTCACTTTTAGTACTATTCTATTTGTTGCTTTTTATGGTCTCCTTCACTTCTGACTGACCCATATGGCCCCATTCTTCTGCTTTTGTACTTAATTTGCCCATTTTTACCATCATTCATCTTTGGCTACTTTGTCCTTTTTTCACTTTTACCAATTATTCATCGTGAATTTGCACAATACAGCCTACTGACCACTTGAGAATACTTCATTGTGGAACACCCAAGTATACACGACTTTAATCCACATACAGCTATTCACCTCCATGAAAAATTTGTTCTGCACACAGACACACACACACACACACACATGTACTTGTGTGCCTGCCCAGGTGATAAAATTTGGCTCAGACCCACACATAAGTATCTAGCAAACAAGCATGTGTCAAAAGCAAGTGGTCTGACTTTTAAAGACCTCTTTTACTGCTCCTTTTATTCCCAGAAATGAAATAGTTACAGCTTCCCTTCTATATTTGTTAAAAAACCACAACCATTAGAATAGCTACAATAAAGCAACGATAGACGTTCATTTCTGATGTGCTAGATCTGAACCACAACAATCAACTTTTAAAGGCTCACAAACAAAGGGAAAAAGAAATGAGACAGAAAAAATATAAGAACTATTAATTTTACTTAAATGGCATGAACTTTTGATAGTCCCTATTGGACTGTCACACTTAGTTCTACCACAGTGTAAACTCTTATCACTGATATTTCTGAAGCACCTGGAAAACTATGTCTTCTGCCAAAACATGCCACCCACTATGCAAAATGTTTTAATGTATTTCTTTACTTTGTACCATTACAAAATATCCTACAAATCATGAAAATCAGTCCTGCTGAAATAACCTTACCACTACTGATGAACAGTTCTGCAAGCTGCTCCTTGGAGAAATCAGCATCCACTTCAACTTTAATGATTTCACATGTGGATCCTGCAGCAACTTGCTTTTGCTGTGTTGAAAATTTATAGATTTGGTGAAATAGTGCAAACTCTAATTTCTGAACTAATTTACTTCATATGTTTGTGTTAATACCTTCATGCAGGCCGCTATCTGATATGCTATATAGTCTTGCAAACTTCCTTCTGGACCATGGAAAATGACATTACGGTACTGTTCAACCTACAGACAGACAATAAATGATCCTTGAAAGTTCAGACTTGGATTATTTTTTTTAACCTAGATGAGACAATCAGCACCTAACAGACAAAGTTATTTGTTTTGCACTACAGGAGTTGATAGTCCTTACTATAGCACTTTCAAAATAGGCAATATTGGCATACGATATCTTGGAAATACGTTGATAAATTTATATCCTACCTTGTAAAACTACATGAAAAAATATTTTGTCATTATATCAATCACTAAAAAATGAAAAAGTAATGTAGGAAGATGAGTTGAGGAGTCACAAATATTTTCTTGACTTTGAATTAAAACTGAAAAACCAGAATGATTTTAAAATTATCAGACTAGTTTAAGTCACTGCTAACTTAAGGACATAGTTTAAGGACTTTATTCCCAGTTGAAATGGGATCAGGTTATCAATACAGTAGAATAAAAATCATCTGTCTTAACTGTAAAATTACATTAGCACTAAAAAGTCAGTAAGGGAACACACTCATATCATTGTGCACTATTGTTGAATAAAGCAGAAACCTATGGCATGTAACTGTTCGTATAACAACATAAAATACTATCCAAGGACACAGCAGAAATTATGCAATTTTAAACTAACGCTGATTTGATTAGCAATGTTAGAACAAATGATGTATGAAAGTTAACTCATATTATCCAACTATCCTTACATTATGAGGTATTAAATAAATTGTAAGAGTTACAGGACAGATAGAGAGATATATAAGCTAATAATAAAAATCATACCTGAAATAATTCTGATTTACTTTCCCCTCAAAAAGTGGAATGAAATAACTTTAGAAAGAAATTTGGAAAGAACAAAGGTATAACAGAGCTTTTAATGTATTTTCTTAAGCAGTTCAGTTAATCAGATGGCAGCTTTTTAAAGAGGGAAATTAATGCCCTCATGTGACTAAAATTTTTGGGATACTATCTAGGGGGAACTTTATCTTAAAATAACAGCTTTCATCCCGTTTCATTTTTTAGGAGTCTTGACATTCTTTCACAGAGTAGAAGATAACTTTTTTAGTCAATGCTATTACAGAAGTATTTTCACGTATAAACAGCATGCAGAGAGAAGGTAGCTTAGTACCTACCAGACGGAGGTAATTCTGAAGTGTCTGAAGATGTATCATAGATGCGTAAGTCACACTATTTAGGCAGCCTTCTTGAGGTCCTTTAAAAAGAGATACACAAATAACTTTTCTAAATCTCTCACGTTTATAAGCATATATGATGGATACATATGCTTTTCATGCAATATCCTACAGAGATCTCCTAAAATTACAGGCTATGCAAATTAAAATGTTGAGGAAATGAAAGGCATTTATCTAGCATCACGGATTCACAGGTATCCATGACATAAGTAAAATGGATACTACTGTTTAACTGGAAAAGGTAGTAGGGCTTTTGTGTGCCAGCATATTTTCTAAATGTTGTAGACCCTTTCAAATCTAGTTAAAAAAATAATTGGATATATTAATTGGATTAATTGGATATGATCTGAGGATGAAGCAACACTGAAGAACAAAACCAGTACCAAATGATTCTCAAATTATTTATTATATATGGTGCACCTTAACATTCAAACCTAAAAATTATGAATTGAAAATTACCAAACAAAAACACTGTGATATGCTCAGCTCTGTTGTTCTTCAAAAAGTCCCATGGTGGCTGGGAAAAAATCTGACCTGTTGACCATGAAATGTTTCCTGTTAAGAAAAAATGAGAGAGATAGTCCCTGTATATATATATTGTGTCCTATGCTCAAGCATATTCACTTGCTTACAAAGGTTTTGTACAAATACTGACAAATTTGACTAACAAACCAGTCCCATGTACTAAATTGTACTATTATTTGATACATGACTGAGGATACTAATGTTGCCTGTCAACTGAGACACAAATTTAATAGCTAGCCTGTCTTTACATCTTTACATGTAAAATAAAGTAAAATAAGGTTACTTGCCCACCCTGATTTGAATAGGGCTTTTTTGGAGTGGTGGACAGGTGGAGGGGGGAAGGGGATTTAAGATGAAGCACATAAATTTTCAGAATCCTATGCAACTGTTACTATCACCACTGTATTTTGGCCAATTTCTCATCATTTTAAAGATTCTTCTGTTTGCCTTGATAAGTGAAGTTACATAAAACAGGAGCAGTTCTGTTCTACCTATGCTAATGATTTACGGTCTGGATTTACTGTACATTGTGGATGTCTGTAAAGACAGTGTGGGCTTTACTTTAAATGTTTTGTTTCACCTGTAATACAGATGTCTCCTCTGGAGTACTAAATTGAGTAAAAGACAAATTAACATAGGGCCTCATGGTCCCCAATATGATATTACAGTGCTTAATGAATTGTACCATACACATAGCTAAAAGTAAAGAATGCTTTCAAGGCAGCGCTGTTCAGAGTTTCATAGCTAGTACTGGTCTTTCTTAGTCTAAGCTTTAAAAGACCCAGAAATCTACAGATATTTTTTACCTTCCTTACAAGATTTCACAAATTCAAGAAAACCCAAAATTTTTGCTTTTCTTATTACACCAATATTGATACCTAGTTTGACAGATAATATACTGCTTGCACCGAGGCCAATGTTGGATTCTGCAGCGCTATTAAATGACAGCTCTTCTAGGCTCCTCCATCCATCAGAAGCAATTGCTTGGAAGTGGTTTGTCACTGCCTGACTCACTGCTTTTGAAAAATCATCCCATGATGTTTGTTTGCGGATATTTAAAGCACATATTGTGTTTTCTGTATCAAATTCCTCTGTACCGCAATGGGCTGGTTCAATGCCACTGACTGAAATCCTTACAGGTACATTGAGAGCATCTGTTGAAAAATGGAAATAAAGAATGAGAAAATCTGTAAAACTCAATTAAAAAGATCTGTTTATTACAGACCAATAACATTCAGTATTGCAAAGGAAAACTACAAAATAACTCCCACTACAGAAAAGCAAATGTTAAAAAGCAGCATAGACCACTACAAAATCAAAGCTGTGATGAAAAACAAATAACAAGATATTTTTTTTTTTACTTTACAAAAAAATATTATTATGCTTAAATAACAAGAAACAAGAGAAAAGTTACTTAAACTTTTATTTCCTCTTTACAGATTGATTTTTTATAAATTAAGACAGATGGTAGGTTGTGAGTTAACGTTTCAGTTTATTGTGGTTGTGCACATTTTTATTGTCAATGCAGAAAGGAATTTTCTGGCATTTGTGCACAAATGGAAAACACAGTTAGTTGAGTCAAATGTCTTTAAATAAAAAGTTAAGAGCCAAGACAGAAAAGTCTTTTGGAAATGTATGTTTGATTTGCTATAGAATAAACTGACAAAATATACAAAAAAGAAAGTAGGAAATTTCTAGGCACATTCTAGAAACAAAATTAATTTAATGATTATATTTTAATATAATGGAATGTATGTATGGAATACAACTCAACAGAAGCAGCAGTCTAATATAAAACATTTAGATGACTAAAGGTGGAAATGAAACTGCCTTTAATGCCAAAACAATACTTTTCGGAAATTATCCCCAAAATTAAAAATAAGTGCACCACCAAAAAAAAAAAAAAAAAAAAAAATCAGATTATGAAATTGTGCAACATGATTTTAGTTTTGCTTTTGAGTTCAGAAGCTAAATCTTAAGCTGATAGAAACCAATGAAGCTTTTCTAATGTCAGAAAAAGTCTGATTTAAATCCAGTAGCCTACCATAGGGAAAAGATTACTCAAAGGCATCCTTCAGATGTGGGATCATGAGAAATGTATCAAAGGCTTGCCCTTCTGAAGGCTGGACCTCAGGGAAATGAGCAATGACTAGACGAAATACAGAGCTCTCTACATGGAATCAGGCCCCTAGGACAGAGGTACAGCACATGCCTCAATTTCAGCGCATGTGACCTCTACAGCACAGCTGGCAGTCATGGCTCAGATCTGCTGGAGCACATCCTCCTGCCCTACATGCACGGAACGCCCTACAGCAGAAACCTTACTGGACTGTGAGGAAGGTAGGGGATAGTACATGCACAGCTTACCCAAAATGCAGCCTTGGCTTGTTAAGGGGTACACCCAGATGAAACTCTTGTTTCCAAGCTTCCACAGATCAGATATTTGTGGGAGTGAAAAATTACTTACGATTGCATTGATGTTATCTACAGGCTTAACAAATGAAACAGAAGAGAAAAGGAGTCCAAAGGTTCTGACCTGACCTGACAAAAGCAGCTGAATTCATGATAAGCCTGATCAGAGAAACAAGGTACTAGGACTGATGAAAATACTACATGCATCAATTTAACAGGCTACAGATTCAGCCATCAGAAACTGGCTTCAGTCTGACAAAGAAGTAGACCCCTGAGGAATTTCTAATAGAAAGTGAGTTGTGTTTCTCTCTGCACCAACAGTAAAATGGTAAGAACCTAGATATTCTAATAGCTGAAGAGGAAAATCAGAAGCAGCACACAAAGCTTCCCTAATTTGTTGATAATCAGTGAACTTGACTACCCACAGCCCTATATCCCACAACACAAACACAAAAAAAGTGAGTAAATATGAAGCAAACAAATCTACAAAGAGATATTTCTGAGTTTGCAGAGAAACAGAAAACACAGAACTTGCAAGTGGATGGACCAAATTCTACCTCAGGAAATACACAGTTCAGCCTGGTTTATTGAGTTTTGAGAAAACTTACAGAGAAGGAAGAAGATGACAGGTTCCAACAGAAGAACAACCTTCTAACAGAAGCTACCAATGTTGGAAAAAAGAAGTTCTTCCATGTTTCTATAGGACTTTTTTTTAAGAATAAAAAAAGCAATTCCCTCAACAAGAAACAAATGACAAACAAAACTATACTCTAAAAAGAGATTCAGACAGGACTAGATGATTGTCTTGGCCTCAGGAAATTTGACAACTACCCACCATCAAGTGATTTTTCTGCAAGAATTTGAAGAAAAGATAAGAAGAGGACTATAGCTCTGGAAAAAGTAATTACTAACATTAAACTCAGAAAGTTTAGGAGAATATGAATGTTTTCACATGTACAATATACACCATCTTTTCAAATGGTTTAAAAAGAAAGATATAAGTCATTTAATAACCTCCAACAAAATTTTATCATACACTCTTACAAAATCTGGAGAATAGAAACTTGCTAACTTAATTTTGTGGTGCCAAAAAAGTGACAACTACCATTTTCATATTTCTCATTTTTGTCCCATAAGCTCTTTACTAAAAGCATTTTTATATAGTGCTGATAGCATTTACTTACTTAAGTTTTCTAGGAGATGTTTGCAATCATCAGTAGCAACATCATGCAAAGTTTGATTACAGTTATCTTTTCTCTCAGCCTCTAGTCCACCATGGCTACAAAGGATTTCTAGACAGTTCTGCAAAGTAAGAACTGTATTATTTACTTGTATATTTGCTGCATTAAAGTGTTTATCAATATGCAGTTAGACTCCTAATTGAAATTCTTACACATGCATTTCCAAAGATAGTCAGCTATGGAGCTTTTATATATGAACATCCAAAGGATGTTCCTCACAGAGTTGAAAACCAGAAATAAAAATATTTTATAGCAGACCTGAAAGTCTCAAATCAAGATTCTTAAAAAAGCAGAACATATGCAGCCAGGCTTCTACAGTCTTCCAAGCTTCAAGTGCTGATCAGTTGAACTGAGAAATTCTTAACTTCTGGCCACTAGTTTAGGTATTCACATAAGGAAACAGATGCCCAGCTATGCATCCTGTTTTGAACATCTTGGCTTCAATGAGGCAATACTAGAAAAGCAATTCTAAAGCTTAATACTGACTCATTAATGAATCTATTCAGATGGCAATCCATAAAATCAATTTTAACTTTGCAATTCACCAAGTACAAGTTTCCATCATGCCTGACATCTGAATGGGACACAGCAAAAGAAAAAACAATCATTTCAAAATCACCTTGCGAGCCTCTTCTTTGGCAGGTAAATCTGAATTTGTGCAAGCATAGTAACAATGCATAGAAGTAAAAATGCATTTCTATTAAACTCGGAAGACAAACATTTTGTGGATGCCAACAACATGATGCCCTCTTAAAATTCAAAGACTTAAAAAAAGTCAACACAAGCTCAAGAAAAGCAAATAATCATTAAAATTCATTAAGAGGCTACTAGCAGATAAATTTGCATTGGTACAATCACAGTGTAACATAACCCCCTCCCCCAGTTTTAAAGATCTTTCCAAAATAGCAGGGGAAAAAATAATGCCCTCACAAAACTACATTCAAACGTTGATTGATCAGTGATCAGAAGACCGATGGAGCAACAATACAGGTGGCCTTCATGAAACCTTTGTCATCCTCAGACATACCTTTCAAGGACAGATAGCCACATTAGAAATAGACACCATCAAAAATTATATTAGTTAATACTCTATTGAAAACCTCTGAGGTTAATCATAGTAGAGAAACAAAACCCTGAAAACACAGAGAAGCAACTATTAAGTATTTGGACTCAGCACAGTGGCTTGTTGCAGGTTTGGCTACTGTTTTCAATTTTGTAGCTGTTCTAACAGAAAGACTTTTGCCAGTATATCGGGTACTCTTAACACCTTTCATAAACATAACAGTCATTCAAGCTGTATTTCCCTGTGAGATGAAATTTTACCAGATTGTGGCTCCAGCACTTGTAAGAAACTCTTAAAAAATCAGTTAGCTCACTAACTTTTCCAGAGGAAAATAGACCAGAAAGAAAAAGAAGCATATTTTCTTGCCAGGTTAGTAAGTTAACTCTGTCTCTCAAAGGGGTGCAATGAATGGCAAAGTCAGCAGAAGGCAAAGGACTGAACCTTGAGGCTGAAAGTGAGAAGAGGGAAGAAAGAAGTAGAAGAGAACAAAGAAATGAGCCTTATTCCCTTAGTAAAATGGGAAGTTTTGTTGATTCTGTTACCTATGAAACAGCAGCCAAGATGCCACAGCTTAATTCATGTGTAAAGAATGGCACCTACCAATCTCTGAAAAGGGTGAAAGTGCCAGCACTGTTTACATGCAACTATTATATAGTGTCATGAATGACATGCAGTGCAGATAAAGGATTAGAGAATGAAGTATTAACAGTACTTGAAGATGGCTATTAAGCTTTCTTTGGCTTTTTCATATCTCAAATATCTCAAGTCAACAAATGCATCTTAATCAAATACCATTGTATAAAATCTCTGCAGCACCAAAACCAGGAATCTGACTGCCAGCTGTACATTGCCTTCATCACCTAAGAGAAAAACTTTGACCCTCAACAGAGACCTTATTAAACAGTTGACTTGGAATGTGCTCAGAGACTCAAAACTGAGCTATTCATGATAGGTATGTCTGAAGACTTCCAGTGTCAGAGCCTTCAGAGAGAACAATGAGCAGAAGCCTCTTTTAGACAGTAAATGAAAGCTAGCTTCCAAGTTCCTGAGGTTTATATTATTGCAGAAAGAATCAACATATTGCATGCTATTTAGGTATTTGCAGACTACAACAAATACCTTAAACTCCATCTCAAATTAGATGAGTGGATACTGAAATGAGAGTCTATTCCTGCCTAACAGACATTGGTCATGGAATACTGACTCTGTAATGCAAAATTCTGAGTGATTGGTGGCTCGTCTCTAAAAAACATAATTTAATAAACTGAATCTTAAATTTGTGTATATTTTGAATTTATCATAGTAAATTTATCAGGGAAAAAAGCAAATATAATGATATTAAGCATGCAATCACAAGCTCATTTTCATAGTCTTGGACTATATTTTCCTAAAACTCACTCTCTTCTGGGTTTACTATCCTCTATTTTCTCCCTGGGTAAAAGTTTCACAGTTAAGATCTGACTGACAGCTGTCATAAAAAAAATAACAAATCCTTTAAACAATCAGTGTTAGAAGTTTAAAGCTCCTGATATCAAATACTTCAAGTAATATTCAATTTCCAGAAATCTTCATGTTTATCATCAGTAAGACCTGTCAGGTCATTCTCCATGTCATCAGTTATCCTACCCCTCAAAAAACTTACTCACTGCCTGCTAAAAAGGCTGCCCAAAATAACAAATTGAACAATGTGTTATGGCACAAATCTAATTCTTAAATTTCTTTCTCTTCCCTCCTTCCCTCTGGAAAAATTGTTCATAGCTAAATTGTCTCTAACTGTAACAAGAAACTATGTTCCACTAATAAGTACATGACACCCAATGAGTTGGTATTTAGGATAGGATTCACCTTGCCTTAACTTTAAAAACTGAATCTCAGGTAATCATGTTTTGTCTTTTTATTGTTATCCCAAAAGAAACAGACACTTAAATATGACACTTCAGTCCATTTGACACAACTTCTAGGGTGAATTGTCCACTAGAAATACCTCTCTCTCTCTCTGTTAAATCAAGCGTGACAATAAACTAGATAACAAACTTATCTTTGAAGAACTAAAACTTAGATGTCAAATATAAGAAAGGATTATCTTGCCTAAATTCTATCAGGTTACTGTAACTTGTTCACATAGACTGACCTTAAAGCCTTTTGATGCTGCTATGTGGGCAGCAGTCCAACCCTCTTTGTCAGCATGGTTGATGAGATCTGCAGAAATAACAGGCTTTACTCTACTGCTATAGTTGTCTTCTCTCTTCTCCAAATCTAAGTAGTCTAAATTAGTCTCTGCATCAGTCAAAGGGTTCCCATTGTTTGGCTTTCCATAGTACATAAGGAGCTTGAGACTGTCAACATTACCAGAATCCACTGCTGCGTGAATTGGTGACCAGCCATCCTAAAAAAGAAAAAAAGCAGAAAGCATACTCCAACCAAATGCATAGAAAAATGTTTGCAGAACTTATATCAGCAATGAATCTGAATGGAAAGCTTTGTCTGGAAATTAAGAAGATAAGCGTAAGTGATATAATAATCCTTTGGGAAAACAGAGTTGCTCATGTGTGTCTGAGGTGGAAGAAAAAGAGGGAAGAAAATGTAAGAAAGAACATTTTACAGATTGCTCCAAGGACAGTCCAACAGAGACTTCAATAATTTTTGGGAGAGCCTAAGTGATACAGAACTTATATGCTGTTAATAAACCATTTTCTTATCATGTACCAAACAACCATGGATTCTATCAATAATTTGTTTTATGTTGCATTAATCAATTTAGCAGTCAGATATTTTCATGGTTTTGACATCACAACTTTCTCTCACTTAAGTCAAATATATTTATGTTCCAAATCCAAAATAAATGAATCAAAATATTTCACCATAAGAGAGGAGCAGAATGTAATGTGAAGCTAATAGTCATTGTGCTGTGTTGCTGGAAAGCCTACAACCAACATTTATTGTCACATTTACATCAAAGTCTTAAGAAAAACTTCAGGAAAGCACCCAAAAAGGCAACATCTAGATGTTCACTTTGAGGCAGTCCTCCTCCCTTTCTCCTGTAGATAATTCTTCTTCCCCATATTCTCCCATTTATGATTTATGAGAATTTAAAATACTGGCTGACAAATTTGGGGGTGGGGATCCACTCAAGGACAACAAAAAACACCCTAACATAAAAGATGGAAGCAAAATCCCTATCTCCACTTCTCCACCTTAAAAATAAGTCAAAATAGAAGAGTCCTGCTTTGCAAATCCAGTGCTGAAGAAAAGTCTGCAGCAAACTGCAGGTAGAATCTGAAATATTTTAAATGATATGGAAGTCACATAATTTCAGAGATTTTAGACAATACGCAGCTTAAAAAAAAAACAAAGTATAATGAAAAGAACAAAATACTATTTCAAATTACATTTTACTGCAGCTTTAAAGAAAACTTTAAATAAACGTTTAATGTAAATATCTCCTACCTGTTTGCAGTTATTCAGTACTACAGAAAGCACTTTAACTTTACAAATTATTTTAACTTACACTGGTTTTGACTGTTCGATCTGCTCCACCTTCCAACAATAGCTTAATACAATTGCTATTTCCATTTTTACAGGCCAGGTACAAAGGTGTCTGTCCTCTTTCAGCAGCATGGTTAATATCAGCCTGATACATGATTAATAATTCTGCACACCTACAGCAAACAATAAAGTAGTAAAATCATCTTATGTTTAACATCCCAAACCTCTTTATAACTTACAACATTGTAATGATTTTTTATAAAGTACTGATTTAATAGACACAGATCTACCTGTGATTTTATCCATCCCATAGTATAAAGTATAATTTTACACACAGGTATAACCACAGAAAATCAGGTTACTTTAAACCCGTAAGTCTTAAGCTACCATAGCTGCATTTAAAAACTGTGAATGTAAAACATTTAATTTCAGAAGTCCAATAAAACCCTGATGGCAGCTGCTTAAGAAAAACCTTCAGCTGAGAAAAAAAGGAACACTGATTTTCTGACTACTGGTATTTAAAATAGTTTTAAAAAGAAAAAGGGAAAAAAAGGACTAAGGCTAGCTTTAGATATCAACAAAAGGGACACCGGTCTAGGGGAGTAACCTGGTGGGGACAGCAAACCAGCTATGGCACTACCTACCATTCAGATCCCTGAACGGAGGCTGCTCCAGAAGGATGGCTTGGGTTGTGCTGGTAACAGCTACTGGATTAGGGAGGATACAAGATGAGGCGGAGCGCTGAGAGTGACTCGCTAGAGACCAGCATTTATTGGATCCATTACATGGAGCCAAGATCCTGTACTTCCTGCAGTAGATCCAGTTCTTGTGCCAGGGTTGGCCCCCTTTCCCTTCCCAAACCCAGCTTTTCAACAACTCTAAAGACTTTAGAAGAATCTTAATGCCAGTCTATTACCTCTGCAGTTCAAACAAGTGCTGCAAAGATAATTCCATATCTCTCTGGCTCAGTATTTATCAGCCCATAAAAATAGAAGGATATCAACAATGAAGCCTCAAAGCAATTAATGTAACGCCAATTAACTACTGGGTAGGAGATCATACTATAATGAAGAGGATGACTAAATATTTAAAACAATGTAAAGATATATATAAGAAATTACAAATGAAAAAAATCACAAGTATTTTTTAAAAAAACTTTTTTGGTAAGCTTTTTTTTTTTGTTAGACAATCAATCAAGTTCAAGATAAAATACAGTTTTAGAAGAGAGTAAAACAGATAACACTAATATGAATTACTCAGCTGTGCTTTCTGAAAATTATCAAATCAACAGAAAAAATATAAATAAAAGTACTGCCCTACCTTATCAAATGTTGAACATGTACCCTAACCATACAGTCAGTTACAAAAGTCATCTTAAGATGGGTCATAACAAGACAACTCCATAGAGCAAGTCAGACTGAGTTTTAAGTCCACTCTGTTAAAAATACCTTGTTTTGTTATTTTGCATTGTATCTAACAATCCCGGGAAAACTATATTGACTTTCTACCTCAAGATTAGGTAAGGTCAGTCCGGCCTGGACCACACAGGAAACAGCTTTGAAAGTTTCTCCTAAGGGCATTTTCTGAATTGGTGGTATTACTAAATAGTCTCAAAAAATTTCCTTTTTTTTTTTTCTTCTGACTATGTAACCAGGGCTGGAACAACAGTATTGTCTCAGTTCAGGAATAAAGTTAATGAACACGTCACAGGGGACTGGCTAACAAATCTAGCACATACAAGTACTGGGTAATTGATAGTTTAGTGCTCATTAACGCCAGATTCTCAGTGCTGTAGTACAAGTAACACAGACTACCCAACGCAATGCTTGAAAGGGGACAGACTGTACTATTGCCCAAATTCTGCCTATAAGAAATTTTCTGAGCCAGAACTTCGAAGTGATCAACAAATCAAACATACTGAAGCATTCATTCTATCTCTGATATTTTTTGTTGGCCTCGCTATTATTCCATGTTCCCTTTTAAAATTCAGTTTTTGTTTAGTATCTAAAAAAAGTGAAAGCATGAAAAGTGTTTAAGGATATCATACTACATAAGTAACTCTAAGGGAAAAAGATTATAAAGTCTGCAATATCATAACACAACAGATGATATATAGCAAAGTACTGTGAGGGTAAGTCAGAGAAACGAACAGCTGCCTATTTAAACAAAGTCCAAGATACTTCTGTTAGCGGAAGAATATGAAGAGTATATTTTTGGTTTGCCTTGTCAAGTCACATGTACTTTTTACAGATTTTATGTAAAACACCAAAATATTTAACTTATATGTGTATTTTTGTGCTGAAAACACTTAGTGGGAATCTGCTACCTCTGGATTAAGACTTACAGTAAAGGATGCCCGTTAGCTAATAAGCTTGACATCTTCTTAGAAGTGGCAAAAATTTTTGATGATCCTTATATACTCATGGAAGACCATGAGAAGGACAGGGATCCCACTCTTCCTCATTGGGTCAGGGCCTATCACAGTATGATAACACTCAAAGACTGAGCCCTATATGTTACTGTATCAGAGTAAAAATACTAAAATGCAGCATGAAAAGAATAAAAATTTGAAAGATAAGCAATACCAAAGATAACATAAGATGAAGGTAAAGTCTGTAGTACAGATTCCTAGTCATGCTGTTGAAGACTTTCTGCATTTGTAAAATAGTTTTATCTAGGTAAGGATGCTCTGGAAGTGGTTATCTAATGGCTGTTGCCAAACCCCAGCTCTATTTCCTATGGTTCTATGGTACACAGTAAAGCTGCAGAATGGAAACACACCATCAGCCTTCAGCTCTTCTGATGAAAAGAGGAAAAGGGAGGAAAAAATCAATCATCTAGGCAAATTGTTCTGTACTGGTTCTCAGTATAAAAAAGAATAAAGTATTTTCTAATCATGCTGTCAGAAAACACCAATCTTTATAATGTTAGGAGCTTCAAAAGTAAAAAGAAATTATTTTAACTACATTTTGAGGAATGTTCTTAGAAATATTCTTTGACTCATACATAATTTTGTTTTTCAAATCTACTTAAACCTTAAAAAGTGTTTTGTTGTTTAAAGTATCTTATTCTATATCACTCAGGAGAATGTTCAGATAAATGTTCTTTTGTCACTGAACATGATATAGTTTTCTATGCTTAAAAAAATCAGTGCAAAAATAATTTTTTCCTCCTTCCTCTGTTAATCCTGTATCATGGTTGATAATATGAAGAAAATTAAGAAATTAAAAGGTATGATGCCCACATAGACCAGTATCATACTGTGATTACTAAGAATACATGTGTGTTCAGCAACCTTAAGAGCTGCAATGGGAAACAAAACAAATGAAAAATATTAAAACCAGAATGGCATATGAATATGAGTTTTAGTAGCTGCTTTCAATAAATGACAGCTAAATGCATTTGTACCTATGCATGCAAAAGTAATGTAATGAAAGAAATATATAATATAATGTAAAGAGAATATAAAATTCTGTAATAGCTGAAGGAAAAATCTTGAAGACTTCACTTACTTGACATGTCCCTGAGCAACTGCTGAACACAAGGGTGTAAAGCCATTTTTATCAGCAGCATCCACTTGCGCTTCTGCAGTCAGCAGCAATCTCACACAATCTATAAATTCAGCAAAAACATAGACTGATACAACAAAAACAAGTGGTTAAAACTACCAGAAGTTAAAAACTTCCCAAGGGGCAACAGCAGCCAGTCTTTTTCACTATACATCATACACCTTGGGGAACCAAAGTAGAAGGTGAGGAAGTAGCTTGCAGGAGAGAGGTGAGATTAGACTCCCTGGGGCACCCCCACTCTTGCAAAAAGGGCTTGGGTTGGGTTCTACTGGGATCCAAATACGTGCCCATCACTGGCAACTCCCACAGCGTTAGGTAATATATCTACCAAGTGGGGAATTCAAAGTATCCAGCAGCCTCTAAAGGCACCACAGTCCCACAGCAGTCATGCGACGCATCCCGTATACGATGGCCACAGGAGAGATGCTCACAAGCTACACGTAACTCAAGCAACACACTGGCCAGTCTTCTTTTTAGGACACTTTGACTTGGGATTGCAACGACAAATAAGATAAGCTGACAAACTCAAACCTCCCCAAACCATTCCTATTCATGTATTTCCAAAATTACATGCTAAAAATAGTACCAGTTTGATTCCATCATCCTACAGCTAAATTAAGGTCATTAATTACACAGTAATTAGACTGCTTTTCATCCACAAATTGGAATATCATTTGGTGCAATTAAGTTTGAAGAAATACCTTATCTGCTTTATATTCTTGAAATTCAAACCAAAATAAAACAAGCCTTTTGTAGCTGAAAGTACTACTTTGAAAATAAGCTCAGCTGGGGCACCAGTTATAAACTCCTGAGTTGATTTCTGAGCAAGCTTGATGCGCTCTGTTCTCGCACTGTGTAATGTCCTGGAGCCAAGCTTTGCTAGTGAAGCTTATTTCTAGGTATCAGAAACATATATTTAGAATTACTGAGAAACCTGACTAATCTGAACCATTCCTGAAGGTATTTACTCCTGTTAAAATTCTTTCAAATATTAATACAGATGATGTGGAGTTGATCAAATAAATGATTTAACATTAAGAAAAGATTTTAAAACACTATAAATTATTATGTTGTAAATTAAGAGTCTTAAATTTTTAAGTAATCTGATCTGAAATGTCTTTAAAAAAAAAAATAAAAAATTGGTTGTCAGTATAAGCTACCAGGACTTCATCTGTAATAATTTTTTTTACGTCATAGAGAAGCTCTCAGTTAACTAACTAACCTAGTATTTCCACTTGTAAGATAATACCAATTAAAAGCAAATTATATTTTCAATCACTTTGTAACAGAAAAAATACTCTGCTAACAGTGACATTTTTTTCGCCCTCTTTCCATTGTCAATCCCAGTCTTACATTAGACAATTAACTTGAAAGTACAGGTTCCTATTTGACATCCTGGAATACTTCTACAGTTTATGAAGGATGTTGAAAAATTTTTCTTCTAGCAATTTCAAGTATTTGGCTAGAATACTCTTTGGTTTCTTTATAAAGCATATGTTAGCCATGCAAAAGCCATGAAGAACGCACAGAACAAGACCACCTTTCTAGAAAGGTACGTTTAACTCACAATTATTGATTGGCAGATCATTCAGGTTATCTATGTGAAAATACTGTTTCTGATGAAGATCACTGTAAAGAGCTGTTTATTCTCAGGGATAGGTGCAAGCATGAGGAAATACAGCTACTTTTAAGGTGTACCACGAGCTAGTAAGCTCTACATGACCTGTTCTGGTGGCATATCAAGTAAAAGAGCAATTATCTCCAAGAAGCCTGGGTCCTCTGGATGGACTTTTGATTGGGATTTGGAGAAGGGCAATTTGGGTCAGTCCAGACTCATTAACTCCGGTTCACTGCTGTCTGCCACAGAAGTAATCAGCAGTGGAGAGGGCTGAGCGGAAGGGCAGGCACAAGACAGACATTGATGCTGTCACTCAGTTCAACATTTTGGTCAAAGCAAAAGCAAAACATGGAAGCGTATTAGCACAAACACCTGGAGACTTTACTGCTCTCGACCACAGCTGGGTAGTTAGTTCTTCCAGAGTGCAGATACATCCAGTGGCTCGGCAGAGCTGACTCCATGTAGCTGTATGTCTCTGCACCTCACTCCTTTCTACTTCCCACATCATTCCAGTTTTTCCTATCAATCAGGGCGCCACAGCCTCCAAATACTCAGGACAGAAGAGAATTGATTATACCATAAATGCATATGATTAGCACATAGCTGAGTCCAAAAGATATTATTATTCTCTTCACATCTCAGTTTCAGGAATTCTTATTATTTCACTGTCAGTCACCTCGTGTGCGGCAGAGAACGGTCAGGATCAGCAACACAACACAGATACGCAGATATATTAGCTAAGTGAACTACTCTACATGTTACCCAGTGCATAATAGGCTGAAGTGGCTCCTGCTTTGTTGATGGATCAAATCAAGGCAGCCTGACAAAACAATCTGTTCAGCTATCCCAATCTAGTAGTTAAAACATAAAAAATAACAGCTTCCTCATGTCCATTCAAACACAACAAAAATATTTAGCATATATTTTTAGGGTTGAAGTTCTCTGTTCCAGACATACAGATTTGGGGATAGTGCGTGCACGAAACAAAGCAGCTGCTATGAGCTTCACACACTCGAAAAAAACTCAGCTGCAGCTCTCAAAAGGCAACTGTTGAGGAACAGGAAGGCTACGTGTTTTGCAAATAGGACTGAATAGGAAAGAATATTTGAGTGCTCTCTTCTCTTGTGTAACTCAATTTTCTCTACAGACTGGGCTGAAAGCATGTAACAGCTGCTGCCACCAGGCTGGTTACAATGTGCTCTACCATTCTGTAGTTATCTATACATCTCAAATACTGCATTTCTTCACTGAAAATGTGTGGGGATCATTCGTTTTCCACTCTTCCCAGACTCTCTGCAACATGCTGTTTTGTTTCTGAAGGGAGGTACTCATTATGCTGACTCTTAGTGAGTCTAGTCTTTTCTTTTGGGCAACTGTTTCCCAGGAGAAATCAGAAAATGTGGTTAGTTGACTTAGAAGAAAAAAGGGTTCTTGAAATCTCTAAATCTATTTAGTCACTAATTCCAGGTTGAAAGTATTTTCAATAAATTAAATCATGATGCAATCACCCACCAGGGTAAGCTTATGTGTTAAGTCGTAAGGCTGGACTTGATGATCTTAAGTCTTTTTCAACCTAAATGATTCTATGATTCCAAGGGGAAAAAACCCCACCCAGCTAAAAGACAGTAACTTACCAATGACAATCCTACTCAATGGAATGAAAAATTTGTACAATAAATTATTTTATCTTTCCTCAAATTATGTCATTTCTTTCCACTTGGTTAATTAAAAAAAACTATTAAAAAGGAATTTTAACATTAAGAGATTTCTTCTTATACTTTTTCTCTTAAAGCTTTTTACATAAATCTTAAAGATTTTTACATAAATCTGTTTTTAAAAGTCTTCACTTTGAACAGCTGCATCTATCCATGCACTTGGAAGCAAACTGCAAGTAACAAAGAAAGGATTACGTATTAAAGTTAAGCACAAAAACCTTTCTCCAAAAATATAATAAATCTACTACTCTCCTTTTTCATATAATGTACTAAGGAGACATCAATACTGCTGCTGTGTGATTCTCATTCACAATTCATACAATCCATTTAGTCACTAAAATGCAATGATTTGTTCAACAAAGTGTTTTTCACATCCTGTCAACTATAAATAGAAGAGCAACACTAAAACTTTCTAATATATTTTTTTGTCTTAAAAAGTAAAATATACTAAACAATTACAGGATGCATATGCATATACTTGGTTTTATTATTGCTTTTTCGTATTTCTGCCAAGTTCCTCTCTTATTTGAAATTTTTGACAATAAAACAAGAAACCAAATTGCCTTTGCTGTCAGTAAGAGCTGCTCAGTAACTGTAACCAAAAATCATGACAATTGCTTTGAAACATTTTAGGAATACAAGGTGAGTAAAGAATTGGGTCCATTACAGTCTCCCACAAACACCAGCAATGATAAATGGATGTAAGCCTAAAAGAATCCACAGAACATACATCCAATGAGGGGAAGAAATAAATCCACACAATATAATAAACTTCGATGTTTAATACTAAAGATAAAAAGTTGCAAGAAAAAAAAAAAAGAAAAAAAAAGGAAGAAAATAAAGGACCTTTCCAATATTTAAGGGTCTTGGCAACAGCAAAGAATCTGTCAGATGAAAAGCCCCAGATGTTATTACAAAGTAAACCATAGCACCTAGGAAGCAAAGACAAAATATACCATTCCGAACAAAGGGAAAATTCCTCCTATCGCTGTGCCTGGTAGCAAAATTAACCCTGAACATGTCAGAAAAATGTACAGTATCTGCCTAGCTACAGATTTTTGATTCTAACTTTACTTTGATTTCTAAAATACTTGAGAAAAAAAAATTTAGAGAGTAGTCTCTCTAAATAGTATTTTGAACACTGGATCGGGGTTTACCACTTATATCACTGACATACACATAAATAAATAAAATCACAAAGTACTCCTGAAAGCACTAGCTTTGAAGGTACTATGTTCTATTGTAAAATAAAATCCTGACTTTACTAAAAATTAATGGAATTTTTGTCATTAGTATTTGTCATTTTCACCTTCAGTGTCCAAAACAGCATAATGATATTATTTGCTATATAAGAATTTAGAAGATTTTTTTTTATGTAAGTAGAAAAAACTATGGTAACATGTACTGGAATTTTAAAGAAAGCTGCTGTTCAAAAGCCTTATGTTAACAGCCTGAGAATTATCACTTGCAGTTTGTATCCATGAAATTTGTATCTATTATTAACATATTTGCCTCATTTCATAAATACATTCATAAAATATGAAGACTGACTGTTGAAAGTTTCAGAAATGCTACCTCCTTGAGACTGAGCATTGAGGTAGTGTGGAAACTATCTCAAGTAGAGCCCACAGAAAAAAACCTAAGGCCGTTTCATCTAGTTCAAAAAGAAAGACTATTCATTTTATTTCCCAACTAACACACTACTCTGAAACACTCTTCCATAATTTTCACCACTGCTGCAGAAGATCAAAACCTATTCTTTCCTGCTTAGTTCCTGTAGAGAAAAGTTCTTTCTTTCAAGTTTCCTTTGCTATAAAAAAATCTTTAGTTTGTCACAGAGCATGAGGTGATGAGATCTGGTGTTTTTTTATAGGAAAGGAGTGGAGAAGTAGAATGGGTGTTCCTGCAGAATGTTACCACAAGCAAGAATGCTTTCTGTGTTCCATAATTCTGCCTCCAGAAGCACAGCTTATATATACACTATAGTATGACTTTTGTCATATAATCTGTATGTCAGTTTCAATTTCACATTTTTAAAAAACATGCATATGACCTAATATTAAAAACTTATTAAATTGGCTTTCACAATTTCACATGAATAGCATGACAAAACTTAGTGCCACTTACCTGTATGTCCGTTCGTAGCAGCAGAATACAAGGCAGAATAGCCATCTTCACAAGAGTAATTAATGTCCAGTCCTTCTTCATTAAGCAGCATTGATAATAAAGTGACATTTCCCTGGGCAGCAGCTTGGTGAAGAAGGGTGGGCCTGCCACCCAGGGGGACAGGACCACCACTTGTTAACAAAGGGGTTAGGGAGGAAGACCAGCCTGCGAGTTAAAGCAACAGAAGTTAGATGGAAGACACATAAATAAAGCTCTGCATTTTCTGTGTGCTTTTAAAAATTAAAAAGGATCTTCAAAATGACAGGATTTGTGTAGGACAGCACACAAGGTTTGTGATGATGCTTTGTCTATACATTAGAAGGTGCTCTGAAGAATAAAAACTGCATACAGAGTAACACTTGTTAATGCAAATGAACAGGATTTTGTTATGAAAGGTTAATGTGAAACTTGTTACGAACTGTAGTAGCAGCTGGATGTCTCAAAATATTTTATATTATTAAAATTCAGAAATTACCAAAAACTTTATACAAGTTTTAGTGTAATTTCTGATATGCCAGGAAGGCTTTTTTAAGTATGTACAGGAAAGTTTCCAAGAGAAAACACTTTTCATATGAAATTTCGTTCTCCTTTACAGCCTTAGTGCAAACTTTAGTATTTAGATCTCACCTGCAGTTACACAGACAAATTGCAGAGAGAGCCCTTAATAACTTTAAGCATCTTCCAATAAGTTCGCAAAAAAATGTAGAAATCATTTACATAAATACAGAAATAAATATATTTATCATTGCGCTGTACCTTAAGGTAATGTTCCTTTTACTCAGGATTACTTAAACAATTTATTATAAAATACTCCAATATGAATCAATAAGAGGTTATATAAAATTTATGAGTGAAAGCTTTCAAGTCACTCTGTTAAAAAATAATATTAAATTCAAAGCTTTGAAAGCTTAGGAGTTATCTTTGTTAAATGTTCTGTTCGTTACTCATCAGCTTTAGTAGGGAGTTTGTTAAGAATATGAAGTTTGCTGCACAAGGCATAGAAAATTTTGTGCATTCTTCTTTGATTAAGGACTGCAAAAGAAAATAGGATAAAGATTTGTTTTTTTCTTTTTTTCACTATTACCAAATTCCACATTATATATTTCTCTTGAATAAATTACTTTTTGTTCTGTGGCCACACATATGAGGCTGAATTCTGCCAGTTTACACAGCTTTTACTGTGGTTCTGCTACACCCAAGACTGAAGAGGAGCTGCAGGGCATTACCTCCAGCTCCATCAAGCTGATAAAATGCTATCCAACCTCCAGCATCTAGAACTAGAAAAAGCACGTGGTAGTAGCTCTACCATGCTCGGATGATCTGGTCTACATTCTGGAAAAAACAAAATTATAATATGGAAGTTCCCAATAGAATTCTATAGGAAAAATAGAATTGGGAACCTTGCAAGATCCAGACAAATTTTAACTAAGGTCCAGACTTATACAACAATCCATCATCTGAGCAGCCCCAATGAGGAACACATAGTTTGATCCCAGTTCAAAACAATAAAATAAATTCTTGGGAGTATTTTCATATTTGATTCTAAAGTAAGCTAAATTTGTCTCAAATTAAGTTTACTAGTTTTTTATGTAAAGGAAATGTATTTGCAGTATTTTCATAACGTTAGCTTATTATTCAACTAATTTATTCGATATTGACTATAAAAAGTAATCACTACACTATGAAGTTACCATATAAATCCTACTTTAAACTGATGATAAACTGTAAAGTTAACTCCATCCATCTTTATGTAACTTCAATTCTGAAGCTACCTCTTGACTATTAATATGCTTACTAATATTTATTTCTCAAATGTATTTAATCAGAGGATTTTGAGTGTTTTCTGAAGTTTGTAAAAATAAAAAAGCAATCTACAAGTAAACTGCATCCTTCAAGTGGTAAAAAAATATATTTCCACTTCTAATATTTGAGAATACTTAACTTATGAAATCCCCAAAGGTCTGAAGAATATTTTTTGTTCTTCCTTTCCATTGTAAAAGTGTATTTATTTTTCCAAACTTTTGTTACTCTTTGAAACTAACTGTGCAGCAGCTGTTAATATATACATATATATATATATATATATATATATAAATATAAAAAGATACATGTTTTTAAAATAGTATTCCTGTATTTTTCACTGTTTTGCAATGGTAGTTAGACGATAGTGGACATTGCTTGGGTGGCACTCCAGATGCTAACATTCTTTGTCAAAGTTATATTGGAATTATTTGGGGGAATCTGTGGAGCCTGACACTAAGATTTAGACATGAAGTTCACTTTGCCATGCAGTTTTATAATGTGAATAGTATTTCTGAGTTCCCTTCCTTATTGAAAATAGTTTCGTTTTTTTGGTATAATTTTTGGGGTTTTTTTTAAAGCATCATTAACAGAAATGCCAAAATAAAAGGATTTTGTGTGTGCGTGTGCGCCATATGTGGTATTTCATTCATTCCAGCTCCCTGAAATGAAGAATATGTTGTTTCAATTCAGTAATGAAATCCATTATCATGATGATGATGATGCCTCATCTCTGGAAGTGTTCAAGGCCAGGCTGGATGGAGCTTTGAGCAGCCTGGTCTAGTGGAAGGTGTCCCTGCCCATGGCAGGGGGGGTGGAACTACATGATCTCTAAGGTGCTTCCAACCCAAACCATTCTATGATTCTGTTAGGTTATCATTGATGAAAACCTTCTACTGAAAAAGATACAAACCCCAGGTAATAACATAAACATAACTTTAGCTTCTATTATTGATGTAAAACAATACAATAAAGCTGAATTAATCCAACTAAATACACCAACATTAGAAAATATCAATAAGTAAGGTATACCATTACAGATGCAAAAAGTTAGAAAATACGAATCATCTGTGAAAGCTTGTAGGGCATGCAGTGATGAAGGGCAGAGGGATAGACAAAAACAGCTTCTGGCATCAGCTTCAGAATGTGAGATGGTTAATTTCAGAGCCTAGATCAGTTCTGTACACCCCCCCGCCCCCACTTTTATCTTTGAAGCCAATTGTATAGAGAGAATAAATCAATCATTATAGAAACGAGCAAAATAAAAATCATACTTCATTGAAGAGTGACACAGAAAGCGCAAAACCAAGAAGAAAGTGAAAGCAGAAATCCCAGGGGTATGAAAATCCAACTGCCTAGAATCGTTTCCATTTTGAAGTCTTATAGCCATTGAAATGTAGAAATCCAAACAGAGCAGAAGCATTTTGGCACTAGTTCAAAGGCTGCTGAAGTTAATGAAAACACTGTTGCAGATTTTGAATCAGGCCATAAATGTTCATTGTAATTTCTCTATGTACATTCTGTTCAACATTAAACACAAAAGCTCATGTCTTTTTGTACCAGGGATGAAAAGAGCAAAATGCAGTAAAATGCCCCATCTCTAAAACAAGGTACGGTGGTCACATTAATTTAGCAGAATGCGAAACTGAAAGAACTGCTGCTGTGTTTTTAAGTTTGCTCTTAACAGTTGCTCTTTCCAGAACCAAGACACTTCCTTACTGCAAATCAGACTGCTGCTATGTTCTTAAAGAAATCTGAGCTAACTAGGAAAGTTTTAAAATTAATAAATAGAATACTTTAGTGATTAGGCTATTATCGAGTCTGACTCCACAGTAAGAAGAAAGAAACACGGATGTATTGACAAAAAAAAAAAAATCCTTTCAATGTGTTTTTTAATGTTAAATTTTTTTTGCACTGTTTATAAAAATTAACAAATTCTGATTGAAGCTCACTACTTACTATACAATAAAATATGGACAAGATTTCACCATGCTTTGCTTTAACTGAAAGCAAAATTAAGATTTTAAACATTTTCTGAAAAAAAGTAAATAACCCAGATTAAAATATACCAGAATATTGATAAAACAACTGAACCTGTGCCTAGAGGGCATGAAAATGCAGATATGGTAAAGAGGTTTCAGTAGCATTTATAGCTTGTTAGATGTTGTTCACTTCAAGAAAAGTCATACTTAAAAAAGCAACTGAAAAAAAGAAAGTGAATAAAAGTGACATGAATTCAGGCATTACTGACGACATTATCTTAATGAAAATGGTGCTATTAAATTTGGTTTATCTTTTCTAAGACAAAGTTTATTTCCATACATATTTATAAAATCTATTTTTTTCTCTTCTCAGCATAAAATTTTGAATGAAATATCTTTCCATGCTTGCATAACATCTGTTGCTCAAAGTTTATTTAGTTCTGAAGTTTGCCAGAACACTTGGACAAAACAGATTAATATCCCTTCAAATCATAAATAAAATGGTATTGGAGAATATGTGCAATAAAATTTAAGCATTAGTTTGGATAAAAGACAAAGAAGTTCCTGAATATTTACTTGAATATTGCAGACAAAAGATATTTACCTTCTTTGAGCCTGTTTGTGGCCAGTCAAGAAGGGATATTAAAATAACATATCATAACAAGAAGGGATATTAAAATAACATTATTAACAAAATAAAATAGCAGACCACTAACTAGAATTTAAGCAATCTATCTTTGCAGACTTCTGATTATGGAATACGTTTCCTATTTGCAATTGCAAAAATTCAGAAAAAGCACTGCCACTTACAAAATACTAACAGCATCAAATGTTCAGAGAAAGGATTATAAGGGGATTAAATGAACCCAAATGTTTCCCTCCCTCCCCAAAACAAGTGAATGGACTCTAAATGAAGAAAGGCAACCTGAACACATAAACTAGCACAATTAAAAAACCACCAAAACAGTTTTTGACAAAAAACTCCTATATTTGAGAATTGCCTCTAAGAACTGTCACAAATTTCATAAGAAACATAAATTGACTATTTGGTGGAGGAGCCCTGTTTATTAAAAGGCTGATCGTTCTCTGAAGAAAAAAAATAATACTTTGAAGCACAAACTAAAGCAATAACAATACATGGAGTTACAAAGTCAAGTGGTGGTAATTTTTAACACAGATTTATTTTTTAAAGAATATTCAAAAATTATCTCAGATGAATAACAAACATCATCTAGTAAATGTAATACTAACTGAAATAATACAGCCTAATTCATGCTAATAGTATTTGTGGAAGACAGCCTCTTGCCTACAAAAACTATTCACTTTGAAGCTGAATCTGTCAATAATTTGTTGTATGTTAATAAAATCTTAGATTTATTTTTTTTAATGAAATTTTAATGCCATTATGGAGTATAACAGCTGCTGAAGGTAAATGAGGTTTGGGGAATATCTGGAATACTGGCATACCAATGATTTATCTGACATGGCACTCAGACTCAGCTAGGAAAAGAATTAAAGATGAAAATTCAGGACATCCATATGAAAAACAGCCAACTAACGGGCAGCCATCAAATCCCATGGCTGTTAACTCTGAGACATAGTAGACAAATGGAATATAAGATTTCTAAGCTCATATTTTCATGGCACACTTCAGAAAGGAGAGAGGATTCTGATAGCATGGTACACAGCCAAGCATTAAAAACATGACTAGGTTACACCAGAAACATGCAGAAAGTCTTCAGTGAAGTGGAAAGGGAATAAAAATTCCTTAAGAATGCGAACTATAAGTTTGCCACACACTGCTTTTGGAACAGCTTCCCCAAGACTGGCGAGTGAGTTCAGCTGCCTTATCAGACAGCACTGCAGCTACCAACAGAAAGTCAGTGGTTGTGTGATGGAAGCAGACTACCTGTGCACAGGTTTTATACCCTACAGATGATGATGATACAGGAACTAAAGTTACGCGGGACAGAAGTATCACAGCTGAACTGTGAATAACTGTTGAAAGTTTGAGACCATTCATTCTTCAATGCTGATGAAGGTCTGAAGTGTTCCATAACTATGTGTCTGTCTTCCTCACTGCAGTGCCAAGTCAGGCTAAAGGGCTTCTACTAATGTTCTAGTGATATTGATTCCAGGAGGGAAATATGCTGACAAAAAGATTTATAGGAGATCTACAATTAACCGAAAGGTAGATCAGGGCTGCCTTTGATCATTTAACTGCCATCAACAAGATACCACTAAGTTGGCAGCACATTAATCACACAAAGTCCCCACCACAATGCAAAGTGAATAGCAGGTAGCCCCATTGACTACAGACTTAGACCTATCAACATAATATTTAAACTCTCCAACAGCAAAACTTTGCTGAGATCTGTTGAAGTAAACCTGTGAGATGCCATACACAAGTATTAACAAAGCCTACAACTAAAACCAGAAGAACTACAGAAAAATTGAAATGAAAATAAAATACATAGATATGAAGTGATATATTTGAAACTGCACTGTTATCTAGGCAATTATATACCTTAACATGCAACCATCTAATGCCAGAGGAGAACACAGTAGCCCCAGCTATGACCCATTTTCTAAAAGATTCACAAAGCACTGAAATACATATTCCTTGTAAGATATTACTGGCAGAGGTAATTTTCAAAACATTATTTCAGACTGACAAAGCATTTTGAAGTCCAAAAATAATAGCATTCACCAAAAAAATCCCTAAACCAAACCAAACAAAAGAAGGAGTTTCTTTAATATACCATAATCTGCAGCCCATTTACACTAAACATTAGTTGTCTTTAAGAAAAAATTTGGAGACTTCCTTCAGCAAGCAAACTAATTTATGTTACTAAATCAGCAAAAGAATTCCCATACCCCTGGAATGTGGAAAAAATACAAATTAAAATTTCAGCTTTTAGAAAGTAAAAAAAAAAAAAAAGAGAAAGGTATAAAAAGATAAAGTAAATGAGAAACATATAGGAAAACCAAAACATTTTAGAGGGAGACAGTTTGTAGCATATCAACCCCTTTACCTGATGCTGTTACCAGGAGGCTGTCTGAATCACATGGTCTACAGGATGAAGCACTAACAGGGTTTATGGAGGAGCTACAGGCAATGGTGGTGGGAATGACAAAGGAATTTTCTGAACATGCAGGTTGGTTCAGTCCAGGGAAGTGGGAAGGCCAGGCACCCACCTGAGATGAGGCTATGGCTGGTATGGCACAGCCTGCAGGTGCCACAGATAAATCTATAGCAGGTTTTGGTGGCAGCTGAGGTGAGGACTTAGAAATAATTTCCTCATTTATTACCCTGATTCCTTGTGGTGAACTTGAAAGAGGTGAGGTCACGGTTTTGCTGTCAGTTTTTGTACCTGTATTTGGGGATCGACTACTATCCATTAAAACTTTAAGCTGTGGGTGTGGTGGTGAAGGCGTTTGCGAAAGCCCTGGTTTTTTAGGAGGAATAGGTGGAGGATTTCCTCTGTCAATCCTTGATACGCTGGGAGTCTTTAAACTCATTCTACCAACTGGGGGGTAAGTGCCAACTTCCATCGAATGTGATGTCCCTGGCCGTGATGGTGCACCGCTCTGAGGGCTTGTAAATCTTGAAAGGACTTGGGTAACAGTATTCCGAGCTACCTGTTTGGCAGCTAGGTTGTCACGGCTAGTAGGGGATACGTCCCTTGAGGGAGGGCTTTGGGTTGTGTTTCCATTTTGGTCTTGATCATTTGCATTCGCTTGAAATCTAAATCTAGCTGCTTGGATGCGTGGATTTAGGCCTAGATGCCCAGTAGTGTTGGCAGACGGTGAATGCAAACTGTGCATAGATGAAGTGAGTGAGGAATTCTGAGCTGCGGCAGTGGGTGCTGCAGGGGCACAAAGGGAAGTACTGTTTGAAAAAGGGGGAGTGCTACTTGGTAAATCAGGTGATGAGCCTGTACTTGGTCCGTTTTCCTCAATTCTGTTTTGATTCTGTGTAAGAATAGGAGTTGCGGGAGGGACCAGTTCACTAGATGAAGATTGTCTATCAATGACAGGCTTCACAAATGCTGCATTGGCACACACATTCATTTTTGTATTGCCAGACACTAGTGGGTTCACTGTAGAAGGCTTTACAGGTACAGTCAAAGGCAACTTCTTAACATTTTCTGGGCTACTGTCCATCACCACAGTATCTGTTTGGCAGGCAACAGTTCTTGAACTTGGCTCTTCTGTTTCAACAGAAACAGAAACAAGACTCCTATCTTTATTTTTAAGAGAAAGATTAGCTTTACTTTCATTCTCTTTTTTTAATTGCTCAATCATTTTGACCATTTTATCTCTCTCTTCTCTGAGGTCACTGGTGTGCGCTTCCTCTCTATGAAGTTTGGCACGCAACTGCTCTCTCTCTGTGTCAAACTCAGACAGCTGCTTTTCCATTTGAGCTTCCATTTGTGTGCTCCTTTGTTTCTCAGCTGCGAGAGACTCCTCCAGTTCAGTAGCTTTTTTCTTTTCCTCTTCAAATTTTGACATCACTTCTTCCAGTTTCTGGGCTTCCTCTACAATTCGGCCAGACAACTGCTTACACTCTTTCACTAGCATCAATACTACATGCTTGTTCTTTCCTCGTTCTTCTTCAAGACGAGTGGATAGCTTTTTATGCTCCAGCTCAAGATTCTGTAACTGAGATTTTTCCATTTCCAACTGTAAGAAATCATAAAGAAACATTCTCATTAACAAGATAGAGACTTTCAACATAACCTCATATTAACCTGACATTGATATTTTAACCTTTGAAAGCATGCCTAAAATGAACCTGTCTGCCCCAGGAAAGTGATTTGTGATATCTAACACAAATGCTATAATTTTACACAAGCAAAAGAAAGAGATCAGCATCTCTAAAGAGCAATTCAGAGACCAAGTAAGCCCAGCTATTTTCCTCTGTTAACAACGGAGAGACTCTCCAAAGTTATTACATGCTTTTGATTCCTGAGTGAGGAGCTATCTGTTCTCCAGAAATTAGACATAAGACATCACAGAAAGTCTTCTTCTCAGTAAAGGAACCAGACACAAGCAAGAAATTAGCTTTGCAAAAAAAACTTTGAGCCCAGAAATGAAAGGTTTAGGTTTTAGGTCTTCATCAGACTCAAGATTAGGGTTGAAACACACAGTCCATCATGCCCATAAGACATTCATTTCTGAGACACTTTTTGGCACAGGCACAAATACCTTCCTGTACTTCTCAATAGCAGAAGGTCTCACTGACACAGTGATGTATAAACTATGTTATAAGCTAGAATAAAAAATCTACCTAGTATGGGCAGATAATGGATAAGAGTAATTTTTCCCCTCATTCATACAGTCATCGCCTCTAATTCAACTTGTTTGCTGATTATGCTTTTATTCAAAGATCCTGTTCTAGAAAAGTACTGGAAAAATATGTCAATACAACCATTTTATAAAATGCCTACTAGTAATAATGTAACCTAAATTGCTTTGTATATCCCAAGCAAACTTTTACACAGGTCAAACCACAACAAAAGAAAAACTGATTTCTCTCTTCCTGCTCCTCCCTTCACATACTGATGCAGTAGCTTCCTATATGGCTTATCTGAATGACTGATAAAACCCCAACCAAATAACCCTCAAAGAAACTGCTGAGCATTTGCTCTCCTGTACTCTTTTTATTGGTCTAGCTCTGTCAGTTTGGCTTCATATTTACTTACAGATCAATACAGAAATAACAATTCAGAACTGCACTGCTAAAGTGCACTTTTAAGCGGGCATTTTTTCTAGAACAATACTTTCAGGCACCTATAGAAAAAACATAATCAAGTGCTCACAAACATGAATGGTTAATTTTGACTGCAACAGGAAACTGTTTCATGCTTCACAATATGAGAACATTTCCCAATGCTCAAAAAAAAAAAAAAAAAATCTAAGGAAAGCTGTAGCAGATAGCAGTACGTTTAAGATTTTGCTTCCAATAAATGCTTCACTTCAATAGATGAAGGAAGAATCATATATTTTAGATTCAGATTATAGTGTCATGATACTAATTGCACAGTTTAAGACAATGTAGTGTTTTAAGTATATTTGCTGTAAACTCCACTGTGGGAAACAAGATGGCCTAGGGGATTAGCAATAGCTATGGCATATCTCCTCTCAGTCAATGCTTAAAATACTCTCTTGGTTGCTAGATGAAACCAGACAGACACACAGGCAAAAAACCACCCAGGCATTACAATATAATAGTTTTTCAGAAGCCTGTTGCTACAGCACACTGTTCCCTGCCCTCTGCAATAGCAGATGAAATTTCTTAGCTCTGGAAGCTTTTTCCATAGCACTGTACATGCATCTACAATTCAATTTTAACTAAACAGCAGTTAAACAACAGCTAATACAAATACCATTTTTAAGTAACAGTTTTGTTACTCTCCAGTTATACCATAGAGTAGGGTTGACACTCAAGCCACCAAGAGGTGAGCACAAGAGACAGAGAGTTTGCAGTTGTAATAGAAATAAATCCCACCTGCTATAGGTCATTGTCCTTCAGGATAATTTTTTCGCACATGGTAAGTAGAACCTCATATGCAAGAAAATACTTACAAATTAAGGCAAGTGAAATGACAGAGAGAGAACAAACAATAAATCCTGCATGAATTTACACTTACAGATGAACGTGTGTCTCAGTCTCCCGACATTTCTAACCACATTACCTGACTGTAAATTTCTCTCCCATTTTCTTCAGAAGAATGGGAAAAAGCATAAAGAGATGATGGCAATATTGATGTGATGTATCTTATAGTAATAGTAAAAAATGAAACTGTACCATTATCATAAGAAACAGTGAACTAAGAGCAAAAAATCACTATGGGAAATTATACGTATATTACAAATGACACCCTGGCTTCAAATACCTCAAAAACCGTTTTGCAGTGGAGGGGCTCCACTGGGGTTTTAGAGCTTCATCCCAGGTTAACCAATACACTCTGTACAATTCATTTCACAAAACCAAGTTCACTCTTTCTTAAAAACAGTGTTAAATATATAAAAAATAAGATATGGCATTATCTGGTTTCTAAACAAACAGTATCAGCAACAGTTATGTTAATGACAGTACAGCTGGAAATTAAACTAACAAGCTGTGATGATGACACTATATTAAGAACATTCATAATTCTTCACCTGTAGAAAAATTGGGTTTTTTTCCCAAGCATTTCATTGGTTTTTTTTCAAAGCATCCAACAGCATTTGGATGCTTCACAAGCATTTCAAAGCAAGTGGAGCACCCAGCAGTAACGGTGAAGCATTCAACAGTTTTGTTTTTGTTAAAAAAGATACAGAAATCATGAGAAATGTATATGATTTCTAAAGCTTGAAAATGCAGTAAGATTATAGTGAAAATATTTTTATCAAGATCTACATTTTGTTATTCCTCATTTTGCTTTCAGATGAGGGACTGGTTCTATAAATTAACTGTTGTGAAATTACATTACTTTCAAATAATCACAAGCAGATTGTAACATATAACTGGGATGAAATCAGCTTTGGAACTAGCTGTAATTATTTATGAGTTTATGAACTATGACCTAATTTTTGCAGGGTACTAACTATATGCATATACTAAATCATTTCAGTAACGTAAACATCTGGAAATGTGTCCAAGAAGGATTTAAAAGGCGTAAAATAAAAGGATACTGAGAAAAATGGTAGTGTCCCACAAATAACTAACCAGCAAAGGCCCTTCTAAGGTGAGAGACTGAGTGTGTGCCTTGTGAAAAAACGTTGAGGGAGTTTGGCTTGCTTCGTCTAGTGAAAATGACTGAGGATGATCTAATAGCAACATACTACTCCTTTTGAAGGGTCCTTACAGTGATGACAGAGTCAAGTTCTTGGTAGTAGCAGATGGGGCCCCGTAACAAGATGTTAACATGAAAAATTGTCCTTTAAGGGGCTTAGTCATGGGAAAAAAGTTCTTCACAAGGACAGTAGTGCAGAAAGGCTGCATCATTGCCATTCCTGGGGGTCTTCAGCATTCAGAAAGACGAATTCACAGACAAGCAGATGTATTACTGGTGACAATTTGCTTTAAGCACAAAGTTAGATGAAATCACATCAACTGGCCTCTTTCAATCAACATGTTTGTCTGTCTTTGAATGTGCATCCCAATATTAATTTCTCTGCAAACACTTGACAAAAATCAAGAACTGTCATTTTGATTACCTGGTTTTGAGTTCCCAGGAAATTAATTCAAAATTAATTTTGATAACAGCTCCAGAAAAAGCATTCAAAGAGATGGAAGAGGATGGAGACTTAACACAAAGAGGATGACATCTAGGGATTAGGCTTTTGGTATATGGTAAACTTATGACTGACAGTCATTTGTGCACCTCTCTTTTTTTCTACATTCTGACACATTGTTATGATTTATCTTTTATGATCAAATAAAAATGTTATTAAACTAATATTTTTAAAGTCACTATATTCACAGTTAACAAGTCCCCAGGAATAAAAGTTCAGTCTGAGCCTGTTTAATGTCCAGTAATTTCCAAAGAAAATAAACACAGCTGTATACCTACTTCATTACTTAGCATAAGAGTGAGACAGTGAGGCAATTCCAAACACAAAGATAGAGGCATCACACATTTAGAGAAGGAGGAATCACTCTTGGAGGGAGGAGGTGCAGCTGGCTCTGTATTTTGGTCACATTTGTCTAGGCTTAACTGTGTTTTTTTTCTTACGTTGGGTCACTTTACCTTGTCAAACATTTCTAGAAATCCCTCAAAATACCTTCACTACTCTCTTCCACACAGGGATCTGAGACATGAAGAACAGACTGGAAAACATGGAAGTAAGAGAAGGTAAAACACTGAATAAATGGTTTGTGAATGAACTGAGATGGCTGAGAGATGTGTCATCTGTCGCCACAAACCCAAGATGTTTAAAAGGGTTCCCTGTCCAAATAGCATTTGTCTTTAAAAGAGGAAGATGCAAGTTCTGCAGACTGTCATGCACATGGCTGCTCAGCACCATATAGTTTGTTTTCAAATCCTGTGTTATTTAAATTTCCTATTTGTTACAAGGAGTAAAATGGTAGAATTATAATGATACATTTTCAAAGAACATTCGTTTTTTTCAAGTGTAACACTTTAAAGCTTAGCTTGAAAGTTATAGACTAGGTTTGAGTGTACTAGAGGTTTAGGTACTTCTCAAAGTAAGAATCGAACTGCAAAATAAATTGAGATCAATCTATTTAAAATAATGATTAAAAAAATTATCTCATGTATTCTTCTAGGAAACAAAAGATGAGCATACAGATACAGACTTTGGTAATAAACCTGGGCCAAAAAAAGGACAAAACGGAATTTACATATCAATACCCTGACTTTGAGACATGTTCTCAATATTGTAAGCTCATCTTACAGGCATGTATCTGTCCATATACTAAAAGCCAGAGACAGATGAAGAATTTAGGAGCAAGAAGAGACTTGTTGCCATGCACTGAAACAAGAAACTAATCCAATTGTCCAGACAGATGTGTCAGTGTCTCTCCCAATATAATTCTTCAGTCAAAATTAGGAAGCTTACTCGCTCACTTTTATGCTGAGACAATCCCTTCCCCAAAATCTCAATTTACTTACAAAGCATATAAAAAAGAAAACTAACATTTAAGAGCCCTCAAAAAGAAGTGCTAGGTAAGTAAAAGTAACAGTTCACCTCACAGGCCATTACACTATTTCAAGACTCATATATCATACATACAGTCTAGTATTATTCATGCTTTTTGTTTTTCTGAAGTTTTAACAGAGGAGGGATGTTTAAACTTAACAATACAGCTATAATACCCAAAAAAGGTTTGCTGAATTAGTTTAAGCATGTATTTCCAGCATACTTCCAGTACTTTTGCGTGTATGTTATTTACCAAAGAGCAATTACTACCAAAATCAATTTTATGTCACTTGTCCTAGCATTGTTGGGGTTTTTTTTTAAACATCAATATGAAACTGTCACCAAAAAGCTGTTTCACAGCTGCTGAAGACATTCCACCCATCTTATACCCAGTGAGGACAATTCAATGCTTAGTAAGCATTTCTTTTATACTTATTCCAAAATGCCTGGTCTAGATTAGCCTATTAAGTTATGTTCTCCTCATTTCTCTCAGAAACCCCTCCCCAACATACGCATATTTAGCTATGCTTTATGTATGTATGACTTAGATATTAGTGAAATGCACGCACCCAACCATTCACTTTCAAAATGACATTGTTTTATCTTCAATATGAGCCTTTTTTGGCAACATACTTGTTGCAAAATATATTTTTCTTTACAGCAATTTTCTAAATACCAAAAAAGTATTTTTTAGAGTTATAATTTATTTTTACTGATTTATGAAACAGAGCCACCTAGTATAAAATGCAAATAAATTATTTATTTTATGCTATTTAGGTTAGAACAAAAATAACAGTAGCTCCTCTAGGCTTCAATGGTGTTGGTTTAAAAATATATTGTGATGATGCTTTCTCAGCTCATGCTGAGTTACCACTTGTATACTGCATCGACTTGTACCAGTTATACTTCATTATTCCAGAAGTAGAACTAAATTCACTGAACAAATGAGGTGTGCACACAAAATACCAGCAGAAAATCAGCACCTCACTATGTATGACAATTAAGGATAACATTTTAACACTCGCAACGATAACCAAGTTAGACAAAGATGCAAATTAAAAAAGGGGCATGAAAGAACAAGTCAGGACAGGGAAAAGGAAAAAAGTTAGTAGCAGGATACCTTCTTTTGTCTGTTTTCAGCAGCAGCCAACTGAGCTGACATTCTTTCTTGCATTTTCCTGCAGTGAGCCATAACAGCTTCTAAAATGGACAGAGGGTTCATGCATATTGGCTTCTTTTCTTTATCACCAGCACCTGCCTCAAAGTCTCTCTGAAGAGCCAGAAATGGGTCACTCAGATTAAATCTTCCATATCGCTCCTGGATAAAAACCTCTTTGCGCCGGGCCTAACAAAAAACACAAACAGACAAAGAAATAAAACTAAATACATTCTTTGGAGTGCATCCACACACAGAAGAGATCTAAACCACAGGGCAAGTTATGTTACTTATTTATGCTTTTTTAATATTTTCTTTAGGTATTCATTTACAAGCTCTAAAAGAAATAGTCGGATATGTTGCACACAGATTTCATTATAGTTAATACAACTCACTACATAAAAACCCCATCCCCTTCTCAATTCAACACAGAAATACCAATCTGAAGCATTGTCAAAAGTATCATGAAAACAACAACTTGTAAATTGGCTGATACACAGAGAGGAAAGGGAAGAAAAACATTATAAAATAAAGTTTTCTATTTCTGTGTATTAAAATGATGCTAGTAAAAGATACGAAAATATGCTTTGGGTGTTTACTGCAGTAACAAAATAAATATTTTTCAAATAAAAAAATTTGATGGTATGTTTATACATACAGAGATTTTGATAAGTAATAGCAGGCAAGCAGAGAGCAAAAATACCACCAAGACTTATCTGAAATTAAAACATTTCTTATAGCTCTATTCAGGAAGAAATTAGTGATCATGTTTCTCCATACCTTTATTTTAAAACATAATAATATTTCCAAAGTACAGTACAACATATCATTGTCATAACAAAAAATAATAAACAATAAAGATCAGAGGTAGTTTTGCTTGAAAAATTTTTGTTTCTTCAGCTCAACAAGAAAACAAGATCAGTTTCAGAGAAGGTATTTTTATACATTTAATCCACAGTGCACAGGACAGCCACCGCTAAGTACTGACTTCTAACAATATTAATAGAAAATGTTGTTCCAAAATCTCAGATTTAAGACTCATCTAATTTGAGGGGGTAAAAGAAAACCAAACCAACCAACCAAAAAAAAACCCAAAACAAAACCAAAAAAAACCACCAGAAAGATCCAATTATTTCTAAAATTTTGTTGTGGTGGTTTTGTGCTTGCACATATAACAGAAAGCAGAATGTAGACAGCCAAACCATTATAGCACAGATTTCGGAAGAAAATTAAGATTTGTTTTTTAAAAATTAAAGTAGTCACCAGAAGAGCTCTTTAAAGAAGTATGTCTCAAAAAATCAGAAAAAAAAGGAACAGTGTAGAGAAACACCATCATAAAAAAGAATCTCTCAAAAGATGAATACAACATTTATTTCTGATTCAGTTCAAATTCAGTTTTGAATAAGCAAAAAAGAGGAAGAATAAGCAATTTCTGAGATACAAAAGAAGATGTACAGGCCTAATGGTTACCAAATAGGTTCATCAATCATTTGGAAAGCTTGAAGCTAAAACTGAAACATATGTAAAGATCATAAAAGGTAACACACATTTCAGGGCATGAGAAACCGAAGAAGAATATAAGAACTATGTTAGAAAAACTGTCCAGAAACTAACTACAAATAACATACCTTAGTGAATGCCCAACTTTTCCCTAAATATTGTCTGCAAAATTGAGATGTTGTGGGAAATCAAAAGGTAAAAGAGCATTTGACTGCAACAGAAATGAGTGTGCCTACATATTCTGATGCTTGAAATACTTTTAGTCTATTTTCAATTTGATAGTATAAATAGAACTTGAAAATATTTATAAAAAAACAGGCCTTTGGGGCATAACTTTAGAAAAAGCTCACAGAGTTCATTCTGACTGAAAGTATAGCTAGGCTTACAGAGCCAGGTAATAATTGGTTGAAGAGACAAAAATAAGCTGATAGAACCTTGTTATTTTTTATAAATTGCCTTGCAAATATCCCCCAATTAGTCTAATATTTTAATTCCTTAATTTTTAACTTAGTTTTTAAATTAAAATAAAATAGATGGTTCCAAAGATAATATTACAAAGCCAGGTGGGGAGTGGCTATATTTGTAGCTTCTGATTCCATATACTGAAGTTACAGGACAGTATGCAGCTTAGGAATTCAACCTTCATGTAAAAGAAACAATCAAAACCAAAAACCTGACCCTAAATGGATTAGAGTGCTAAGCAGTCAAACAAGATGACAAACCCAAGCAGGTTAAGAATATTAATGGAGATGGAGGCACAATCTATATATAAATTAGCAGCAGTGTAAAAGCCACTTAGTTTATATAAAGAAAGTGAGCCATGAAAGTAAAGGAAAAACCACTGATGTAGCAGCTCAGCTGTAAACAACAAAAAAAGACCACCAAAGCCCCCATCCTTCAATCCAGAGACCAACAGCAAAAAGAGAAGTCAAGCAGATCAACTGATCTCACAGGCAAAGGCAACCACTCATGCTTTTAAGGAAACACAGTTAGACAACCCGTGAAATAACGTGTATTTTCCAATTTTTCTATTATCCATGACCATTACATGCTGTATGCATGCAATATGAATGTATTTGACACGTTCTCTAACATGCATAGCTATTAACAGAACAAACAAGGAAAAGAAAAGCTCAGTGCCCACCTGCCAAAATAGTAACAGGATGGGGCGCCCAGGTTCATTAACTAAGGAAAAGATGAAGCTACATAGAAGAGTTGAGCTCCATCCCAAAGAAAATCAAAACAATCTGCTGGCATTAAGAATTAAAAGGCTACAGGAAAATCTGAAAGCTTAAGACTGTCAAAAAACCAATAGGTCTTTCTATAAATAGCACGTGGTTTGGAATAACAGACCCTGAAGGGCTGAAGCCATAACTATGTACCCTGAAGCACAGGGTAAAACAGACTGGTGACTCAAACCTTTAGCAGCAAAGACGTGTCAGGATGCTTCCAACTCAAAAGGGAGCTAAATGCAAAATATTAAAAAAATGTTTACATGTTTCTATACAAGAACTAAAAATATAAAATAAAATTATGGGATGAAGATGCATGATTTCAAATGAAGATACCAGAATAAAAGATAAAGCAGAAGCTTGGTAGAAGGGAATCAAAAAGTAGTTCCCCAAAACATTGGCACTAAGTGGCAGAAAGAAAAGCTAGGCTTGTTTGGTTGTTTTTGTGGGTTTTTTACACGATTCCTCCAGCCCCTAAATAATACTTCTGTTCCTTTGCTTGTCACTAAAGTACATCCGATGGGAGAAATAGAAATATTAGAATCAGAAAATTTTCTGTTACACCATCTTTCAGCATTGAATTTCTAGTCATAAGAGCTAGTAGCAGTATCAAGTTATCTGTTTTTTCTGGCACTTATTATCTGGGGAATGTACAGTCTAATGTCGTATGGGTAATTAATCCTCTAAAATAGGCTCTGCATAATTTGGTAGCTGTGCTAAAACAGCATTAGTACTGTCTTGTGTATTAACTTCAATTGCACAACTATATATACAGAAAATAACATTTAAAAAGTTGATCGGTGAATAATTAACTGAATGCATTTTCAAACAAAAAATTTTCAAAACCAAACAGAATATGCACCCATAGGAGGTAATCCGGACTGCAGCACTGTGAAAGGTGCTATATGAATTTATAACCCCCCAGCTTTATTTTTCTGTACATACCCACTTGCACAGCGACTAGCCTTTTAATGGAAGGTCTGAGATTGAAAGTACTTAAAGGTATAAAATATGTCCATGGGAAATGGTTCTTTTTGCACCCTATGCCAGCTGTACACAAAATTATGACTTAAGCTAAATCCTCCAACAGGTAACTGATAATGAAAACTGACAGCAAACACATACAAAGGGAAAAGATCTAAAAACAAAGAAAAAAACCCCCTTTAAATAGTTAATTAATTAAATTCACTATTGCAATAAGAGTAAAAGTTTAAGCTTATTTACAGCAGCTTTTGAATTCAGTCCAGAAAGAACACCACATTTATACAGAGCTTTTAAATCCTTACACAGGATCTGAAACATTAAACAATTAGACTAAAATCAGAATGCAACTACTACTTAAAAAGAATGAAAACGCGAAGTTTCTTTATGGACAGGCTGGTCTAGCATTATGTTGGATCAAGAACGGACTATAAATTTATACTTAAAAAAAATACAATAGAACTGAAAAACATCTTCAGAGAGGAGTGAAAGAAGATCAAAAGGTACAACGTGGCTTCTCTTCAAGGAAGAGCTAAGTAGAAAAAGGACTTTTCAGTGTGAAACAGACAACAAGGGAGAAATACTGGACACTGAACGCTGACAGGACAGGTAGCAATTGTCCCATGATCTAACGAGGGAAACTGCAGTTGGACACACATTCTTCTCACTGAGAGCAGATAAGAACTGGAACATGTTGCACAGGGAAAACACACAAACTCTGTCACTGGGAAATTTCCAAAACTAGATTGGATAAGGCCACAAGCAACCCAATCCATGTTTGACATTAGTCCTGCATTACAAAGAAGATGGAACTGAACAATAATCTCTAGAGGTGCCTTCAAGCTAAATTACTCTATGATTAGTGATTTCTTCTAGGACGGTTAACTTTTGTCTTGTAGATGCTAATCATCTTCTCAAGTAACAAATGACAGAAATGTAGTCTCAGAGGAAGGAAAAACAACCAAATACTTATTGGTGGAACAAGTCTTATGTCTTGCTTTGGATCATGAAAATACTTACTAAGACTTAGAAAATAGAACTTTTAGTCTGTGATATATTAAAAAATTAAAAAATCAGTACTGAACAATCCCAGGGATTACACAGCTGTGCGACACAAGGGGAAGTTTTACTCTCAATTTTTCTCTCCTAGGTCTGCAGCCAACAAGAATCTGGAGGATCAACCTGTAAGATAACCTGCTTCTTACTCTCTCAGGGAGCCTATCTTGTACCACATACAGTCACCTCATTCACCCCTACAGCAACTTTTTTCACACTATCCAAGTCATGTCTATGCATCTATCCAGCTCCCTCCTGGACGCTTCCATCTCTCAAGATGACCCTTCACAATCACCAACCCCACTCATTTACAGGCAGATGAAGACTGGCAGAGGGGTGTGCTGGGAGAGGAACAAAAGGAGTGAGGTATGTGGATGATGGGTTGTGCAAAAAGCTGCAAATCCAGTATAAGATCTGGCCTGCAGTCACTTGTTTCTGATGTTCCAGTTCAGAAGGAACAAACAAAAATATTTTCAGTGACCAAACTGAGTATTATGAAGTCTAATTAGATTCTTCCCCCCTGTTACTGAAACAAGAATGCAAGGGGGTAAGAAGGCCTTCACATAGTAACCAACCGTCGACTTAAAGCTAAAAGCATTAAAAAAGCAAGGAAAAACAAATACGACCAATTGATAGTAAATAAATATAAAATAATAATAAATAATAAGACCAGTAACAAAACACGAAAAATCACATAAAGAAAACTAACTATAAGAGTTATATTCAGTAATAATCTACATTGATATTAGTTGCACACATTTGCTGATACGAGTTTTCAGCTTACATAATCAGTTACAGAATATATAAGCAACAGTATTTTTAAGGTTAATACTGCATTTTTTCCCCCCAACATATCTCAGAGTTTCCTCTTCATTTACCTGCCAAGAGTTCAGCAAGTCCAAGTCTTCCATGAAGCAAGTGATGATAAACATCAAAAATAGGACTGCATGTCCTACACTGCTGTGAAACAATAGAACTGAATTAAAGCTGCCCCAGAAGTCTTAAACAAAATTTCCTTCCTTTCAGGAAGTTTGTTCCTCTGATTAATTTCCCTTTCCACATATACTAAAATTGTTTCAACAGATGTTGATAGGTTCATATTAATATTTTCTTTTGACATACGTATTAGGCACTGGTAAAACATTTTCTAAAACTAACCAGCATGGAAGAGGAGGCAGTAAAAGCTTATGTGTTATGTTAAAGACAGGGGTGAGCCCTTGACTGTAAATAAAATTGGAAGGGTAATAGATTATTTAAAAGAGGAAGGTGGCTGAAAGAGAACATGTTTATAAATCTTATTTAGTGGAATTATAGTCTCTTGAAATTATTTGCTGGAGCTATTCACTTCAGCAAAAGAGAATTATTAATGAGTCTATATATCTCTGATATAGTATGTATACACACACTATACATATATAAAATATAGGATTATATATATAATTTATATAATAAATATTATGTATTGTATGTATAACCTCCTCATCCAGTTATATACAAGCTATATATCCACGCACACACACACACACACACACACATATATATATATATATATATATATGTATCTTTATCGGCAATCTGGATGAGGGGACTGAGCACACCCTCAGTAAGTTTCAGATGACACCAAGCTAGCGAGGAGTGTTGATCTCCTTGAGGGCAGGAAAGCTCTGCAGAGGGATCTGCTCAGGCTGGATCAATGGGCCAAGGCCAGTTGTTGGAGGTTCAACCAGGCTCAGTGCCG
>JAVJGJ010000057.1:80680079-80703483 GCA_035590215.1 Microhierax caerulescens
CTCCACGCTCCAGGAATCACAGGTGCCCCTCTTCCAAAGGCAGAGTGGTTTCAGGATGGTGCTACAGGAAGTTGGACTTAATAACATGTTTTAACTTGGTCAGCCATGAACTGGTCAGTGAGTTGGACTAGACAGATGGTCATTGTAAGTCCTTTCCAACCGAAATAGTCATTCTATTAACAATATAGATTAATTTCAGGTATAGTAAGAGAATTCAGTGTTTTGCAATTATTTCCAGTATTGACTGGAAGATTAATTGTGAGAGTAATATGTATTACCTCCAAGAACAATTTTATTGTTGCTACTACAGCTAGTGAAGAAGCTGAACGAACAAATGGATTTAACTAAATAAATTTGATTTCTATAATGGAACATTTTAAAGTAAACAGAATAGTCATCTGCATTGCATATCTTTGTTTTTATGCCCTTTAATACAACTTTAAAGCAATTTTCCAGGTAGTACTCTCTTTACAGATACCATTACTTAAAAGTTACCAGTTTTAGAATTGCCATATAACAGCTTATATTTCCACAATATCTAGCTAAAATTTTATTCTGCTATTTCAGAGAGAACTCACTATAATAACTGTTTCTCTATATTCTCAAATTTTCTGTTTATTTGTACAAATGGAATGCTGGCTTTTATAAGAGATCTAGTGCTAAGTACTTTTAGTACATTGCCAGACATTCCAAGATACATGCCTTTCTCTGGAAGAACTGCAAGTGGAAAGACTTATCTATCAGTCAGAAAGAACAGCATCGGAACTGAGTGGGAGAGAGGTGGAAAGACCTATCCATCAGTCAGAACAGCATCAAAACTGAGTGGGGAGAGAAAAGCACAGGAACACATACAGCCAAGCATAACAAAAGTAATTGCTGCTATATGAGTATTTTCACAAGTGTTAAATTTCTAAAGGACCCCAATCAAATCTCTTATCTTATTCATAATTAGTTTTTATAAATTACTATCATAATTTATTTGGAAGAACTGAGAATAAACCTTTTACAGTTTTTCTCCGTCAGGATGAAGACACACAAACAAAAGGATGAAGCATTGTTGCTGGTTGCATTTTAACGTTACCATCAACAAAATTAACTGTACTGTTTATTGGCATAGAGAAAATATCCTGTGTATGTTCCCTTAACTAAAAATGGAAAAATTCAGTTAATATAATAATACAGATAGGATGACCCAGTTGCATTTCTCATTGTCTGCAACATGAGTAATGATGGCAAACAGATAAAGCATTTTAAATAAGTCACTCTAACAATGAAGTCACAGCTGTATTATTCATAAAGATTACAGAAACCGAGAAACGGTTACATCAACATGATGTTGGAATTTTTTATTATTGTTTTTACGAATAGTGTGTGCATCTCTACTCACTAGTACATGTTGGATTATGCAGAATGATCAAACAAGGGTAGGAGGAATCAACTGGAAAAGGCAAAGCAATTATCCAAATAAGAAACCAGCAGAATACTTTCAGCTAGATCAGTAATTACATGCCTCGCAACAATAAAGATATTCAGATCTTATGTGAAAAACAAAGAGAGACTATTATCAGTTTAACAGTCACTGCAGCAAATGACAGAGTGAAAAGGATGTTTGCAATGCAAGGCCATAGAGTTTTCATAACAGAAAACTAGTCTCCTAGTTTCATGCTTATAGTCCCCAATTTTATGAGAGCTTGGAATAAGGTTATTTACCTGCACAGCGAAGTTTAAGCTTAATAAAACACCACATACACAGGAGTGTTTTAATACAGTTTACCAAAAATTTTGCTTTGCTCAGTGTTTAATATCTCCCTTTGGCACATAGCAAATAACTACCACAAGAAGTGATGTAATGCAACTGAAAACTTGTTTTGTCAGTGGCTTCTAGAAGAGGCCTTTATGTGTCAAATACCAGGATCCCTCAGATCAACAAAGTTAATCAGTTCAGTGACTGCTGCTGCTATATCCCCAACATCTACTGGAAAAGGTGAGACTTTCATTCATAATAAAGTGCAATAAATAAAGGTGCTACTTGAAGAAAGTCTAAATACAGTTCATGTGATACCTTCCATCATTCAAAGTATTTTTTGTTAGTTATCCACACTTACAGAACTATTACTACAAAAACCACTGAACATACAGAAAGTAAATACTTTCACAGATATCTGAAATGATCCTTTATATAAGATGCTATATAGAAAGCCAATCCCCCAATACTATAAAGAGTATTTCCAAGTTTTTGCAACATGGATGTTGGTAATATTAAGGATAAGGTATAAGGCTGTCCTTCAATTAATACTGGACTTCAGGAAATGTTGTGAAGTCTCTGCTGTCTTAAGCAGCCTTGGTCATTTTGTTGTCATACAACAAAAGCTATTTTCTCACATTTTAACTAGTCATGCAATTCTCAGAAACTGAGGTCCACACAGGTATTTACTGGAACAGTGTTAGTTTCTTGAATTGTTTCCAATAAAACAGTGTCTCCAAACATGTCAAGTAATTTTATAAAAACTAAATTTAGCTGACATAATATAAACTAAAAAAAAAAAAAAATTACAATACATTAAAATCCATAAACTGTGATGGGGGGACGATCAAAATTTGAACATTCTTTAAGGCTGTGTCTAATAACACTTTTTCAACTAGGAGAACAAAGAGCATGTTGCATTACTTTACAAATTTAAATAAAACGCAGATAAAGAAATCAGTCCATTCTAAGCACTGAAAAATCATTTACTCTACTAACCTGTCTTAAGTTTCTTCATATTTCATAGTTTCCTTGTAATTGATTTAAAATGGCTTGTGATAGTTAAATAATACTCTTTGTCAGCCATGTTCAAAAAGTTACAATAAACTAATGTTAAGAAAGTAAAAGCTTTAATCATAACCAGAATCACTGGACAGGTAAAAACAAATTATTGTTAAGAGAAAAGAAAATGCATATGCACTATAACTAAAGTCAATAAATCAAAAGTAGTGATCAGATGAGCAAGGACATAAACTGCAGATCATTACCTCTCAAAAATTTAATAAAAATAATTTTTTTTCAAAGAAATCGCAACATGCAAAAATGGCAATGGAAACAAAGCAATATCTGACTTCTATTTCATGGTTCACTTCTGACACCAAGGCCAACAACTGCCATCATACTGTCTACAACAATAACCTTCTGTTACATACAGTTTAACATCTTCTGCTCCTCCTTCTACCTAATCACCATTTCCAAAGCCACCTGCTACAAAATAGGCTGTCTTACTGGCTGCCAGAAACCTCTAAAGCTGCCTTCTGTGTGCTCTTAGCTCCATTCTTTGGTACGAGAGCGCCATGGGATTCATACATATAGGAGAAGTTCAGATTTGCATTTTAAATTCACAACAGCTTAATGGAATTATTGCAGGTAAGGGTCTTCATAATTTATAGGGGGTGTAGCTTCCTTTGACAGATTTAATATACATGTAATTTTTCTACCTATCAGTCAATGTGATAACTAAACTATACGGATTTGTTTCCTTTTTCCTGATGGCTACCAGGTTTCTTCCCCTCTAACTCCAAATTTAATCCTGGAAGTACTGTCTTATAGTACAAGCTGACTTTGTTAATAAAACAAGTCTGTAAAGCAACAAACTTTGTAGTCTTGTTGACTTCGTGTAGTAGTTCAGGATAAAAAATTTATCCATATACAACTGACAATTGTGGTGTGGGTAATAATTCTGTTTTAATGTATAACTTACAGAGTACATGCAAAACAAAGTATCACCCCATCAAAAGATGCAGAAGACAATAAATAACATTAAAAGGACCCTAAAACTTAAACTATATAAATGAAATTTTCGTAACTAAAATCTCAACCTGTGGTAGGCAAAAGTGTGCCTTGGCCAGGTGAAGGAATCTCCTTTGCTAGACAGAACTCACTGGGAAGCAGACAACTCAAATTAGGCAAGTATAGCTTGCAAGTATTTTATTTAATATTTATCCCCTTCCCCAGCCCACCCCAGGGAACAGCTAATTCATTACTGAAAACGCAGAACCAGGCCTGAAAGGCTCCACATTTTGCAGAGTTATTCCAGTATCACTCTCTGTTACCCACCAAAACCCTAACATTGTTACATAGTATGATGTTATGACAAACTATGATACACTCAAAGTTTTTTTAAATATTGCTTGATCTTCACACACATTTAAAAAACTGCAAAAGTGGTACAAAACTATGTATACATGACTTATCAAAATAGTTCATATTTTCAATGAGATTAAAATAAAACTATGTTGTTCACTGCTTAATCATTGTTGGCTGAAATGGAAAGTTTACTAATAATAGCCTTCCACAATGCACAGCTCAGGGCTTGAAATCAAACTAGCTTGAGCAGAAAATGCATTCTGCCCTTTGGGGAGAAAGAGTCACTTTACAATGACCCATCTGGCAATTTCACAAGCAAGGTCCATCTCTCTTCAATTCAAGAATGACCGCAACTGTAGAAAGCATTGGGGAATTTCTGGTTTTAAAAAGTGAACATGAGGATATAAAGTGAATTTGAAAAAAAATCTAGACCAAAACAACTCAGATTTCCTACTGTATTTAAACAAACAACCCTGGAAAATGGCATTTATAAGTATACATGATTATGTCAACATTAGCAGGTAGTGTAGCACAACAGAAACAAGTTTGTAGGGCAACAAACTTTGTAGTCTTGTTGACTTTGTGTAGTAGTTCAGGATAAAAACTTCATCCATATACAACTGACAATTCTGGTGTTGGTAATAGTTCTGTTTTAACGTGTAACTTATTGATACTGGGGATGTGCCTATAGTCCTACCATTCTGAAGGAGATCTTAGGACTAGCTTTACTCTCAGTTCAGTTTACACGGCCTGACAGTAGTCTGTGAGGCAAATCAGTTAGGTGGAGACAATGGGGAGTTTCTTCAGAACTGCACTCTTGGTCTGAATGCTAAGGTAGTTCACTCAAGCAGTTCATTCACACACACGTATACTTTCAGAAAAAATGCAGCAGAGTTGTGAAGTAATGTTGGATTATACCACTATAACCTTGGAAATGGAGTGTCTTTTCATTGCAGCTAGTTATTTAAGAAATTTCTGAAACAACCCCGTCATTTCAAACCAAATGATTCTCCTAAAAAGTATTAAAACTTTTTTTTAAAAAAAAACAACTTGCTTTAAAATACTGAATTGCTCATGGAATTGAACACTGATAACCTAGTAGTTCTAAAAATGATTAATGAGAGTTGGAACTGGAAAACTGGTATTCAACATACTATGCATTATCAATTTTAAGGACACGTTGTGTAATCTACACAGTAATCACTGCACTTCCTAAAGGCTGTTTAACCTTATTTTTAAATATTGTCCTTTTAAACTGGAAGCTTTATAAGGTAAAGCTAATAGAATGGGTTATGAAACTTAAATGTATCTATGAGGTATTATTACATGATACATTAATTTCTGTCTTTTGATCTGCCTATTTCATTACATTAATATCCACACTTCATCACAAAACTCAACTGCGGCTCTTCAAGAACTCACATGCCTTGCTAGGGGCAGTCAGAAATCACCTTATATGGCTTTGCTACTCAGACATAATATAAAAAGTATGATTCATTTCCAGCTGTATTGATTAGCCTGCAGGCCTGTCAAAATGCTTACATTCAGGGAGATATACTGTACTCACAAAGCAGGCAGAACTAACTCCCACAGCAGAGATTATTTTTCTTTTTCCTCCCTCATATTTTTGTAAACTTACATTGTCTAACTTAAATTCTCTAAGCAGCTACAATAACCGTCTGATTTTCCCTAACTCTGTGTTCTACAGTTCATGTACATTGCTCAATAAATGCCACCACAATCTCTGCCCTTCCTTCAACTAAGGCCCTAACACTTTTCTTACCCAGCTACCTTGTTTTATGACTACCGATTTCTGAAACGCTTAGCATTTCTTTCAGATTTTGTGGAAGCTGGCTACAAGATTCAACAGACATTAGTACAAACAGATATAGAGAAGATAGTTTCCTGCTGGAGGAAGTTACAGCCACATTTTAATACAGTAGGGCTTTACAAGACTGCAGAAACACCTACAACCAAATTCACCTTGTCGTTCTCATACCGTCCTCCTGACTCAGCCATCACAACACGGAATCTATTGATTTGGAGCTCACTTAAGCTCAGAGAAAAGACATTGCTCCACAGCAATGTCATTGATAGTGTAGTCAATTTCAACTAAACAAAAATGTATCTGTTGTAGGTACTAGCAATTCTTTTAGCCATTTTTTTATTTCATTGGAGATTTTTCCCAACAATTCAAAGACGTTGTTCTAAATCTACACAGTGTAGTATATTAATGAATCTAGTATGGTAAGAATTTGCAGGTTTTGTTCACATTAAGTAATGCACACCAAAGAAGCAAGTGTAATATTAATTTTCATTTTACCATTGACCACCTAATGAAATTTACATAGGTAAATACAATTCTTTTTAAAATATACAAAAATCCCAACTAAATTGGTCTTTAAAATTTTAGATGAAAAATAACCTACTAACGATTTAAATTTATGAAAGAATGACCACTAAAAGCAGCATTTAGTTAATTCCACACTTGACAACTAACACTAGCACTTCAATTAGTCACATGAGGGTCAACACATTTTAAAAAAATCCTCTAGAAAGCAGGCAGATACAGCAACCACTTTACAGCTAGGAGAGAAAAAAAACCCAAAAAACAAAAAAACCCACCACAATGAAATAAATGCTGTATTGAGATCACAGTTTTGGGAGGCCAGACCTGTGCTTTGATTATGTGGACACATTACCTCCACATTGGGCATATATTATCCCCTTATTATAGGCAGACAGTTTATTTGAATAATTGAGACAGATGGAAGCAGCAGCTATAGTTAAGTCTCGCTGCTTTTTTAACTATATGCATTCCCAATAGCAATTAGACAGCATGTTACTTCTTATTAACAAAATAACTTTAATGATTTAATTTTAATCTGAATTTCATTTTAATTGCAGTGCAACCCTAATTATGGAGCTACTAAAATAAAGAAGTTCCAGACTGAAAAAGAACCTTCTTAATTAATTTGGTTTAGTAGTTATACAAAATCAGAGTGCTAATGAGAAAGATTTACACAAAGATCATCTCTGAGGTGAATCCTGATGCTGTTTCTCCACAGCAAATTAACTGTTCACGTGGAGAATAAATCTGGAAATTTGACCCTAAGCATGACAAAGTTCTGCTCTTCCAAGACTGTTGGTCCTCATAGGGCTGAACTTGTCCAGCAATTTAAATTGCTGTGGTTGATAATTACTGTAACATTTTCAAATCTGAATTTCTCCAACTTCCAAATTCCAGACATCCAATATTCCCACCAAAAAGAAATAGTATTCAGATAGAGATTTGTTAGCAAAATACTGAGAGTTCAGTATTGTACAGATCAGAGTATACTATAACAAATTTATACTTGCTAAGGGCAAAAAAAACCCTCAGCTTGCTTTGTTTATGTCAAAGCACCAAACTACTTTTACAGTAATAGTAGGAGACATCGATCCAGTTAGATGAAGTTTCAATTGCTGAAGCAGGAAGCAACAGCCCTTTTTCAGAAACAGGAATGCTGTGTGTCCTCGTGTATCTGCAGTTGTGCATAATAAAAAGGAACAGCAATGCATTGTAAAAACGTGGAAGTACACAGATGTCATCTGCATATTTCTTACAAAACATTTTGGATTTGAAGTTTTGTTTTTATTGCAAAAGCAGAATTCAAGGTATAAAAACTTTATACATATACAATGGAAACTCTACAATACATTATGGGCAAAGATGCAATAAAAAGAATTGTTACCTTGGGTTTGGTTCTCTCTGATTTGTTATGTGGCAAAAATTCAAGTGCCTTAGTGAAAATCTATTACACCAACACCATTAATTTACTAACTAAACTTATCTTCTCCCCTAGTCCCACTCCCTGAGTTGACTAGTTAATTTCACAAGATTTCTTGCTATAATCCCAAATTACTGGCCTGCCTTTTCTCACTTCTTTTTTTTTTTTTAAAAAAAAACACCACAGAATAGACAGAATAAATGCTCTGCACTGGAACAACACCCAGTGAACAGACTTAAAATTCCCTAGCTCAATCTTTTCCAAGCAGAGTAACAAACTCTAAAGCCTTTCTTCTTTTTGAAACTGAGCTTTACATAAGCAGAAAAAGTTACACAACATCTTACAAGCATTAAAGGAGGAGTTGGTAGCCATCTTCTCTGATGGCTGCTAGCACTAAGAGAAATTAAACTGGACGTCATAAATTACAAATTCATTTTATGATACAATGAACACATTGTAAATAAACAGCCAGAAGACAAGCACCTGAAGACAATACAATTCTGAAATCCAAGGGCATTGTCTCCCTGTCAGAAAAGCAATATTACAGCAGTACTAACTGATTTAGGGTATAATTTTTGAGTTTAATTTCTTTCACTGACACCTCAAACTGCGCATAATTTTATAGCTATTTTTTAAATGAGAACAAAAAAAACAACCACACCCCAGAAGTCACAAAACCACAACACAGTCAGAAGATCATTATTTTAGGTTTCTATGAGCTATTAAGTAGTAGTTTGCTCTTTGTGTAGGACTGAGGCTTAAAACACAAAACCAACGATGTCATAAGTGTTTTCTGCTTAATCCATCAGAAGCTACACAGGTAAATGAAACTTTCACAATATCATCAAGAAGCATTTAAAATGTAATCCTGAAAAGCAAATTCCTAAAATAAACTAAAAGATTTAATTTAAAGCAAGATTTAAAAAGTGATTTAGCTGAGAAGTCCATCATACATATACATGATAAACACGGCATAGAAAAAAACAGTAAGACAGAAGTTCCAATTCTGTATCTTATTCAAAAATACTGTTCCTGCTCCCTAGTTCTTACCCCTGAACTCTGTCAGAATTCTGCCTTCCATTCCACCAGGGAATACTGTGGATAAGGTGTGGATTGTGATGGTATGGCATGTGTACCAACAGAAAAAAGATTTGGCATTATGAGATATCATGCTCCTGTAAGAGTCAGCCTGAAAAGAAATCCTACCTAATTATGTTGAAGGTAGGTGTGATTTTTTTTACATCACTGGCTTTACAGACAGGGAAAAAAACAGATCTGTCTCAGATCTTCAGTAAAGCAAATGATGTGGCTTCACACAAAATTCATGAAGTGGGAAACGAGGAGTGCGTAAGAATTTACACAGTGGGAAAAGGACAAACTAACAGATGCATCAAAAAGGTCTTAAAACAAGAAACTTCATGCTACATGCGGATTGAGTAGTGCCATGTGAGTCAGTCTTCAATTATATTCAGTATTATCAGTTCTTTTGTGATCAGTCAAGACTGATTCACTTTCATGCCAGAACTTCCCAGAAGAAGTATTTCCAATAGATACATAAGTACTGTTTACTGTACAAATTTTACAAATGCTCAGTGAAACCCTGCAAAAAGAGTACAGATAAGGTCACATACATTAGCATAGGTGTAGTTTAACTTCAGTGATTATAGAGAATAATCTGAGATGACAGCTGCAAGAAAGAACAGTCACTTTCTAAGACAAGATTAAAAGATCTAGTTCTACAGTCTTACAAAAAGACCAAGAACATGTAAGACTGCCTAACAAATGTGTATACTACAGTGACTGAAAACAGACAGAACGATCACCTGAGAGGAAAAGACAACACACATATTATCTAGTATAGGGCTGGAAATTATCAGGCTTTGACCAGTCAGAGAAATTAGGTTTTGAAACAGCTCTCCAGTACTGGTATGATTAAAACAAACAAACAAACAAATCTGCCCAAACACAAATTTTCCCAATTTTGAAACAGAGCTTGATCAGCTTTTGAAACAGTAACATAAGAAGTCTTTTCCCTTACATGAAAGCCATTTTCTTCTTGCTTTAAGGATACATAAAGTACGTATGCCGATTTGTTGAAACAAATCTAAATATCAAATTTGACATAATTCCAATGGAATTATCTGGTTATTCACTTTTATAAAAGATATATTTGGCTATCTAGGAGCTTATTTTGTATGTTGCTTAGAGACTCTAGCTGTTAATACTGCTGACTTGTGGCTTCCCAAGTAAGAAGCCAGATTATCTGAAAGTATCATATTCCAAGGTATCAGGCTACAGTTTTTAGTAAGTATAACTTCCAAGTTTTCCAGTACTAGCATAGCTAACCAGGCAAGCTGCCCTGGAAGATTTGAGTTCCACACGGATTTTGTTTAGAGGCTTTTACTACAAAATACAGGAACAGGAAATTGAGATGCAGGAGAAGAAAAAAAAAACAAAAAACAAAACAAACCCAATTTTCAACATTGATATACCTTATGTGAAATTGAGCTATTTTTATATTGATTGATATTAGTATCAAAAACTTCTGGGTACATACTACCCATTTCAGCAGGCGCATGGGAATCTGATGTAGACTTTTTCTCTCCTGGGACTGCACTATCCTGAATGTTTAATGTGTACTGTCATTAAATGTGTACTGCATTATTTTTTTTCAATTTTGGTCAATTTCAATACATCCATTATTTGGTACGTAGTGTAGTAGCTTCTTCATGAATATGCATTAGAGGAAATTGTCAAAGTATTCTATTTGCATTCCTCCAGAGTTAGAAGAGTCAAAATAAAAGAGATTCTGGATTTGGTATGCACATTGTTTCCCTTTTTACAAAACCTTAACTGGCAGTCAGGGAAAATAAAAAGGCATAGTCCAAGCAAATGAGATGTGAAATTATAAAACAGTAGATGAAAAGGCAGTACATTTCAACACATGCATATACCTGAAGGCCAACCACCAAATAACTTCAAAGTGCAGTAATCCCCCAGAAATGCATTGCTTCCAGTGTCTTATTGTCATTACAAAACGAAAATAATATTTTTAAAGGAGGTTTATACCTGTAAGGTCTTTTAGTTATTAATGCAGGTACATCAATGACAGCTACTTTAAAGCTCCATTGGCACCAAGTGATCTGAAGCCATCACAAAACAAATTAAAATTGAATAAAAAAATGCATTTACAATTGTTACTGTGACATTACAAGTGGAAAATGTTCCCACACTACTTGATAATCATTACACATACTACTAAAAACTAGTATTAGATATACTTTATTATATTGAGGTTTTGCTTTATGAGACCTAAAGGGTATGATTTCCCTCTATTCAACTGTGAAGCTATAAATATTTTCAAAACATGTAAGGCTTGTTTTCCCCCCTAAAACTGCAGTCTGTTTGGCATCTCTGTTAAATTTTATTCTGTTCCAGATCAATTTTAAAGTCATAAAAATTTATCATTTTTTGATTAAAATACAGTTTTGTTTGTACATTTCCAGTCAACTAAGCTGCCTTTCAGACTACAACCTTCCAAAGCAGAAAACCAACCTTCAAATGTGCCTAGCACAGCAAAAATCTAATCAAGTACTTGTCAGTGCTGTTAAGAGTGCATACTCAATATTTCACTGTTTAAATAAATAAAAAAAAGGGAAAACAAAAAACACCACAAAAACTTTTTCCTAAGTGCATATGACCATCCAATTTTGTCCTTCATTCCATCTCACAGAAAATTAATATACTGAATAGACTAGATGCACAAATACATAGGCCATTAGAACAAATGGTGAATGGACTGAATTTTCCTTTGAAGTTATTCCTTCCTTTCACAAATAACTGACTCTACAATACGAAAGAATTTAAAGAGGAAGTAATTTTAAAGTTTTCACACTTACTTCTCTGAAATCTTGTTGGGTTTTTATACCAAAATTACAGAGAATTACTGAATAGCAACAATTAAACAATAACATATTTTATGACTATTGAGATTCAGTCAACCTAAAACTTTAAAAGTCACAATTTACTCTTCCACTAATAATATTCTACACACAATATAAAGGAAGTGGCAAAAGAGAATTAAAAAAACAAAGCAAACCACAGCAACCCAGTAACTCACCCGCAAGGCTTCAATTACAAGGTCTCGTGCTTCCAGTTCTCCTTCCATTATACTCAAAAGCATTCGCAGTTCTGGCTTGCTCAAGTTATCCACATCAAACTCTCTCTTCTGTAAGAAATAAAAGACTGATGAACACACTGACTGACTGCACCAGTTACTATAAATCTGAAACATAAACATATCGGCATCCTAATTGTGGGCTCCTCAAACACCTGTAACTGTCAAAAGTTGAGGTGGCTTTTTTTGTAGTATATAAAGTCAAAATTAATAGCAAATACTCTGATTCTTTTTCTTTATAGTGGAGGAATTCCAGTATGACACTGTTCCAAATCCTACACTGTTGCAAGGAACTAATTCTGCAAAGTCTTGTAAATGGTAAGGGTGAAATGGTAAAGAAAATAACTTTGTGACTAACAGCAGCCTTGCAGAGACCAAAACAAATTCAGCAGACCTGAAATAGCACATCAGGGATGCAGGCAAGAGAAGATGAAAGAACCTAAACCATAGCACACCTAATCCAGTGTAACCTGTGCCTCGCTTGCAAACTACTACCAAGTCATCACAGTATACCAAGCTGAATATGAATTTCTGAAGCTCATGAAAAGACATGAAATCTTATCTGTATGCTTTATTTGCCATCTCATTTGTTTGGTTGAAGGGTATGGTTCAGGTTTAAGAGGCGCTGACAAACAACAGTTCATAGCAACAGTATCTTCTCATGCCAGTTACCACAGTTAGTGTAAGTCTGACTTACACCCCTAGAAAGACAGGAGAAGAAGTTTATACTGACAAATAAGATCGCTACGCATAGGCATTAACATGGTTTGCTGTGAATATCAGTATGGCTTCTGTAAAACCAAATCCTCCTCACAAACTGCTACAGTTCTGTAACAATGTCAATAGACACATGGGTAAAGAGGATCCACTGGACACTAATATACTTAGATTTTCCAGAAGTTTTGGACAAGGTTCTATATCAAGCATTATTACAGAAACTCCCACCCAACAGTATTGGATGACAGGACACTTCATGGATAGGAAGCAAACACTATGGGTAACAATTGCTTTTCAAAATGGAGACAGGTAAGCAGTGGGACAATTCTGGGACCAGCTTTATTCAACTTCTTCATCAATAACCTGGAAAAAGGACACAGAAGTGGCAGGGACATCTACCTCATGTGGGTGTTGGTACATAATTCCTTACTCATAAGGTTAATTTCCTCATTTTGCCACTACATAAACCCCTGGTAAACCCACATCTCAAGTACTGCATTAAGTCCTCATCTAAAAGTATAGAATTGGCCAAATAAAAGGATGAACAGAGGAGTAACTACTATATAAGGAAAGACAACAAGCTGGAAGTCTTGATTTTGGAGGTGGGGCAGCAGGAATGTTATTAATATTTACAAAATCACAAAGGTAGTAGATAAGATTAATATGAATCTCTTGTTCACCAATATCCACAATGGTAACACGAGTAGACAGTGAAATTAGAAGGGGATCACTTTAACGGAGAGAAAACTATGTATCTTCCATGTGCAAGATTCAGCTGACCGGCTTGATTTCCAATACGCTTAAGGGAAATATTAAGAGTCCTTGCTATGATATGGATGTGTCCATCCTAGCAGACACTCATCTATCTTCAGTATGAAGTAATCAGTTGCCAAATTATCTGAACTGTGTATCTGGATATACTGCCTGTTTTCCCTGAAGGATGTAAAAATCTAAGGGTTCAGCTACCCAGGAGCTTAACTTCCATCACAGGAAAATCCAAGAAAAATTAAAGCAAGTACGACTTTTGTTTTCTCAAGGCAAGAAGAAGGCAAAACAGTTGTTCTTCCCTCAGGCTAGAAGACCATAGATTAAAACTACCCAAAAGCTGTAACTGTATTATATTTACTCTGTGTTCCATTTCTTCTTCGTAGTTAAAACACACAAGGGTGCACAAATGGCTAGCGAGAACTGTATGCCAGAAATGTAGCTATTTGCATTCAGTGTGCATTGGATTGTTTCTTCGTTAATGTGTGCAATATGGATCAACAAGAGAAGCAATGATTTCTATTAAGTCTAACTGTTCCAGGGACAGGGCTATCCACTCTAACCAGTATTACTAGACTGAACAACAGTTGTCCTGTATTTTTGTTGCCTGTGTCAGTTGTTTCTGTAATCCAAAATATACTTCTTACCCTCCATGCCAATGGATCAAGAAAAGCAAGTTTTTCTGAAGGCTTTTTCCCAACATATGCTGCAGCAGCCTCTCACAGCACTCTTCACAATTCTAGAGTCCTCACCAGTCTACAGACATGTATAAAGTTACTAAATGTATACAGTTCCTCATGTAAACTAATATCTGTAGACTAGATTTTACCTTATAGGCTGCAGCAGATTTCACTCTCAGCACTTCTAACTACTAAATTCAATTCAGATAGCAGGACCTACTTATCCACCCTCCTTCTTCTATGAATCACTTTATACTACCTAATAGCTCAAGGACAGCAACTGATTTATTCATATAACTTCCTTTGTAACAGAGAAAAACTGTCTCCATTTTTCAGATGGAAAATTGATGCAGAGGTATTTTTTTCCAAACAACACAGAAAGCAAGTATTCAGTAACAGACTTTTAAGTCTCTATTCAGTGGTTTGACCATTTCATATATATATATAAATATATATATATATTTCATATATATATATATAACCATAACATTATCTTCCCTTTCTAAAATATTTTTACATCTGACAGAAAAGGCACCCAAGGTTCCTGATAGAGGGGCAAAGTTAAGAGTGGCATCCACAGAAGTACAGTGCAAGAAATATGATCCTACTCTTTTCTCCAAGTCAGTAAATTCAGCTTATCAGGAGGTATAACACAGGGCAGCTCTCTGTCAAAAGACTGACTAAACATGACAGGTGAAACTTTACATTTCCGCAGTCTTCCACAAGTCATAAATGAAAACATTCTTTTACATTCTTAACAAACCAGAGGCATTCTTCAACATATGTGATGCAGTGATAAGCTTTTCTAACCAAGCGCCTGATCAAGCAATTAAAGTTAATTTTGCTCAAGTACCCACCCTGAACTAGAACATATGAAGACAGCAATAAAAATTATTCAAATGTGCGCTCTGTTAATTTATAGTTAGATATAAACACACAAAAATGTTAATAGAAAGACATACCAACAAGATATGCAACTTAGTTGTTGCATTTTTAATTTTAAAAACTTACAATAAGAACTCGCAAAACTACTTCATATACGAACAGTTCTAGCATAGCAGACTAAAAAGCCACTGAGCTGAGCATCCTGTCTCCAAAAGCAGCAATAATGGGTACCTTGAAATCAGTACCAGAGCAAGACAAGCACATAATGATACTTCCCAGAAATACACCCCCAGCTTCCAGCAATTTTCAGCTTATGCACCTTCTGAGGCAGAAATTGCGATCTGGCAGCCTTTGGCTGATGTACCTGTTGTGAATTTGCCCCATTGCTTTTTGAATCTCTATGTAATTTTAGCATCCACAACATTCTACAGCACAACTACATATTTTATGAAGAACCACCACCTTTGCAGTCAGTCTGCCATCAGCCACTTTTGCTTGATGCCTTCTAATTTATTAAGCACAGAAGACATGATCTATTATTACCCACACTCTCCATGCTACCCATTATCAGAAAAGTCCTCACATACACAGAAAGAACAAAATTTCCCCAAAAGGATGTCCAAAATCAACCAGAAAAGACACATAAACAGAAAAAGTTAAATAAAGAATTTAAGAGCTCTCCAGGATGAAAGAAAAGAAAAATAATTTTAAAGTTTGTTTGGGTTTTTTTTTTAATGAATAATTTTATGCCTACTGAGGTTTTCTTATCACAACTTTCTCCAATAAATTCCGAAACTGGAATGACCACATTTTTCCATACTTTAAGGACATCTTAGATTTCTTCATTATGGATAAGCAACCTTGAATCCCTGCACACAGGGTAGTTGAAAAAGCTACCACACCTTCTCTGCATGCACATCTCTTAATCAGCACTTACGGAGCTACAATGTAGCTTAGCCTAACTGGACCAAAATACATAGTTTAAAGTTTTAATATATCCTCAAAAATAGTTTTAAAATATTTTTCAGATTTGAGTAAATAAAGCATATGATAATCTAAAACTATTCTTCCTCTTAAACGCTCCCTGCCATCTCCTGGGGGTCAAAATGTCAGTCATGGCAGGCTTGCCTGAAGTACTTAGGCAAACAGTGCTCTATCTGAACAAGTCATGGAGAAAACTGTTGTTTAGATCTAGAAAAGTAATCTTCCTAACATCTTGCAGGGGAGCTGTAAGTCTTAGAACTCCAGAAAATAAAGACTATATTAGTAGCTCATGGCTTATATGTCATCTGGGGTTTAGCTACAATACCTGTGGTAGAGTGCCAAGCTGTAACAATTTAACCAACAATTTAACAACTATGTAACCAAGCCATCCATTATATTGGTTTTATAACAGAGACACCGGAATATGTTGCCCCAGGGTGACATTGGCATACACAACCAAAACACAAGAGAATTTTTTTCTCTACCTCTTTTGGATTTTAAAATGTCTGGTTTATTTGATTTATAAGAATAAAGTGCCTGAAAAAGACTACTGCTCCAGTCCTCCATGTCTCTAAAACTCCATGCTATTTTTCAGATCAGTTTTGTAAGCGGTGTGTGTTGCCTGGCAGCAAGTGCACTGACAATAGAACAAACAGCTAATTAGCCAAAACTCATTCAACTACCTGTGTATGCATCACAAAAAGATAACCTGCATTGCTAAAGGTTAAAAGAAGATCTACGATGAACCAAAGAGAAGACAAAAGCATGTTTTCTGAACAAGGGAACAACTTAGGACAGCAGCCATCAAACTGGACAGGCTTCTCCCAACTCCATTGTCTCTGGAAAAGATGGAAAGAGGATGAAATTGGAAGGTCACCAAGAGGCACGTGAACAGAAGGGGTTCCTTCCCACATCCATAGCTATTTAAAGCAGATGGTAAAAGTCTTTAGAGTTAGATTTATCCCATCACCCCAACCCTCACAAAAATTGTTGCAGGGGATTGGCAGTGCCAGTAGTTTGGTTTTGCTGACCTATCCCAGTTGATAGTACTGGCAACTTCAGGAGCTAAAAGTGCTAAAAGCCACTGTTACAGTAAACTCTGCTGCCTTCAGCAGAAGCCTGAATAGGTAAAGTATAAAAGCCACAGCTTTGTACTTCCCCTAAGCAGAACAGAAGCAAAAAACTGAGTTAGCTGTGGATTAATCACAGATGATCATGGGAAACATGCCCCTTGCTGCTCAGAAAGCAGCTACATAGCCTTTTTAAAGGTGGAACTGGATAATAACCCAGGACTTGGGAAAGAAACCTGTGGAGCGTAACTGAGGGCTGAAGTGGAAAGACAGTGAGGGAGAAGTACAAAAATGTTGTACAGGAAAACACACAGGAAAAAGCTGTCAAAAAAAAAAAAAAGAATCCTTTCAGAAGACAACGGAAATGTACATATCTATATTTGTTACATATCTTGTATTGAAGTCTAGTAAATACACACAAGAATCCTATTGAGGATTCACAAAGAAGACTTCCAAGTGAGGTTCTAAAAAAATTTTTATTTTTTACTTATTAGGCTATGCAAAGAAAACTTTTAATATCATGATGGCCTCACATCTGTCAGACCCATAAAACAACTGCACCTGGGAAACACAACCCTGATTCATACATTTTACAACATCAGTTATGTCCCTCCAGGTACAATTCATCTAACCAAGTAGAAAGATCTGGTTTGACTATGTATTTAGTTGCCTACATAGAAGTATCTAGTGCAATTTGAAATGTCTGGGGAGTCAGAGGTATCTTTTTGGGAAAGGTAGATATGATATAAGACTTAGAAGAATCATCCATGCCATCTGGACTGGTAACAGAAGGCCAGCTGGAATAACCCTGAGTATCACATATGGACCACTAAAGGAAGCCCTCAAGATTAAGACACCCAAAGGTAGGTGTGAGCTATCTATGCTAGGTACCTAATGTCCCTTTATTTTCAACAAAGAACTGATTAGCCTAGGTGAAACAGCCAAGACAACTATTCAGCTAATCAGCCACCAGAACTATTTGCTTATGGCTCCACTGACTGTAAGAGGATATTAAACACTGTGCATACCTGCAGATACCCAAATGTGTCTTGAACCCCATCCATACCTTCAAGAGTCAGTGGCCTGTCACTTCATTCAGAAACAGAAAAGCTCACAAACCTGTTTCTAAAACAGGTTAGTTATTCCTTCTAACCAATCACTTCACCAACTATAAAAGGAAGTTCCAAGACCTAGCTCAACATAAACATGGGTATGCAGTCAAATCCTAACCCTTTTCTAATAAAGAAAGTTCTGCAAACAGACAGAGTATTAAAAGCAATGGTTACTTCACCATACAGTATTCATGAATACTTTAGGGAACATGAAAATTTATTGCTTTGGCTGTGGAAGGCTTGTTCTTTAGTCTGAAACCAGGGTAAGAGTCTGTGACTTCATGCTTCTCCATTTTATCTGATGCAAAAATGCATGTCTGTTTCCCAACCCATCCAAGATGAAATGAAGAAGTAAGATGTGACCTATAGGAATGTTTTTAGCAACAGAAACAAATATGAAGGCAGAAAAGTATCATTAAAGGACAATCAATGCTGTGGAATTTGCTCCTCAACTAAGACCAAGTATCTTGCTGAAGAGAGTATCATCTGATGCTAACATCCAGGACTTATATAAAATTCCATACAATCATATTTGAGGGATCATGAGGAGACTGTACACACATTTAATTATGCCTATCCATTAACTCAATTACTCTTACTAGATTGTTCACATGAAGTTACCTGCTTATTCTGCCCTCTTCCCCAAGCACAGCTCCCTTGCTTTCTGGATTTTTCAAAGGTTTTCTTTAAAAGGTATAGGGGAGGTTTTGTTTAGTTGCTGTGGCATTTTTTTTTTTTGGCTTGAGCTAACTGCAAAAACTTTTAACAGCTTCAACATTAACCATAAATATACTTCAAAATTGGGAAATGTATTTTGGAAACAAGAAAACCAGCCCCCAACCCCTCCAAAATTAGCAAGACATTGACCTTTACACATACCCAGATATTGTCATAGCTGTTAAAACATGTTTGCAATCTATTAACAGCCACAAAGGTACTTAGTCATTTTTTTATTTCAGTGCAAGTTAGGTAACTAAGTCTTATTTTTATGGATCTAGGCCCACAACCCTTCACTGTCTAATCTTTTAATTAAATTTAACAGGTAATTTCTATTCAGAAAGTTGCTTTCAGATAAGTCACTTCTAAGGCAAATAGTATAGGATTAGATCCAGATACAGGCACACATTGCTGAAGCTATCTTTAGAAGTTTTCCAGAAGCAATCTTTTAAGTCTTCTAGAATTTTACACCTTACCCTGTGCTACAATAGAACCAAAAATCAATGCCCAGGAGGCAGTACCTCTTCCTTAAGCCTACCCAACACCCTCCCATTTACACATTCAAGAATTAAACAGGTATTGTAAAACAACTGATCCTTTTCTTGGATAGGAATGGGTTCGGAAGCAGACCTCAAACTGTTGTCTTCCTGAGTACTTTCCCTCCCATCCCAATTTTCATCTCTATTCCTATCTTTGTATATCACCTTTGAGGCCAAAGCAATGCCAACACAGATGAAGTCAAAGTGGTTGGGAAAACAACAGGACGTACTGCATCCTACAGATTTGCACCTCCATGCCACTTTCACACATCCAGCTTACAGTATTGCCCCTCTGCAATTCACCCTCAATGACAGAGTGACAAGCCCACACTTAGAAGAGAAAGGAACATTTACAAGGCAGAGTACATTCAGTAGCCGCCTTTTCTCACCCCCCAGCACCTTCATGGAGTAGCAGGCACAGAAAAGGCAATGCTGTAGTTTGAATAGGAGGAAGAGAAACAGAAAGGTTTGAAGCACATCACTGCAAGGTGGATCAAGACCACTCTCACCACAGAGGTGCAGCAGGACTAAAACAGAAAAAACTGTCCTGTCTCTCCATCTCACTTCCATGTTGGAACACCACAACAGCATCATGCATCTGACTAGATGAAGATAATTCCTCTGGACAATCACGCTCCATGGAGAACTTGTATTCAGATGAGGACAGTGCTTGTTAATCTAAGTCCTTTTGCAAGTGGCCGTTCCCAGGATGTAATCCCTAATAAGTTACATAGTCTTTGCTTTTCAAGGGTTATGGTCTCATTTTCTGCTACTTGCAATATTTTTCAGGTAAGAATAACTCCAACTGATCTAAATCAGCCTGTGTAATTGATCTGATCAAAACATTATTTAGCATTTCAGTATATTGACCAGAATGGCAGTTCTACTACAAACATTCTTGCAGATCAATAGACAGCGAATATACCAAGCTGAGCATAAAATTGTACACAATGTCACCACAAAGTGTCATGGAATTTCTCTCCATTTCTCAATTTTTTTTGAATATTGACTTTTTTTCTGTAGTGTAACTTTTTTTGTACTGTTGTGTGACCCACAACAACACAGACTGATCCTTTTGGTTATGCACACAATTCTCAATGAAATTTTGACCAATGAACACAGCAGCAAAATCTCTCCTCACATCAGAGGAGTCAAGGTTCCACTTTCCATTTTACCAACATCTTCTACATTTACAGCTTTACAGACAGTGGAAGGTACTGTCTTTCAGAGAAAAATAACATTTATGCTTTTGATCACTGGTCAAGCAAAATCAAACCTAGAAAATTTACTGAATAATTTTAACAGATTTCATGTTTGATATAACAGGCTTTTCATAGGCTTTGTTAAAGCTACACTGAAGCTGTACTGTGTGACAAGCCAGCCCTCTATGCACAGCAGGCTGATGTTCAGTGTTTCAACAAAAAGACTGTCAAATTGGATTATTTCTTGCTATTATATAATCATTATTGGTAGACATTATGCAGACGGAAGTCATTCAAAGATGTTTTAAAATACACACATATGTTTTCTCTCAATTCTAGTCCAAATTGCACCAACACAATTTCACTTGCTTCAGTGCAATCAAGATGTGCAGGTATGAAAAAGGACCAGAACCACTCCCCTGCCATTCTTCCTTGTCATCCTTACCATGATAAAAATACCAACATTTTGTGGGAAAGAAGTGGTGGGCTTACCAAATGCTGTGCTCCATCCAAGAAAACTCAGAATGACAAGATTATCAGCTTTGCTCCTTAATGTAACATACTATAAAGCAGTTTAGGCTTTTTTTCAGTCAAATTCCCTGGTAAATGTAAAAAACAGGAGGAAGGGGGCACTTTTAATCCTTTTCTACAGTGCTTCTAAAAGCAGCAAAAAACAGTCCTTTTTTCCAGTGACATTACTGATAGCGTACCAAGTTGCAATAACAGCATTTAGTATCAAGAAACCCTACTGTCCCGTCTTGTGTATTACATCCCCTGCTTACACCATAAAATCTATACAATAACATATTAGTATTATAAATACTGTTCCTACATTTTTTTACTGCAACATTTGTGCAATAAGAATTCTGAGACCTGAATAAAAACACCCTCAAACCAAAAATCACAAACTAAAACTGTACTGAAAACAGTATTTAATTATAAGTTGACATTTAGCATGACTTACAAGTTAGTCACCTGGACGCTTACTGTCATCCTAAAAGTAAGCAAGGCAATCCAATTCATAGTTATGTATCTTGACTTTGAAAACAGAAAACAAGCTATTCACACTAACCCTTCAAAAGGAATACTGGAGTATTATACAAACATTTTTTTAAAAATCTTTTCATTGCACAGAGGAGTTCCTTTTGCTTTCCTCTACAAGAGATACCATGAAATCAACAATACCGTGTTTACATTGGCAAGGAAAAACAAAAAAAAAAGATTAAAAGAATAAATATTTAATGACTAAAGGCAAATTAAAAGTAAAAGCAATAATTTAAAAACCATTTTGTCATTGCTTCAGTATGGGTATTATTTTTGTTAGGGAACAACACACAGGTTACTTCCTAGCATCTCTTCAGCTTTAAAAAAATGTTTTAAAAGCAGTGTGCAGTATAAGGCTATCATTCCTGCCTTCCACAATGACAACACCAAATTGCATGAGTGGCTTACACTGCACTGCCTAGCAGGACAATACTGGAGTGCTCCTTGATTACGAGCTACTCGTCTGAGTTTTTAAAACTGAAACTTATGACAATTAATTACATGAGTGTACTAAATAATTCAGGTTTTGTTTGTTGGGTTTTTTTACTCAAAACTAGGGCTTTAAAGTATTCAGTAGTCTGCTTTTACGAACTCTTACCTTAACATTCATTTATGTCATGGTTATGTCATTGTTTTAAAAGACAGTGATGTTATAAAAATTCACTGTGCAAGGTTTACTTTTTATAAGTAAAACTCAATTTCCACAACACTGCAGTAGTTAATACACCCAAGGAAGATTAAGTGCACAGTTGGAACAGGATTTCAGATAAGAACTAGTGCCTGTTTGAAAGAAAACAAAATAACAATAAAACCCGCCAGCAATAATTACACAGAAGCTAGTGACCCTATCACTAGTGACAGGTGATCACCTGCAGAGACGACCCCAAGCAAATCGGGCGGCACAGGGGTTTTACTGCCTTGACCTGTGCACGTCACGACGAGGCCGAGCACTTGCAGCCCGTTTTCGGACGTGGCCACTCCGCTCTGCCGACGGCTGCCAGCCAGGCCGCCGCCACGGGCCGCGGAGCCTCGGCCGGCCCCCGGGCAGGTTTGAGCACGGCGGGTCTGGGACGCGCCGCGGGAGGGAGCGCAGCCCGGTGAGAGGGGTCTGCCACTGCGGGTGAGGGGCCGCGGAAGCAGCACAGGCGCAGAGCGCCCGAGGAGGCGAGCCCCTGCTCCCCTGCCAGGGGGTCGGGCCGGCGAGCCCGAGCAGCCCCCCGCTCGCCGAGGGGAGCGCAGCCTCCGCCCGACACCGTTGTAACCGACCGGCAGCACACCGCATCCCCCGCCTCGCCAGGCGCCTCACCCACCCGCGGATAAGGCGGAGGGGAGGGGGGGTCTGCCCGGCTTTTGGGATATTTTAAGCGGGGAGACAGATCCTGCCCTGGGGCGCAGGCCCGGGGAGCGGAGACGGCTCCACACACCGGCGCTCGGGGCGCGGACGGGAGGGGAAAGGACGTTGCCCCGGCGCCGCAAACGCCACACGGGGGGGGCGGAAGGAGAGAGCAAGCTCCTCGCGGGCCCGGCAAAGGGTTAAAGACCCACATTCCCCCACCCCCCCCCTTCCCCCCAGATCTGACAGGTCCCACCGCCCCGGCCGCTGTCACCACCTCAGCCCGCCTGGAGAC
>JAVJGJ010000057.1:80703742-80748778 GCA_035590215.1 Microhierax caerulescens
GCTGCGGGAACCGCCGCAGCCGAGCCCCGTCCCGCCCCGGGGGAGAAGGAGGGCGGAGGGACACAGCGGGGGAGGCAGGTCTCCAAGCGCCGCTTCGTCCCATCCCCACACGGAACCCTCCTGGCCCCGGCTGGCCCGAGCCCCTCTCTCCCGCCAAGCCGGTTACCGCTGCCGTGGCCACCGAGTCCTCCCGTCTGCCAGAGCCCGGCTCGCCGCTCGCGCCCTCCGTCGCCATCTTCCCACTGTAACGGCTCCGGCGCGGAGAGCGGCGTGGAGCCGAGTGGCGGCAGCCGCCGCCGCCAGGCGCTTAACCCCCTCCCCGCCGGCAGCGAGCCCACCGGGAGCGGGGGCGCTTAACCCCTCCGGCGCCGCGCAGGCGGGGCTGCCGAAGCCGAGCCGCCCCCTTTGCCGGCCGAGGCGAGCGACTCCCGCCGGCGGGCACTCGGGTTTCCCCACCCACCCCCTCCACCGGCCGCCATAAGGCGGCCCAGAGCCGTGCGGAGGAGGGGGAGCGGGACCCCGCCGTGGGCTACCGGAGCGCCATGGTGGCTGAGGGGAGTGCCTCAGGCACCGCTCTCCTCCCTTCCCTCACCGTGGCTTGGGAGCTAGGAGAATGAACGAAAAGGTTGTGGATGGGGCTAAAAAAAAAATAATAAAAAAAATAAAATAAAAGGTTTTTTACAGTGGGTTTGTCTCACCTGATGGATGAGATCCTTAAACCCGCCGAAGCCTTTGAGAGAAGGGCATCTCTTTGCCTCTTTTTCTCTGGGGGTGCTCACAGGAGTCACCTCTCCCTCCCTGTCCTCCGTGGAGGGGCTGGGGGAGGACATTTCTGCCGCCGCCGGCTCTTGCTTACAGGCTTATCTTCCGGGCAAGGGTGGCTTCAGAGCCTGTGTGTGGGTGGACTCACACAGGCCCGAAGCTTCTATGCCTCTCAGCCCCAGGCCTGGAGCCCCCACCCTGGCCTGGGGCTGCCCTTTGCAGTAGCAGGCTGGTACCAAAGCTGAAGCCTGTTCCAACTCTTCCAGAGGAACGTTTGGGCGGCCGAGCTGAGCTTGCTACCACACAGGCTAAATGTTACCCCCCAGGAGCACCCTTCCGTCTGTGCTGCCTGTCTGCCTCCAGGGGATGTTCCTCAAGGTCTGGCCCCACTGCTTTCCCCTGCAGTGGGAAGCTACCTGGTGAGGTATACACCGAAACCAAATCCAAATGTACTCTTCTCTGGAACCGACTCAGATCCATTATAAGCTGAATTTGCAACCTGTTTACTCTGCAGCCGCGTACAACTTCCACCAGCAGCAGGCTCCTCTGTGCCTTGCCAGTCTCCTTTCATAAATATGCTTCAGGTCTAAGTTCATGCTGAACTCCCTTGGCACTGCAAGCAGACGGAAATGGGCCAATGCCTCCTCTTGATCAAAGACAGCAAACGTTCTTTTAAGCATGCAGTACCTAAGGATGTAAGTAAAAACATGCATGAACTTTCCCCTTTACATTACTGGAAGGGAAACCGATGGGTGATTTGTAGGATCAACTCCCAACCGTAATGTAAATGTACACTGAACAGAGTGAGCAGAAGGCAGTGTATAGGATCCATTATAGGGCACGTAAAATCCAGTCAAACGTGCCTTCTGTGTTTAGGGTTTGTTTTTCTTTTTCCTTAAAAATCATCTAGCTGTCCTCCTACTCAAGCTTTACACTTTCTGTAACTGTAGTGAGTGCTTGCATCCTTTTCACCAATGAAACTGAGAAACTCCATTGATGACACAGAGCCTAAACCAATTTGCTTTTCTTGGCTCCCAGAACTCTTAACACCATTTAATTGGTGTTAGGATACATCATTGCTTGCTTACTTTATTGAAAGCAAAGTACCACACATTACTCATAATTAATTTATATACATTTTGAAGAGCATGTGGTGTTTTGCCATCGAGAAACTTAATAAGAAGTCATTTGTTTCCTATGGACTTTGTCATACTTACTTCTCTCAAAAATTTTTGAGCATTTTTTTGCATTTTTATTTTAAGCACTGAAGCTTTAAAACGAGTTTGAGAATATCTTTTACTGATTTCTGTCTACCATTGTAATTTCCAGTATTTCCCTTTTATGTTAGAATCATCTGCTGACTATCACAGTTACTTATGTGCCTTTCTAACCACGTTGGTACAAACATGCATGCAACATACTGTGTAAATGCTATCTTTTTAACTATCCACTTCTCAGCAATGATGTAGCAAAGGTGGCACCATTTATCTCTTGCTCTGCTCAGATCATAAGCTCTGGTTTAGCTGATATTTTATCAATTACCAAATTTACATTTATCAAAATAACAATGAATATTAGGTTAGTCATAACTTTCCATCTCAGACTGGAGAAATGATTTCTCTTTCCTCATCCAAAGATAAATTTAGAATTATTTCTGAGAGAGATGGGAGTGTTCAGATCTCAGCCAGCAAAAAATTAATGGGATAGATAGACCAGCAACATTTCAGTTAAAAGCCCACCTCCAGACAACTCATATCCAGCACATCATGCAACTGCTGGAAGGACTTTGACCCGCTGTTGTAGTCAAAAAGATGACAAGTATGCTTTTAAAGGAGGAACGATTTGTATTTTTTCTTTATGCTATGAAATGAATCGTCACAACATTTTGAAAATATTATTGATTTTTGTAGTTGTATGAGCCTATACTGCATGTTTGTGTGTCTTCTTTCTTTCCCCTAATGACAGCAACGGGGCTTCCTGTTGATGTGAGAGTGCTAAAATCCATATTAGATATGACCATTCACTACTGGCAGTAGATTCTCATGCTGCATAGCAATTGTTGCTGCATCTTCAGTGATATGCTGATAGGGCCTAAATATCTTTGAGATTTTGCTGCATGAAGAACATTTTTGGACTTTGGATCATCTTAAAAGTAGGAAGTTTTTTTTCCCTGATTCTTAGTACTGCATCACTGGACAATGTCTTACTTATTCTCTGGTTACTCTGTTTATGCTGCTGACATCCCCCCTCAGAACTGGTTTTAAACCCTCTGTAATATAGCATCTATGCACATCATCAATGAGTTCAGAGAGGGACAGCATGGCTTCGTGATTGTTCCCATAGTTCACTGTCATTGCCTGTATCATACAGGGTAAAACACCTCTTTAACACATGGCTAAGCCAGAGCCCTTCCAGGAGAAGAAACTGCCTGTGCTTTTACAGATAATTTTATCACTACAGTGAGGCAAAAGAGTTGCTTTTCACAGAAAGTTACTCACTGTTTTACTACTAGCACAGAGCTGGCAAGCTGAATGCAATTAACTCTTTTTCTGCTGTTGCAGTTTTATTTGGCTTGAGTGACATAAAGTGAATGCCAGCCTAGAGCAGGCCTTACAGCTGAGCTTTAAATATATTTCTTTCCTATGACTAGAGCTGGCATGCAGTGGTGGAATGTCCACACCTTACAGGATACAGCTGCTGGACTGAACGGTGCTCCCTCCATTAGCACACAACTGATGTGATAGAAAATGCATGCCTTGGCTTTACATTGGCAGGGAAGTAAACTACTACGTATCGGAATCATAAAGTGTGTTGAGGCATTATCGCCTCGCTACCGACCATTTAAATTAACAAAAAATATAAAATGGTATTTTATTCACTCTTTTCCAAAAAATAAGCCTGTGTCTGAATTTAAAGCAAGCACGAGACACTGAAGTCCCAAGATAATTTTTTACAGAATATTGGATATCTGAGAAAAAGTAATGTATCATTGTATTATCGCAATATTTTCAAAGGTAACTCCAGTGCTAACTTAAGACACTTCTGCCATCACCCTCATCTAGAACTCATCAAGCCAAGCCAAAAACCATAATTCAAATACTGCACTGATTACCTCTTCAGGAAACTTTGGTCTTGGAGACCTGTAAGCAGTTCAAAGCACTGGTAACTGAACCATTACCTTGGGTTTTTGTGAAGAAGGGCTTACGTTCTCTGGAAGATGGCATACCACTGTCTGGGTGAAATTCAATAGAAAAAGAATCAGTATTCTAGAAGGCATGTTGGCTCCTTCAGAGGATGTTAAAGTAACAACAAAAAGAAAGGTGAAAAGGAAATAAAAATCAAAGCTCGGAGAACAAAATGTAATCTCCAGTAGGCATCAACAAAAGAGATGCTTTAATTGACTATGTATGAACAAGGAACATATCTTATAAATAAAGTATTGGAATTGTTTTATAAGCATAAATTCAACAGTGCTGCATATTACTATAAGCTAGTGATGTGATTCACATGACTGGAATGTTGAAAACTGGCTATAATCTTTTTAGAAAGGCACAAGTGGACAAAAGGAAGGGGAAACTATCAAAATAGAATGGTTTGTGTGTTAGCATTACTGATGTCTCAGGAAAGGTTACTTGAATGTTTATGAACTGTGTTTTAGTATTTAAAACATAAAATGAAGTGTTAGTGCCTACTTCAAACCTTACATCATACTAAAGAGCAAAATGGCAAGATACTTAACTATCTTTTGCACAGAAAGAGAAAACTGCTATCATTGAGGCTTCACCTTGAATTACATCGTTCTGCTAGTACTGTGACATCCTGGAAATGTTTAAAAATTACAGGTGTCAATTCAGAAGGTTAACCTTGAGCAGGAGGATTCTAAATGAGAACTCATTTTAACACCTGAAGAGGGAAAGATAAACTGGAATCTAAAATCTGTGCATTTGCTGTGCCTAAATTTTAGAAATTTGAGCACAGAACACAATCCAGGAGCTAAAAATGGTACATTTTTCATTATAAGTTTTTAATTACAAATTCATGGGTACAACCTATGAATTTGAAAGATTTATTTTAGAGAAGTCTTGCAGTTTGTGTTGTGCAAAAAGAAAAGATCACACACTGATCTCCCCAGCATTGAAATTCATAAGCTTCTACTAGGCTATCAATGTATTTCAAGCCTATGCTGTCATACCTGAAAAAGTTTAAAATAACAAAGTTGAATATTTGTTTTGCATGTGTTTCCCTATGAGGAAGAGAATGATAAGTCATTTACTGTCAAGGCAAAAAAGAGTGTACTGCTTTTTAAATGCTGGAAAAGTATAAGACAGTGAAAATTATTAGACTGAAAATCTATGAAAATATTCAGAAAAACATCTAACCCTATCTTATTTCTTTCTTTCATTCATCTTCTCATAGGTACCAGTAAGGAATGTGAAGTAGATCCACAAGAAACTGCTAACTAAAGCAGTAAAGATGCAGGAATCAAGAAGTCTCAGCACCCGTTTCCCTGAGCAGGCATGACGACTAATGTACTTTTACAGGCGTCAGCACTTCCAAGCAAAAAAACACATTTTTTTTTGGACATAGGAGAAATGCCTGCTGCTGTGATCATATCGGCTGTAGTGGCAGGAGGCAGGGGATTTCATGCTGTAACTGCCAGACGTGGAAGAGTTTGTTACTTCACTGGCAGGAGTTATGCAGTGATCTGCAGTGCTGGGAAGTGCACTACCTCATTTTGGAATTTAACTCTTAGCCCACAAATCACCACAACGTGAAATTAATTTTTTTCAGTATTTTTTCAGTGATTGTAAATCACTTTACTGCAGAATCTGGTGGGAGTTTTGTTTTGGTTTTTTTTGTTTCTTTGGTTTTTTTGGTTTGGTTTTGGGGGCGGGTGTTGTTTGTTTGTTTGTTTGTTGAGAAAGAATCCATTGACTGTTATCCTCGCTGTTTTGGTGTTTCCCCTTTTTGTTTATACAAAAGGTTAATTTTGAAATTTTCTTATACTGCTGACATCCTATGAACAAAATTGGATTGCTAAATGCCCCTCTGTAGGGATGAAGCTGTACCACTGCCAATATGGACCGCTGTATCTTAGAAGAAACTTGTCTGGAATCAAAATGATAGTGCACAGAGCGGAGGCTGTCCTCTCTGCCAAAGCTCAACTATTGCTCTGAGAGCTCACTGTGCGAGTGCAGCACTGTATGGGGGCATTCAGCACATGAAATAGCTTTGAGAGGACCTTTACCATGTAATTGTAGAAATAAAATCTCAAGGGAGGTTAATCAATTCATTGCCAAGAAGGATCAGTCTCCGTAAGGTGTAACTACCTTAGCACTTGAATTGAACTTCTATATGGGGACTAGGTAATGAAATGTTTGTATTGAAATGCTGCACTAGGGAGAAATTCCCTTGCTAATGAAACAAAACTGCTTCAATAGGTTGTTAGCTACACCACTGACACGGTAGAACCATAGCCCAAGAGAATCAGCTCCTGTGCTGCTGACACAGAACAGAAAGCACTGTGCTGAGAAGTTAACTCCCTCCTGGAAAACAAGCATTTGCTGGAGTAAATGAACTAATTTGCTTGTCTGTAGAAGAATGATGCACTTACTGATGCAATTCAGCTTTTGAAATGTAACTTTATTTATACTCTCAAAGTTGAAAAATAATTCTGTGAAATGACGAGATTGACTATGTGTGTTCCTTAAACTGAACTAACGTGATCACATTGCCAAGCTCATAGTGACCTGAACTAAGGACAGGCAACTCACATGTAAATAAATCTGTGGTTCAAGTTTACGGCCAACACAAGTGCTGATGAATGTTTTAATCAGAAAAAAAAAAAAAATCAGTAGGAGACTTTCATTGTGAAATCACAAGTAAAAAAGGCAAAATTATAATTCATGTGGGATTCAGTATGTGTGCAAAATTCACTTATTTACATGTAAATGAGGCAGACAGAGGAAAAGCAATGAGCAGGAAAGATAACCCTGTCTAGTCTTTCCTGTCATGCACAAACATCTTCCCATATACAGCTGCACTGAAATCTTTTAAGTCAGGGATTTACGATTCTGCCTTTACCATTTAAATTCTGGATATCCATAAGATCATCTTTCATTAGAATTTTGCTTATCATGTTGCTCAAGACTGAGATGGTTTACACTGTCACTTAGCTTTTATGGGATTTTGGTACTCAAGGTGTCATTTGCCTACCTCACTACGAATTAAATGGAAATGAAATTTAAAAAAATTAGTATGAACTAGGTCTGTTGCAAAAATGAAAAGAGTGTTTAGGTTCCCAAGTTTCAACAGCTCTAAATGGATGCTGGGGACTCTCCTGCCTTCTGTGCCTTGAAAATTTTCTTTGAGATTTCAAGACCGGGCAGGAATAAACACCCAAAACTCTACAGAAGGTGTGTTGCAAACAGAGATCTGTATAAATATAATGACTTTATAAAACATCTCAGAATACTGAATAATCTAGCCAGACAAAGGCAAAAAAAAAGGAAAGTCAGTGGATTTGGAATGAGGAATATTTACATAATAGTTGATCTTTGTTATTTTAAAACAACTACAAAATACGATTCATAGAAACACAGGACTGGATTACTAATCAATTTAACCTCTTCCAGATCTTAGCAAACATATTACATTGTTCTGTCAATACAATTATTACTTTACAATCAGAATGTTTGCTGTATCTTTTCTATTCAAATAGTGCTGAATGTGTTAGCTTAAAACTAGATAAATTCTGCATTATTTATAACAAAATTAAATATGTCCTGATACTGGTGACTTTTCCTTAAGGGCTGTCAAATAACATAGTAGCTACTAATTAAGCACCACAGTATCTTTCTGAGGCTGAAGATATTTCAGCAGTTATTTCAATGTAAAAACAAAGATAAAGGAAAGCTGAGTGACTTCCTAAGGACCACAGAACAGTTCAGAAACTGTACCTGAGAAAGGAAACCCTGGAATACAGGTTTCCAGACTCTTGCTCTTACTGAAGTGACCATCTGAGAAAATATATATTTAATGAAAAGACATTTAGATGTCCCTGTGCCAAGATAAAGAGCTTGCACTGGAAATGAACTGGTACTTAAAAAAGTGGCACTAGGAAAAAGGAATGCTTTCACAGCTGGGAAAGACTGCATTTCAGTAAAGGTTGTTCTACTCTGCACTGTATATACCACTGAAATACAACAGTGTTTCTATAGAAATGCTTCACAGCCCAAGTCCTTTTTTAAATTTAATGTATGATTTCTCTAAGAACCCAGTTTCCTTTGGAAACAAAGCTCTGTCACTGGAGGGTAACAAGAGGATAGTGGTTGTGTTTCTGATTGTAAAAGGTATCCCAAAATATTAAAAAAAATCAGCATGTGCAGCATTTGGCTTCTGTTTAGCTTTTGAAAAGCCGCTTCAGACATGCAACTTCATAAAGGAGATTTGTTTCACAGAGATCATTCTAGAAAAAAATCAGAACAGAGCACGAGCCTAGAACAAAGCAGCTTCTCACCCATGATGGTACAAAAGGATTGCACTCCTGCCTTTATTTGAGGCCCCTTAGGAAGCCTACGGGATGCTGGTTGCTAGGCAACACTCAAAGCAATGGTGTTTATAGCATTAGGTATTAATTATTGTCATGGGCCTTTTCCATGGAAGATCCTGGAAATATGCAATTAGACACATTGCAGGGTAAGTCATTTCACATTCTGATGGACAAGCATTATTAATCTGCAGAAAATTCAGAATCTAATTGTTCAAAGGTGACTTGACTGTGCCAAGCCTAATAGTTTCTTTTTGTCATGCTGTTTTTTTTTGTAATTGCAGGAAGGGGATTTGAACAACAATATAGTTACAGTAAGCTGTTTAAAGGTTTTGAACTTGAGTATAATATTGCTTCATTTGTTTCCCCGATCAAAGTGCCTAGCCCTAAACTGATCTTTACCAGCACTTTGTTTTGAGTAGTTCAGATCAGTAGTTGAGAAAAAAGAAAAAAAAAAAACCCAAAACCCGACACCTTAGAATATGAATAGGAAAGCTATAAAATATTTAATGGCAGCTGCATGTTGCAACACAGAAGTAGAAACAAACACATCAGCAAATTAAATCTTGTGAAAGAGGCAACATTTAATCTGGTAGCGTCATCCTTGAGATAAGTTTCTTCATATAATTCATGACACTGGCTTGTATTTATGAGAAAGTAGTGCTGCTCTTCCTTTTCTGGCGTTGCCTACCTAATTAATCATCACTAGCGTAATGGGACATATACATGGTACATCCCACTTTTAAGGTGATGCTTATGCATTGTATGAGACAGGTTATATCCTCTGAAATTAATTGGGGCAGCCAAGAAGAGACTCCAGTTAGTGCAAAGGAGAATGGAATTCACACTAAAGCAAGTCATTGCCAAAGGTGAAAACAGAACCAGCACTGTATTGGAAAGTCCTGTGAAGTGACAGTGACAAAATGTAACCAACACCAAAGCAAATAAATTACTGTCTCAGCACATGAACTGAGTAATAAGAAAATTAGAGAAATAAATTATTAGACTTTTACCAATTACTGCAAGAGAAAAAGTACTAACTATTTTCTGGTTGAAGAAAGAAGTTGACACTGTGGGCGGGAGAGGTTCAAGGAGACACCAATAAGAGGTTACGTGGCTAAAAATCTTTGCACATACAGGGATGCCTTCTCCCACATCTTGAGTACACTAATATTTGTGCAGAGGGAGAGTGAAATGCAGCAAAGGGGAATAGGAAGCACTTCGATATGTCCACCTGTACATGAGGCACATGATAGAGGGCAAAGCTCCCGTTCTGTTTCCTGAGTCACATCTTTAGATGGATATGGCAGAAGACTGTCATGAATATTGATGTCTCATCATGTGACTCGGCGTGCTTCAGAAATTGGAACAATAAGTCAGACTAGTACTGTGCTGCTTCAAATGCCCATAGAGCATGCTAGTGAGCAAAATTATCAGGCAGGCAAGAAAAACGATAGAATCAGAAAAATTCTAAACCTGTCCTCTTCCAGTAGGCAGTGATGGGTCTGGACATTCAGTTTTTATCAAATGGGGGCAGAAGGCATGGAAATTTCACAGCTGTCTCCATAGCAGTTCTCAATTCCAAAACATGACGTCCCAGTTGTTGAGGCTGTCGCCTGTTTTTATTGTCATGGCTTCCAACTGGAAGGATATGAGGAGCAGTTACCATTTTGATGAACACACAAATGAGACAAAACTACTATCCTTTGGCCATTCATACCGATAAATGTTCTTCCATGAAAGATAGAAGAACATTATTTTGAACGTTTTTTTCAAGCGTAGCATCTTACCAATGGTATGTATGCCTTGTAATGAAGTGGTACGTTAGGGAAATCAGTTATTTTTAAAAAATGAAAAGATTGTTCCACAAAGACATGCTACAGGCAAAGAAATGTAGAAATTAAATTGGCCGTCTTGGAAAAGAAAACTAACATACTGTAATTTTATAAATAATGTGAATGCATATGTTGTTAATTTCATATTGCTCAAACATTTGTCATATGGAATATCTTTCTATCAGCTAGCAGAGATCTTCCTTTGGTAGCACTTCCAAAGCTGGTGGATTTACTGTCACAGACTAGTTCTGAGAAGGTAGGATGTACTGTATGATGGCAACCACAAATTTCAATCTGGCTTAGGATATGTGTCTGTGCTAGAGCCTGACCAATACAATTTGTTTACGTGACTGAACTCACACAACAACCTACAAATAAGTGTACTCACATCCAGACTTTATTTGTAATACGGATTTTTGACTACCTGCTTAGAATCTTATGAATCTTCATTAAAACCTCCTCCTCTTTTCCTGATATTTGTTTGATCAATGTATTTTGTCTTTTCTGTCACTTGTCTGATTTGAAAGCATTAGATGAAAATGGAAATGAACTGTGTATTGATAGTCTTTATTCTTTTTACATTTTGGGGAGTAGCTATGTTACTTTGAATTATTCTGCAGCATTTCTATAGTAATTTGACACAGTGAACCATGGGCCTCAAGTTATTTATTTACTATTGTATATCTTAGAATCATGGAATCATAGAATCATTTAGGTTAGAAAAGACCCTCAAGATCATCAAGTCCAACCACTAACCCAGGACTGCCAACCTCTTCTCTATTTCCTTCATTTTTCTCATTAGAAATAGCTTAGATTTGGTTTATGATTCTTTGATCAGAAGTTTTCCTGAGTCAGCTATTGTATTTAGTTACAGCCTCTAACTAAAACTTCAATCTCATTTCCATTTCAGTGGAATCTGTGAGTCTGTTATGTGTCTGTCTGTGACATTGTTACGCTTAATCCAGTTGTCCCCAGCAATGTTTTCTCTCTGGCCCAGATCCACAAAGCAACCTGGGTCCCATTGAGGAGCAAGCTAGTAGCTAGCTTTGGAGGTGCCCGAATCCAACAGCAAAATCACCTTGGGTTAGGAATTTACACTTGTGAAGCTGGTTATTTTTGCAGAAAAGGCAGCAGTAGCAGGGCTTTTTAAGATTCTGAAGTCTCAGGCCCACTTTGTGGATATGGAGTTTAGAGAGTCTGAACATGAGCTGTTTGTTTTAGCTATAGAACAATTTCACTTTCTTTTGTAGCCTGGAACTTTGTCAGAGTTAACATAATAAAATGCCCTATTTATTGGCGACCAGATTCTTGGCTGTTGTATGAAATGAACAGTCAAAAGAACAAAGCAATACCAATGCACATCAGCTGCAGATCTGACCCCAACCTGCAATTTTCTTAGGCCCAGTGCAGTATTTTTCAGTGAAATATTTAAAAAAAAACCCAAACTATCAAAATTTTCAATTCAGCGTTCCAGCACTGCAAAATAAGAACCTAAACACTTGTCCCACCTAGTTCACTTTTTCTTACAGCTTTGCTGAAGGTTATACCATTATTTGACAAAAAGAACTGTTCTTGCACAGTTTAGCCAGCGAGATTACAACAGCAGTGAAATCACTTGTTCCAAGAGCTGAAACACAAATGCAAATGATAACTGGTCTCTGCCCTGAAATGCTTAAAGTAAACCTTTTTGATCTCATCGGAGATGTTGCTTTGGGAAGAAGCTTTGTAAAGTCCTTAATTCTGTTTCTAATGTATGTATCTTTAATAAAACAGCTATCAACATTTGTGGCAGGGCTAGAGATGGACTCAGGTTCAAAGTCAAACAAACTTCTCTAGGGTTTCAAGTTGATTTCACAGGCTTATATTAACTCAAGTGATATAAACATAACATTCAGTAGCTGTACCTCCATTTCTATCCCTGCAAACTCATTCTCAGCCCTTTTTTTCACCATGCGTGTTACTGAAGACTAGAGCACAGTGATCATCATTCTTATCTACCCATCCTTGCTACAAAACTTCACATTTTCTAGATGTCTTCCATTGATACAGAAACATTTTTTTACTTGCTTTAATCTCCTTTGTAAAAGTTTACCTCACTATAATGTAGAATTCCAATACTTTTATTGAAAACAATTTTAAATCAGAGAAAGTCAAGCATACTAAAATTAACTGTCTGAAAAACATCCCTGTTTTCACACTCTGTCATAGCTAAACTACATCAGTACATTTTGTATTACTTGTGCTGGAAGAAGAATAAATAATTTCTAGGGAAAGTTTTGTCTTTATCTACTAGCTGTCCCATTCGGTGAGAAATTCTTCCTGAATTCCCTTGTTTGGAAACAGAGGCCTCCAACATACACACTCCTAATCCAAGAGAACAAAAAATCATTGTAGTGGCTACTGAGGGTGAAAAAGACAGATTGGTGTAGATAATTGTGAAGTGTTTTCAGCACATAGAATTAAAAAAGCTCATTTATCTGATTTACAGGTGCCTTCTTAAAAGGTAGGCCAGAACACAAGCTCTGCCCTGTGCTATACATGTTATGGTAAATAATAGCTAGAACCTCAACTAAGCAGAAACAATAATGGATTTTCCGAAGACTTTCTTAGCCACCCTTTCTTTTTTGTTCTTGCTAAGCCCCTGGTGTAGGTTTTAGGACTCAATACTTCTCCTTCTGTAAATCTAACATATTCTGACATTTTAACTTCTGTATCTTTTAGGTTTTTGTTTCTGAGTGCTGTACTGAAATACTCTGGTTTTTTTCTACCTATTTTCCTAATTAGTGTTTACTTATGCTCTGTTTTCCCAACATAATGGCACATTAATAGGCAGGAACATAGTACAGTTTGTCAGACTGTTCTAAATATTCTGGCAATTTTAGAAACTTGTTGGTCTCATTGGCTGCATTTAAATATTATGACCTACATGATGCAGGAATGAAAGAAACGCAGTTGAAAATAATGCGCTCATTGACGTAAGTAAACCATGACTGATAGGAAATGAGCCTACACTAGTGGTGCCAAGATCACTATAGAAACAGAATGATCTTGTGGCAAAATTCAAAATGCTAATCAACTGAAGAGTGGAACAAAGTGTGTGAGTGCAACAGAGGAGAAGGAAAGCAGCTACCAGTGCCCCTTCTGATAAGGCAGTAAGGAATCCCACCACTTAAAATGCCATACCAATGTTTGTGATTCCCATTGTTCCACATGGGTGGAACCAAAGAAGATAAACCTTTTCATGTTTGATTTATGGTCACTCACCCTTCTGTATTTGTTCCAGCTCTACTGCCACAAAGCAGGTTGTAAACCTCATGTGATCTGGAGAATTTTGTGTAGTTCTGTGTGTACATCTGTGTTAAACCATTGGTCCCACTTTGAACATGGAACTTATCCTCCTGTCACATGAAATAATGGGAAAAATCCTGTATCCTGCATGGAGGTGAAAAGATGCAGTCTCTGAACTTCTGTGATGATCCATTCAAATAGGATACCCTTGAGTAAAAGAAATGGACATTACTCTAGGTAGATTTTTCAAGTCTGAACAGAGCAATGGATTTTTTCCTAAGAGCTTTGGTCATTTAACCTGGCCAATTAAAAAATCACTTGACATAGAGGTTTAGCAAATGTACAAGGTACTTTTTCAACAGATTGCTTCAGAGGAAGCTTAATCAGGATGACATAGAGGGAAGTGGATGTAATGACCAGAGGTGAAGCCATATATTAGAAACTGAAATGGAATCTGATAGAAGCTTAGAGAGTGCTTACTCTGAGGAAGAAACTGAGGAACAGAAATACATGCTAGTATTTTATTGGTTTAAGTGCCAAGTAAATGTTAATTGTAAACTGGTGTCCCAATAAGAAGAAACTTTTAGAAGGGGAAAGCAACTTGTGATAACCACCAATACCTTTGGAGCCCGAGGGCTTGTGGACCAAAATTGCTTTACAAGAAGTTTAAGCAAGCACAAAGGAATTGTTTTAGAGAGGACACTAAGGAAAAACACTGTGCTAGACCATACTTGCTCAGAGATGACCCTTGATTTCTTAAGTAATGGCATACTGGAAAAATAATAATTAAATGCTAGAAAACCATCATTCATTTCCATTGAAATAAAATCTTTTGATATGTTGAGAAACCCTAATATTCACCATCTTCTAACAGTAACCTCCATTAACTGGTAACATTGCATATTCAAATACAAAGCAAGACCCTCCTTCAGCAAAGAGCCATTCTTGGTTAGACACAGCGGAGATGGTGCAGGGATCCATCATCAGTTGTTATGCCAACAGCCTTGTTAGTACAGAGACTGCTGTATAAGATAGAAGCAGACTTCTGCTTTCATCTTATTCTTCCCTTCTCTCCTATGCTCATCTGGGTTCCAGATTTAGGGAGAGTTAGGCCTTTTCAAAAGGAGAGCACACTGATGTACCTGTAGCATTCATTTGTGGCTAAAGCTTTCTAGGTGGTCATCAGTGGTTTGCAGAGGTTCACAGAGGTTTGAGCAAATAATTGGAGGTTCAGCTGCTCTGCTCTTCCTTCACCATGCAATAAAGGTGGATCTCAGCCAAGTTCTGGCTAAATGTGATGTGAGTACTGGTAAAGAAAAAAGTATCCCTTTATATAATCTAATTTGGTGTAACAACAGTATTACTTTAATTTAAAATTGCTAAGGCACTACATAGAATATTGTCATTTTAGAGATAAAGTGAGACTATTTCATTATAGCCTGAGTTCTCTTTCAATGGAGACAGAGTAATCTTTAACATAGGTAGTCTGTACAATTAGCTTTCTTTCTATTCTTTGTGTAGAAAAGTCATACCTATATATCTGCCTGATGACCACTACCAAGGAATAAGAAGTCAGCAATGGCCGCTCTTCTGATCAGCTGCTTTGTTGCTTTATTGATCCATGTGCTTTTCAAGTGAATTGTTGGTGAATAAAGAGTGCCTGTTGAAAGGCAGATAACAGAAATACTTCTCAGCACTAAGATATCATGTATGCACAGCGCCAAGAGCAAAATATTTCAACGTGGAAAAAACCATAATGACAAGTAGTAATATGACTTGACTTCAAATTACACAGCATGAAGCCCATCACTTGAATTGCGTCAGGAAAGATGCTGGCTGCCCACATCATCCTGTTATATTATTAAATCTAATAAGAATAATTGTAAGTCTAGGAATGCTTCCAAGTAAATTTGCTTAACGATCTTAAACTCTAAGGAAGAGATGTCCACCTATTGCTTAATTATTAAATGTACTAAAGGGCATGTGCATAATGCAGCAGCTTATCTGCTCATCAGTACAACTCAGCAGGAATATAACTCTCTCTAATTGTTCTGTGCTGCTTTCCCTTTTGGCTGACAAATCCAACCAAGGGCTGTTACAATCTGCTAGGGCACTGGACCTGCTCAGAGAGGCAATCACCATCTCATCCTGTAATTCAGCTACCCTGACAGATTACCTTCAGTGACGAAACAAAATAAACGAAACAAAAAAAGCACCTTAACTGCATGGGGCTAGACTTACTCCAGTCCTGCAGCTTCACTGTTGGCTGAGGTGCTGGTATACAACCTCACTGCACTGGGAGCTGTGTGCAGAAGTGCTCATTTTCACTTAGATGTTCTGTAATCATACTTGCAAGCATGACACTGCTTTCAGGTTTTTGTATATTCACATATCTGTATTTATATATGTACCCACACGTAAATGTGCATGTAATATGGGCATACATAAAGAATCAGAAAATTCAAAAAGCTTGCTTTTGATGGCAGGGCTGGGAAGACAGCTTCTGCAGATTTTTCTGTACATATCGTAATAAGTGATGATAATAAGATAAGTGATCCATAGATATGTGTGTGTGCATTTTGTATGTTTGTAAGCGCACACTTTATATTAAAGATCAAGCATTCATAAACTGTTGTAAGCTTGGATCTGAATCCCTTTAACCCCTCTGGATGTTTAGGTGGTGAAGCAGATCCTGTGAGAATGCCCACATCATGGGGCTATTCCAGCGTGAAGGTGTAGGTTTTGACTTGTTTCCTCTGATGTTTTTGAAAAATTTCAGTTTTGGTCAGATATGGTGTGGGGGAAGGCTGAGGATCCTGCAAGACTGGAAAATAATTTTCTGTTCTGCTGTTCCATGTTCTCAATTCAAATCCATGGAAATTAAGAAGCAATGTAGTTACACAAATTAAGATAGCAGAGAATCAAGCCATGAAATTGAAACGGAAAAGCAACGAGCCAGGTAAAATTCAGTCACACAACATAAAAAGTACACAATCTAGTCCCATATTGACTCTTCTGAACACGGAAAATAAAAAGTGATTGTTTTATTTGAGGTTTCTGGGAAGCCTTGTTATCAGAATGGTTGGGGCTGCTCCTGAAATTGTTAGTGGGCTTTCTTGGTCCTGCCTGCTTCACAGGAGGACGGCCCATACTGAAAATTCATTTCCCTGAGTTTTGTTGGGATCTGGTGACGTAACTGTGCCAAAGCAGTTAATCCACAGCCAGTGGAATTGGCGAAGCTGGGTTTCTTACGGGTCTGTGTAGTATATCCTTTAAAATATCCTTACCACAGTACACTCTGCTCACCCTTATGTTTCTTCGCCTTGCTACCATGCTACCTCTTGTCCTTCTTGCTCCCCTGCAGTACGTGCAGCCTCCTCCCAAAGCCCCACGTCCTCTCTTCACACCGCGGTGGTCCTCCAGCCTGCTGGTGTTTATCTAGCTCTCCCCTCACCAGCACTTCTTCTGAGTCCGAGCTATTTTTTTTGGCTTACAGCCTGGTGAAATGCATTTGCTAACTGGCCAGTCGGGGCATGCCTGCTGATTGACCAGCTAGATGCTGCTAAAGAGATCACGTTGAATTCTTTCTGCTGTTGCTTCAGAGGAAGCACCAATAGGGTCTCTTTTCTTTAATCAGCATCTAGATTTCAGTGTAGATGTTTGTTGTATTTGAGAACTCTAACCATCTGCTATACAGGGCTGGAATTGGTCAAGGAGTACCAAAAATAATGAGGATGGGGGGTGGGGGGGTGGGGGGAGCTGCCTGCCAGCCAGCTCAAAGAAAAAACAGAGGTTGTAATTTTGTGAACTCCATGTCCTTGGGAAGATAGGCTAGAAAATGAAGTGGAGATGCCTTAAACCAAACAAACCCAAATCTACTGTATGTTCAGGGTTGCTTAGGAATGATTCTTTGGCTTCGTTCCAGGAGCCCTGCAGTAGAAAACACAAATCTAGGGAGCCAATAGCTTATTCCCAAATGAAAAGAGGGCTGAGAGCAGACCCCCTCTATATCTTTTATATTTGTGGAAGGACAGTGAAGTGGTAGCCTGCTGCCAAGAGTGCTATTCACCAGCATGTGATATTATTTGAAGCGTCTCATTAAAGCAACTGATGTTTTCTGTAAGGTTGATAAAAGAAAGCCTAACCGCTGCAGGAGCCAAAAAACCAGAGACTGGGCTGTGCCTTCAGTGGTAGCTCTGGGCAAAGTGTGCAGGGTAACCTGCTCCTTCCAGGAGCGGCTCTCGGAGGCAGCATGTCTCTGACACATCTTGCTCTCCTTTCCCCCCTTGAATACAGGAATACTGTGAACATCTGTATCTAGTAGCTGCTCTGGTCCCTCCCATGTGGGACAGGAATGAGGTAAGGGGATCTTACTCTTGCACAGCAGCTGGAGCCCAAGCTGAGAAATGCTTCTAAGGTTGGAAAGAAGTCTTTTCCCGTTGGTGTGGACGAGGGCTAGGACAAGTTGGGTCAAAACAGTATATAACACATGGTAATAAAGATGTTCTACAATGTCTTAAGTTACATTCATATTTTCATCTGAAACTAAAGAATCTGATTTTCTAGTATGTGACCCCCATTTTTTACTGCCGAATAGCTGCATCTCCTTTTTCATTTTGCTTTGCTTTCCCTTTTTTTGTGTATTTTGCTTCCTGCTGTCTGTTCAAGATCTGAGCAGAATGCTGCCATGTGGATTTAAGCTATGATTCTGTTCCTTGTTCTTATATATTCTTCTAGAGCTGAGACACTATATTTTAGAACTTAGACATTTACAAACTAGAGCTTGCCTTTGACTGTGGATGCATAGCATAAACCTGGCATTCCAGACAACGATTGCTTTCAGTTTTGCTGTGACCAAAGAAAATTTTTGCACTTACTGTGAACCTCATATGTGTTAAGGAAATTCTTTAGTACTCCTTTTTTAAATGTCTTCTGTGATAAGTGGAAATAGTCAATCAGTCAGCAAAATATTATTCCAAGATTTACTGCAATATACAAAAAGAAGAAAACATTTCAAAAATAAAAACCATCCCTTGACCTGCAGAGAAACAGATGGGCATGAATTACACAACTAGCTAGAATGAAAAATAGACCCAAAGTGAATTAAATGCTGGTGGGATGAAAATTAAGCATTTTTTTTCTGCTGAAGTGAGAAAACAGTCCTACTTATAATGGAAAATTATTCACTCTGTGCTGTAGTGTAAGACAAAACCTATCACACAGGAAGAAGATATTACTAGGCTGTAGAAATACATGAGACTGGATTGTCTCACTGAAGGGAGAACTACAAATATTGTTTAAAATGCAGCAGTTCTGGACAAAAAAAGAATGCTTTCAGTATTTATATATTTAAAACTTTTGCTGAACGTGTAGAACAAAAAAAAACAACAAATGCTTTTTAAATGTGCTCATGTTGCAAATCTTTTTTTTTAATTGTAAACTTGCTATGAGATTTCATCACATTTTTGTCTCAATATATCTTGCTGTTATCATTAATTACAGTTGTGTTTCCACAAGCATCAAATGTTCCTATAGAATCTATCACTTCATCTTCGGCTTTCAAAGGATAAGTGCTGTAATAAAACTGAAATTGCTAATATCAGTCAATTCCCACAGTAATTATTCAAGTATTATTTATATCACTGTAACCCAGAGAGATCTCAGCTGAGACTAAGGGCCTTTGTGCTACATATTATCTAAGAGTAAGTTTAATATTCTTAACCACATTAATCTAGCTCAATTGAGAATGGCCACTTTACAAAGTATCCGCTGTGCTGCAATGATCAGACTTTTGTGAGAGCAGTTTATAGAGAATGATCTAATTGTTCTACATGCTTGGGGCAGCTGAGCTGCTCTAAGTTCCCAGTGAACGGCAGGAAAAGATACTTGTTCTTTCTGGGTGTCTGGTGTAGCATTGACCATGAAGGTGTGGGAAAAGCACTGGAGGGCTAACCATGGGACAGGACTGCTTGCACACCACAGTATGATCATGTAAACCTCTGACAATTTGTTAGCTGTATTTTTCTACCCATTGGTGAGCATGCTTGATTTTTAGAAATCTATGGTACTGGTGTTTGGGCTGTCACATGCTAATGTTGCTCGACTTGGGGATGACACAGGATATTACTGACATTAATTTTACAGAAAAGCCAAAATTAGCAAGAATCTTTGTCCAAAGGGATTACAGTCTAAATAAAGAAAAACCAGACAGATGTACTAAGAGAAACGGAATATCTTCTTTGTTTACTAGATGAAGAACATGAAGATTAAGAATTAAAATATCTCTCTGTGCAGGTCAGTGGGAATTTTGCCAGTGACAGCAACAGGATTAGGCCTTTACCCACAAGGATGATGCTGCAGTGGTACAGGCAGTATGTATAGAGACAGGAAGTGAACGGAATGTTTTTGAATTCTCAACCAGAAAAGGAACCATAGAAAACACTTGTCTTGATTGAAGTTTGCTAGGCACATGACCCCTGTATTGTACTGTACACCACCAATATAATTACATTTAAACAGTAGTGTGGCCAACTGCAACCATTTCCATCCTAATACTGACATCTGGAACTTGGACCACACCAGAAAGTGCCTTAGAGGATGTGTGTATGCTTCAGGAGGACCGGTCTACCATTTTAGTAATCACTCCAGCAAGCTCATCAGGGTGCCAGTTGCAATGCATTTTTTACCATCTGGTTCTAATCAATCTTCATGTGGCACCATGCCTACCATACACAGGTCCCCTGCTGTAAAATGACATGTTACTGCACAGTGGCTACCCATTATTTCAGTCACTGTGTCCTCACAATGTCATACAGCGCCTGGGGGGTGTCTCATAAATGTATGTGCTACAGTGAGGAGTGTGGTGTGGGAGAAATGTTTCTAATAGCCTCCACTTCATTACAGATGACTGCAGTGGTTTTAGACATATTGTCCACATTTTAACAATATTTGAGCATTACAGAGGACAATTCGTAGCAGAAGAATGACCACCACCCTGCAGCACAGTTAAGTACGTGGAATGAAGAGCAGCAGGATGCAGTACTGATCAAGGGAGGGATGATGCTAATGGGGTTACACGATTCACTTTTCCTGTGCAGACCTTTTGTTTTAAAAGTTTTGTTTGCATGTTGTTAATGCAAAAAGTTGAAGGAAAAGAAGTTCCCTATAAAGATGCATAGTACACACTGTGCTTGTCCATGAATGCTACAAGCTAAGCATGACAGAGATTAGGATTTCACGTTGGAGCCCCTTAGTTAAGATTCTGATAAAATCATCACCCACATTGAAATATGCAACAACTAATCTCGGTTGAATGTCACGTATTGTGGACTGAGAAATTAATAGAGAAAAAATCTCAAAACTGTAGATTACCGACCTACACATTAGACAAAAGACTAAATGTAATGCATGCTTTGTGAGAAGGGGCATGCATAAATAGGAAAATGAGGTAATCTGAAGAGAACAAACTTTTTTGCTAGTTGAGTTGTACATCTAATGAATCTCTGAATGGTGAATCTCACAAATATTTGAAGCTTTCAGCATAGTGATTTCAATCTTTGATTTCCACAGAGGCAGTTTATGGTCCCTTATACACAACAATTAAAATGTGTACAAAACTCATGATCTGAATATTACCAGTAAAAATTTTTATCCCACAAGATGAAAGATACCCTCCAAGATCACAATATTTAAAGTCTGTTGTAAAGGGCCCACTCTGACCTCAGATGTTATGACATAAAATGTGTGCTGAAGTAACTGGGATTACAACAGTAGAAAACAGAGGTAAGTAAAATCATGTGTAAAGCAATACTAGAGGTAGGTTTTGTTCATGCAAGTGAGTTTCAGATGCACTAAATGTTCACGGATATTCTTCTCTCCCCAGATAAAATTATTTTAATAAGATAAATTAACTGAGCACTGATTATACGTAAGTCCTGCAGGTCCATGCACAAAGCTGTTTATTGTATTCAGACAGGAGCAGGACATTTTGGTACACTGGACAGGTTTCTTTATTCCCCGAAGTGCTCTGTTCTCTGGAGCTCTCACCCACCTGGTCTCACTGCCCTCTGTGCTCCTCTCAGCCGCCAGATGCTTCTTCCAGAGTCTGCCCTGGACCTGCGGAGCACCCTGGGGCGGTGGCCCTCACATCTGTCACCATCTGGTGCCTCTCTTCCCACTGTGGTCATGACTCTGACTGTAGCACATATCACATGTGCTTGTAGGTGACAATTCATGTGGAGATGGGTGTTCCGGACAAAAAATATCCTGTCTCCAAATCGTGTTTGTCTTAACCTTTTAGGGTCCTTCACTTTATCAAGGTAGTTTCACAGCGAGGATCGGTTTTAATCCTGAGTAAATACATAGAAAATATTTTACAAAATCAGTTCTTGCTTGTGCCCCTACAGAGGAGATGATTTCACAGCAATTATGCCTGTGTCTGAGATTAGTACCAGACCCTGAGTGCCATTAAGACATCAGTACGGGATATGTTTTCTATTTTATTATCAGCAAAGTGGTCAGCTGCAAGGGGGATATTACCCTTCATCTTCTGGCTTACCTTTCCAGTAAGGACAGAACCTTGCTCAGAAGAAGGAGGAGCCTCTTGTTTCAGTATCTTCTGTATTTACAATACTTACAATAATAATTTAGAAAGACTGCAAAAATCTTTAAATTGTGCTCCAAATGTAGTGCTGTCTTCAAATGTAAACCAGGGACTTCTGTGGTAAGTATCAAACGCCAGGAGCAACTACCCTCGTCCTGGAGTATTTAGGTCATTTGCACTACGTCATTCTGTTGCTGTTACTACATTGGGTGGTACTTGGTTCTGAAAATAAAAATCCTTTGATTTATACAGGGCTTCTTGCAGAATAAAGTGCCTAGAAATATATGGTTGTCTGAATAAATTTCTTAAGATTATGAAAGTCGTTTGCAGGTGTCAAACACGATGTAAATATTGCGACAAAAAAATATGAATCCTCAGAAAGATTTTGCATGTATGGAGGTAGGCAGTGACAGTTCATGGTGGGAACAGTAAAATCCTTCCCATTTCGAAAGCAGAGCCATTGGGAACATCTGAGCAGGGAATCTGTGCAGTCACTGAATACGCAGTTCTATAATCCTCTGAAAGTGAAATTCCAGGGAAACTAGGCATACAGCACCCACTTCACAGGCTTTCTAAGTGTTGTCACATTATATAACAAAACACTTTGGTTCCTCTGGGTTCTTGACTTACTGCAACCTTTCTCTGGGCCATCCAGATGCATCTGAAGTGTTGTATAAAGAGCAGAACTCAGGCAGGCATCATCTCCAACTGAAGGAACCGAGAAGGAGGGCAAGTGTTGTTATGGAGGTACCTCTCAGAGTCTAGTCTATTAACAAAAGCCTGAAATTCAAATTTCCTGTTAACATTCCAGCAGAATCTGAATATGAAAGATAGCTATATATCAGCGGAGAAAATGCTATTTCCATCCTTATTGCTTCCTAATGTTAAACTCATGTAGCCAGGTTAATTTAAATAAATCTGTTACCAGCAGTTCAGTAACTCTTGTTAAAAATGTAGTTAAATTCCCTGTTCACACTGTATATGCATGCACGAATGTATTTCTCACATTTTATGTGTTCAGCTCATTGATATACTTTGCATTTCACTATATAATTAGGTCACAAAATATTCCAAACGTGTGAGTTTGTAAATGTAAGTATAAAGAAAAGGCACATGCCTATTACATTTCCAGTTTGCATAGAAAGTTGAATTTCAAAGCACCAGCGAGGAGAAAAATTCTTACATCCACTGGCAGTCACAGGAGTTGTGCAGGCACGTGAAGGCTAAATTTCAAAAGTTAAAAGCTTTCCCTTCCCTCATAAGTTGTCCTAGGTAAAGATCTCGTTGCAATGTTCTGCTTTCCAGGCATTTGACAAGGTAACTGCACTGGATTTGGGTCTGAAGGTGACAGGCAAAACCCATTAGCTTGCTGAACCAGGCAGCTGACCTCTGCAGTCACGGGTAACCCCCAGTGCTCAAAGTTCTCATTCTGGCTTCACATCTGAGAATGCTGAGCGTTCAGAACTGTGGCGAGCGTTCAGAACTGTGGCGAGCGTTCAGAGCTGTGGCGACTTCAGAACAGACTTTGTCACCCATAGTCACGTGGGATGGCACCAAAGAGCTGCACGTGTGAAGCCCTTGAGAATCCAAGTGGCGCCGTTCTTGGTGGGCATCCTCAGAGAACTGCCAAAGAGGCAGCTCTTCGACAGCTGGACCTCCTGTCTGCCACCAGTGCCAGTGCAGAATTGGCTCTGGTCGGTGTTCACCAGTAACATTTTCAAAGGAAAGAAACTCAAGATTTCCAGTCTGCTTCCTCTTATTTAGAGAGGTAAAAAAACCCAGACACCAGCAAATGTAGGAAATAGAAACAACAGCCGTTCTTTAAATCAGACTACCATTTATATTAATTAGGAATTTTGTTCAGAAACAGTACTAATTAAGTACATATATTCTGACTTCTTATTTTCTCTTCTGAGCACAGAGCAGACAACCCCAAATATATTCTCTGCTGACAATTACAAGTGCATAAGAAGGCTTCCGCTATACCCTCTTCTGTCTTATAAAACCTAGTGCAGAAATATGGACTTAATTAAAAAGCACAAAGTACAGTGAGATGCCATCCTCTCCCATTTGTCCTCAGCAGTCAGCAGGCGGTGTGTTGTTTACTCGGCACTGTGGCATGGGGGCAGACAAACCCAAAACTCGTCCCCAGACCGTAGGGTGCCGCAGCACCATTTCTCAGGGGTACCTGTGCAAATCAAGACTTACATAAGGAAGACCCCTGACTTACGGTTGCCTGAGTCCAGAGCAAGTGTAGGAGTTACAGTCCTTTAAAGGAGTTTCCAATCAATTTCTATTAAGATAAGATTTACAAGTGTTTGTAGGGCTTGGGCCCCCTTCCTTGCTGGCAGTGCCCAGAACAGCTTGTGGTCTGTGTTCTGTGGCAGGGCAGGAACGCCTGCATCGCCCCACATACACCCAGCCCATGGCAGCTGCATCCCTGCCTGTGCAGATTCATCAGTTGCCTTTTCTTGGCACTGATTTGTGGTGAATGATGTTCATATTCTATTCAGGTTCTTATAACTTGTCCATCACGTTGCTTTCTGTAAGCCCATTACAGCAAAGCTAATTTTACAGTCTGTGTCAGATGCTGGGTTTTTTACATATGTTATGGAAATGTATTTTTTGGTTTGCTCAGTATGTGTGTGAATGATCCCATGCGCAATAAAAGGTTCTGTTGCACGCTCTACTTGTAACCACATTAAAGAGCCACATGTGTCTGCAGCAGTCTGGATGTGTGTTGTGGTTGTTCTCTCTTCTGAGGTTTTTGTGGTTTGGGTTTCAGTGAATTGCTCAAGGTTTTGCTCTGAGGTTTTTATTTTGTTACCCATGTTGCATATGAAGGAATTTTTAATTCTTGACACCTTTTGTCAAAACAGTCTTATTGTGGAATAAAATTTTACTGTACTGACCAGAATTTCCTTGCTGAATGCAGGAAGATAGATTAGATAGTTTCTTGAGACCCTTGCAGCATTTCATTTCTCTAGCTCTGTGTTTTTACTGTTGTTGGGGTGTGGGAGCCATACAGGAGGTGTCGATCTGTGCTGAATGCTCACATGTGAATTATAGTTTGTATTTTGCCATCTGGCTTCCTGATAATTAGTTCATCTTTTTATCAAATGAATGGTACATGTCTGCCTTTCCTCAATAGATATGCAAAACTATATATTTTGGAAAGGATTGTTTTCAACTTCAAAAAACAGCCAGAAAGCAGCGTCTTTTTGCAGTCACGTGTATGTCCTCAGACAAACTTCACCCACGTTTGCACCTAGATTAGCCCCTGAATCATACTGTGGTATTATGCACTCCAAGTATTGAATTACTTATTTATGTGAGGTTTTGAATTTGCTACATACTTATATAAGCAGAGGTCTGGATGATATTGTCCTATATAGCTGCAATATGTACCTATATTTTCCTATATTCAATAAAAAAAAGAAACCCTGAGTTTGATGGCACGTTCGTTCTGCTATATCCTCATCACTGCTCCAAGCATATTTCTGTAAGATCCATTCCTGATGGGACTCCATGGGTGGGGGCCTTCAGGAGAAGCAGGCTGAGCAGCAGGATAACTTAAAGAGGACCAGGGGAGCATGAAGTACCTGACCTCAGCCCTGGTGGTACTACTTCTAGAGAAATCTGTGGTTCATTATGGCATTCAGGAAATCAAGAATTCAATGAAAATTGCCCATAGCCCCTGGGAAGAAATATGTTCTCTGAAACCTTTTTCTTCTCATTTACCAGGAAACCCTTGTAAAAGGTTGTCCAGAAGGAGATGGAAGGCATTTTCTCACTCGGTGGCTTGCTTCTTCCCTATTTTGGGATGTTGACTCTCCAATTTGGTCCTTAAGTGCTATAATTCATGAGTCACTAGCTATGTATTAATGCACAGGGAAAATCTATTTTATTGATATATATTTGGGGAAAGATATTTTTGATTGATAAAATTGAAGAAGCTGTCTATTTTTTTGAGAAGTTAAGAGTAGTTTTATTTTCAAGAATGCGACATATTCGAAATTATAGGTGTGTGTTAGCTTGTTAATTATGGCAAAATATTTTTTGCTATCTAGAAAGAATTGTTACCACAAAATATATTAACTTCTGCAACTTTCAACAGGTTGGCAGCTGCCAAACTGCCTAAAAAGACAACCTAAGGAACCACCTCAGCATAGTCATTGTGATTTTTATAGTGTGAAAATCATCCGCTAGAAAGTGGTTTGAGGCAACAATATCTGCCATTGAAAGGAAATGAATAAAAACATACCATAAAGTCAACATTTCTCACATATCTCATGCACTGAATGAGACTTTTAGTTATAACCAGTCCAAGCTGTATTCATGTTAACAGTATTAAATATGTATAAAGAAAATTACCATTTTCCTGAAATATCTAGTCCTATCTAGTGGAAATAAACACGTATTAATTTTTTAGCAAATCTGACTGTAAAACTCCTTTCCTTCGGAATACCTTTGCTTTTCTGCTGCCATTCGCATTGACGTATTTTAAAACCTAAAATAGTATTTATACAGGAAGACTCCATTTTCATTGGTTTTAAATTATAATGATCGTGTGGATCAGGGTAAACCTTTCTCTTTATGATATGTTCATACTAAAGTAGTTCTTCTTTTTGTCATTGATATCACTGACAACAAATGGTGGCCAGAAAAGGAAATGACCTTTCTGAAAGGATTTCCTTCTACACAGCGCGAAACGGGTGTATGAAGATAATGGAACCCTTTGCCTTGAGTAAACACTGCAAGGTCAGTCTTTGGCTCATTCCAGGCTGTTGCCTGTTACGCTGATTAAACTACGTCTCCATTTCTTTGTGCTGCTCTGGCCTACTGTATCCACTTACCTCCCATTGCCATGCAGATGGGAAGGTTTTGGGATAGGCCATGCTTTTTGTTATAGGTGCATACAGCACACGCCAAGGAGGGGCCCTCATCTCTGGTTGGATTTGTAGGCACTCCTGCACACAAACAATATTCTCAAAAGAAATTTTAACTCCGATAAAAATAATGGTTATTTTCTTCCCAAGTTAGAAGAAATAAAACCAATTGATTCTTTCTTTTTTCTGCCCACAAGTTCATGCACAAATACACTAGTCTAGATGAGGGTAATGTCTTCATCTTCCATAGGTTCTATATTTGATTGACCTGTGTAATCAGATAGGAAAGAATAACCTTAATAAACCATGAAAGCAAAGTAAATATATCAGAAAAAGGTGCTCAGATGCTACAGAAATAAAATGAAACTTGCATGTACCCAAATACATATAGAACACATTTTGCTATGACCCTACTACCACCACTACAATTTTATCTTTCTGCTTATGTAAAATGCCTGTTATTATAGAATTTATGTGCGCTGCCTAGAACATGAAATGAGACTTCCTAGAAAGCCAGTCAAATACCCAGTCCTAGTCATACATCTTCTTGTGTCCTGGTCTTCAGAGTAATAGCATGTCAAAGTGATGGATCTTAATATGTGATATGGAGACAGAGGGCACGGAGCTTTTGTGGAAGGCTTTTACAGAGCACACTGCTGTGAAGCCTTTGCTTCCAGTTCCTTTGCCCACACCTCTGCTCTCCAGCACTGTTTCCCAGATGACCAGCTAGCAGCAGATTCTGGGCACAGGGTACTTATTTTACCAACTTCAGGTTTTGAAATGCCTCTTTAGATCAGCATTTAGTTCTGCAGAGATAAAAGCTTCTCTTTCTTCCAGAGTGAGAAGTTATACTTGCAGAAAACTGTTTTGAAAGCTATGCCTTCCAATACCCAATGCTGCTTTGGACAGACATGAATCTTTGGGTCCAAGTCTCCAAGTGGTTTTGAAAGGAAATTGGATCACTGTTCGCTTGTGACATATATCATATTATATTAATCCTGTGCTTCAGGGTATTCACTGGCTGCCTTTGGGCCAAGAGGGATTATTTTTTTCCTTTTCTCCTCTCCTGATGTAGAAATCGGCTCTTAGTTTTTTTGGTTTGACTTTTGTTCTGTTTCTCTAAGGACCAGACAACTGGAAATAGGCCATGTGTCTACACAGGATTCAAAAGCACAGTGCTGCCACTGCTCCTGGTGCCACTTGAAGTAAGCTTACAGTTAAACTGGTAGCTAGATTTAGGATCAGGAAGAATTTTTCCCCTAATCTAACTGGAATGGTTAGGAGGGTTTTTGCTCATTTTTTTTGCATTCCTCTACACTGACGGGCAGTCTTTGTCATATATCTCCTGTGAACTGGCCAAAAAAAAAAAAAACAACCAACCCCAAACCAAAACCAGCCAAACAAAAAAAAACCAAAACCCCCCAACCCAAAACCCCAACCCAACCAAACAAAAAATGCTGCTATGCTGGAACTCACTATATTAGCAATATCTTTGATTTATCCTGCTTCCTTTCTGTAGGTCATTTTAGACATTTTTTTATTGCAGTTGTTGTTTGTTCCAAATAAAAACTTGGGCAGTATTAGCAGGAAGCAGATTTTTTTTTTTAGCCCACCCAGAACTCTGCAGCTGCCTGCCAGTACAGGGTAATAGATTTGTTGACCTAGGTTGCCATTTCAGACTGATGTTCCTATAGAAGTTGAATTCCACTTGCAGCACTGTCATCACAATTCACCTTAGATCCATTTATTACAAAAGCATGCAGCAGAGCAGAATTCAGGCTCTCCATACAGAGATGCAAAATGGCAATTGCTTTTTAAAGGCATGAGAGTGCAACTCCAATAGCTAAGCTGATCACCTTTCTGTCAGTTTATTACTCAAAGTGACTGAAGGACATTTCTCTAAACGAATGTTCATGAACACTATCTCAGGCAAGACATCCAAGCAGTTAAAGAAGTGTTTTAAGACATGTTAAGGTTTGATGAGACCTAACATTTAATCCAGGCAATTTTTCTCAAGTGTATTTTCTGGATTGCATAAAATGTGTCTAGCAAATAGAACGGACTTTTATAATTGGCTATGGGAAAAAAAAAAGTATGTGAAATGTGAGAACCTTGTCCGCTTCAAAACAAACTTATCTGGTTTGTAATCTTTTTGGGCATACACTTACAGCTCTGTCCTGTGTGTTTTCAGCTTAAGGATGATTTCTGCCTTGGAAATTCAGTACAATGGATATGGCAGCATAGCTGCTTAAAAGGTACTTAGTACGCGTGAATTTCTGATATGAGAACACCCCAATTTTGAATATATAATGTAACAGCTACAATCAATCTGAAAATAAGATCTTTCTGTTATATTTTTGCTTCATAAACACACGTATTTTTCATTCACAATCTTATTCTGAATTTCTGACAAATCTGGAAATACTTCAAATAAACTCACCTAAACAAAAAAACCCACTCTTTTTATTTCAGAAAAACAGATTTCTGCTAATACCAGTCCTGTGTAGTCTCTGGCTGGGACACCACTCATTGTGTCGATTTTCTGAAGCTCATATCCATACAAATTCCTGGCAATTCGGTAAAGGTATTGTATTTTAAAAGCTTTTGACAGAGGATTAGAATAATTAAGATCACTTCAAAATACATGTTTCCTGTTATTTCACTGGAGCTGCAGATGATCTTAAACACACTCCAGAACATTAAGTAGTCAGACATGTTTAGTAAAAGCTAGAAGTCCATGGCACTTTTGAACTTGAGGTACTAATTTTTTACTATTCAGGTTTTAACTACTTTTATTCTCATTTTTTATGAATGCTGTAAAAAATATGAGGCTTTTTTTTGATTTCATAAAGAAAGGTGTGGATCTTTGTTGTAAAATTGCTCTCTTATTGTAGAAAAAAAAAAAAAAAAGAAAAAGCAATCTCAAGCATACTAGCAGCAGCACTACCTTAGTTTTGCTTCAGCCATGATATGGGATATAAAAGCAGTCTCAGTTATTCACTTAATACTGCAGTGCAGAAAGGCACTGTTAGAACAGGGATCTGAACATTTGACACTATGACCGACTTGACATCAACAGAAATGGTTAATAGTAACAGCAATGAGCCATATGCTTTTAGAAATATGCTTTAGATCAAAAACCCCAAAAGACTTCCCTTGGATCAGGGAATGGGAACCTCTACCCACTTTCTTATGAGGTCACTGCAGAAAAAAACTGAAGATGTTTTTCCTCCTTTAGGTGCTGTGACATTCCCATCCCCAGCTTTGCTACAGCAGAAGTCTGCCTTTCAGAATACTATTTGCCACAACCCATCATCTTGCAGTAAAGCATCACGACCTGCAATGCATCTCCTTTTCAGTTCCTGAGTTTTCTGAAACGGATGGCAAGCCTGGCACTGCCTCTTCTGCAGCATGCACAGAGTTTGTGGTGCATCACACTGTGCTAATACAGGGCTATAAATCTGCATTTGCCCAGTATACCCATGCCTGGCTGATGGTAGATATTATCCACAATATTTTAGGATGCCTATTATCATGACTAGTTTCTGGCCTCGTAATGGCTGCTAGGAATACTATTTATGGAAATATGTCATTAGCCCTAAAAGTGTTTATCAGAAGTGATTAATAGGAATAATTGCCTGTTAGGTAAACAAGAAGTTACAGCAGCTTATGAACTGATTTCTAATGATTCAGAGCTCCTGCACATTCAGACACAAAGCCAGAGATCAGGCTAATTTGGTGGCAACAACAACCTTTACATGTTTTGTGATGTTCTAATTTAATTAAAAAACAAATAATAATAATATATGCAATAGGTACACCCCTCCTTACTTCCCTGCTCCAACCTGAATCAGGTCACACAGCTCCAGAAGCAGCACAGCAAGACCAAGTGCCGACTATCACTGTCTGTGACCTGCTTCAGACTGTGCACCGAACTATGGCTTTCTGCACAAGGAGCCCCGGGATGACCTGCATTTGCTCCCAGGCCAGGCTCATTCAGAAACTGGAGACCCATGTGCCTAGGTAGCCCAGATACAAGGTAGCCCACTGATGCCCTCCCTCCAACTTCTGCTGAATCTTTTCACAGCTACTTTTCCAAACTTTGCTCCGTCAAGCTGCTCCCCACTTGGAGAACGTCCTAGTGACCATCATACCAGAGTTCAGTCTTCAAATGGCCAAATGGCAGGTGACTATCCCTGGCCTTCCCCTGCAAGCACCGTCCAGCACATAGCTAATCTGTATTTAGTACCAAAGGGCATCCAGAGTTCACATATATAAAATACTTAGGTTTTTTAACCTTAAAAAAAATCACTTAATAACCAGAATTGTGACAAGGATGAACAAGGGTCAATATAATGTCTCACATTTTATCATGTCTTTGCCTTTGTTTATACTTAAAACATCTCAAGTTGGATCTTCAGGTAACATTTTAGTCCCATAAAATTCTGAAACCTAGCTAAAGGAAATTAGAAATGTCATCTTAAATTATGTATTTATCTCCACACTCTCTGAGCTGTCGTTTCAGAACTGCCTAGGGCAAATGCCTTAGAAAAAACAGACTGGCAAATGACCAGGGTTTCTTTTTGTTCTGACTGAAGCCAAGTTTGAAAAAAGTGTTGCATTCTACTTTATTAAGAGCAGGAGCTAGATATTAGGGTGTACATTCATCAGGAACAGCTATATGTCCAGCCACTTTAAAGGACATCTGTTCTAATCCCTGTGATGCAACACTCAGGTTTTCCTGATGCTCTGTATTTGATGAGCACATTATTCATCACATAAAGCAGGGAAAACAAAGAGACAGATTCTGATTTTTCTTGCAGTGACATAAATCCACAAAGACTAATGGAATTATTGTAGATTTATGCTCTGGTGAGTGAAGGATTTAGCCTAGGAGCTCTATTTTCTAGTTTCAGCATAGCAGGACAGTTCTACACATCATGCAAGTTCTGAACCATCTGGTTTCCCTGAGAGCACAGGAGCTTTTTAGGGAGTTCTTTCTGGCTCTAATTGAATATGGCTACTTATTTCTTTCCCCAGTTCCTGCCATTGACTACAATGATCCCTTCCTTACAAATTTTAATTACTTTGTGAGCTGTACAGCACTTGACTGGATGTTACTTCATTAAATTGAGGAGACTATATAAAATGCTGAACTGACTACAGCTAAAGTGAAGAGAAAGGAGCAAAGCCACCAGATCATCATTCAGAACTGGAGAAAGATTTGTGGCAGCCGGGGAGTGCTAGCAAAGGAAGGTCTTTGGAAGTAAAGGTGAAACAAGGTGAGATTTAAATTCTTGATTGTAAACCATCAGGGGAGCAATAGAGTATAGCAATAACGATTGCTGATAATAGGCACTCCCTTTTTTGAAACAAACACAGCTGTATAGATCACACAACCTAAATTATAAATGCTATTCCCTTTTGCACAAACATATCTCCAAGACTGCACAACTGGCAGAAAAAAGAGAAAGAAAAAAAAAAAAAAAGAGGATTGTTTACAACAGATGTTATTTCACAGGCATGTCATGACTTTCAGCCACATGACTTTCCAGAGGTCCTTTCAGAAAGCAAAGAGACTTTTTTCCAGATAGTTTAGTGGTCTTAGAAAGTTTTTTTGTCAGCTTGAGGAAGTGCTAAAGGTTTAAAGGGTACTGAGCAGTATTTCAGAAATATTTGCCTTGTTTGCAGTTAGAACTGTAGCAGAGCTCCTGACGTGTGTTGTTCTTTCATGGTTACAGTAATGCAGGGGAGGCTGGAGGGATTGACAGGTTCTGGAAAGTCAATAGAGCGCCATACGTGTTAGCCAATGTTCAGTCAACCAGACTCTTCGATTAGCTCAGCCTGCCAGTATTCTTTTTCCAGGATAAATTATTTGATGGCTCTGAACAGCTTTGACCTTACTTTACCTTTAGTATAGCTTTACCGTGTGTATCTTCTTTTACATTTTTCCATTTTACAAATAACTTTACATTCTTTATCTTCTATGAAAGAAATGGTCTTTTTCAGAAAGGGGACTTGCTTTGTGGAGTAATAGCCACGGAGTATCTGGCACAAACTTTCTCAGTCCATTTAGGCAGGTACGTGATGTTTTACAAGAGACTGGTTTGAGTGACAAAACTAACACATCAAACACGTCATCCTTTATTAAGGAAAATCCTTTGTGTCAAAGGCAGTGTTCATGTGATCACTGCAGTATTTGTAATATGTGAAAGAAACCCTTAGCTTTCTAGCATGAGCATTTCACACAGCACGAAGCAAAGAAACTATATGTTGATCTTGGTTAGCCTTGTGAAACATCACGAACTGTAGAGGTATGATATAAAAATAGGAGCAGTGATTAGCCCAAAGTCTTTGGCATATCTCACACAACAGTTTATGAAACCAGTCGTTTTCCTTAGACAGCAACTTCCATGAGTCTTTCATAGCATCTGGACAAGAGTGGAGCTATTTAGCCTCATTTTGTGGAGAGAGAATGGCAAAACCAAGTTAAAGCATTCAAAAGAACCCACCTTACTGAGGAGAAGAGTAGCATAAAGCAGAGCTCAGAGCTACCGTTTCTTCCCTTAATCTTCTGTCATTACGACATATGCTAAATCTCACAAATACAAGTCTTTCCTTTGAAGGCATACTTCAGTGAACTCCAGCAGTGCTACCTGTCCCAGCCAGTGCCAGACCTTCCTTTCAGGTCAGCCGTACCGTTCGAGAGCCCAGATGCTGAGAGGTCTGGAAGTCAGCAGCCTGAATGTGAGACTCCCTTGCTTTCTCCCTGCCACGTGTCCTTCCAGCACTCACCATCAGCCCACAGGGACCGACATAATCCAACTGTCTTTGGCTTTGTCCTCTCACTTTGCTTTGCAACAGAAGTGTGTTGGCAGCAAGTCACTGCTGGTTTTGTATAATTTTTAACTGAGTGTGCATTAAAGAGTTTGAAGGAAGTCCACTGATCCAGTATACTGAATTAGGCCAGAGTATACGCACGTTTTTCACATTGGTATTCATTGGTAGACTGGAAATACACAACAGAGATTGTGCTGGGTTATATTTGGAAGTATGTTGGTAACATGGCAGTGTAACTTTGTCTTTGAAGTTAAACATAGATCCTTCTCTGTTTAAAAACATCATGTGGCAACCAACATATGATATATCCAGTTCTCAGCTACTCGTGGGCAGATGACACTGTTGCTAATTGAATGCCTTGTGCCTTTCCTAAGTTACCCTTTTTCTCTCCCCCGGAAGGAGGACAATGCCACACTTTCCTGTTTTTGACAAAACTGGAGTACACGCTGCCCACGCAAAGCCACAGTCTGCCCACCACTGCTTAAAGTTTCATCTCTTGTCTTCAGAGACCTATATACACAATTTTCAAAAGTAAATACACGACATATGCTGCTATAGCTTGATCTGTACTTGTAGATTATCCATACCTTTGCTGAATACAGGCTTTCTCCTCTGCTGCTCCCTTATGCTGGACAATTGATATGTAGCCACTGCTCACCTGTGATAGATACACATTTGGTGTCTTGGTGAGCAGTAGCTTCTCAGGGAGCAAATGGGACTGTACAGAATCAGCATAAGGAGGGGGGCCACCTCCTTCACCTGGAGGCACTTGCCTAAGGCCCCATCTCTCTCTGGTCTCTGGAAAGCTGTAGCACAGACTAGCCATGGCACATAGAAGACTTCAGCCCCTAGTTTCACGGAGGTACATTTTTACCCACTTGTAAACGTTATAGGTCGAGTGATGTTTAGGAGGAGTGTTTGAAAGCAATCCAAAAAGGTGCTGGCAAATTATGAGCTACGCTTTTTATTGCTTAGCTGTTTTGAAAACTTCCAGAGCTTCTTGTTTCTCATTTCAGAAAGGTAATATTGTTTTATGTTTATTACCTTGGCTCTTCCAAAACACTTTACTGCTTTATCTTCCTTTTGCTAGGATTTAAAATTTCATAGACTTGTTTATATATTGTATTTGCGTCCATTGAATGTAAACCTTATTCTGTCCCTCCCAAGATACTTTCAGATCAGATTTTATGCAAAACAGTTATTAACCTCTGATTTACTTTGCAGATAAGATGAGCCCAGAAAAGTTAGAAATATTTTGAAAACAGAACAGAAATATTTTATTTTGCTAGGACTTTCGCTTTGGGAAGATATGTTGAACTGACTGCAGCTGATCAGGGTATCACCTCTCCTCTCACACACTCACAGATGCTCAGCTCTGATCTGTTGGTGTTATGTCACAGACAGTCGCACCCAAACCTGGTTCTGTCAGTATGACTTGGGTTAGGGGAAACACTACATTTAAGATTTTTTTATTTTTTGTTTTTAAACCTGCATCATCCAGATAGACTGCATCAAAGAGTAAGGGAGCAACTACTGCACAATTATATCATTAACAGTTTAATCCAAGTGTGCTACAGACAGAATCATTCAAGCAACTAGGCTTATTGAGCCAATGTGAGTTGCTCTAGCCCCTGCAATAGGCAATCTGTTGGAGGCAAGAAGATAAAAAGCTGAGAAAACTGAAGTGCTCAGCTGTGATCTGGATGAGTTACAAATAGTTTTGCTCCACAGGGAAGTAGCAAGAACACATCTGATCTCATAATGCTAACACATTTTTGCAGGGTTTGGTTTGTGGTTTTTTTGTTTTTTTTTTTCCCAAATTTCTGTATGAATGAATAAACAAATTACTTTCACAGAAACTGATGGAAAGAAATCTGAAGAGGAGTTATGCTTCCCCTCCCCCTCAATAATCCTGTATGAAATCCTGTATTGTAACAGAATTTAGTGACAGCTTCTCATATGGATCAATTACTTCTGTTTCTTAAGAGGCAGAGCTTGAAATACTGTTATCTGCATCAACACATTTATTCAAATCAAGAAGTTTTTGTGTTAGTGCTTTCTACCTAAGACTGAGGGGGTTTTGTGACTATGCCAATATGTTTTCCACCTGGAGAAAGTAGTCTCACACAACAAATGAACAAGCTAATAGAAAGCACATTTTGAATATCCTAGTATCCTGAAACTTACTGCTCTGTTCATTATGTGTTTTGCCTGTGCTCTATGTTCTTGTTAAATTTCTCTTTATTGAATCTCTCTCTATATAAATCCTTGTCGTATTAAGTAATTATAAATAGTGCAATGGGTTAGTCTCTAATTAGGAGAGCAAAACACTCAGTGATGCATGAACTACAGGTTAATGTAGAGCAGTCTGTAAATCACTGCCCAGGGTTCAGCAGATTGTATTATACTCCTTAGGCAATGGCTTAAGAAAGCCTGTGCAACGTAATGAAACCAGTGTATCATTACAAGTATATTTGTAATTGATAACAACAAAACAAACATTCACTGAGCAAATCAGTGATGTGCTGTTAAAACCCCACATGCCTGAGGTTTAGAATTTTTTACAATACTGAATATTTAGTGTGTAAATGAACATGCAAAAGAGCTGAAAACAGCAAAGAAACAAAAGATTTCTAACTTTAATATCTCCCATTGTATAAAGACAAGATAATGTAACTTACATAATAATTCCTGGGGAATAGCTACTTCATTATCTCACCAATTAATTGAATCTTATCAAGGAAGAAATAATTGCATGTTAAAAGAAAGCAGCAAAGGCTGCACATTGATGTTACATCTTAAATGAGTGAAATACCTCATTTAACTTCTACTCTCTAAAAAGCTAAACCAAGAACCCTGATGTGTGGCCATAATTCGGGGTAGAAATGAATAAAAACCATTTGCATTTGTGTGGGATCCTGCTCCTAGTAATGCCTGAGATGAGTTCACGTAGGCGTGGATTTTACGCACCAATCTGGCAATGGTTGAACCAGGGGGTGGGCTGTAGGCTTTTTTGTCTTTCAGGATTATGAATTTGTTTTGCTTTTGTTTAATTCTAGTCCATTTGATGGGTATCATTGATGGGTATCATGCCCTCCATATGTTTGGGTGTTTTGTTTGTTTTTGGGGTTTTGGGTTTTTTTTTTTGGTTTTTTTTGTTGTTTTTTTTTTTCTTAAGAATCCTCCCTTTTACAAATATAGGAATTACTTTGGTGCCTCAGTTTCCTTTTCCTTAATAATTTTCCTCATTTTGAGATTTACAGCCAGAGCCAAGTATTGTTACCATGGGCTCCGTTCCTGCGCCAGCTTTACACAGGTGGGGCTTGTCCAGCCAGCTGGTGAGGCATCCACTGAATGGAAAGCAGCTGGGGGGAAACTACTTAAAACCTTTGAAAAGAATGCTTGTTGGCCCTGATAATTCCTTACTTGGTTTTCCCCTCTGCCAGAGTTGTGATGGTGCCTTGTTTGCTATAACTGTTAATGTTTTCATCATTCATTTACCATAAGATTAATTCTTTTTCTTTTTTTTTTTCTTTGTCTTGTTCTTAATGACTGGCCGTGATGATTTCTACTAGTGTTTGTGGTGTCACTGACCCAGTTTTGAACCCTTCTTCTTCCTGTTTATATCTCTGCTGAGGCAGAACTGAACACAGCATTCAGGAAAGATTAATTTGCACAATATTAGATTACTTTCAGTTGTATTTTCTACTCTGTTCCTTCAATATTCTAACTTTGCTTTTAGGACCTCCCACTGGATAGTAATGACTCCACTGACCTGTCCTCCATGGTGCCAAATGCTTTTTTCAGTGCTGATAGAATTTACTGTTCAGCCACACTGTATGAATAGTTAAGTACCTTTCTTTCAATATATATTGCATTCCACTTCTTAGCTTTTTAAAAATATTATGGCTCCAAACTGGCTTTTTTTTAATATCAGCTGATCTTAAAAGACAAGTTTTCTTTTTTCTGAAAAAGGAAATTTGTTAACTGTTTCATCTTATGCCTCTTATCTGATTTCTATTCAGGATAATATGCTTCAAACCATAGTGTAATGGCCATATGGCTTATTTAACAGGGATTTCATTAGAGAATATGCGAATCCGCATGCTGATTATAAACGACAGGGTTTTTAGCCATTACTTCAGAGTCTGCACACAGGGAATTCTACTGTATTAGAAAGGTACGTTTTTTGTATGCGTCAGCTTTTCCTCTATTGGGCATTCATAATGCCAGTACTGAAACATATTACAGACATTCAATAATTCGCAGCTTGAAATATTTTATTCAGTTCACCTGGCACTGAAGCAAAGCTTATCCCCAGATAATCTATTATGCTTTCTTTCAAATGTTTCCTACACCCCAGCATTCCATATCATTGAGCTACCACAGTAGCTGATTCTACTGTAAGTTCAACATTCATTTTAAATTCCTGGCAGTACTCCCAGTGGAGCTATGTTAATTTGCAGCAGCTAAAAATATGGCCCAATAGTGCTGTTTTGCTGCATATCCCCTCCTTCCCAAACAAAACAAAGCATTTCAATGCTTAGAGAACACATTTGTCATATATACAATGCTATTTAATAGCACATTGACAGAGAATAGTATGATATCTAGAATGCTGTGATGAGTGCCTTTAATCTGTTTCAGTAACAGCTTACAGTGCACTGAAATACCTGGTTTATTTTATATAAAGCATATCAATAACACTTCCCGAACTAAATTTAATAGTGTTCCATTACTCCTGCCTTTTTTTCATCTGCTTCAGAGGCGATAGTAGAAGTGTCAGGTATACCATCACAGCATATCCTAATTATCAGTTTTCCAAAGTCAAAATAATGTTAAAAAAGTGGGAAATTTCACCTACTGGAAATCACCTTGTCAGGAATGGTTCATCATTGTAGTAGGAGCAAAGCAGCACCCTAGTATATTACAAAGAAAGGAAACCTGGGTCAGGAAGCAAAAGAAGACCTCATTAGCTGTCTCTTCTCAGGTCATCCCTCAGCCCTGTGAAGACTCACTATGTTGAACAGATGCCACCTGTGTGGGGGACCTACCTAGTCAGAGGATACATATTTAAGCACCTTTGAATCCATAGACAAGTACAAAACTCATGAGCAGAAATAAAAAATACTGATGAGAATGAGGGAGATAATGAAGACATAGTACTTCACAATTCAAAGCTATATATATGCTCTTGTTTTTAAAAACAGACAGGAAGAAGAAGAATAAATCTAATTATTTTGGGGAGCAACCTATTCCCAGTGTGGTCAGTTCCTGCTCATTATTTGAACCTTTGAGCATTCTTCCCATTGATGGTCTTGTGATTTAAACAGATGCCCGAGTTCCCTCCTGAACAGAACAGTGTTCTTTAACTGGGCCTGAGTAAATGTCATGACAAAATGGAGTGAGATGTTTCATGGACAAGATGAAGCAGTATTTAGCTTAAACATTGAATTTTGAAGTAGGATGACTCTCTGTTAAATATCAGAAGATGCACTATTATGGAAAAATAGCACAAAAATAAAAAAATAGACTCTGTGTGCATTTCTGGCACTTGATTCAAAATCACCCTGAAGTTTAGCTAGGCCTTGGTGGTGAGCACGGGAAATTCCCAAAGTTGAACAAAAATCAGAAGGCCTGAATGCCTTTATGTAACAGTTTTGCAGTTGGAAACAGCATCAGTGAACAAAATGAATCATTTATCCTGCATGGAGAGAGAAGCAGAGGTAAATTCAGGTTTTCAGGCTAAGAACTTCAGGCATCTGTGTGATTAGACGTAGAAGAGGAAAATGCCTCACAGTCTTCCATGTTTGTGGTAAATCTTCTATATTAAAGGGCATAGAAGCTAATTCCTGCATTTCTGGCTGAAAAATCACTGCTTCAGAGACAACATCGTGTCTAAATCCTGCCCTTTGGTCAATCTGTGTAGCACAAAGTATTAGAAAGAGAGGTTTTAGCCTATGCAGTACATGTGAAGAATAACCTACACCACACATTACTAAAACAGACCGGAGAGGTACTCCAGGAAGCATTCATATTAGTTTCTTGCTCACATTTTCTTTCTCACCACCCATCCATCATGCACTTCTTTTCTTTGGCTGTTTGATAAGTCAGTGCACTTTCTTACAGCAGCACTCTGCAGTCTTCACCCCATAAGAGATTTTTGCCTGATTACTGGTACGACCTGCAACATGGAGAACTGGCGCGCTAGAGGAAACATCATTATTCTAAATCTGATCAGTCATTGCAGGACAGTGCATGGCTTTTTGCAAAACACACATCTTGACTTAGCAAGGGTCTGAAGTTCAACAGTAGCGTACTCCATGTACAATAAATTGCAATGCTCCTCGTGTCTCTTGGACTTTCCCACAGCATTGTGGGATAACTACTCTGCTTATTGAGCACTCTTTCCATGCTCTGCTCACCCTCACAGAAGTTGATACTGCTGTTTGTATTCGGTGACTGCCCTTACCCCACTCACCAAGCAATACTCCATCTTTTTCTGAAGATTTTTACAAAACTTTTCCCAACAAAATGAATTCTCTGTTCTTCAAGAGGCTGAGTTTTCAGCTGTTCTTATAGTTTCACCTTCTTCCTCTACCCTTGTACACAATGGCTTGTGAAAGTGCGCTACCTGATTCTTACGCTTCATTAACCATAAAGCACAGATAAGATAAACCCATCTGCATTTTATAAGAGCGGACAACAAATATCACAGTTTTAATCTTAACTCTTCTACAGTCCTCATAGTATATAAGGCCCTAACAGACTTTTTAAAAAATCATTGTAAATACAGTGTGAAAATGTTTAGTTGTATCTCTTTTTAGTATTTGGAGATGCTGTGAATAACATAAAGGTAGTAGGGACACGGTGCCCCTCCCTGGGCTTTTGCTCACATATTTTCCTTCAGGTGCAATAGCTATATTGCTGAAACTTGCATTCAAGTAAGGTTTTAAACAATTAAGCCTTCTCTAAGATATCTTTACTTGAAAATATCTAAGCCACCTATTAAGGTGGGTTCACAGATTCAACCCATCTGTCACCTTTATGCAGATAAGTCAAGAGGAAGCCAAAATTTATTTTAAAAACTTCTACAAATGCTGACAGAGGCAATGAGAGCTGATGGAGAGGTAAAAAGCTGATGTCCATTCAGGACTGCATATTAAGATACTTAAGAAATAGTTTCACCTCATACTCATAGTCCTAGATCCAGCATGCACAGAATGTCCTGAAACCTCCTAGAAGAGATGTTTTGATGTTTTTATCAACAAACCATAGAACATATGGTTCATCTGTAGAATAAAGACACTACCAAGATGGTGAAGCAGTAAATAATGAGATTAGGGACAAATTCTTGATCACAGTCCAGCAAAATGTACTCTAATACAGGCAAGTACTGTGTAGTGTATTTTGGTACAAAAATCATCAGCTGTGCTTACAGGGCAAAAGACTCATTGAAGCAGGCACTAGAAAAACCCAAGTGCCTCTTCACTGACCTATTTCAATGTTGTGGCCATGACATTTCCTAAGATGCTTGCCTGTGCACCAAGGATAATACTGGAAGAAGCTGGAGGAGGCACTCTGCCTCTGAACACAGCATTGCTAGGACCATTACTAGAACCCTGTTTCTGAGTCTCAACAATCCTATTTGAATAATGATTGAAAGTGCAGAGCATACAAATAATTCAAGGCCCACAAATAATTCAGGTCATGAAAGACACAACTTGCAATGTAGAGACTGATGAGTACTACTGGATTATTATTTTTTTTTAAGAACTGATCCACGAGCAAAGCTTTTGTTCACATAGTGGTAGATTTTCCAGTCTTGCAGGCAAAGGCATTGGAACATCCAATAGCTGGAACTGCAAATATAGGGGAAAAAAACCCAGCTTTAAACCCTAAAATGAGGTGTAATTTCATAGTTGTGAAGGTAGCTGAACAGTGGGTCAGCTTATCAGGAGGCTGTAAGTTCATCACAACCCTAGATCTTCAAGAAAATACTATGTGTCTTCCTATAACATGTACTTTAATCCAGCTTCTGAGCAAAAGTCTGTGGACAGAGAAGGTCAGACCAACTGATTACACTCGTCCCTACTGGTCATCACCTCCACAAAAGAAATCTGTGAAGAGCAGAGCCGAGATGTAATTAATCACTTTTAAACTAAAAGCTTTTTATTCATGTTGAGTTTTTCTTCTTTCTTTTGTTCACGAGAGTGATTATCAATTCCATAGAGAAGAGTTTACAGTAAATATAAGAGCTCAGAAATAATAGATTAAAGCTGAAGTATCATTTTACCATAAATACTTAGTGCGGAGCCTATAGTAGAATTATGTCATTTGGAACAAGTAATGCCTATAATCCACTTACTTCATTTTTTGTTCCTTTTAGTATTAATTCAAATTTTAATAGTATTGGAAAAACACAGCTGCTTCTTGTTGGAAAGATAGTTATTTTCTCTATATTTACAGGAATAATTGATTCAGTGAGATGTAATCTATAAATCTGTTTTGTAAAAATGAAATTATATAGTGAACCATGTTTGTCCAAGCTGTTTCCAGGGAAGATGTGTCATTAACCCTTTTTCTCATCCTGTGGATGGTTTTGTTTCAAATGTGATTAAAAGGCTACTGTCAAGATTTAGACACAAGTATTAATCTACATACAGATTGCTCAGTTCCATTCTGGATGTTTCCCACATTGTGTTCTGTGTTATCTGGAGCAGAACTTTTACTGATAGTCACTGCATGAACCTCTATCTAGGGACATTTGGGAATGAAATTAAAGCCTAAAACAAAAGAAACACATGCATATGTATTTATACATCATAGTTATTTTTTTTAAGAAGTTAAGGACTTTATAGTTCAATATAAAATTATCTGATGACACATTGAAGCAATATCAGCAGGATTTTGGACAGTTATCTACATGTAGGTGGTAAACCATGAATCAGTTACATAATTCATACAAAACTTATGTACTCAAAATTCTCCCACCCCCTGCAGAACATATGATGCTGGGAGATGTCACATATATTACAGCAGAGGGAGGGGGGTAAGCACAATATTTAAGGGGATTTTTAGAAATGCTACTGTAGCTACTTTTCATACCCTTCTCCTTATAAATAATGTAATTTATCTGTAACAGTACTACATAACATATCTGAAGGCTCTCTGAGTGCACTACCTTGAGACCTAGGCAGACAACTAACTATAGGTTCCATTGGTAGGCTGCAGATTTATTGTACTCAAAAGGATAATGCTTTACTTCTGGGCTTGTAATGTCATGAGATATTACACTATTCATGGAAAAACAGCTATAATTTTATGTACAGAAAAGCTGCTACTAAGATTATGATGTTCACAGAGTGTCTTTTATGTGCATTTGTAGGGAAAAGTGTTTGCTCTGGAAAGAGTTGTTCTTAGCTAATACCAGAAACAAACTAAAATATGTGGCTATGTGTTTCATTCTCATTTTTAGTAAGGCTGCAATGTAAGCAGATATGATTTACATTTACAGGTATGCGTTTTTGGAATGACACCATTAAATAAACTTACAATTATTCCCACATGTAGACCCACCTACATCCACTCTAAACAGAATAAACTCAAAGACAACACATCTGTTTCATGGAATTTACTGGTGTTTTACTACTTAGTTCCACTACACTGTAGAACGAAACTAAAACCTTTCAGAGATTCATTAAAGCATAATTGAGCTAAAACATTAACAATTCCAGCAAGAATATAGATGTCTAAATGGTTAGGACATGACCCAGAATATGAGAGAAAACTTCAAATCTCTCCCTCTATATATATACATATAGTGATTGAATAATCTTGAATAAAAAGCCTTGGCTGGGCACCTCCCACTTCCTAGGGCCAGTACTTTAGTGACCACACTGCTAAAATCTTTTCCTTTTCTATATCCTTGCAAAACATTTGCATTTGATAAATTCTCATTTATTCAAAAATGTCCCAGTCAGTTTAATGCAAATTTTCTTCATAAACCATCAAAAGAAAAAAAAAAGATAAATTCCTCTATGCTGCGTTAAATATCTCCCATCCACACTTAACTTACATACATGTCATGTTCCAAGACCTGCACTAACATTAGTGATACTTGCCCAGGACCATGAAGATTTTGCAGTACCCATCTACTCTGAAGACAAAACAGACTTTCCACTTCTTGTTACAAAATGCAGGGAACTAAATTAACCAACGATTGTCAAAGAAAAAAAGGAGGAGTTTGGAGAATGAAAACAAAACTTTCACTTCTGTAATTTTTTTTACAATTACATCACAGCAATATTTTAGAAGTATCTCGTATATAAGAGATCCAAATAATGATTGAAAACTATATCCCATCTTCCCCATCACAATGGAACATTATGTGAAATCATGGTGATCACTATTAATACAACCCCACCATGCACAAAAGCATACAAAGCATGGTAGTGTTACGAAAAAAATCATACAAAAAGCCTGTAAAGGCATTCCAAAGACAAAATGAAGAACCTGTAAAAGCTAAGCAACTTTTGCCAGTCCAGTTCAATGGCTGACCTAGCTACTTCATACATGTCTTGCAGGGATGCTCCAGAATGTAGGTTCTTCTGGTGAGGGCATGTTCTGAGGCAAGTCCTGCTTGATAAGCCTGATCTCCTATGACAAGGTGACTGGCCTAGTGGATGAGGGAAAGGCTGTGGATGTTGTCTAGTTGTCTACTTGGACCTTAGTAAAGCTTATGACATTATATCCCACAGCATTCTGCTGGAGAAACTGGCTGCTTATGGCTTGGACAGCTGTAGTCTATGCTGGTAAAAAGCTGGCTGGATGGCCAAGCCCAAAGAGTGGTAGTGAATGGAGTTATTTCCAGCTGGTGGCCAGTTATAGGCGATGTTCCCCAGGGCTCAGTACCAGGGGATCGAGTGCACCCTCAGTAAATTTGCAGGCAATGCCAAGATGGGGGGGAGTGTTGATCTCCTTGAGGGCGGGCAGGCTCTGCAGAGGGATCTGCTCAGGCTGGATCAATGGGCCAAGGCCAGTTGTTGGAGGTTCAACCAGGCTCAGTGCCGGGTCCTGCACTTGGGTCACAACAACCCCACACAACGCTACAAGACCTGGGGGTGCTGGTTGACAGCCGGCTGAACATGAGCCAGCAGTGTGCCCAGGTGGCCAAGAAGGCCAGAAGGCCTATAGCATCCTGGCTTGTATCAGAAACAGTGTGGCCAGCAGGACGAGGTGATCGTCCCCCTGCACTCAGCACTGGTGAGC
>JAVJGJ010000057.1:80748878-80761197 GCA_035590215.1 Microhierax caerulescens
TCTAAAATTGTGTGGCCAGCAGGACGAGGGTGGTGATCGTCCCCCTGCACTCAGCACTGGTGAGGCCATACCTCAGACACTGTGTTTGAACAGTTCTAAGCCCCTCACTGCAAGAGGGACACAGAGGGGCTGCAGCATGTCCAGAGACGGGCAACGGAGCTGGTGAAGGGTCTGGGGCACAAGTCTTGTGAGGAGCAGCTGAGGGAATTGGGGGTGTTTAGTCTAAAGAAGAGGCTTGGGGGGATCTTATTACTCTCTACAGCTACCTGACAGGAGGCTGCAGGCAGGTGTATCAGTCTCTTCTCCCAGATTACAAGTGACAGGGTGAGAGAAGGGGCTTCAAGTTGCACCAGTGGAGGTTTAGATTGGACGTTAGGAAAGAGTTCTCCGCTGAAAGGGTGTTGAAACATTGGAACAGGCTTCCCAGGGAGGTGGTAGAGTCACCATCCTTGGAAGTTGCAGTTTAAGTTTAGATGGACAACAAACATTGCAATGCACCCATATTGATTAGTTGCAACAGCTCACCTTCACAGTGTCTGTATGGATCACAGGTTCTCTCACTTGTCTCAGCTACGTTAGGCACCAGTTGTAGTTGGAGTTCAACTCAGCCAGCCTCTCAGGGGGCACCAATTGTTGCAGGACAAACAAGCTATCGGGCTGCAACAAGACTTACCATTGGTCAGATCCTACTGCCCATGTTGTTTCTCTGTTCTCCAGAGTCCAGACCACACTACTACTCTTCCTCCACCTGACACACCCCAAGCCCCAATCCTCAGGGCTATTTAACTACTTAGCAGGAACGAGCTACAGCTGCACACTGTCTGTGTCAATCAACCCACTGCCTCTGAGGCAGGGCCACAGCTGCACGTTATCAATGCCAATCAACCCACTGCCTTCATTCCTCTACACTTGGAGGTGTCTAAAAAATGGGCAGATGTGTTGTTTAGTGACGTGGTGTAGTGATGGACTTGGCAGTGGTGGGTTAATTGTTGGACTTGATAGTCTCAAAGGTCTTTTCCAACTAAAATGATTCTATGATTCCCCCTCATGCCTGCTATATGTCTCCCTGTGCTCGCAGCAATTGCAGCAGCAGTGCTGGGGATTTTGGAAAGCAAGAGCAGCCCCACGACTACTGGATTGAAAATGAAAAGTAGATCACCATACAGCTGGTCTAGGACCAAGCAGTACTGACATAGCTTACAGCCACCACTGCAAACTGTTTCTGAATTACACTTTTGTCCTACAAGCACCAGAAGAGGATTTGGGCCATTATCTCCTATTTGAGATAATCAAGCTGGTTAATAGATAAACTCCCCAGTTTCAGACATCAGAACTCTTAAAAATATTGTTTTAAAATTAAAGACACGTTTGAAAGCAACAGTTTCTACACAAAAGATGTGCATGATCTCCTTCCACTAAGACATTAAGAATGTTATTTTAAAGTTCTTCTACATGTACTTTAGAGCTATGAAAACTTTCTTTTAATAATAATAAATACTATACAAAGGGCTAAACTGCAGTACATACAGCTATTCCTAACATGGTAAGATCTGTCAGCTTTAAGCAGCCTTCTTTGCACCTTTGCAGTACTGTAACTCCCAGTGCTGGCCTAATAGCAAGTGTATTAGATCTGGTTAAATGCCACACGTAAGGCTTCAGTGGAAAAGGCAGCATCATCTCACAGCGCCTAAGGGGTGAACAGTTTATGCAAGTGGGCTATCATTTTGCCCTTGAGTAAATCATTACATTCTTTCAGTGTGCTACATATGTATAGATGCAAAGTTATGTCTGGAGAGTGTTGTAAAATACCCTCTTTTAAACTTCAAACACAGCAAAAGCTGCAACTACATCGTTTCTCCTTTGGGAGAGTGTTGTGCCATGTGTGCTAATGTGTGGATCCTGGGCCACCATTTTCTCCACTTCCTTTCAACTCCCATCTACCTTGAATATGAACATGCTGGTATGGCTCAGTTCTTTATTATCCAATATCTACATGGAATCAGTTCTGAGGGATTTTCAACTGAAAGCTCCCCAGAAAAGTCAGCAGCTGTGCACTGTCAGTCTGGTAAGTGGTAGGCACTGAATACTGTCCACTGTGGATCATGTATGCACTACAATGGACCACATTCTGATGGAGTACTGTAGAAATGAATGATACACCACCCATCTGAAAGTACCTAAAAGTGGCGATCCAGTCTGAATAAATGTTATAATCTCCCTAAGAAATCACTGCAGAGAGACAGGCGGTTGCAGAGGCAGATTCAGATCACACTAACCCGGGTATCTGAGATAGATGAGTACTGATTCCTGGAGGCACATATATGCTGTCACTGCACACAGAGAGAACTGAAATGATTAGTCAGGACCAAGCATCTATCTTCCAGATGGTCTAATGTGGGTGAGATGAATCCAACCCTTGCCTTCCAATTCAGATGTTGAAATGATTAAAAGACAAACACTTGAGTGCAACAAACAGAGAGGTACCTCAGATGACATCTTCATCTCCTTCTAACTCTGTATGGTGCTGAGGGACTTGCATGACGGAGCGATCCTGAATGTTGCGCAGGATGATGCCAAGGACTAACCCACAGGAAACCCCAGGCACAGACAGTATCTAAACAGGCTCTTCTCTGATCTCTTGGGGGAATAGTTGCTAAACTAGGAATAAATTAGGGGATAGGAGGCAGCAATCACCCAGCCTGGTAGCATAAATATTTGGTCTGGAGAGAGCTCTATTCTAAGCATTCCTCAACCTAAATAATTTCTAATCCACCTCCTGACTGTGGGTGGTGGCTCTAATGATATGATGGTGATGGGGTTATTTTCCAGCTCCATTTTTAAGCTGGGCCACTGAGCAGATAGGAATGCAAGATGTAAAGGGGTAAAAGCCTTATTTAAGACGAGTGCTGACTTAATAATGTTTAAGTCTCAGTCCCATTGGTTAAGACCCAATCCCATCCCTGCTCCAAGGAGTCCTCATGCATTTTCTATTTAAGTCACTGGATCAAATAGAGGCACTGAACTGGGAGCTTGGGCTTGAACTGATAGTCCTGGTGTCTAAGATCAAAAAACAAAACCCCACTCAGACCTTTACAGCTATGACATATCAAAAAGACCAATTCTATGACAATTATCACAAATCTAGTAAAATTTAAATGGAACTGATATAAGTATTTTTTCTCGTTGTTCTTTTGCATTCTAGCTGGGCTGACAATAGCTCTAATAATGACAAGTTTGTGAAACAGGGATATCAGCTGCTTCCTGACACTGTTAGACATGTATGTTTTTGGCATACAAATCCCTTCAGTAATCTGGAAAGCACCCAGATTTGGTAGTAAATCTTTCCCAGCTGCATTTGCCTGAGCTTTCTCCCACCCCACCACTTTCCATCCCACCTTTCCTCCAGGCCCAGCCCTGGGAGCGCACAAGCGCTGTAACATCTGTTTCTGCAGAGAGAGGCAATAGTGCCAGTGACATGAGAGCACTGATGGTCTCATCATCCTCCTCATGGCCTTGTATGCATGGCAAAGCAGAATTTTTCAAAACGACTTTTAGAATAACAGAGGAACCAGGAAAGGATTTTGCTTTAAATAATGTCCTGGAACATTTCAGAACAGAAATAACTTAACCCAGAAACACAGCATTATACATGACAGCCTGTCAGATAAGTAAAATGATCCAAAAGATACTAATAAAACAAAAAACCCCAATACAATGAAAACAAAGTCCCAAGAAAATCAATAACTGGAGCTTAAAGCCCAACTCCTCTGGTGCCTTTGAGTATCTCCCACAAAGCCTATTTAGCAGTGCGAGGAGGTGGCTGTTCAAGGATCAAGGACCCTAAGCTTCTTCATCAAATTCCCCAAAAGAGCACTGTGGAGCGCTAATGGCAGTAAGATGGTGTTTTCAGTGAAACACCATGAAGCTTGTGCTTCAGGGTGTTTATCTTACACCCTTAACTTTGCATTAAGAGACTTAGAGCAGACAAAGTCTTCAGGGCAAAATGGTAGCTGGATGTGTGTTTTATCACACACATTGCCCTAGGGCCTTAAAGATGATATAGATCTCTAAAAAATACTGCACCAAAGATCATCTTTATAATTTTCTTCCCACCGTGATCCTCACTGCCCCCTTATAACAGATTATTAGTAGTCTGTTATAAAGTAGCTGACCACGTCAAGCATTCATCTTCCCCTGTGACGGGTTGCAGAGCTGGTATCCAGACCAGGCCCCCACTGTGAACCAGCCCACCCAAGGTAATGTGACTCACTTGAACCCATCTTACTAAACGTTACAAATCTAGCCAAAGAACCGGCTCAGATGGAATTATATTCTCAAAACCTAAATACTGCTCAGTTTACTCCTTGCCAGCAGAACCAACAGAGACTTGCTCTGATTCTGTAGCCCTTTGAAAAGCTAATTTGTGGAGTAAGCTCAGGTGACAACATTTCTTTCAGACCTCATATCACCTTATTCAAAATAAGAAGTACACTTTGGTATGAAGGGTAGAGAAGGTTTCCAGGCACAGGGAGAAAACAACTAGAATGTAACAGTGGGCTTTTAAGTCACATTGTGCTTGAGCAGGATTATAGTGCTCTCAGGATTGTGTCCTGAATCCCTTCTTCAAACACTTCAGCATAATCAGCTTCTTAGGCCTTTCAGTTCCATGCCAAAAGGCAATCATGCCAACTCTGCCCACATGAGCTGAATCACCTCCAAGTAAGACATAGCAGCATTGTTCACCACACCACTCCAGTAACACTGTGTGGCAATAAAGAATATCAGGTTTCTTTATCCTGCATTGCAAGAGAATCTATAGAAGCAGGGTTACCAAAGCCAGAAGGTGAAAAAAAAAAACAAAACTGGGAAATAAGCCTTTTGTGTTGTCACAGACCAACACCCTGTCATAGGAGATCTGGGTGGTTCTGGATACAGCGGTATTACCAGAAGATTACCATGTGGCATTACAATACTCTGGAACATGCTGTTCTTGCTGGGGATTGGTCACACAAGGAATGGACAGAGGCTTTATCCTGAAGACCTCAGTACGGAGATAACCTAGAAAAATTCTCTGTGATTGCTTCCTCATGTGCAGTTATTGTTTATATTGACACTTCCAGTCCCTCCAGGGTAATGTTAAACAGGTCAGTGGACACCATGGCAGTGTAAGCTGAGCTGGTAGACTTTTCCCTGGAGTATTCACAGGTAGCTAAGAGGTGAAGAGAGAAGAAACGGGTTTCTCAGCTCTATCTGGGAAAAATTCTGGTCTTAAAATTTCATTGCCAGCTCACACAGTTGGATACTAGTCTTGTTTAGGAGGCAACTAAAAAATCAGTGACTTCTGGTGCTGCCTGGCTGAGGCTGGTGACCAGAATCCTGCACTCTTCTGCTTGGTTGTCCTCCACTGATAGCTCACACTTGCAAGCCAGACAGCAATGCCTCACATGGCTAATTACCAGCTCTAAGCTGGCAATCAGCTAGCGAAACGGAGTAAAGATCAGTGGTCTGAACCTTGTTTCAGCTGTCACTGGGACTTTGGCCATGAACATTTCAGCTGCCAACAGCCATGAATGAATCCATATGCACAGTAAATTTAAGGTGTCAAAGGCTCTGTCACACTTTAAAACAAGTGTATTACTGACATCAGAGGCAAGAACGGACCAACCACCTCAGCCATCACTGATAATAAACACGGCTACTCTGATAATTGCCATGGGTATTGACAATTCATTATGAGATGGTAGTCCCCTTACATGGTGTGTTGGAGAGGTTTGGACTACAGAGTTCCATCTTTGCATTTTGGCCAAGCATGAGGAGAATACTTGGCTGTGACTATGAAGACAGGCTTTCCGTAGCTTGCTAGTTATGGATGAAAAGCCGGCATGTCCTGACCAAGCCTCAGTTAGAGCTCAGCCTTAGAAACTGTAGAATTACACACACACGTAGACTTCAGGAAATCATTACAGATTGATTCTTTCTCATCTTTTATTTAGTTATCTATTAACTGACCAGCACAGTTGTTCAGACTACAGCTGTTTTTTAAGAAAAGAAAAGAAAAGAAAAGAAAAAATCCTTGCAAAAGTATCAATTCAATAGAAACTCAACAGTTTATAGGAACATACCACTTCTGACAAACTTCTTGCTAGAAAAAGTTTGGGTTGTTTTGGTTTGGTTTGGTTTTAAATCCAGAATGAAATTACTCTTCAAACTGAGGAAAAACACAGAACTTCCTCAATACTGTAGCCGTATTAGCCTTTTGGGGACAGGTTGGCAGCTTAGGCTCAAGTCCCCTTTCTGCACAAAGCATGGGTCTTCAGCATTAGATTGTGCTAGGATGGTTTATTTTATTTACACAAAATAGCTTTCAAGAGATTTTGGTTCTATTACAGAATAAGAACATTTTTTTTAAAATGTGCAAGAGTTCTGCGGAATTAAAGAACAACTCTCAGTCAGCTCTGCTCCTGCAATTCAAGTCAACAACTTGTTCATCAGAGCACTGCCACAATAAAAAAATACTGGAAAATAAAAACGTATAAGTGACCCTCTCTGAAGAGTTCCTGAAAATTTGAGCTGAATCTCTGTACAATATCTTTATCACAATACCATCTTTCCTCTCTGAAACTGTCACTGTCACTATAGTAACTGCCATATTAAAAAAAAATTTCCCCTGCTAATCTTGAAATATGAACATATACCTAAAATAGCCATGCTTACTGTACCAGTAACATCACCCAAGAATTTTACAGTGCTTTCAGAGAGATCATAAACATAAAAGTTATAATGAAGAAGCATTTTGTGTTTGATAGAATAAGCCCGCTAGCTGTTGTACACAGAATTACATGGCTTCAACTCCTTAAAGAATTAAGATGTTGATACAGAAGAAATAATGGAAAAGATAAAAAAGATGGAGATTACTTTAGAAGGCAGACAGGGCTAGACTGAAAAAAAACCCGGTAGAAATTCTTTTCCAACTTACAGCTGTTACAAGAGCAAGTGGTCGTCATGATAACATGCAATCTCTTTTCATATTGCTGGAAGATAACATAATTGCTTGCCATAAGCAGACACAACTCACCATGTCCTGCTTGCCATTGTTCTCCATGCTGGATTGCTCCTGGATTCTGAAAATCACTGGGAAGTACTGTGAAAAATTGCATGTAATGTAGAGACAGCCAAAGGATAAGACAGATCCCTACTGTACAATATGTAAGGATCAGCATAAATTAGAGCTAGCACATGATCTGTCCTGTGTGCAAAGAAGGATTTTCTCCCAAAGTAATTAGGCTTTATGTGCAAAACCATCTATTACTTGTTTATAGATGCCTGATAGATACTAATCACTTTATTATCTTCCTTAGCCTAAATTGTGTGGGTTTTGTCTAGGTTTTTAGTGATAGATACCAGTTGACAGATAAATGTATCTCAAATCCATGATTTTTTCTTCCTTTGTTTCATTACAAATTGTGATATAATAATTATAGTCAGTTATCCTTGTTCAGAATACACCTTATTATTGTTAAAATTCTGATATATGAAGTATCGACCTCTGTTTTAAATGTCAGTGAACTTTCTTTTGTTGACTTATACACCTATAAAAGGTATCCTGCAGCAAAGCTGGACATGAAATAACATTTTTTAGAAAAATGAAAGAGATATATATAGACACAGAACTAACTTTCCACATTGTTCCTCCAGCCTATTCTAAACTACAAACATACACTATGGAGGCAAGGAGGAAAGCTGAGACTCGGTCTGTAAGGGTGAAATGGAAGTTGCTTATTACCTACCCAGTCACTGGCTTCTCCACTGAGAAGGTCAAACAAAAGGAAACACCCGTGGTGGCTTTAGGGCCAAAATGGATTGAAGTAGAAACGGATTAAAATTACTTAACTGACCGAATTCAGGAAGTATTTATTACATGCCAATGGCCCTCGGACTATAACTGTATATCAAAAATTAGCTAGAGTGAGCAACCTACTCTTTGGATTACACCTGGATGGGCAGCCTCACGCTGCAGACTGTGCAGCCAGGAATCCTGGCAGCGTGTCGTACAAGTCTTTGCGCTGCCTTGGCTGAGCTGTTTGGTGCTTCTCTCCTGAAGCTACAGAAATCCCCGTTTCTTCTTTCGACTTATGAAGCCAATGGTGGGAAGGCATGAGCTGCCTGTCAGATCGTATGTGGCATTGTGCATGTCTGTTTTCACTGTGAAGTGGTTGATTTACTAGTCCAAGTTTTAGCCCAGCCTCCAGGCGTGTCAGTTGGAAGGGCCACTGGAACGTCAAGCAACAAGGTTTTGTGCATGGATAGAAAAGGCATGGACAAAATCCCTACCTGTATTGCAATGTCCTTAGCAATTTTATCCCCTCCTATTTTCTGTACATGATCGGTCCCACTGCCTGCACATGCCTGTGGTCTGGGCTGAGTTTGCTTGTGCAGAGGTCAGCTGCAGAACTTCTGTTGACTTAAGTGGCAATGGGAACAATGATTTCAGCAAGTGCCATAAGAAGAATAAACTTTGGATCCCAGAGTGGGCTGCTAAAATAGAGGAGAAATGAAAACACGAAGTGATCTTGGAAACAAAAGAGAATTCAATGTATTTGCAGAATTCATTCTCATTTTCAGATCTCTGCTCAGAGTATCACTAATGAAACAAAAGCCAACTTAAAAATAATAATAAAAAAGCCTTATGTTTCTGTTACAAGCAATCAAATCTAGAAAACATGAGAAACAGAAAAAAGGTTTTGCAGGATTATGAGACCAAGAGGAGGGGAGAAGCTTCCAAAATTTGGTTCATTTGTTCAAGAAAAGAAATTTAAGAGGGCCTTGTCCACCTGTTTCAAAATCAAAATAAAAATTTGTCCCCTCCCCAAAAAGAGTTTTGAAGTGTATTCCGTATCTTTACTGAACAATTTATTGCACACTGTAACACCAGCACATACACTTAATTAAAAGTACTAAGATATCAGAACTCTATCAAGAAGCTGGGAGATGTTGGCCTGTGTCCCAATTAGTTCTTTTATTAGCTACTCTTGGAGAATAATTTTTAATGAACTGGGATGGATTTGATCAGTAAATGATTTAAAAGAGCAGGTTATAAACAGTATATTGTTGCAGGGTAGGAGATCAGGTTATGCCCCAATGGAATTAGCTGTGTTAGACAACGACACTCCTGTAACCTCATTTGTGTTAGAAAGAATTGTGTGTCTTAAGTGGAATTTTTAAATAGTTGTTTTTTTCTATGAATTTGCTTTAGAGTGACAGAAGGATGCATTTTTAAGGATTCAGGATGATTATATATTTTGAGGCTTGCAAGGGAAGGAATAATGATGTGGAGCAAAGGCTGTGTAGGTTTACCTGAAAACTTTACATATATGGGTGTTACACAGAAGGCCTCTGACCATTTGGTCTTAGTGGGAAAACTTCCTTGGCTTTAAAGAGAAAAAGACATTAATTCTCTCAACATCTGTTGCAATTCCCTGCTAGAATGGCATGGATTGTCAGAGGCCCAGTTCTGTAAGGTGCTGATAATGTGGATGGGATGATGAGCACCCTCTGCTCTGCAGGATTTGGTGCGAGGGGAGGGTGTTTCTGACTTCACCAGAGCACTCCTGCACTTCAGGAGAGGCATCCTCACTTCTGCTTACTGTATGTTCTGCAAAAACATACCCTAAACTCCAGGAGTCACACTGACATATGTCAGCATACTAGACCATGCACAGCCTTCTCTTATTTTATATCAAGACCTTACCTCAAAAGAACCAAGAACACACAATTAACTACAAGTTTAATTGTTTTTTTCTGTTTCAGGGGCCAAATTATCTTTGCTTTTACTAAAAAAAAATCTTTTATTTAACTGTGAATCAAGTTTCATAAATCCATCCTGGGATCTGAAGTCTTATTAGGTTTCTCTCACAGAAAGAAGAAACTAATGATTCTGCAGCAGAGTTTCTAATTGGCAATCATATTAGTGATCCCTGGGCCAGGACATGACCCTCCCTGTCCCACAGATATTCTGGTTCTCCAGTGTTTACAGGTGTGAAAAGAGAACTGGTCTAATAAGAAAAAATGTTCCATTTTTTTCCTGCATTAGCCTTTTTACTGACCATTTTAAATAAGATTACTACATATAAACTGAGTAAACACTGTACTCATTCTGTCAAACTTCAGTGATCCACCATGCTTTGAAAATAGCTTTGAAACCTCTTTTGGTTTATTTAAAAACTTTCCCTTTCCAGAATATTCCTTGGAGATTTGCCATTTCTTTGACAGCTTGGAGAAAGACCCATCAAGCAGTGTTTCTGGTAACATATATTGAGAACAAATCCATATAAATCCCACCTTCCCTCCACATTTAAGATAGAGTTTAGTTTATTATTTAATGTCATTACAGAAAAGGTCTCCTTTTCACTTGACTTAGATGATTTAATAATTTAACGTTGTGGTGAGGAAGAGGGTTTGTTTGTAGGAAATAGATTCAATCCTTAAAAAAAAATCAGTAGGGCAACCAAAACACCTCCTTTGTTTCCTGAAATCAGAATAATTCTATTTTTGGAAGACCATGTCAGTAATAAAGTCTAATTTGAAGGCAGATACGTTCAGATTTATTTTGTCCTCCTTTTGGTGTAAGATTTATAAGGATTTGGCAGTTACACATCTGAGTCAGCCTCAGCATAAATGGGTATTGTTCTACCTACGTAATACAGCCTAGTAGTTCCCAATCTTCTAAAGCCCCAAAGGAATAATCAAATCACGCTCTTATAATGGCACGTGTGGATTTCAGACTAATCCTTATCTTCTCCCTGAGTGAAATGGGATGAAATACCTGTTTTACTGAACTTGGTCTAATAGATTACTGAGGGAAGCTAATGCTAATGTTCATTTCCATGGAAACGGAGCTTGCAGAGGCATCTTACATGCAGCGTTTTGGGTTAAGTGGAGCAGAGTTTGGGTCCCACTTTCCACAAAATCTAAACTGATAATGTACTGCAAATATGCAGTGCCAATCTCCATGTTATGACAGCCGTCTTCCTTTGGTGACTTGGATGCCCCCCACCCCCCGTGAGAAGCACTCCCACCGACTCACACCTCTGCGCTTCCCGCAGCCTCTGCCCCACCCAAGCTTGCTGCAGAGCGCCAGCTGCCAGCTTCTGCCTGCCTCTTTATCAATGAATTTATTCTTAGTGGCTCTGAAATTAAAGGATGCCGAACCACGTGCTGCCCTTTGTGCGCTGCCTCTGCACCGGCTGGGGTGACAGGGAGGACACAAAGGCAGGGTGGTGGTTCAACCTTTTAAGCTGCTATTTGGCATTGCAAGCTGGACCACAGAGCACAGACCTGCTCAGCTATACGTGTGGCATTTCAGCACAGTAGTTTTCGTGAGCAAGGAATGCACATCCTTTGCATTTGATGCAGCTTATGTTTTGCAAGTGCTGTAATCTCATCTGAATTCCAAAGTTTCTCCAGGTGCAAAGAGCCTGAATACATGAAACCATCACTGCAGGCAGCTGCTTAGGAATCTCCCATTTGTTGCCATAGTGGTTACTTTGAAAGAAGAGAAAAATAATCAAATTCTGGTACCTTAGTGTGTCTAAGTTAGCCAGTGAGGACCTTGTGAAAACCCTGTTATTCTTCATATAGAAAACAGATTACATTTTTTATCTTTGAATGAAAGCGGAGTATCTTTCCTCAGTTTCTTTCTATTTTGTCTGTCTGATTTAATTGAGTTTAATTCCTTCAGGTTTTGCTGTTCATTCATCATTCTGTTTGAGTGCATTATTAGTGAATTCACTTTTCATTTATTATTATTTATGTGCATTATCTTAGTGCATAAGGACCAATATTCCTTTGACCAGAGAGCTGTATAAATCACCAAACAAAGCAAAACAAATAAAAGCCTGTGATAGAAGTAGAAGACTAGAGACGGCAGGCTAATCCAGACAGGCAGAGAAATCCTAAGAAACACCACAACCATATTTGTCAGCATGACAGGCAGGGGCAGAGCAGCATCAGCCTAAACGTTTGAGTTCTTGTTAAGCAGGATTGCAAAGGAGACTTTGACAGGCAATTTTGCAGGAAAGACCTGTGTGACAGATTAACATTGACAAATTTTTGAAATGGATTTAAATTTGCAAAGGACCAGCATCAGGCCTACACACAATCTCTATCTCAAATGAGCTCTTTAAGTAAAGTAAGTGTGGGAGAAAGAAGGCTGACTATGGATAGCATCATGTCCTGGTTTCAGCTGGGACAGAGTTAATTTTCTTCTTAGTAGCTGGTGCAGGGCTGTGTTTTGGATTTGGTGTGAGAACAATGTTGATAC
>JAVJGJ010000057.1:80761297-80787573 GCA_035590215.1 Microhierax caerulescens
ATGCCATTAGCCACCGTGGCCACCCGGGCACCCTGCTGGCTCATGCCCCAGGCCTGTAGCGCTGTGTGGGGCTGGTGTGACCCAAGTGCAGGACCCAACACTTCTCCTTGTTGAATCTTAGACAATTGGCCTTGGCCCATCAATCCAGCCTGTGAAGATCCCTCTGTGGAGCCTTCCTTTCCTCCAGCAGACCAAAACACCTGCCCAACTTCGTGTTGTCTACAAACTTACTGAGGGTACACTTGATCCCCTCATCCAGATCATTGACAAAGGTATTAAACAGGACTTGTACCAGCACTGAGCCCTGGGGAACACCACTTGTGGCCACCAGCTAGATGTGACTCCATTCACTACCACCCTTTGGGCTTGGCCAGCCAGCCAGCTTTTTACCCAGCGTAGAATAGAGACATCCAAGCCATGAGCAGCCAGTTTTTCTGGAATGCTCTGTGAAATAGTGTCAAAGTCTGTACTACAGTCTAGGTAAATGACTTTATCTAAAAGGTAATTTTAAAACTTTGAATTGGAATGGATTGTTTTGAGGAAGAGTCCTGGAATTTTTTCCTTCAAAGCTGATAGTTTCAGAACATATTTGTTTCTGATAGAAATGAATTCTGCAGGGAGAAGCAAGTCAGTCCAAGCTCCTCTAGTGGGAACCTGCTGCTCCCAGGTACTGGGGCAGGTAAATTACTATAACTGTACAGCCTATTTGCTTTAGTCAAAATGCTACTAAATGTTTATGGAAGAAGCCCTGTAATGAGAAGCATCTGGCACAATTATCAGGTCAGTCATACTTCTTATTCCTCTAACTTTTTTTAAAAACAGGCCAATCCTTACTTAGACCCATTTCTAGCAAATCTCTGTCCCATCTGGACACCAGCCTTTTTCCAAGATGAGCTCAATGACATCAGGGATGGAGGAGAAGGAGGGATTTGTTTCCATAATCGTTAGCGCAGATTTAGCCTCATCATCCCCCACAATGTGGAGACATCACTGATAACCTTGGTTGTGGCACATGCCCAGGACTGCCTCGCTGGAGCTTCACGTGGCTGATAACTCACAGGGCAGTCACTCAGAGGCTCTCCTAGAAAGGCCTTATATTGGCCATCTCAGCACACTTTGGGTCTCCTTTCTGTTCTGAGTAACAAGAAGAAACTATCTTGTGTTGGTGCAACATCATGGTGATGCAAGTGTGTGGCTGGACACAGGTTAGAGGTGACTTTTGACAGCTCTGAATGAGAAAACTCAGGAAAAAATAATCAAGCCACACTGCACAACTTGTGTCTATCTAGAGGCAGACGGGCTGGTAGCAGCCTCAACGTTTCCTACCCTGCCCTGTGATGCTGTCACTTGGATGAGATGGATCTCATGTGGTGTGAGATGTATAGGGTGGCCAAGGTGCAAAAGTCCTGACACGCAGAGACAGGTCGGGAAGCATGCCAGACTCTTCACTATGCCTCAGCCCTGGCACGTAAAGACCAGAGTAGTCTCTGGATATTCTGACCATCAAATTGCAATTGTCCAGGCTGCTGTGATAGGGATGCACAAGACAGCGCCATGGTCCAGACTACCCTGCAGATTTACAAACTAGCCTCTGAGCCCAGCTCTCATCAGAGCTCACCCCACTCACCATCATGTACCTCTGCACAGAGTCACCTGACTAACTAACCCACAGAGCAGCACTAACAGTGATTACCTTGGCAGGGCTGAGTTGTTTTCAATGCCTGAAATTCTGTTCCCTCCAGGTGTAATTACAAGAGCAATTAAAACCAGCCAACTGTCTCCAAGTATTATTTCTTGAGAAAACAGGTCTTGAAATAGGCTGTACGTACACTCTCCTATCTCAGCTGTAGCTCTGGATGGCCTCAAAGCACTCTTACACAGCCTCTCTGTGTTTCTTTCCCTAAGCCAGCAAAGCCAGCCCCTCCTTTTTTGAGTTATTACTGGTTATTAACTGTAGAGCAATTCTCTGAAGTTTTCATTCCCAGGCCTACCAGCTCTGACTTTGGGCAGGACCTCCTCCCTTTTTTACTCGAAGCCTGTCTCTTGACAGCTTGTGTAGCACTTCCCTGATTCCCCCCTGACCATAACCTCCAGTTAGGTCAGGACTACAAAGCCACATAAAGGAAAGTCTTAGAGTCTAAAATTTTTTCACTGACATGGTCATATATCATTTTCATTGTGTTTCTTCTCTGTACTTCAATGCTGCTGTTACACAAAATTGTCCACAGACCAAAACTACACAGTGAATGGTCTGCTATGGGCAAAGAAAGCAGCAGATGCTTTTAATTTAGCCAAAAGCAGTATAAAAAGAAAAACTAAAACACATTAAAGAATGTGTTCAAGAGGTGATGAAGAGTTGGAGTGTCCAATTGTGTAAGTCAGTCAGAAGTAAAGGTGTTCTCTTGGCTAACAGTAGCTGAAGCTGGGCAGCTTTGTTAGCCTGCCACATCATCAATATGTTTTCTGCAGTTTTATAGCTTCTCAGACAAGTGAAAAAGTAGATTTTAGCCAATATGCATATTCATAGCAATTATTCATACTTTTAAAAAGAAAGATTCTCTGGGTGATGAAATTCCTGATGGAGAAATTTGTGTCTTGGGAAATGAGACCCATTAACCTATGGGGCACAGATGAGATCTCAAACAAGCTGATGCAAAAAGATGCAAACCCCCTTGCTTTCACCAGTGTAGCTGTGAACTGAATTGCAAATCCTAGCTGGTTTACATATGACAGCATGGGACCCCTCTGATAAAAACACACTAATTGTATTAAAAATTAAGACCAGTAAGGCTGTGAAAAAAGACCACTTCTTAATACCTTTGTCTGTTGCGCAGTGCCTGGTAATTTTCTTCATATGTGTGCATTCTGACTGTAGGTAATAAGAAACACTTTCTACTTCCAAACACTTCTGTATTATACCTGCGGCTCCAGACGTGCCTTCTGTTCTTTGAAGCTTTCACCTCGAATGCATTACCTGATTTTGTGAAAGGCACTGTCATTTTATTGCAGTGAACTTCATTTTTCACAGCTGTAAGATATCAAATACATTTTCTTTGAACAAAAAACCCACCTTAAGTTAAAAATAGAAATATCTAGAACTGCAAGTGCCACCTTTGCCTGTGGAGAGATTAAAGCAATCTCTGAAATGCATTTGCAAATGGAAAATGAGCAAATTGGTCATTTTTGTGTTTAATTTCTGTAACAGTCATGCCTTGTTTGTCTTTTTGTTATTTAAAGTGTTGGCCCTAAAATGAAGCTGTGTAATAGGGAGCATTGCGGAAAATGGAGGAAAGGCAAAAAAAAAATGAATGGAAATATTTGTGAAGCAGTTGAAAGATGGCTGCACGCCAATGATAATGCTCAAAGCATCTAGACTCTGGCTGGCAAGAATGAGGAAACTTCAGGAGCAAGATGATTAAAGAGAGAAAGTAAAGGCCCCAACACAGCCAAAAAAATTGGGTTGTTTCCCAACAGCAGAATGCAGCAGCTCAAAAAGACAGGAAATGGAGGAAAACAGTGTCTTTCTGTGTACATGAAGAAAGAATCAAGCCACTGCTCAGGCTAGACAGAAGAAACGAGCCAAATAAAAGTTGGTATTATCACAAGTGCCTCAAATACGAGCTGAAAATTTGTTGGTGGAAAAAAAAAAACAAAACAGAAATAAACTCAGGTAAATTCTCCTCTATCCACGCTAATGCCGAGTGGGGTAATTTATGGAGCGCTGCTGCCCCGATGAGCTATCCCTGCTCTGTGCTCCTGATACAAGGAGGACTCCTTTGTTCGCTGTGCTACATGAATGCATGGGGACAGTTGCAATAGCTCAACATTTGTGTTATACTACGTTTTAGCTAATAATACTGGCCAGATTTGAGATGGCCTGTGCAAAACTGGTTTGGGTGTGTTAATAGTACGCTGCTTTAGTTTAATTGTTAAATCATATTTTTTTTTCTTAATGTTTTCTCTTTGTGATATTAATTTGTGATACTATAAGTAGAGAAACAGTAAAGTCATTAATCATAATAAAAACACTAATGCCAAAGTTTTGCAGTAACACCATTAGTCATTTCCTAAATTTTTAGCACACGGATTTTACTTTGCTTCCAACAACAGGAAAATGAGACATGACCTGGTTAAGAATAATTTTTTTGCTCTTCCCCAAAGGTCTTAAGAGTACATACCGCTAAATTATTGGCATGCAGTGGAAATACTATGTACTATTTAGCAGGCAGTTATTTTGATTAAGACAAAAGCAGCTACAATGCAAGCTTTTGTTATACGTGCTCTCATTCCAGTCACCATGCTGTCTGTTCGCCATGTTGGGCCTCAGACGTGCAAAGCAATAGTTATGCAGGCCATATAAGTTTGAACACAATCTGATGTCTGACAAAAGTCTCAGGACAATACATTTGCAGTTGTATTGTGTAGGTGCTGACTGGGGTTTAACGAATATGCCCTGCCTGAAACCGATGTGAGGAAAGTACATGATTTATGGTGCACATTCCTTAACTTGTATATCCCATGGTCATACCCTTATAAATCTTTTTCACCACTCTCTGTTCTTCACTAGTGTCTTGTTATACTTCTAAACTGCACAATCTCTTTTTAACCCTGTCACTATCATGATAATGGAGATTGATAATGATGTTTTGTCATGAACGAGTTTTTAACAGGCCCTGCTTTATAAAATTCAAATTAATCAGACTTTTTGTGAATCAGACTCTCTCCTCTTCAAATCACTTAATCTGTCAGGAAAGGCACAGCTGTTGAGTCACAACTAACTGTGTGGCAAGCTGCCTCTGCATCCTCTTAGGGAAGGTGTATGTGCAAACAGCCTCTGGGTGGGAATGACTGCATGCACTCTGAGTGCATCCACGTCTCTTTATTTTTTTTTTTCCTTTTTGTGACATATCCAAAGTATTGAATCCTTCTTACTACCTTCGCTGTCAGCTTTTTACTTTTCAGCTTTGGAGTTTCTAGGAATGCTTAAAAATCAGTTTTCTGAGCTGTTCTTGAGCTTTTTTCTTATTTTCCAGAGACATTATTTATAGTGTGTGCTGGTCCATTCTATTTTTAGTTTCAAATTCTCACACGTGAGGTTGTTGACACTTAGAAGCATTTTGTTTGCTTGCCTGGGTATAACTTGTAGGCAAGCACTTCTGTTTGGAATGATTTTCTCAGAGACATTGAGCCAGGAAAGTGTAGGCATGGAACCAGTTTCTTTAGTGTCAGGCTTCTAAGAAGAACGATGCCACAGCGAGAGGTAGGCACCCCAAGATCTTAGTGTTGTACATGTTGCAGAAAAAGAACTTGCCACCAAATGTGCATTATATTTAGCTTGTAATGCTGAGTAGCAGCATTGTTGCTTTGAGGGAGAATGAATATGGGCAAGGGAAAGTGCATGGACACAGTGATTTCACCAGAACCTGTCTCCCAGCCCAGGAGCAGAGGAAGGTAATTCAGATGTCAGACCTGGCAGGTAGCATGGCAGGTGGTATCATGGCCTCAAAGGCAGTGGAAGTTGGGCAGAGGGACTTGCAGCTATGTGAGATCAAGTTAGGGGAGATCTCGAACAGCTATAAAGTTAGTAGTGTGGCTAGCTTGGAGGAGATTAAAAAACTTGTCTGGTGAAGCAATGTAAGGGCAGGAGAGAAAGCACAAAAGCAGCTAAGGTATTTACTGGAAAGAGATCTTCACAGCAGCAAGGCGATGGCACGGCGAAGACAAGAATAATTGTAAAGCTGCTTTGGAAGAGAGCGGAAGGCAAAAGAAAGAGAAGTATAAGGAAGAGTGTGAGACAGAAAACAGCAAGCACTTCTCAGGCTTTACAGAAAACAAGGTGACACATTTGGTGGATTTGTAATCAAAGAGTTCTCACCTCTATTTGCCATTGATTTTGTCTGCCTTTATATCCCTTGAAATACCCATTGAAATAGGAAATATGGATTAATATTTGAACTCACTGCACCTTATTTCAGTATTTTCATTAGCAGTAGCCTTCATAGCTCAAAGTACCATAATCCAAGGCAGAACAAAGCTGATCATTGGTTTGTTTGTTTGCCTTTCTCTCCTACCACACATCTGACATTCAGGATCACAATGTACTCTGCAAGTCTTCATGTTCACTGTGCCAAGTTCTCCAAGTAAGCTGTGAGGGTTACTTGTCATGGTAGTCAGCCCTCCTGCAGTTTTAAGATATAATTTAATAGTTGGTCATGAACAACAGACGTTGAGAAGTGGGCAAACACCATATTGAGAATGTGAAATACGCACACAAGCTGCAAAAAGCAAGGAGTAATCTGTCTCCTCTACTTTGAGAGGTCCTTAGTTGGGCAGATCAGCTACATCTTGCAACAGGTCACACTCTTCAAGAAAGTAGTCTTACTCCAGGAAAGCAATAAGAATAATCAAGTGGATAGAAAATTTGACCTGTGAGGGGAAAAAAAAAGGAAGAAAATTAAGTTCAGCTGGTGAACTACATAATAACAATTTCAAAGATGGAGATGTAAGCTTCCCTGTGTCTGTGGTAGAAATGACAAAGCTGCAAGCAATCATTCAAGATACACTTGGGGGCAAAAAAAGAGATCTGAGGGGCTGTGAAGCCTAGGAAATACTGTCCAGTAAAAACTGTCCGAGGAGTCACCATGACTGGAAATGTTGAAGAATAGTTTAGACAAGGACTATGTCCTAAATAAATATATTTAATCTTCTTTTGTTGTATAATATGCAGAATAAAGCTATTGATATATACTCTGAGCTGGGGTTTCAGGACTAATAAATAAAGCATGTTATCACAGCATCACAGAATGGTCAGGGTTGGCAGGGACCTCTGGAGATCTAGTCCAACCCCCTGCTAAAGCAGCTTCACCTACAGCAGGTGGCACAGAGACACGTCCAGGTGGGCTTTGAATGTCTCCAGAGAAGGAGACTCCACAGCCTCTCTGGGCAGCCTGTCCCAGTGCTCTGTCACCCTCAAGGTGAAGAAGTTCTTCCTCATATTCAGGTGGAACTTCTTGTGTTTCAGTTTGTGCCCGTTGCCCCTTGTCCTGTCGCTGGGCACCACTGAAAAAACCCTGGCCCCGTCCTCCTGCCACTCGCCCTGAAGATATTTATATGCATTGATAAGGTCCCCTCAGTCTTCTCCAGGCTAGGCCCAGCTCTCCAAGCCTTTCCTCATAAAAGAGATACTCCAGTCTCCTAATCATCTTTGTAGCCCCCTTCTGGGCCCTCTCCAGTAGTTCCCTGTCTCTTTTGAACAGGGGAGTCCAGAACTGGACACAGCGCTCCAGGTGCGACCTCACCAGGGCAAAGGGGGAGGACAACCTCCCTCAACCTGCTGGCCACATTTCTCCTAATGTCCCTTCAAATCCTATTGGCCTTCTTGGCCACCAGGGCACACCACTGGCTCAAGGGCAACTTGCTCTCCACCAGAACTCCCAGGCCCTCCCCCGCAGAGCTGCCTGCCAGCAGGTCAGCCCCAGCCTGTACTGGTGCATGGGGTTGTCCCTCCCCAGGTGCAGGACCCTACACTCACCTTTGCTGAACTTCATCAGGTTCCCCTCTGCCCAGTGCTCCAGTCTATCCAGGTTTTGCTGAAGGGCAGCACAGCACAGCCACTTGAAACAGATACACAGTTTTGTATCATCAGAAAATTTGTTGAGGGTAAGCTCTGTCCCTTCACCCAGGTCACTAATGAATAAATTGAACAAGACTGGACCCAGTCCAGTTATGCTGTACAAATTGTGCACTAACACACTATGAAAAAAAACCCTCTACATCTACTATTGAGTATATGCAGATGATTTTTTCTCTTGTCAGGCACTATCTATTTATGAGAAACACAGAAAGAAGTAGAGGAGGTCAAACACAATCTTGGTATGAGGCAGCTCTTCCTCTTACAGTGATTGCAATCTGGGGCTGTTCTGATCTGTACAGTGTGGAATGTCACTTGCCAACACTGTTAGATGGGTGAGAAATCTGGATTATATTAGTAGGTGACTTTGTAGGTGATTAACTCAAAGGACTGTCTGCCTGTTCCTGGGTGATTTCTATTCTTTGTATATTAATCTCTTTTCTTTTGCCCAACAGATAATTTTCTTAACTTTTTGCACTGAGATTTTGAATCTATATCCTCCTAAACTAGCTATTCCTTCTGTAGGTCTGTGCCACAGCTTTCAAATTTCCTGCAAATGTATTGCTACTTTGTGAGCTTTAGATCCAAAGGAAAAAAGAAAAGGAAAAAAAAAAAAAAAGAAAAGCCCAAATCCTTTATACCAGTGATATAACATATTGGTTTTTTCCTGGTCGCTTGGCAATAGAAAAGTAGGCATGTGACTCCCTCCTCCATCTCCCTGGCACCACTTACAGATATTTTGTCTTGGCCTTTCTTCGTTTGTTCTTAACTCTCTGTGGGAGTTAGTTATGAAAGGGCTTTCAGCCCATTTTTTTTCTCTCTGAATTTATCTCTCATTGTTTTCTTTAGAAGACCGCTATGTATATAAAGACGTGACAAATGGAAGCTGGGAATTACAAGGGACAGAGCAGTGGGACATCAATGTCACCTAAGTTTAGGCACCTGACTGAGGCTCTTAAGGTGCCTGCTCATCCGCAGCATCCCTGTGGCAGCAAGGAGATGGAGAAGTCTCCAGAAGACCATTCAGTAACCCTAGGACCTGAGTCACTACCTGGAGCTGTCTACACGTCAGCCGCTGGTGTTAGAAGGAGACCAGGACAGAGAAGATAACACTTCTGACCCAGGCACCTTGCCTAGGTGTCAGGAGTCAGGTGTGCTCCTCTGCTCAGAAAGAGCAGCCACCAAAGGCACCTACCACAGGCCCTTCTGCACAGAGAGGTTGGGTCTTCAAACAGGTAATGACCATGCCCGTTGGGATCTTCACTATAGGGTCAAGAGGCCATCCAGTTCTGAGCTCCTGGGTTAGACCAGTGTCAATGGGATCATTTCCACATCTCACTCACTGTGCCTTCTCCAAGAAGGCAGTTCTTGGTAGCACTTGGCCTGGTCTGCTCTTCTTTCTACAGACATAGAGTTTTTGCTCCATACTGCCTTCCCAGTGAGCTTGCCCATCCTTCTGGGGACAAGAAGAGTGGTGGGAAGGCAGGCAGGGGGTTGTCAGTACCTGTGTGACTTAGCCTGCAGTGTCACTGCAAGGTGGGTGAATCACCAGCCCAGAGTAAAGCAGTTCTTGGCCTCAAGCTTATACATACATTTGTGCCACCTAGTGATAACACCTCATGGGTGGGTGAATGGAAGAGTAAGAGCAAGAAGTGACAAAGCAAAGGGCCCCAACTGCACTTGAGGCAGGAGGGTTGACTCAAAGTGCTTTGCCTTCACCTGTCTCTCTCTCATGGCCATTGTTGCTCCTCAGGCAGGAGCATCTCATCTGTTGCCGTTTTCAGCAATGAAAGTAAACAAATTCTCATTTTGATTTATCCTTACGCACGGTACTCCGAGCTTTATCTGTCCAAGAGCTGATTGAGAAAGCAGATTACATACCTGCCTTAAGGACAGGTGAAAAATGCCCAAATTTAATCCACCGTCACAAGCATGTCAGGGCACAAAGTCAGCAGTGGAGACATACCTAAGGGTTTACAGACATACACATCGCCAAGCAAATTAAATCCTGACACTTTCCTTGTTTAATCCTTCATGTATAAATGGTTGCCTTTCACTTCTTCCTCTGTTTGAGAAATGTGTGCAGGCAGATTGCAACATCCTCAGATATACTTATTATTCAAGATGATTTTAAAATTGGTTTGCAGAATGTTTCCCAAGTGCAGAGCCTGTGAGTGTTTTGTAACAAAGCGTTGGTTTTCTGAGCTTTGTTGGTCGAGTAACTCATGCATTACTGGGTTTGCCTCAGGAGTAGAGAACACAGTGGAAGGCGAATGGCAAGCTCTCATCGCCATCATCAAATATACTGCTGGAAAGTTACTGCCAGCTGAAGCATCCCTCTAGACTGAGTGTGCAAGTTAATAGCCTGTCTTCATTTAGATGTGAATGTGAGAGTGTCATGAACTCAGAACTTGGTATGGGATTCAGATAATTATTTATAGGCATGTGTTTAGACTGTTTGCTCAGCTCTGGTGGTGTATCTGTACAATTATTCAGTTAGGTGACAATGCATGTGGCAAAGTGGCAGCTCTGTAGCCTTAATTTATTCATCACAAGGTGCACTGGTTTCTTGATCCAGTTTCTGCAGCAATATTTAAACCTCCAGCTGGCATGATGTAAAGTAACATTCTAAAATAGAACCACGACATTTGCAGCCTTTCAGTATTTAGAGCGCCTATAAGAAAGATGGGGGCAAACATTTTAGCAGGGCCTGTTGCAATAGCACAAGGGTAATGGTTTTAAACTCAAGGAGAGCAGACTTAGACTAGATATAGGGAAGAAATTTTTCAAAATGCAGGTGGTGAAACACTGGAACAGGCTGCCCAGAGAGGTGGTAGATGCCCCATCCCTGGAAACGTTCAAGGTCAGGCTGGGCAGGGCTCTGAGCAACCTGATCTAGTTGAAGATGTCCCTGCTCATTGGTGAAGGCAGGGGAAGGCTGGACCAAATGACCTTCAAAAGTCCCTTCCAACCCAAACTATCCTATGATTCTAAAGGAAAAAGTAATGAGTGTTCTGGAGTGGAGCTGACTGCACACAGAACCTTGGCATGATGCAGGATGAAGAGCCTCTGCCCTGAATTGTCATTTCCTACTTTTGCATGTGCAAGCACATGTTTGCAGTCCAGCGCAGTGATTCGGATGCACCTGTAGTGTCCCAGGATTACCAGGAGCTAGTCCAAGCACAGCCTTAGCACAAACTGCTGTGCATGTTGTCAAAAGCCATTTCCTCCATAACCAAAAGACACCCGGAGATCCACAAACACTGAATCAGGCCTTAAACTTTTATTACATCTCTTGTATTGGTCAAGATGTGGGGTATTTTTATGAAAAAATACTTCAGAAGGCTCACATTTATATTAAAGAGGTAGAGCCTACATTGTTTAAAATTATGTTAAAGCCAGATGAAATAAATACAATTGTATATTAAAAAAGCCAATATAGATAAAAAGGAATTTATGATAAATAGTCTAAAAATATTAAATTCCTAAGTGCTTCTTAAGAAGAAAACTCTCTCTCAGCCAAGTTAATTAGTGTTTTAAGAACCACTTTTCTCAGTGTCACTAATGTGACTTCCAGTGAGTCACTAAAAGGCCTCAGTTTTGAAATTATTTCCAAAAGATCTTTTGAAAATCCATCTTGGTTTACAAGTTCCATTTTTTGCTTAACATAATCTGAGAGAAGCAATGTCGCTTCTGTCCAACAAATTTCTAACTAATAATTTGCTTTCATATCCCAGTATTCCACATTAGCATAGAAAAAAACACTGTGATAGTTTGGTATTTTTCCATTTGCAAGAATTTTCGCTGCAGCTTAGTATAGAGAAAAATATAGTGGTGATACCTAAACAGAGGAGGTTTATTCAAGAATGTTTCTGCCTCAATAAAGACAGCAGTGCTTTTCCGTGTTATTCTTTCATCATCTCTGCAGTTTTCTGAGGGTAGCCTGGGCTAAGATCTTGCTGGGCACATCACAGTAGTCTTACCACTATGGCCTTCTGTGGGCCAGCTTTAAGCTACAGGTGGCCTCTGGCCAGCACAGTCCTGCCCATGAACCCTCAACCTTGTCTGCTCACTTGGACTCCTGGCTTGCACCTTAGGAAGGTGATGGAGACCCTGGCTCCACCTCCAGGGTCTCCCATCAGCACATGTACATAATAAAATCCTATGCTAGCTTTCAGAAAAGAAAAGCTAGTTGTTTTTACCAATGAGACAATAGAAGGTATTTTATTGGCATAATACATTATTCCAGTTTGGAATTTGGGTGGGGAATCTCCTCTAACCAAAGTATGTCCTGGGACCTGGTAGAACAATGGCATTGTTGTCACGTTATATGCACACAGTCATTTTCACCCCACATTGCCAGCTCCAGAAAATAATCCCCCAGGAGTATAATATTCTCCAGCACCGTATTTGGGCATAATATCAAAATGAATTTAAAAAGAAGTCCAGCACTCTGAGGCTCTGCAGCATATCTTCCTGCAGCGCTACGGGATCATCCTGTTCACATAATTAGACACTCCTGGCTTTTCTGGCACAGGCAGATACAGAGAAGATGGTTGATATGTTATGTGATTAAAGGCTAATCACCAGAAACACAGAGACCTGGTAAGGAGCAGATGAACAACAGACTAGAGGAGCCCTAGCAACCCAAGAACCAGGAAAGTGGTTGATACTGAAGTGGCTGCCATGAAGACTCTCCAGGGAGAAGTACTCACCCGTTATGTCAGGTGTGAAACCCACCAAGATGAGTTAACTGGAAAAACTCGCTACAGAACGCCTTGCAGACTGCCAGGGCTTATTGCCCACAAGGGCACAGGGATCACTATGGGATGCTGGGAAGGGCATTTGGGGACTGCATGACATTTTTAAGGAGATTGGGGGAACGTATGAGATATAGGATGTTTAGGGGATGGAACAGAGGTGAGGAAAGGGAGGCATCAAGGTGGATTGGAGAGGAACGAGCAAGTGAAAACAGAGGTAAAAGGGGCTGGTTATGCGTAAACAGGTTGCTGGTTAGTGCATTCGCCTGCCTGAGCCCTGTGCTTCATCACCACAGTCCAATCGATATTCTGTTACATCCTATTTATAACGATCTTCTGTTCTCAGTAGGAATGTGTGAATGCTAGTGAACTTCAAGACAGACTTGTAGGCAAGTAGAATAAGAGGTGGGTGTACCAGCAACAACAGCAGGATTGTGAACCTCCACACCTAGTACATCTGGGTGCCAGCACCTGGGGAGACCAGGGAATCTGGGTCCTGCTACTGCAATGATCCATCCCGTGTTTATATATACATACATATATATATATATATATGTATATATACACACACAAACACATGCATATTTTCCACTAGTGGACTTCAATCCTAATTAGGTGGAGAGGAGGAGCTGTGCTGGGCAGCATGTGCTCTCTGTGAGTGCTATGTGTTTATGTGGGTGCTGGTAAGGCACTGTTTCAATGCCTGAGGCTGTGGGGTGGGGGGCACGGGCTGAGAGAGAGAGAAAGAGAGCATGCACTCAGCCTCCCCACTGGCAGGACTTCACTATCAAAATGTCTTTTTGACTTAAGAGTTCAAAGAAGAGGAAGAGTATATTAAATGTATATAGAAATCTGAATACATGTAACATACATAAACTTTGAGAGATCACAATAAAAGCAGCACCACACAGCAGACACCGCTGGTTGGTGCAGGAGTACATTGTGACACTGTGCATGCTGCTTTATGTCAGCGATTTTCTTCCCGACACCCTGTTTTCTGTGGCATTTAATAACATTTGGAAAGTTTCTTCACTGGAAGGAAAACCCTCTGAACCTTTGGCAGAGTTGAGCTGGGCTCCTGGGAGTGCACACAAGCAAACTGCAAGCACAAGATGCCAAGAAGCAGCTCTTCAAAAATTTCTCGTCTGACTGCAGAACTATGAAAGCCATCTCAATTGCTTATATTCTCTTACCCTTATACCTGAATAATATTCCTCTTTGCGTTAAAAGAGAAACTGGACTCTTCTGCAAGACTTCTTTGCTGAGTGAAGGCTTGCTTTTTAAAAGGGAGCTTGTGCCTAGTTTTGTGGATGGAGATGTGGTTCTGATGTGATCATCCACTGTATTCATGAAGTATTAATTCACAAGAAAACTATCAGTATTCCATTATAATCTTTCCAAGTCTGGCAACCTTGTGCAGTGATTTCTTATTACGGTGAAGTTTTTGAAATAAGGATGAGGATTCTCCCCTCCCTGCTCACCCTCCCAATCCTAATTTTTTACATTTTTAGGAAAGTTTGTAAAAAGATACAATAGATAGTAAGGCCTGTTACTGGGGTTTCTCAGAACAACAGCTTTGAAATACCTTTTTGAAACACTGTCCTTTATTTCATTAATAGTGGAAGCTGTCCAGGAGTAAATCAAAACTTGAGCAACAAGTATGACACACGCAATTGTTTTTTCCCCAGAAACAAATTGCAAGCCTTCTGGTACCACCCTTGCTTCTCCACCTGCCATCAGGCTCTGCTGTCATACTGTCTGGTCCTTTTATAACTCTCAAAACCAAGGAGAAATATTGTATTTCATTTCCAAAATAATTTCAGCTGATATCCAGCTTTTAAGATTAGTCTTCATCCCTTCTCCATGAGCATTAGCGGCACCAGCCTGTGTAACCTTTCCCAGTGTTCGTTTCACACGTATGAAAGTACACAGATGGCCAATTATGCCAGTGACTGCACTGAATTATTATGTTTAATTAGAGACGGGAGCAAGTTTCTAAGCTGAGAAGAAGTCAGGTCTGATTCTATCAGACTTGTGGATTTATGGGCTTGAGGAGGGCAGCTGGTTTGTCTCTTATCTGTACATGCAGTGCTTTGGCACAGGTATTTTGTGAGCCATTCACATCAGGAATGTAAGGAGGGGACAGGGAGGTGATGTGAGGTGCAGAGGAGAAGGTGGTTACTGCCAGGAGCACAGTGAGGAACTGGGGGCAGTGGGGAGGCAATGGATGCCAGCTGAGGGGCAGAGAGGGAGAGCTCAGCATATGGCCACGGCTGCTTCAGGGCATGGGTAGGCACACAAAACACTAATATTTCTCTTCATAACTCTTCTTGACTGCAAGGTATAGATTGCTCAGCTTCTTGCTAAATATTCCAGATTGAGAGAGGAAAAAAAAAACCAAAGCAACAAACCACACACACCATGAGAAAAAGGAGGTAGTGTGATTATTTATATAAAGAGGATGGCTGAGGAGTAAGCCCACTTCTCCTCCTACCCAATCCTGAGGTGAACTAGTGGCATTCATGTCTACCCTGCTATGTTCTACAAGGAACTCAAGGCTACACTTTTCACTTCAGGGTCGAGTAGAAAGACTTGACTGTGAAAAATCAAAGCTTTTAGACAACTGCAAAGTCAGAATTAATACTAAAAGAATTACATGCGGACTGGTATTTTGCTTTCTTCTTTCAAGTTTATTCAAGTACAAATGTAATTAATTCTTCAAGCACAGTTGAACCTTGCCTATTTTATACTAAAATGTGGGTGACTCACTGGAAGTTGTTAAGTTTTTCAAATTCAAGAGCTTGAAAGCAATGAACAGCAGAAATTAATGCTTCTCAAAACATACATATTTTCATTTGATAACTTTTGTTTAATGCCGTTTCAGATACTATGGAGCTGCTAATCAGTCATGAAAATACAATTATGGTGTATTTGCTAAGTGATGACATCTCAATAGAAAAGCCTCCTAGCCCCTTAAAAGATGTCCAGTGTAGTGATCTACTGAAATAAGGGAGAGAATGCTGGGTTTACGAACCATCTAGAAAAAGGGAAGAAGGTGCTGACAATTATTTTTCAATAGGGACTACTGTTTACTTTTATATATGTTTTGCAATAGTGGAGACTATATTTAAGGTGGCAAAATGTTAGATATTTGGCAAAGCTCCCTGAATATTTTTTGCTGGGTGTATTTATTAAATTTCTATAGCAAGTATCTGAATACATTGCTCTATGCATTATTTTTTACAACAATCCATTTCCTCTCTACTTGGTCAAATAAAGCGGTTTCCAGCCAACAGAATCATCAAAATACTTATCTGTCTCTAAACTTCCTTCCCATTTTTTAGGTGTAATGTTTGAAGAGTTATTACTAATATTTTAACGCCATGTTTATGAAAAACTCTTGCTATGAAAAATAAATTATAAGGGATGTGCTCATCACAATGTTAAGGTTGTCAAGTTAAAAAATCGTAATGATAAGAAATGCAAACCTCAGAAAAAAGCAACACAGCATGGCATGTAGTATTTTCTAGTTAATCTTGTTAAAATGAAGCAACATATATGTAATTATTTCTGCCAGTACAAATCTAAAGAGCAGAAATCATCTCAAACTAACACTGAACTATCTCCATATGGTATACATGATGTAATAAGCTCCCAAGTTAAATAATATATATTAAAAAAAAAACCAACAACAACAAAAACACACCACCACCAAAAAACAACCAAACCAAAAAAAAAAAAATCAAAACACCAACCCCCCAAAACTCTATAGTTTCAGCATTGGTTTTACACGGGTCTGAAGCTTGTTAGATGCCTCCTGGATTGCTACTGCTGCTTAATATTATCAGTGAGCACCACTACCACAGTTTCTGTCTTCATATTAACAACAATTACAGCTCTGCTATTTTAATGGCTCATCATTTTCTCATTATCTCCCTCCCTCTCCGAGGTTATGAGCATGGATTGCAGTACCTACAGTCATGATAGTGTTGTAATTGCCATTACAAAAGTAAAAAAAAAAAAAAAAGAAAACGAGCTGAAGTAATTGTCTGTTCCAAACATCATTAGGTCAGCTAAAGAGCAGTGTGACCAAAACAGTCTTATACCACCCCTTAAATGCTGCCTGGTTTAACCTTCTTTCATGTACAGCTGTGAAGCCACTAGTTCAAGCCTTCATTCTGATCCAGAGAGAATTCTCTGTGGGTTGGTTTTCCATCCAGAGATTAAAATCTCCTCTTTAGCTTCTAAGAGAGCCTAATACTTCTGGTTCCCATGTCAGGGTATCCTGGTGCATACCAAGGTATGGCCTGAAAAGAGGAATAAAATAACCAGGGCTAGCCAGATGACTGTCTTTTATTCCAGCTTGCTTTACTTTTGAAAGAAAAGCAAAGCTGTGCTGAGCTGGGACACAAAGGCTAACAATCAGAACATTTTTGTGGGAGGGAAAAGCCTGAAAAAATTCCGCTTTGGAAGGATGCAGACATATTTTCAGCTTGTTTTCTGGGCTGTCCAGCTCCTCTGGCTGCCTGCAATGTAGGCGGGCTCCCACAGAGCTGAAAGCCTGCTCCACAGAAAGAGATGGCTAGAGAGCATGAGGGAGAAACCCTGGAGCCTGCTGGCTTACTGGGAAGAGAGACTGACCCGGGACCGCTACTTTCTCCTTCCCTGGGCTGATATGAAGACCCTGGGCAGTGGATACCCAGCTAACTAGCAATCTATTCTCCTGGTAACCAAGAGGCCGCTGCTGTCAGGAAAGCCACCATTTGAGATGACAGCTGTGGAGGCAGCCAGCTGATAACACAGGAGCCCTGGCTCTGGTGCCGATACCTTGGGTTCCACACTGCTCAGACACCAGCTACACCCTGTAACCATCAGCTGGGAGACTTGGAAACCTGGGCCCACCTCCAGCTCGCCAGAAACAAGCAGACAGAGAAGGCTTTGAAGACAGTCAAAGAGCAGGTCGAACTGGCAGAAGAGTTGGCTTGAGAAACTTTTCCAACAAACCAGCATTTCTCAATGGAAACCAGTTTCATAAGAAGGCTCCTGATCAACCCCTGTAACATATACAATAAGACTGAGCGACAGATTTAGCATGCGCAACATTTAAGGAAAAGTGAGCTTAGGCTGGTTGTAGGGAGCGTCACTGTGCCAGACCCTACCAGCTGTTCAGTGGCCAAGAATGTACCCCAAAAGCGGACGTGGGCAGCAGGGTGTGTAACGAGTCTGGAGCAGGGATCCACAACTGGCCATGCTCCCTTGTTAGTGAAGGTGGCACGGTCTGATGGGTTAAAAAGCTGGGTTGATGAGTTTTGTCCATTAGGAACCTAATACGTTCTGGGAGAGTTATCACACAGCTGGTAGCACCTTTTGAAAGTTTCAATAAAAAAGGCCTTTGCTGAAAAAAAAAAAAAAAAAGATGACTGTAGCTAGTCATCTAGTTCCTGTTTAAACTAGATTCGCTGCACCTGGACATTTCAAGATTTAATGTGCATTGTTCCCTGATGCTATTAACTGCCCAAATGTGGCCCAAGACAAAAATTAAGACTGAAACTTCAGAATAATTAAATTTGCTGCCTGAAGAGAAAAGGTTATTTATAAAATATCTAGAAATGAGGATACAATTACTAGCACCTGACATCCTTTTGCTGTGCTTTATACAAGGCAACAAGACGTCTAATCCCCCTTATTTCTGGTTTTATGTATTTTCATACCATTTTTTCTTTCTTTTTCCTCTCAAAGGGCTAAGATAAGCATACTCAACAAAGGTATTTTTAACTTAGGCCTCTGATCATATTCCTGCAGGACAAAGGAATTGTAGATCTGCCTGCAAATATTATGTTACTTCTTTTAGTTGTCTTTATGCAGTTTTGGATTAGGCTTTCAGTATCTACCTGCAGGGAATTCATGCTGAGCCATAAAAGCCTATTACAGCAGTGACTGGTGAGGCACTAAAAATACCTTAGTCTGAAACAGCTTGTTTCAGTTCTTTATCAGGCACTGAGAAAAGAAAGAAAAGTGTGCTGCATAATATCTTATAGGAGAAGGATGATTTGCAGAGGACAAACATCATACCTCTGGAAATGATAGAAGAAGAAAAGAGAGTGTGACAAGCTAAGCACTGAATGTTCCCTTCCATAAAAGAGGAAACTTCACAAAGAATCTCTATATAGTCAAGAGAAGCTACCCTGAAAAAAGGTAGCCCCAGTTCAATGTTCTTGTTCACAGACTTGGCCTGCACCAGCCATTATTCTCTTCTCTTTCTAATTCAGCTTTAGATTACCTCTTCCTCCCTCTGTGTCTCATCACTTCATCTTTCCATAATGTCTAAGACAATATTTTTGATGATTTCTCATCTGTTGTCCTCTCTCACCTTCTGATCCTCTCTCCTACTGATATGCTGATACATCAGTGATTAATTAAGCTTCAGTCTTCATCCTTGATTAATTTTTCCTTCTCTCCCATCAAAAAACGTTCCCCTCTAACTCTTGATATGTTTCCCTTACTTCTGCTCCCATCCTGCAGACTAGACTACCTTCCTCCATACGAATTTCACTTGACCTATTTTGTTTTAGCCATCTTCTATCTATCTCTGTTTCTCTAATGTAGCTGACAGTTGAGCCAATATCAACAGCCCAACATATTTTTACTTCTTAGACCTCCTCACAGGCAGGCCTGTTGCCTGAAGCACAGCTGGGGTTTTCTGTCTCTTCCTTGCCAGCTGCAAACCCACGGAGCTCATTCTCTCATAATAACAAATTGTTATACATTTACTTTGGTCTATCGTTTACTAATTCTTCGAGTCTCTGTATGAGTATTGACATGACACATGGATGTAGTGTCACCATTAGAAATAAATCGTGCCTTTAGGCCTTAGCCTTTCAGGAATTATAACAAGTCATAGTTCAAGTGTAGATACAGCTCAAGATCACAGTTCTTGATTTGTGAGATGAAATTCAGAGTGTTTCTGTTCATAAAGAATGAACAAAAATACTTAGAGATTTTAAAAGAGAAAAACACTCACGCCTGTCTATAATTTGCAATTCAGGTCTCAGATTTGGCTTGGGAACAAGACTAAGTGTGAGTTTATCTACCTTTTCTTGCAATTATTCTTTCTAGAAGTCAAGTAGATATAAAACACCACCATCCACAAAGTCCAGTAATTCTGATTCAGTGATATTTTTACCTGTCATTACACGGTGTGACATGACTTAAACCTGAGACTTTGGCTAAGCAGAAACTATTCTCCTTGTTTTTTCCTATAGTCTGATGTTCCTACAGTTCAGAGGCAATGCATTATACAGCTGATTTTTCCCAAAATAATGCAACTACCAAGGAAAGTTAGCAACAGGAAAAAGGACATCTGATGCATTGACTGTAATAACTACTCAGAAAGACTGAGTTTTAAACAGCCTAAATCAATGAGCACTGAGGGGCTGTTGCACTTGCCAAGCCTTCCATCAAGAAAAGAGCAGGTTCTATAATCAACATATTATTAATATTTTTTAATCATAAACATCATTAGTCCATGTATTTCTGGTCAGGAAAGTGTGTGTCTGGGAGATTTGGCAGCCCAAAGCCTGCCTGCTGCCGCTGCGCTTCCCCACAGCTCAAGGCCTGAGCTGCTGCAGGCGGTGACTTCTGGTTGTTCCCTCTGTCAGTCCCGTGGCAGTGGGGAAGCTGCTCCCAGAGCCTTTCCTAGTTCTCATCCTGAGTAACACCCAACTGCACTTGAGTTAGCAGGAGTTCCGGGGAAGAAAAATCCCTGAGCATCCCTGAGTATCCACAGCAGCACGCTATTAAAGATACACCCATGTGCTGAAGACAGGCATTAAACAACTTGTCCTTTGGATATTGCTGAAGGCCCCTGTAGAGGGTGACTGACCGCAGAGTGAAAGAAAGAATAAAAATATGAGGTGCAGAAGTTTTTAAATGCTGCAGTTTGCATGAACTGGAAGCTACTAAAAATCATAAGAAAGGAAATGCCAGAGCCCTGCACAAGGTCTACACAAAGTTCAGACTATACAAGCTAAACATTGTGCAACACCACCAGCATGTTCAGTATATCTTATTTGAATGAAGTGTAAATAGAGTTAATTTACTAAGTGGGGTCTTCCTTCTCTGTTATGGTTATGTGGAAACATCTTGTTTTCTTTTTAAATAGAAAAATAAATCACAGACACTCCCATCCCTTGTTTGCAACCATCACCCCCTTTTCCAAGAAGCAGCCCCTGACACACTGTATGGAGAAGCTGTATCGAAGGCATCTTTATTTAATACAACAAATCTGTTACATGGTATCAGCATAGGGCAATAGTGGAAGCTCTGTTGATGGTAAGTAAGTTTTACAATATCCATGAAAGAGCTGTGTAAAAAGCAGGGCCTCAGGCTCCGTGGTTCCTGCTTATAAGGTAACAACCCCAGAACATTTATTTTTGATGATGCTTCTAAATGAAGCAAGTGGAAAATCAAATTTGAGGGTTTTGGGTAAGCATCAGAAGTGAAAAAATAAGCCAGGAAAGGAACTGAATGGCTCTCTGCCATCAGCCCAGAAGCCTAAAATATTACGCAGTCCTTAAGAAAATGTCTGAAGAAGCAAAAAAACCACATAATACTTTGTTAGGATAATAAATGTTTGGTAAATATTTTACCACTTCCCAAAGGGTAAGTCTGACACCTATGAACACAGTTACAGCAAGTTGGAAAGTCAGCAGCACCTAGAGCAGCAAGAGATTTGGCAGAGTTCTGCTAAACCCAATGACATTATGTTATTATCTGATGCCAACATTAAAGAGTAGGCATTGTTACAAGACCACAATAAACACACTAAAAATGTCCAATTTGTCCTCAGCAATCTGCTCCATGCACCTGAAGTGCAGATACCTACAGCTATCCATGTGACGAATCTCGCAGGTAACGTTTTCATTAAATAAAAGTGTTCCTGTGAACATGTGTGTTGTGTGGGGTTTAGTCTGACCCCTATGACACACCTCTTCCAGCACATGTACTTGCAACTGATACTTAAGTGAGTCATTGGGCACTCAGTTCTGTTTAACAGTGACATTAAGGTTGTTGTCATCCATCAGGAAAATCCTACAAGTCTGTTTTGTCTTGGCCCGAGCTTTGTCCATTGATCAGAAATTATTTATGCAGGAAGGGGTCTCTGAACACCACGAGAATGGTGAGTGAACAGCTGCAGTACAAAATGGGACAGTATCTGTAAAGGTCAAAGACCTCAAGTGAAAGTTGCTGAACTATTGTGTAAATGAAAAATTAGCCGTTGATCAGAAGCTGACCAAGGTCAAATCTCAAGCTGCAGGGTTCAAAGGAGTCCAAGAATTCTCAAGATATTGGGCTGGGAAAGCTAAGCCTACAGATAATCCACAAGAACTCATACTAACCTTTTTGGTTTTTTTTTCTGATTATTTGGTTTGGGTTAAGCATGACTTGTGGAGCTCCATTGAACCAGAGATCAATGACTTCCCTCAAAATGCAGCGGAAGACAGACAACAAGGACTGTTGACCTGCCATTGTTGGTGAACTGTGCTGCATTTCTTGTAGCGGTTTCAGCCTACCTAAAGAACTGGTGCTTGTGAACAACAGCTCTAATAAGACTGTTACAGACTACATTTTCAATAACCACACTTTCCAAGAAAAGGAAGGAAACCATTGAGACCAAAAAAGAAAAATGCAAGAACTTCTTGAACTCTGAGCCAGTCAGTCAGCATCACTGATATATCCTCACGGACCGGACAATGTGATGCTCTTATCTCTGACATTGTGTTCTGCTGACTTACTATATTCTCTATAGTGGGTTACGATGCTGTCCTGTTTTCAGCTGGGATAGAGTTTATTTTCTTCTTAGTACAGTACTTAATTTTCTTCTTAGTACGGTGCTGTGTTTTGGCTCTGATGTGAGAACAATGTTGATAGGACACCGACGGTTTTAGTTGTTGCTGGGTGATGTTTATACTAAATCAAGGACTTTTCAGCTTCTTGGGCCCTGCCAGCCAGAGGGCTGGAGGCGGAGGGGTTGGGGGGGAGATTGCACAGGAAACTGGGAGGGGACACAGCCAGGACAGGTGACCCAAACTGGCCAAAGAGGTATTCCATACCATATGATGTCATGCTGAATATATAAGCTGGGGGAAGAAGAAGGAAGGAGGCGACATTTGGCATTATGGCGTTTGTCTTCCCAAGTAACTGTGATGCGTGATGGATCCCGGCTGTCCTGGGGATGGCCGAACACCTGCCCGTGGGAAGTGGTGATGGATTCCTTGCTGTGCTTTGCTTTGCTTGTGTGCGTGGCTTTTGTTTTTACCTATTAAATTGTTCTTATCTCAACCCTTGAGTTTCACATTCCTTTCTGATTCTCCTCCCCATCCCTCGGGGTGAGGGGGAGTGAGTGAGAGGCTGCGTGGTACTTAATTACTATCTGGGGTTAAACCATGACACATCATTAGATGCTGGAGTAGTATCTTTGCTTCTTGGTGGTAACAAGCTATATAAAGTACACATGCATGATTGCATATGAAGTACAAAGAATATCACATACATGCACATATGCAGACAAATATAGACCAAGGAATATGTTGTTACCTAGAATAATCTGGATGGTTCAGCTCTTCATCTTTCTTCACTACTCAATAATACAAGAAATCCAGTTTCATATGAAAATGCCATCAGCATTGTTTTCCCAAACCACATTGCACTTCACAAAGGCAAATATTTGTAGGCTGAAAGTGAGCATGGTCTATTTTTTCCCTGCAGTAATTTGTTGGAGAGGAGAGCTTTCCATTTCAGAGCTCTCAGGCACTCAGTGCTGCGGAATACTAAGCACAGCTTCCCCCATGCACTGTTTCCATGAGGTATCACATAGAGAGGGAAGGGGCACAGACTGACAGAAGAAATATGTTTACGAATGTCAGGGACAATTTATTCTGTCATTACAAGCAAACCTAAGGAAAAATATATCAAAAATACCTCAGTGTGAGGAACTGCACTCTAGTTAGTTCCCTGGCTTAATGTATCACAAAAATAAATGCATCTCAAGCTGATCCCACCATGTTCTCCCCAGCTGTGGCATATCATTTATTCCAGTAGTGTATAAGCTGCATTCATTAATACAATATTATTTCAGGTTCATCATAAATGAGTGTTACAGGTATGAACCTAGGGGCATGTTTGAATTTAAATCTGGATTGTCAGTACGCTATTCCACCTTTCAAAAAATAGCACTTGGCACAGGCATCTTTCAGATTTCTGGGTTGACACAAAAGGCATATAGGTTACACATGTTTGTATTTTCCTTAGGGTTAAGTTTTAATCAACACACATTTATTGTTTCTGATCCTTATCGCATCCAACTGTATAATGATTTTGTATTTACAATATTTCTTACTTGTGTTGCAAGATGGTCCCAGCTCCTGAGAGGGGCTTCTGTAGTAGCAGGCAACATGCTAAACCTGAACTGTGACACAGAGGCTGTTTCAAATAATTGTACAAGGCTTTAACTTTCTTCCTAAAGAAAATTGTGTCATATCCTGCTAACACTGATGACTTGGATCTGTGTCCCATGAAGCCACCTATAACAACCGACCATTTAGTTACAAGACTTAAGAAAAATCTATGATAGCCCCACTAGCTAGTCATTTAATAGGATTTTGCTACGCATCCTCCTCTGCTTTGCCCAGGGGACAGTTCATTCCCTGTTGCGTACAAGCAGCCTGGGTGGCTGGTGCATCTACAAAGGCTGCCAGAACAAGTGCTGGTGCACTCAACCCCCAGCACCTGTCTGCACCAACAAATCTAGCAGAAGAAATTCAAACTCTGCTGGTACAACCCCTCTCTCACAGCATCCATGCCGATTTGGCAGGGAGAGGGTGCAGAGGTGGGACAGCTGGTTGGAGAAGTTACAGCACCTCCATGAGTCCCAACCCTCCGCCCAGCCTGCATCTGGTTGAAGACCTCTTCCTTGCCAGGCATGGGAGACTGAGGAGAGAGGCACAAAGACAGGGAAGGGCATGTCCCTTGTCACATCCAGCATGGTGGCTTGGTGCTTGTGTCCATGCAGGGGACTCACTGCACCTGCACAGGGATGCTGGACCCACTGCACCATGACGAGGAGTACTCTGTGCACAAACCTCTGTTCTCTTCTTTGCCTCTCTGACCCTCCCGTTCTCCTCACAACCTTGTACACCCATGTCACTCCACAGCTACACCTCTTTTCCTCCCCTGCCCTTTTCTACCCAGTACACCACTTTTTTCTTTCCATTTACTTGTTGCTTTGCTGTGCAATCACTTGAAAGTGCTTAAAGGGAACTAAATGACATACAGGCACCACCTTCTTGATTTTCACATCACAACTTTTTCCTACACGTCTTTCACTTTTAAGACTCTTCAAGATAGACTCTATGTACTCTCTGTCCAAATAAGCTCCCAAGTCAGTCCTTGGGTACAGCTGCACCGAACATAACTAATAAATAAATAACAGCATTTGTGAAGGACTGCGAACAGCTAAGACTCTAGATATTCTACAAAGTTATTCCATGAATGATTATCAGACTATATGTATGTCATTCTAGAAATCTTCTCAGCTTTGTGAAAGCCTTTGGCTAACTGCTGCTCCTGGTTTTCCAAGGAGAAAAAAACTTTTATTTTTTGTGTTAGATATCTTTGAATATCTAACACAACTGCTTGTTCTGGCTTTGAATTACTCTAATGTTATAAATACCTCTACTTCTTAGATTCTCGAACAAATTACATCCATGATGATGATAAATGATGGTTTGAAAAGTTCTCAGGAGATTTGAATGATTCCTTTATTGTTGTTTTATCCTATTCCCTGCTTCATTATGCAAAAGATCTTTTTTTTTAAACAGAGCTAAATAGAAAGCACCAATGTGTTTGAGAAGAGCTGGCAAATAATAATTGAGAACTAATGCCTTCACAGAACTTGAATCCCATACAGTAAAGTGTATGTCTGATCATTAGAGGCTATGGAAAAGTGATTCTAATTTTCCAAAATGGTCAGAAGTATTATTTACCCTGTTTTTAATGCAAGGAAAAATTATGGGCACTAGAATAAAAGAAATTATGCTGATAGAGGAAAAGGCTGTAGTCAATATGGCATTCTCAAAATCCTACGTCTTTTCTGGATGTATCTCAGGTTTGTACTGACACACTGGAACCTCCATCACACATGACAAAAATCGAAGAACTTGAGCCTGACACTGATCTCAAACCAGGCTGCTATTCCAGTCTTCAGGGATGGGCTGGAAACTGGCTGCCACTTTCAGTTGGTGATGACTGCATGCTTTGAAACGCAGATGCTAAGTAAATCATATGAGTGCTGATAACTTTCCAGCATCTTTCTTTTCTTCACCCACTTACCCAGAAAGGCAGGCAATTTTCTTCATGGTTCATCGAGGAAAGAGTCACAGAACACCTTAGACCACTACAGCACACAAACTGTAAGCTCTGCTCCCAGGCAGCCTGGGGACACACGTAACCCAAACATCAGTGAGGCTGTGGTGAAAGAGGTAGTGTCACACTCTTACTCCTCTCACCCTTACCATAAGAAGGGGGGGGGGGGGTGATGATGAGAAAAATTAAATACTTTTTTCAAAAGTTCTCTCCAGAAAACAGTCTGCATGATCTCCATGGACCAGTGGGAAGACATTTTGTCTTTCATTAATCAAGGACCTTGGAGACCTTAAAGCAGAGGTCTTCAAACTACAGCCCGCGGGCTGGGTACGGCCCCCCAGGGTCCTCAGTCCGGCCCCCCGGTATTTAGAGACACCCCCCTGCCCCCCCCCCCCCATGGGGTTGGGGGGGAAACCAAGCAGCCGCAGACGACTGCCTGCCACTTAATCCGCATGCCGGCCCCC
>JAVJGJ010000057.1:80790792-80809059 GCA_035590215.1 Microhierax caerulescens
TTGTTTTTGTGGTTTTTGTGGGGGGTGGGGGGGGGGTCTGTGCAGGCAGACATTGGACATTGGGGAATAGTGTTGGGCAGTACATCGCTGCTCCTTAGAGGGTGTCCTCTTCCCCCACCCCTCCCTCCAGCCAGTAGTCCCTTGGAAAATGGATGCAGCAGCAGGTACCTTTGTGTTATTGCCAGAACCTGGTACGAATGTTTGGATCCTAACAAATTTAGAAGACAATTTTAAGTAGTCAGATCCATTACAGAGGACAAGGTCCACACGTTCATGGTCTTAACACTGACCTCTTACAACTGCCAACAGTTTAAGTCACTGAAATTTTTCATTCATGTGTGCCGAGCAATTTCGGCACACATGAATGAAATCTTTGAGAAGACAGACCATGAAAAAACCTGACATTCACTTATCTGTTTGCCCACATGAGTTCTGCCAAAGTGGAGGACATTTATGGTGCAGGTGACAGCAGAGGGTGGAGGTGGTGGGCCAGCTTGGTGGAAGCAGTGCAGCCATGACATGGCAGAGACACACTGGCAATGCAGTCTTCAAACTCAGTTCTTCCCAGGTTTTTTTGACTGCTGAGGAGCAGAGACCCTGTTAAAACAAAGGAATCTCCTGATATGCATGAAGTACCATAAGGAGCAATAATACAACTTTGTGGAGGAAGCAAGCTGTTTTACTTTATTTCTGGCTATTTATAGCTCACTTGAACATTTTGACAATTGCAAACAATTCTGTAGACTAGCTATTTAAACACCCTGCTGAATGTATCCCAACAGGAACTTGAGGAGTTTATTAATTTTCTAGCCAGAGAGAATTAAACTTCTGATTCAATGGAGAACATGCCAAAACAAGTCAGCCACTGAATTTTTAAACTTTCACTTTTTATAACTGATCTTTTAATTAGACTGTTACCCCAATTGCCTCTCTTCTCTTCATGTGCAAGTCAGTCATTTAACATGCAAAAAAACCCCAAACCCCTCACTTAATAGTTCAGCATAGAAAATTGAAATACTTTATATTGGAACTTCATTTAAAATTTGAAGTCTCTTGACACTGTATTAAAAGGAATAACTTTTTGGAGGGATGAATCCATAGCACCAGCTTCACCACACTTCAGGAGAACTTTCATTCAGCCATTACTGTCACCAAGGAAATTGAAGTTAATTCTAGCTACCACCTTCTTGGATACAGACTCCTGGTAAAAAATGTATAGCCTATTTTTGAAACCTCTGTAAATATCACTAATGACTTTTGTTGCTGCCTAGATCAGTTTCCTGACTAGCACATCCTAGATAGCCTACATTAAAACATGTTTGATATTATGTGTTATTAGTAAGTGAGCACTCTTACCTTTTTAGATACAAGACATCTTTACATCATTTGCATTTGAAAGGGATGAGTGATTTCCAGCTTTGAAATAATTTAACCCACATGATTTCTGCATAATTTTGCATTCCACTTAAAAATTCTCTCTCTCCTGCCATACCTTTCTTATCCTTTTATGCTGAGGTTTCCCAGTATCTCTTGCCCTGACAGTCTGTCCATATCTCTCATGAGTACTGCTTGTGAATTCTCAGAAGGAAGATGAAAGCTCAGTCCTGCTCTGTTTTTCTTCAAATCACTTCACCAATATCTGCTGGGGATTATGCATGGAAAATAATTTAAGAAAATAATTTATTTACTACATAAAAGGCAAAGTAAAAATAAGATTTATCTTCTACCTGATTAATATTTGTGCTAATATAGCATTAGACTCTTTCTTTTAATTAAATACTTATCCCCCATCTTCCATGGAGCTCCATGCAAGTCTGTTCCTACATGGTGCAAAACAAACAAACAAAAAAGTGTCCTAGACCTTCTCCCTCTCATGTTGGCTTTTGCAGCGGATTCATTGTCTGCTTCTTTTCCACCAATAGAAATCAACACTGAAAAAAAAAAAAAATAGAAGCAAGTCATCTTTTCTGTGTGGGTAAAAAAAAGCTACCCTTGAAGAAGAACCACAAGTCATCTGATGTACCTTTTGCTAGTGTTGTCAGTGCAAGAACATTCTCTGTACTATGTACAAGATCTAAAGGATACATTTTGCTGCTGAAAGTGCTGCCCCATCTCTTTTCACTCTGTGTGTAATGTCCTATGGCAAAACAAAGCAATGCACGTGGTCTGATGGTGAACAGCACATACCTTCCTTCATGTTTTACAGTCCTATAATTAGTTGCACTAGTGACCTTGTCGTTGTTTGCATAAATGACATATTTCCTTAGATATTTTTTTTTCAGATTTCCCAGCTGTAATTCATATTTTCTGATTTCTCAGACCTTCATCTTAATAGCATTAAAGATCAAGCTTTGAGTAGGAATTCTCAGGAAATGTACTGGTTGTAGTGTAGTGTACTGGCTGTTTTTTTAGCCAGTCTATAGTAACATAAAGTATTGCATGTCTGATTTTTGCTATTGTTTTATTATTATGGGTTTAACTACACTTGTTTTATTTAGCTGAGGTCAGTCAAATTGTGTATGAAGAACAAACTTCCTCTTCTAAAGAGATCTGATCCCCACTCTTTGCTTCCCCCCCCCCCCCCTTATTGCTGGAGCAGAAGCCTAGCCTCCCTTCTTTAAAGTCATGCTGTGAAAGATGCCAACTAGATAGTCCTTAAACATGATGCATCCCATTTATCTGTATGTCAAGGTAAGTGACACAAAATTATTTATGAATGTATTTATGAATGATATACACATATCCACAATAAATTAGTACAGCATTTTTGTGGGCCAAAAATTATAAGAAACACTATTCCTAATCATGTTTGCTATTCACTTTTCTGTAAAAACACATGGAAGTGGCAAATGAGTTACTGTTTTTATGCATACAGCATTGTATCGTCACTTCTCGCTGCATAATCTAGCATAGTCATCAGAAGTCATCACTTTTAGAACAATATCTGCATTTTCGTTTAGCTGGTGTGCCAGCAGCATCTTCTTACTCTGTATTGCTGGGTTACTTGCACTAGAAACAAGGACATGAGGCTTCCCTGGACTTCAGTTTGTCTTGCAGGGATCGCTGTTCTCAAGGGATGTCATTGAAGTAGAACAATTGGCAGAACCAAGTCTCAAAAGCTATTTTCAGAGCCTCCACTGAAACTATTTTCTGCCATTTCTGTTCTGGTAGGCTGAGGACTAGCCTATGATATATAAAATCACCACAGGTTTTCCCTGTTTATTGAGTAGTATCTGTAAGGGGTTTTTTTCCCCAACATTAATTTTCCTTGGTTAAGGTTTGACTGAGTCAACTTGCCAGTTAAACCAGATTGTCTCACAAAAAGAGACCTAATATCAGCTTTTATTAAGTCTAGCCATATCTAATAATCTCAGCATCTCCAATAAATTGATTCTCTCGACTGCACTGTTTTATTTAAATTTACATACTTCACACCATCTCTTAAAAAGTCACGAAGGTGAAGAAGAATGTAAAAATAAATCAACTGTTGATAACAAATTTAGATGAATATTTGTGCACTTCCTAAAAGAGGGGAGGAAAAAAGCACATAAATAAAACCAAAAATGAACAGAAACAATCAGAATCACAGAAAAAAACATATGACCTTAATTCAGAGGTTTATCTGATGTGACCTCTGCTTCCCCTTCTGCTTCAGTGTCTTTCCAAGGAGTTATTCTTCACAATACTACCCCAGGCCTGAAGGCTGTTTTACCATTGCACCTTCTTTGGGCAGAGTAATTATACAGCATGCAAATGTAAGTCAATCTTATTTAAGAAAAGAAAAACAAACCAAAAAAAAAAAAAAAGAAGTAAAAAAAGTGGAATTTTGCTTTGCTAGACACAGAATAAACAAATGTAGAAGTTTTCCTGCCTCTGTGCCTCAGAAGGTCTCACACTTCGCTTCTCTCGGTAATGTTTATGGGTATTTTCCAGACACATGTATGTATGTATAAGCACATACAGAGCCTGCTACTGGATGAGTCACCCTGGTACCATGAAGTTTAGCCCCAGGTCACCATGAGACCACTACTGCAGGTGGTGACAGTCTCAGTTCTTACCTGGCCCTACTGCCTAACAAAAAGATCGTCTTGCTCTTTTTATGGACCCTGAAGTAAGCTTCAGAGTGAGTCTGGGCATTATTTTTCTATTAAAATCTGCTCTAAGTCAACCTGTAACACATCCCAGAAAAGGAAAAAGTTCAAATTCATTCATTATATAATTGCTTCACTTCTTCAGGTTTAGGCTACCTAAACCAGCCTCAGGCCAGGCTCATTTCTTAAATCCCCTGAACTGCTATAAACCAAACTAGATTACTAGATCAGTTGATAAGCCAGCATTTGGTTGTGTGACCACAGCTCCTTTCACCCACACTAATCAGAAGCCCCAGCACACAGAAGGAATAAGATGGGCTGCTCCTGGACTATTACTGCTTTTGAAGAATATTTTGATATTATAAAAAGGTGTTACAATGGAGTGTTTATTTCAATGATCAAATATTATTTATTCCACGGGATTTCTTACACATTCAATCCATGTGGTCAGAGTTGCCCTATGTCAAATGAAGGTGCACCAGAGGAAAATATGGCCCCCCAAACACCTGCCTCTTTCATTCCAAATCTGAGTGCTGCAGTAGGTAGCCAGGACTGTATCCCTGCACCTCTGCTCAAGCCCTGCATAATGCTGAGAAGGTCACCCAAACCACAGTTTCCAAATAGTGGCCACAAGTTATGCACTCCTCATTTTCTGGGTATCTACTATGAAACAGCTGTAGATGAATTTGCAGGCATAGTGAGTACTCACAACTCCAGCTGGAGACAGTTCCCACTGCATAAAACTTTACAAAAAAGTTAAGTGCTCTGAAACATGAATTCCTGGCTGGCTATCTAAAAGCAGCAGATGTTTCTGACAATAGAACATTAGCACAAACCATTTCTACAGGAATGAAGTGAAGACAAGTTCACTATCATTTGTGAATCAGAGCAAATCTGCAGAGATGTTGGTAGTGGAACAGATAGCTTTCAGGTGCCCTACCATAGTACAGGATCAACAACTCTGAATGAGTATTCTTCAAAACATCAAAAGGTTTTTCATGAAACCAGAGCAAAAACTGAACCCCTTATTCCACCACATGCATATGCAGTGTTATGCGCACAAGCAAGGAGAGTTGAGGAAAGCAAGAGGAATAAACAAGCATTCCAGGCTAAACTACTTGTAGCTATTTATAAATAAATACAGTTGTGGCAACACTGCAAGACAGACATCCTTCCAAAAATTTAGTTGTTTCTCCAGCTTAAAAAGCTTGTGAAGCTCTGCCTTCCACACAACATGAGGAAAGGTAGGCATCTCCCAGAGCATCCAGCATGATGGGTTACTTAAAACCAGCATCCAGCCCATGCAAAGAGTGACTGCTTTCACATTTCTGGGTTTGAGTACGTGCCTGTATCCTACTGAGGCAAAGCTAGGGGCTCAGCTCTGTGTACCCTGGTTCCCACTGAAAGGAAGCCCAGCTGAGCATCACAGAGGCAATCGTACTATTTTTTCATAAATGACCAATATTACATAAGGGATCAACAGTTGCATGTAGACACAGCTAAGCAACCAGGAAGGTACAGCAAGGAACAAGTTTATAGCATAAAACCTACCTATCCCAGCAAGACTGTGGGAGGCTTGGGTTAAACTCCTTCTGCTGCCTGAGGGAATCTGACCTGACATCTCCCTCCTCAAAGTGAACATGCCGATCACTAAAGGTCGACTATTTTAAGGCACACGGGTGAGGTGTCCCATTATTTCTGTTCAAAATGTTCCACTTTGCATGGAATGAATATTCATTGGGCTCCTGAGAGAATGAAAGTGCAGAAATGTGTCTGTAACTGGGTTGTTAGGGTGCTCAGCTGGGAAGGTGGGTGAGAGCAACATAATCTTTTAGAATATGAGAGCATACCTGGCTAAGCAGCAGCACAGCAAGGGCGATGATGATCTGTGTTTGGGATGAGGTGCTCACCTTGGCAATAAGACAGTATCTGAATGTTTAAATCTGATTGTGGGAGCAGCCCTCAGACACAGTACTGAAGAGGCTACTTGGAAATCAACAGTTGTCTATTTAGCATTGAATAATGTGAGGAACATACAGTGTGAAACCACTCACAGAATGATGAGAATGACTCTCCTACAGCTGCAAGAATAAAATTTCTCCCTCTAAACTACCCTTATATGTAGATCTAGGAATAGAAACGATCCTGGCAGAGAAGTAATTAAGTAGAATGACTGCAGAGGTCTGATAGTAGACTGTCCTAAATTCAGCAAAAAGCCCTTCATCTAGATATACTAAAAAGCAGATTAAATAACTGTTCACATGAACTCTTCCATGAAGGTATTTTTCCCTTTAGACTCTTGCTTTAATGACTGTGTAATTATTGGAATGAATTGGGCTTGAAGGAACACTAGCATTTTTAACATAGGTTTTATCAGGCAGTGACAGTATCTTTTGTCTTGTCATAACTTCTTATTTTCACTCTCTGATGCCTTACTGTTGGATCAAACTTTTCAATTGTGAAGTGGGTAATAAATTCACCTCTAGTGAAAAGGTGTTAATTTAAGTCTGTTTATACTGACTTCTGCTGGCTTTCCTCAGGAATGAATCTGTCTCACAAAGTTTATTGTGAAATTATTTAGAGAGATGTTGACAAAGTTAGACTCTACAGGTAAAGAAATAAATTTCTGAAGTGACCTTGCTACGGAGAAGGGTATTTGCACATGGCTTCTTTTATGGACAAAATCTACAGAATTTTACAAGAGAGAACAATGCTGTTTTAAGGTTTAGTGACAAAAACGCTTTAGGGATCTGTACACATTATCTATTAGACCATTTGGAATTATATTTAAAAAATAAAGAAAACATTATATTCCTACATGATTTTAGTTCTAGTGGGGAATCACACAGCATCCACAAGAATGAGCAGCCAGTTCACACCGACAGATCACTGACAGCTCCACTAAAGAGAAGGATCTGCCTACTCTGACTGTGGCCCATTTGACTGGAAAGACAGCAAGGTTTTAACTAAGGAACACCAGGGATGCCTGTGCCTTTTCAGTTTAGTCAAAGATCATTTCAGATCTTCTGGCTGCCAAAGACCAGCAGGTTTTCTTCTGTTTGCATGTACGTAGCTGGTTTGGCAATGCAACTTAATTTTATGCGGAAGAACAGCAGCAGCCACCGCCTTCAGGTGAGCTTTGCTGTATAATTTAGTTTTACTAACAGGATGCACCAGATTAATAACCTTTTCTTTACATTGCAGACTGGTAAATTAGGGTTGGGTTTCTGTCCCTCTAAGAAATGTTTATAAATTCAGACCACTGCTTTGATACTTCTAATTTACCTACAGAACTTTTATGCCATCCATCTTCCATGAAGTGCACCTTCTACCTGATGGCAATGTGCTGATTTATGTTACCTGATGATCTGGGGACTCTGTAGGAAGATTTAGGTTATATTTTTTCAGGACTCTTGAGAAAAAATATCTGGGGCTTGGCTTGCTCTCACATTCCAAAAGAAAGATTTTTGAGTGCCCAGGGAGAAAACAGCCCTAGCAAGAACTATTTAAGAAGAGACAGAGAGAGGATTACATCAGAGGAGGGAGATCATCCCAAGCTTTTGGTTTACTGGCAGAAATCTAGGCTACCTCAGGAGCCCTCTAGGACTGCCTTCAGCACAGCACTAGGAGATTTTATAAACTGCAATTATACGCTAGGAAATATTTCTTCTGTTCCTGTTTATAGATCCTTATCCCATCTGCAGACTGGTAAGTGTGAACCTTTCCCTCTCGAAGGACACCCTTGTGTTCTGTATAGGAACCAGAATGTACATTTGTCTATGCTACGGAAAAGGATGCACTTAACCTGCTTTGAGACTCATTCCCTAAAACCACAGAGACAGAGACTTGGGAAGGACAACAGAAGGCTGCCCCGTCCCTCCCCTGCACTGTCCCCAACAGATGTTGGTATGAACTGTCCTTAAACACATCCGATCAAAAACATTCAGATGTATCCTTGAGAGCAACTCCAGTACTTCAACAGCCAAAATACTTTCTTAAAAGATCGCATTAATAGTGAAATTTAGAGCAGACAATATTTAGTTGCAACAATTTCTTCTTGGCCTTCCTCACTAGTCTTGAAAAACAACTGATAATTATTCTTTTTATAGTGATCTTTTTTACATACTAGAAGACTTATCCTGTCCCCTTTTTAACCTAAAGGAATGGAGTTACCTTTCTTCATGGATTGTGTTTTTTAAACCCTTTAGCATTCTTTGCTTCTCCTCTTGATTTTCTTCAAGTCACCATCTTTTTTAAAATGTGGTGTCTAAAAGTGGACACAGTGGCCTGAGATCCAGTTGGCTCCCAAGGAGAGCAGAATAATTACTTCCCAAGGGTTGTGTACAATATTCCTATGAATGTATCTGCCTTTGACCAAGACTTTTTTTAAAAAAAAAATAATATTTTGTTGTTACTTATAGCCAGTTTGTGATTCACTACAACCCCCATATCATTTTCTGTGTAATGTCACCCCTGTTACATTTGCCTATTGCATTTGTCTTTGTTGAATTTAATCTGCTTCTAATTTCAGATTACGTATGATTTTTTCAGACTCATTTCTAGTTCTGGTCCTGTCCCTTCATATTGTCCACAGATTTTCTAAATGTATTAATTGAATGTCATCATTCAATCATTAATAAAAATACTTAGAAGAAATGGGACTCCACGTGAGGTGCCTCTCCAGTTTAATGTGAATCACTGAAAATTATTCTTGGCAGTCACTCAGTAATGACGACACGCAGAGGAGGGAGTTCAGCAGTTACTTTACTTGGGTGTGTAAACCACCCCAGTGGCTGTGGTAGTGCCTAGCTCTTACCCAGGGAAATAAGACTTTTCTTAGCAGTGTAGTCTATGACCCCTTTTCCCAACACCCACCTTTCCAGAAAAGTTATGCAATGGAAGGGAGTAAAGAAGATGGAGCCAGACTCCTCTTGCTGGTATCCAGTAACAGGCTGAGATGCAATGGTCACATGCCAAAACATATGAAATTACATTTAAATGCATGAGAAAACTGGGGGTGGGGGGGTGGGGTGTTATCCTGCGAAGTGGCCAAAGACTATATAACAAGTTTCTCAGAAAGCTTGTGGAGTCACCATCTTGATGACACTCCAAACCTGAATGGGCACAGCTCTGGGTAACCTGCTGTGGCTGACCTTGCTTGAGCAGGATTCAGACTAGAGACCTTCTGAGGTCTCTTCCAGCCTCAACCATTCTGTGATTCTCTGAAATTAAGACAATGAGACATTTAATTTTATATACCCTTGCTTGAATTCAGACAGTGTTCTGCAAGCGGTTTTAACTTTTTAGAATAATAATTTTAAATAGCCTGAAGTCATGGTCTGATCTGTAGTCATTCTACTGGAAAATCCTGAAGGTCAGTCTGGGGATTAGATTAGACACTTTGCCAGTCTGTGCAATACTGTGAATGACAAATAACATTTCAAACAGCATCTGAAACTCTGTAATTGACTCCTCTGGAGATGGAGTGCACATCTTTTTAACTCTAGATCAAAGGTTTTTTCCCAAAGTTTGAGCACTGGTATCAGATAGTTTCCCTGTTACAGCCTCCCTCTTCCCACCACTCCACCTTTAAAAAGCAGCATGTTATTTTTAAGGAAGCTGAAGCCCAATGCAACACTATTAGTAAAGACCTACATTCAAATTCATGACTCATATGACCCAGGGTAGGCCTCTGCAGTCAAATGGGAGTGTTGGCAAGCATCACTTGTGACCTGGACTCCGTCCCCTGTGTTCCCAGAACCTCACAGTCACTTCATTAGTGCCCACATGGATGAGTAACATGAATAGCATGAGTCACAGTCAGGGACTGGATATGCCTCAACAGTCTTTCCACTGTGCCTAAGGTTTATGGATTAGTTAAGAAGCCCATGTCCCAGCAGGGCGGTCAGACTGGCAGATGGGCGTCTCTGGCCATGTTACAAGTTTCTAATCACAGCCATCCACTGAGAACTTTGTTACTGGAGCAGCACAGCAAATGACAGGATTGTACCTTGCTGAAGAGCTGGGCCAAAACTTACTTGTCTTGAAGGTGAAAATTTTCAACATTTATCCCTCCTAAAAGAGGTTTACCTTTCTTCCCTGCCAAAGTCAGTGGGGAACCTCTGGCTTCTGACTTCACTATGCACAGGACTTAACCCTTACATGAACCCACAGCTTTTACAGATTAGTGTGACTTGGAAACTGATGGACTGGCCAAAATACTTTCAGCTAGCCTTGTAACCTGATTTTGATACTTGGCAAAAATTTTAAAAGTATTCATGCTTCTTTTTTTCTCTCTTATTTACCAGATAAGTTTTCAGCATTCTTCCACTTTCACAGCAGAGTTTCTGGTTGGGAAATTCTATAAAATTCACTCAAATATAATAGAGTTTTTAATTATCTGTTCAGATAAGTTACTAAAATGTAATACAAGCGCATGTTCCTGAACAGCAATGCAATAGCAGGGTGTGGAAAACACAGCATTTAACACAACTCCCTCTATACATTTCTCTTAGTTATTATAGTTGAAATCCATACTACGTCAGCTATGATATAACTCTGTAATGGTGCCTCTTCTTTTTCTCTTGTATGTTATGAACACTATTGTTTTCTCACTTATTGGTAAACTTGCCTAATAATTTCCTTAAAAGACTAAATGGGGCTTTTCTGTTAAATCTTCCCTTGGAATTTAGGTATCCATAAATTTGTCTCTTTTATTGACAGACCTTCACATTTCCTTGTCTCAGATGAGTGATTCTCCCCAAAAGATCATTTGATATAAATACATCTGCATTTCTGTCCTACAGGTGAGATACAGATGGGAAAGCCTCATTTGTAAGTCTTGCCAGAGCATAGGTGTGAGGTGGACACTGGATGGCTCAGTATCAATTGTTTCTGCAGAAAAATGAGGACTTTGGCTGTGTTACTACTGAAAACTGAGGTGCCATGGGGTTGCAGACATCTAAAGTAGTCAGGAGGGTTTTGTGAAACCCTGAATGATATGTGATTTAGGCACCCTGAAAGGTAGTTAGGTAACAAGTCCTCCAGTGCATCTGGCCTCTTGACCTAAGTATTTTATCATATTGGTCAATCTTAAGCTAAATGTGGAAATGGTGAAGCGTTTGCCTGAGCGCTGAGGGGAGGTAGTAAATACACAGTATTCAAACCTAACACTGCTTGTTACTTCTAAGAATTCATTTTGACCTTGTGATCTTACACCTCTAAACCCCTTACATTTCCTCAGCAAAGGTTGTAGAAATGTTGGTTTTACCAAAGACTGACTGCCTATAGCTTTTTTTAACGGTAGCATGACCCTCTAGTGAGGCTAATTTACAATTTCTGTCTGACTTGAGGTTATATAGATTCACATTTCTAATTGATTTCCACATGGCTATTTTACTAGGAGCTGGAAAATTCGAACCTGCAAGACAAACACAAAAATGTGTTTTTCTTTCTTTTCCTGGCAAAGCTTACAGTAACTGTGCAGACAGAAGGGGGCGTGTGGACTAGCAAGAGGAAAATGGGATAAAACTCTTAACAGTAATTCCTGGAAATATATTCCTGCTAAGATGCTTCTGTCTTACTGCAATAAACTATACAGATAGCACCCTCCCACTTCCAAAAAGAGCAATCAATCTTGCAGATTTACAACAGCGAGTCATGAATTCCATGAGGCACGTCAGTGTGAATGCTCATACACAATTGGTTTCTTACTTTGAAGTTATATTGGGCCAAAGCGTTTGCACATTTCTGAGACAAATCTACTGCTGTAGCACTGAAGGCACATCCCCATTACCACATAGTGCTTAGCTATTTCAGGAATTAAGTTTTAAGAGCTCCCTAAGGTTAAATACAGCATCCTGTGTGCAAGCTGAGTTGCTATGGTGACACTGCCTCATACTTGCATCACTCACTTGTTTAATATAGGCCTATGGCCTTCTGTTTTCTAATTGCTGATGGGACTATCAAACTATCTTAGATTAACTGTACAAAGGTGATGTGAATCATATTTCAAAACACCAAACTATATGTGATACAATTAAACCTGAGCAAAATACATCACCACGGACAAAACTCTGTTCAAACAGATTTTAGGTTAAAGCAGCACCTTTTAATTTGAAGCAATATTGTTGCAACCTAGTAGACACAAGATATGTTCCAGGAGGTAAAGCTGGAAGTAGGAGTTTACAGTTACAAAAGCAAGCCATTAAATATCAGGAAAGTATATTGTTGTCATTAAAAAACACTAGCATGAGAAACTGCATATTTCTAAGGTTCTGGTCTCAGTCCTTTATGTTGTCTTGGTCTCCACTCACTGTGAGTTGAACCTCATTACCTACTAGTTAGAAACAAAAAAGTATGTTCATCAGGTATGGAAACCAGTAATATTATTTATTTGCACATTGGTTTTATATTTATATCTTTATTTAAAATTTGAAAAGTATGATGCTGTTTCAGAAAGCTTTCTGAAAAAGCAATATATGAAGTCTTGTCTATGGCTCTGATAATGATCCTGTGAAATAGCAACACAACTTCTTGACAGGGTTCTTAACAGAGATCATAGCAATTTCCATAGATGTGGGTTTGGTTTTTTTTAACCACTAGTAGAAATGATCAAAAGACATGTGAAAAGTTAGTATTTTCTAAAATTGTTAGGCCTTTTGTTTTTGGGAGAGCACTGTGATATTTCTGTTGTGCTGGGAAGGCAAGATGTTTTCAGGCAGCTGGTGCAATTAAGTAGTCCTGATGCATCATTAAGAGGCAAAATATAACCAGAGTAGACATTTATCAGAGATCTTATTATCTACAGGGAAAAAAAAAAAAGAAAAAAAAAAAAAAGCCCTCTGACTGCATTTCTTACAAGCTTCAGAACATGCTGGAAGTGAAGGCTTCTCTGCCTCCTCTTCTCAGCATTTGGGCTTCTCCCTCAAGATGCTGTGTCACCCAGCATCTTTTGCAATCCAGTGATGTGCCTTCTGGTCAAACACAGGCCAAAAGAGAAAATCTGAGACACATACTTCATTCCCTGTCTTTTCATGAAAATTATTCAGAGGTAACACTTATTTTTTTCTTTTGTCTGACATTCAACATGTTATAGCTCCTTCAACATCAGCATGCAAAACTGTTTTGTGTACAGCTATGTTTCACCTGATTAGGTGTATCCAGGCATGTTTTTCATTTGTAACAACAAGCATATCATGCTAAATACTTCCCAAAAACTTTGTCATTACTTTTCTTCTGATAAAGTCAGAATTTAGGCCCAGAACAGTAAGTGCTAGTTCTTGGAAGAGGAACAAAGAGTGGTAATATATACAAAAAAACCTTGACTATTCTGCCAAGTTGACTGAGGTGAAAAGGAGACTTAAATGTGGATGAGGTCAATATATTCTTATCCCCAGGATGTTGTTCATTACCTTTGCTGGGTATATTAAGCTGAAGGCCACTTTTTTTCTTAATTTTAAAGTTTCTATAGCTAATGCTTATAAAAGAATAACTTAATACTGTCTACTCTGTTGTGCTGCTGAAGATGCCTCTAACATATTTGGAATGTGGGGTTTTTTCCATTTTATTTTTATTTTCTATTAGTGCAGTAAGTGGGGAGTGGATATACTGAGATATCTGATTCACAATAGATCAAGAAGCATATTTTTAGGAAAGGAAGTCTTTAAAATACTGCAGATTTCAGCTTTCACAGTAACACCTAGCTTCATCCTTTAACGTATGTTCCTCTGGAGACCTGAGGAGTCTGTAGTTCAAAGGCTAACTAAATATCTTCCATTAAATCTGTGGGTATATAGATCCTAAAGAGGAATTAAGAATTATTGTTTGAGAAAGGAACAGTAATTAAGATGGTTACAACTCCAAGCTGTTGCCTTCAGTGTCCGATGCTTATATATCACACACTGCAATCTAACAGACAGACTTCTGAAAGCTTCATTCATAATCTTGGTTGCGCGTATCTTGCAGTAGTAAATTGAAAGGGGTTCTTAAGAAAGTTGAGGCTAATTATCAAAGAAGTGTGGCAAGCATTGAATGGGCTATTTGCTTGGGAGGGAATGAGCATATGTGTTCAAATGTAGGAGTATCACTGTACCATTTTAAGGACAATAATTAAGGTTGGCAATCAGTGATCCCAAACTGATTGTAAAACCCTCCAGTACTTAAGAGAGAGCTAGTAATGAGATGCAGCCCTAATCCCATGTTTGCACACACGTTTGCAGTAAATATAAGGTGCCCTATGTAGAAAGGTTTCAGGATGAATTCTACAAATTGCCAGGGTAGAAAGAGTATTTTACCTCTCACCACAGTAAACATTTGCCAGCAGTTTAGACAAGCCATGATAAACAAGCCATGTTTTCCACCAAGAGAGGACGACTGTAAAAGGGGCATTAACATTTCCATACAAGGGAAAGCAGTCTGTGAGCATCAGCCTGGTCTTGAATTCACTTGGGAGCAGCAGTCACAAAGGAGGTAGAAATCTAAATAGAAACCCTAGTTCCAGTCCCTTCCTGCTCCTTTCCCATTCTGCATCCCTGATCATACGGACTAGGTAACTGTTAGTGTCTATGACTTCTTAGCTAAACGACTTTCAGATACAACCTTAGGAATAATTGATGTTTTTTTTCAACTTTTGTTGTCAGGCTGTTACTAAATATCTACAATAGTGTTTATTTGGGATTTTCAAATTAGTACTTTTGTTTTCTTTAAATTTAATCTCTCTTGTATTACAGATTCAGAATAGCTGAGTAAAATTAAAATATACCAATCCTATAAGGATGTACTTACTCATTAGTATCAGTGTCCTGGGCAGTACTCAGAGAAATGCAAATACTTTGCTCCAGAATATGCAAAAAGCACAAAGGCATTCCTCTGCTGAGGCATTTTGGGAGCTAGAAATGGAAAACTATATTCTCAACATCAGTGTTATCCATATAACTTTTCTCTTCTACAGGTGTTTCCTTGGGAAAGTATCAGAGCCTTGTGGGTTTAGAATCATAGAATCCTTTAGGAATCCTAAAGGAAAAGACCTTTAAGATCAAGTCCAACTGTAAATTCAGCACTGCCAAATCCAGCACCTAAATGCCACATCTACAGGTCTTTGAAATACCTCCAGGCATGGTGACTCAGCTGCTTCCCTGGGCAGCCTGTTCCAATGCTTCAACAACCTTTCAGTGAAGAAATTTTTCCAAATATCCAATCTAAACCTCCCCTGGTACAACACGAGGCCATTTCCTCTCACCCTTGTTACTTGGGGGAAGGGACCGACACCTACCTCGCTACAACCTCCTTTCAAAATAATTTCAATCCATGACAAAAATTCCAATAAAAAAGCATTCTTCTAGGTAAATGCCAGAAATCATGCACTGTGATGAACAAGTAGTACTAAAATCAGACTCCCTGCTGCCTTCTAATGTAAAAACAACTCAGTTCTTCTGAGTATACCAGAGAAGACAAAGCATCCTAACAATGTTTTAGAGTTAACGAGGCAATTATTGGATGCTAGATAAAGATGTGTTTCTAACAGTGTGTTTAAAGGGTAAGCCATGGGATGGATGTGTACCTATTCTACATTTCCTGTTTCACAACAACTATTTTTAAAAATCACATGGACTTAATTGATATACATGTAAGCTCCTTCTCACTCTAATGAACTAGACAGATACATCTTAAACCAAACAAAAATGTCATTTGAAATCTACAATTAAATAATTACAAATATATTACATTCAGATTTTATAGTGGGCACTGTATTATCACAGAATCTGAAAGATTTTTCTGTGCTTTCTATCTTCTTTCTTGCAAGACCTTAAGTCAGTGGACCCCTCCACCCTGGTTTATGTTGGGGAAAACTCCAGAGACCCATTACTGACTCAAAGGCAACAAGAAGCAACTTTGAGGGATACTGTCAAGATAGCAGCACTTTGAAGTCATTATCATCTACAGCTATAGTCCTTACTCAAAACACTTCTCTAGATAAAGCAGACACAGGAAAAGAGAATAACAGTATTTACACAAAGATTTGCTAAGGTCACTGAGGAAGGCTGGTAAAGACCTTGGAACAAGACTTCATTAGTCTTTACACCATCCTTCCTTTCCAATTGTAAGTTTCTGCTGATAAATGTCTACTCTAAATTGAATTATGAGTTAATTAGCTTTCAGAAGGCTGACTCAGAAGACTCAGAAGCTGTAGCCCACCAATTTGAAATAGAGTTCTTAGACACAGCATGTTAATTGTAATAGAGAAAGAAAGAAAGAAAGAAAGAAAGAAAGAAAGAAAGAAAGAAAGAAAGAAAGAAAGAAAGAAAAAAAGGAAAAAGAAAGAAAAAAAGGAAAAAGAAAGAAAAAAAGGAAAAAGAAAGAAAAAAAGGAAAAAGAAAGAAAAAAATCCTAGATTCTTTTAATTTTTTTTTTTTGAAAGAATAGTCATTTACAAATCAAGACATGTAACTAGTTTCCAAAGCAACAGTAACTAAGAGAAACCAGTCACGGTTTTTGTTTGCTGTTTGACAACAGGGTTAATAAATGGAGGCATGAAATACTTTATCCAAACCCATAGCAGGATTAACTATTTTATATTATGAAGGGAATTGCAATATCATTAGCATAAGAAAAAAGATAATGTACACTTCAGTTTGTAGCAAACGTAGATGGTAAATTTGAGTATCAATTATATTTTAATATTGACAGTAGTATCTTGGTAATGAAGTGTAAATAGCTTCTTATTAACTAACAGATTAATTAGTCAAAAAGAAAATTAAGAGCTGGGAGGAAGAGCTTTCAGTGAAGTTCAAGGGACTGACATCTTCAATAAAGATAAAATTCTGCTGGAACCTGACTTGTATCTTTAGTATATATGCAAATGTCTAAAAATCTATACTCATTTTTACAATTCAGAGCAGAGCACTATATTCAATCAGCAGGGGGTTTTATGCTTTTAACAGCTTGATGAAAATATTCCTACTGAAGCAGTATTTTGCAGAAAATTAGGGCTTTGGTTAATTTTCCAAGGTCTGCTTTTCATGCTCCATTTGATTTTTTTGTGAAATATGAAAACCTGGAAGACAAAACATTTTCTCTGAATCTCAAGATAATGTTTGGAAATGCAAGTCAGTGCCCTCTGAGTTTCTTTATCTGCCTATCTCTATCATCTTTTTGGGTTGCTCTCCTGAGAGCTTCCCCCAGGTGCACTGCTCTCAGGAGCATCCACCAATGCTTCTATTTAGCAACAGGCTGATAATCAGATCCAGGATAAATAGAGAAACTAGACCCAAAAGAGAATTAACTATTGCTTGCAAAATAGAATAAAAAAACAGTCACTGAAAAAATTCCACAGAATATGTGTGTGCAGGTGTCTGTGTATGGGTATTGGTCTTCAACATTTTTGAAACATGCAACTAGCTATATTTCACCCAACTAGCTCTAAAGATCACCATTAGTTACTGCTGTCCTGTGTAGCCACCAAACGTGCAGGGCACAGAGCTATTAAAATATACATGATTAACAGTGGTGATGGAAACTTTTACACAGAATATTTCAAAGAAACTAAAGAAACACTTTTCCCCAAATCACTTGGGAAGTTTCATCTGCTACAGAGTCAAGACACATAACTGTGCTATACCCTGCCCATTACAGATCTAGCTCCTTAGAAAAATATTAGCTGTGCAACTGTCCCTCGAATGACTCAGTACTGCAGAAGCCTACCAGAAACAATTGGCTCATCTGTGGTTTGTGCTAGCTTAAAAAAGCTTATAAAAGCTGTCTGATCTTGAATGCCAGTATTACCCCATGGGGCACTGCAATCGCCACATGCAGGATTTCATCAGTAACTGAGGATTTTACAATCAGGAGTCTCTTGAGGGGGATCCCCCTTCCGCCTCTTGCATCACGAGAATGATGCTCCCCTCTGTATCCCTCACATGTGCCTCTGATGGCTCCACTATTACCAGCAGCCAGATTAGCTCAGGGACTGACAGAAGGAGAAAAGATAAACGGGACAAATAACATCTCCACAGCCCACCTTGTCCTAAAAGCATCTGACTTTTCACGCCCTTTAAATAGCCCATCACTACATTCTCCCAAGCCCCAGGGATGTCGCTTCAATACGAGTGGGGCCTCACACAGCCCCCCGGGAGGCGGTGGGTCACTGGGCCTGTGCTGCGGGGGGGGTGCTGGGGCG
>JAVJGJ010000057.1:80809159-80831753 GCA_035590215.1 Microhierax caerulescens
GTGTGGGGGGGTGGGGGGGGTGCTGGCTGGACCTGAAGCTCCATCCTGGACCTCCTCTGAGGCCTCAGTAATGCAGAGGAGGGACAGCCCTTGTTGCTGGGTTTGTGGCCAACAGCATCTGCCCTCAAGGACCTGTCAGACACTTTTCTTTGGCTTTTGGGCCTGACACACCAGGCTGAGGATTTAAAGGGCATTGGTGTAGGGACAGGCATGACTTACAGGCCTGCCCTGCCATGCAAGAAGAGCTCAAAGCTTTAGCATGTTCCATCAGGATGAAGCCTCTACAATTTGTGTTGAAAATCAGACTTCCTCTCCACGGCCATCTTTAGTAATATGCGTAAGATTGATCTGATCTGGGAGAGTACACCAGGACCTAGTTACTCTCAGAAAGTGCATGCCTGAACTTGTTCCAAGGGGTCAACCCTGAGGCATGCTCATGTGCAGACACGGCAAATCTGGACTCTCAACAGGCTGGAGAAGTCCAGATCGATTTCAACAGCCAACATACTGGGGCCTTTCCCCTTCACTCCGTGACAGAATTTTTCCAAGGCTCAATGCCCACTTCTTGCAAGAGGAAACCTCTTTAATGTATCAACATGCTGTATGCCTGATGAAGTGTGTTTAGGGACTCGTACAGCAAAGAATGCTGTATAAATGTAAAGAAGTGCTATCACAGCTATGTGTACTTGTGGGACAAAATTAAAGGGAAACGGTTCCAGGTTGAGGCCACAGTAACTTGGTAATTGAAATGTTATCCACAGCATCCTTTAAACAATGAGCCAAATGCTAAAGACCTTATTTTGAACACTGCTTATTATTTCCTTTGAAGCTTTATGCAAGTAATGTTTAGAATAAAAAATGAGCTGGTAATTGAGGACTTTTCCCACTGTTTGTATACAATTTTCTTTTTAAAATATAAGGAGAAAAGGAAACAAAGGTTTCACAATGAGAACAAACTGAAATGCAAGAACTTCTGTGGGAGACTGAAATAGCAGCAGGATTAAAAGCAGAAAATACATGCATCCCACAGACTCCTTTCTTGCCTCTGAGGCCTCTCATTCAAGTACTGACCAGGACCACTGTGGCTTTGTTTATGGTATCTGACAAGCTCAAAGCCTCCGGCTGTAGGACTGCATTAGGTATTTTTTAAAGCATTTTTGGAAGCTCCAGGGAACAATAAACCAGTATTAGGAATCAAATTCACATTTGATTCAGCACTCCATCTATATTGTTAACGTGGAGGTAAATTTGTGTCTCTGTGTAGGCATGTGTGTATGTGTGTGTGTGTGTATGTTAAAATATTTTATTTAACTAGCACAGAATTACTAAGATCTGCTGTTTATATTGTGGAACTCCAGACAGTTTCAGAAGGACGTGTAATGTGAAACCTGCATCTTCTTGTTTTATAAAACTGATTGACAATAGATATAACTTCTGTTAATTACATTTAACAGTTATTTATAGCACATTAGCTTAAATTAAATAGCTTCTCTTTCACATTTAAAGGTTTCAGGGGAATTTTTAAGTATTTGTGGAAAAGAATGGATTTTTAAGGCTTGTTTCAGCACCACTGAAGTCAATGATTTCTCATCAACTTCAACATCTGCAGGACTGAAGTCACAAAATTCAAATGGCTTACAGCTGCCATTTTGCCCTCTAGTGGTATTTCTTTAAAGCCACCACTGAATAAATAACAGATGAACTATTTTAAATTCATGGAAAATATAAATTGACTTACGTTGCAGCTGGAGAAGCAAATAGATTTAAAAAATGCCTAACTAGTCTAATTTTCCCTAGCGCAGCAGGCAAGATAAGGCTATTAAAAAAGCTCTGAAAACATCACAGGAATATTTGCAAATGAAGGTCAGGCAACTCGGGTAGCTTCATTTATTTTGTTGGTAAAAAATACCCTCTTTATTTTTTCAACTTCTCCAGCATCTCAACATTCTTCATCACTGATAAGAGTATACTAATGTTCTGGCATTTTATTTCCTTTACAGGGGCTATGATGTCAGACTTGTTGGATCACTAAATATCACCTGGTTTTGCAAGGACTGAGAGCAAAGGTTAAAAAACCATCATGACTGCAGGAATATCTGCCTGTGACTTTCTGCAGAAGTCTCTCTGGCTTCATAGGATGCAGAGAGACAACACTGAGATTCAAAACTTCCAGTAGAGTGAAGAAGACACAGGTCTTCTTATGTTTATAGGGGAAAGGTGTCCAGATACTGTCAAAGCACTTCTGGGCATGCTATGCTGAAGCCGATTTATAGTAAAGGGATGCTGCGTTGACCCAATCTATTTCATATGACACTTCTGCAGTACGTTACATGCTTCTTATCTTGCAAAATATTTTGCTATCTGCTTGCACTGTTCTGTGGGTAAAAACAAAAGAGGCTGGGGGCAAGTCAAGAGAAAGACAAGTTGTTCTAAGGCAGAAAAGTCACTGAAAACTAAGAGTAAAGTCCTATAGCAACCTAGGACTTACATCTCTTTCTTAAACCTTGTCACATATTTCTACCTGCTTTTACACTGAACTGGCACCATCAGGGAGAGGTTTGGGGAGTTGATCTAGCTGGAACCCAACTCAGCAGAAGAGGAGGTGACTTCTTTTCACCTAGATCAGCTTTCCTATCCAGTTCACCAGGTAAGTCTTAAGACTGAGTTAGGAGAGGGAAGACCTTCCCCTTTCCTTTTTCAAATGGACTTTGATCAGCCTCATCTGCAAAGGTGCTGACTCAGAAATATAGCAGAGTTTTGGAGCAGAAACAAGGAGAGGGCACAAGAGCACTGCTGTACAGGACCTCTGTATGGGTCATCCAAGCCCTCCAAGTATCCTAGAGACTCATGGAGAAGAATTGCCTCATCTCTCAGAGTTAAAACCAGCTTTCCCCATGGAATCATTTTTGGACAATTCTGTTCAGGAGACAATTAAAAGATGTAACTTCTACCAGTTTTCCACCCATTTATATTACCACAGGAGAGGAAATCTGAGCCTCTGGCTTTTATGTTTCAGCATTTTTAAGTAGTCCACGGAAGAAGACTCTGTCAGAGCTACCTCACTGAAACTGTATGATGGGGAACAGATACTGCTTCTCTGGCAAAGTAAAAGATATCAGACTTGAGGCTACATTTGTCCCAAAGCTTTTCACTTCTAAATAGCAAAATCAGAACTGCAATATTCATAATTACGAAAATTCATAAAGACAATTCATGTTACCACTATTATGCTCTGAGATGAAGTTACATTGGCTCTCTAAGGATCATGGCCACTGGAAAGGCCTGTTTGCAAACATTTCTAAAAGCAATACAAAGAAGTACATTTTCAGCAAGATTTTTCTTTGTAGTAGTGTTGCAAAAGAGTTTCTACTTTGCTCTGGAGAAGTTACCAGATAATTGTAAATATTTTACTAAATTTTCCTCTGGGTCTAATCCTGAAGTCATCACTCTTGACTCTGGCAAGCACCCTTTTGCTTTGAGGGTACAAGTAAAAAGTTTCATACCAATAAAGACACTTCTCACATCACTAGGAATCTTGCTGTTACACGCTTTCTTTGATCATTCAAAACAAAGCAGAAAATTTTACTAGAGATGATCGTGAGCCACAAAATCTTCATCTGTAAGTAAACATGGTTTTAAATGCATATTATGGCTCATTTTGCTGTGGAGATGGTCTGGCTAAGAGTTCATAACCTGAAGAAATATTAAGCAACTTTAAAGTACACTGACATCTACACAGAGGTTTGAGTTCAGGCTACCCTCCAATTCTTCACTGTGAGATCATAATTTACCTTCGTTTACTGTCTTGGTCAGTACTTTAACTTCCCTAATTGTCTTAAAAAGCCAGGTGAAATACACCAGTGACTGCATGTTCAGCCTGAATCTTTATTGTGATTATTATCATAAACAAAGTTTATGAATCTAGAGATGCATTTGGATAATTCTGGTATTGGAACACCTATTCTGCCCTGACACTATTAGGAAAAATCCCACTGATGCTTGGCATTTACATGCAGTGCAGACTGGAGACAAAAACTTTCCTTTAAGTGAGAAATAAGTTATTTGGTTAGTTAAATTGTTCAACGATTACCAAAAGCAGTTCACTCCTGAAGATGGGAATCAGTCAAGCTACTAAACTGGTAAATTATGTATTGAATGTGAAACTTAACCACTATATTACCATCCCTGACTCAGGAAATAAATGCTTTGATATAATATTTGATCAAACATATAATATTCTTAAAATTTCCAATTATTTTTCTACGTCCAACTTAACAGATGTTCACTTCATAATAAAAGTTTAAATAGCTTATGCTTTCAGCATCAAAACCTCATAGACCCAAACTTGCAAAACTGTCTACTGATCTAGCATATTTCCCTTATTACAGACTGAACTCATGATAGTTAAACAGTCTAAATTTTATAGTGTACTAAGCATGCATGCATAAGATGTCTCAAGGCTAGCAACTTAAATCATGAACCACTCCCTAAAATATTTTTAAAATTTTGTCTGGACCTCAAATGAAACACATTTCTGTTGGAGGCAATGCTGGTGTATGCAGTTTATATATGTGTATGTGTATATATATATGTATTTCTTCTATTTATAAGGTATATATGTTCATATTATGTACGATCTTTTTTATATATAAAGGAACAATTTCTCCAGATGCAAGACAAATAAATTTTGACAAGGTTCAGGTCCACCTTTAGTTTCTAAGTAATGGTAGGACAGCAGAACATTTTCAAAGACCTGTCCAAATATCACTCTCTGCAGTGAAGTTGGGACTAGTATAAATAGAGAAAGATAGTTGCCAGCATAAGCATTTGACCCCTAGTACTCTAGCTATTACTTGATCACAAAGTTTCTTGCTTCATACACTGAAGAAACAGGAAGCTATCATGCAGTTATCCACAGGTCTGGATAACAAATATTCTTGGACAAACAAGTGTGGACATAATTTTGTATTAACAAAGAGAGAAAAGAAAGGAATGGGAGTGCTATGCCTAGCATGGGAGAGGCAAAAAGGAGATCTACAAAAGGCTGTGGTTTGCGTAATTGATCTCAAGAAGCACCTTAATGATTGATGTATCTTCTAAAGGCTCTGCAATGAGCTCAGTTTCACTGAAAGCACTTAACATGTTTCCTTTTAGCTGCACTGGTGTTGTAGGACTACCTGGATTCCAGTAAGACACTCGCAAAGTCACTGTGGTCGGATGGCGCTCAAAGCTCCATGGTGCATTCTGTGGCTCTAAACATGAAAGCCTATATAAAAAGCAAGTAATGGTCTTGCTTGGCCTGAGCTGTAGGACAGAAAGGTCAGCAGACGTTCTTGCTTACCACCTAGCCTTTGGCTTTGTTTAAAGCTGAGAGGATACCACCAGTCTGTCTTCATGTTCTGGCCTGAGAGGAGGAGACAGATTTAACCTTTGGCAAACTGAGGCCTTTAGGGACTTCCGTTTCAATTTTGTGGGCTGTGTTTCTATGAGAAAAGGAAGCCACTATATAGCACAGAAATACAGGACAAGTGATTACTGTGTGCCAGATCTGTGGAGAGAGGGTGAGAAGTGTTCATCTGCATATGCTGTAACAGTTCATTAAATGCAGTAAACTGCCTGCAAAATTTGCATAGTGGAAAGAAGGCATTTCATTTTTCCCTCTCAGAGAGAGACAAAGATCACTGAATATATCGCAACATTCATCATCTTAAGAGGATTCTGTGCACTACAGGGAAGTAGGACCTGGTAACACTTCAGTGGGGCTAGGCTCTTGCCTTGTGTTCGTCAGCTGCCCTCAGGCTCTTAATTCCAGAGATCAAAAAATATACTCCTAGACTAGAAGAAAATTTCCTTCAAGATTTTATGCAGCAAATATTCACTGCTACATTGGCTTTACATAAGTTAAACATTTGTAGATTCACATAAGTGCAAGAAAAAATATCAGAACAGATCTTCAATGTGGCTGTGAAAGAAACGTTTCAATTGTCAAGATGCAGGGTTTCGCTGTCAGACAGTATCATACAATAAGGTTTTGCCATCTAGTTTGGGTGATCCCAGGTTATCTGTCTTTTAATACTTAAACTATGCCAGGAAACCAACAGACATTTCACTAAGTTACTTCTTCCAAGAGAGTTCTTAAGTGATTTGCCTTCTCTTGCATGTATTTGCAGTGTGTAATTATTTTAAAGCAGAAAGAACACTATGCCTTTGCACATCTCCTTTTGACAGTAGTCATCTCGGATTTCAGTAGAAATTACTCAGATTGAAAGGGATGTGTTATTGTAATTGACTCCTATTTATATGCCCCAAAATATCATTTGCTGTGGGTGGCAGGGGAACCTCCACCAACATGCTGATTTGTTCTGTTACTACATGTTCTTTGAGATTATCAACAACCTGAAAAAATGAACCTGCCATATGTCTATACTGAGCCATTCTCCATTTGGTTGAATGTACAATTCCTATTTTATAGAGCTCTGGATTTTACTCTTAAATCATGCTGAATGAAGAGACTTAGTACCCGGTAAATCAATGATCTAAAGCCAAGCAGGACAATTATGATCATCTACCTGACCTTCTGCAACACGTATAATTATATCTGGTCAAAGCCCAGTCTATTTGTGGTTAAAGCAGGCTAACTACTTTAGGATGATATCCACTGTTTTAGTCAGCTGCAGAGAACCTGAAAGTATGGGACAGAGCACCAAACACTTTTCTAAAGAAAATGGAATCAAGCAACAGACATAGCTATGCAATCTCACCCGTAGAAAATTACACTTTTGGGAATGCACCACGTTTGGAGTATATCCCTAGATACTGTGCAATGTTGCTGGAGAACTTCAGGTCCTCTGTGTATCCTTTTCTTTCTCCCACAGTCACATAACATTTTATATAAAGTAAAGGAAATGATGAGTACAAGGAAATTGTGGCTTGTCAACTAGTGCGGCATGTCAATGGAGGGCAGTCAGATCACCCGCCTGCAGGAGTATTTCTGGTCCATTCACTGATTCGCTAGGGAGTAGAATCCTTAGTCAGGGTGAATACCTTTTCTGGCCTAACATATTACATCAAAGCACAAATATAAATGTGACTGTGTTATCAACAACTACAGGATACATCCCATTAATTATTTCCTACCAGATAAGAAAAGTTATAGCCAAATAAGATTTGATGAGATCTTAAAACACCATCATGGTGGGAAGTCCAGGTTCTAGTGCCATTTTGCATGTTCTGGTGCCGTTCTTTGATGACATGAGGTGGGAATCGCCTTTTCCATTGATTTTTTCTCTCTTTTCTTGTTTCACATCCATCACTACATGCTATGCGGAATTGGTTTCTTCTATCAAATTAGGACTTAGTCTGCCACAGACAATAGTTATCACCTTGCAATCCCAGCTACTTGCTATGGTGTTCTGAACTGCCTCACTCCGGTCCGTATTATCACTTGACCATTTTCAAGGCAAGTAATACTCTTTGTTACAACATCAGCTTCTCTTTGGTTACACACTCAAGAACTTCCCTAGCCTTCATTATTACCTGAACAACAATGTCTGCTGCCCTTGATCCTATAAAATGCTTTTGTAACTCACAATGTGCTGCAAATCCTATTATGAATCCCCACCTGCAATAACACACACGTGGACCACAGGCTGCACCTTGATACGGGCCATGGTCTATGAGAACAGCATCTGCTATTTAATGGTGCAAAAAGCTTACCTTCAATTTTCTCCCTGATCACCAAACAAGAGTGTGCCAACTAGAAGATACCAAGGAGCTTGCACCAGCCCCACCAGCAGAGCCTCCTCCTGGGTGCCACGGGGAGCCAGGAGTATGGGAAGAGAGGCAATTCCGCTGGGCACAGCAAGCACAGAAGCAGGGCTCTGCAGAGGTGCAATGGCACCTGAAGGACAGAGGACTTGTGCTAGGAGGTGTGTGGGTGCAGAGTCGGTCAGCCAGTGACAGGTATAGGCAAGTGAAAGCTGGGTATAGGACTTTGGAGGGGAAAAGTTAGACCTGGATTGACTGCAGTGGAAGTAATATTTGAGGGGAAGAGGGAGAGGAAGCATTTTGGCAGAGAGGTGGAAGATAGAGAATGAAGGCTTGGTGCCCACCAAGACATACGTCTGTCCAAACCATCACAGCAACCTTGTAGCAAGCCCAGTGTAAGGAAACTTGGGAACTGGTACTTTAGCGAACTGACTACAGAGTAAGACTGAGCTCTAATCTTGGCTTAAATATTGATTCGATGTATCGCCTTGGGCAAAGAATCAGTTAGATGGGATTAATTATGTTATCTACCTATTTCAAAGGGCTGCTGCAAGGATTAATTAGTCATTGTTTGTAGATTTCTTTGAAGATGGAAATGTAGAACTGTATAATTAAATGAAGTCATCAGACACAAGGTTATGTGACTTTGATGTTTTCCAAAAATGCATAAATTAATACCAGAACATCTACTTCCATTTTATTCTTAGACATATTTGTAATCCTGGATAAGGAATTGATGGTGCCTGTAAAGCATTCCTACACAGTGGTTACATGAATGAAATCCACTTTATAAATAAAGCTATATTAAAATTATAAAGATTAAAGCAGTAAAACTTAGGTTTATATATCAAGCTTTCTGTTGATATTGAAAGACTTAGTGAATCTGAGATAGACCACTGCTGTTTTAAAGTATTGTTTTATCTCTAAACCCAAGTATCTGGTTGCTTTCCAACACTTGGGAATTGTAGATGATGTTCCTTACAGCATCAGTGAAACTCCACTGGAGAGAAAGGGATTACCAATGTCCATGCAATAAGGATTACAGTCTAGCACTGGAGCTGTGCCTGCTGGGGTGACATGCTAGCTGATGAGCACACATTTTGCTGTCCTCTCTAGGACAGGCTTGGGCCAGAACACATGGGAAGGATGATGGATCTTACCCATCTCTCACTTAAATGAACTGAAAGATGGTGATACACAGTGTATATGCTGGCACAAAGTTTCAGAAAGTATGAACTGTCAAACACATACTACATCAACGACACAACTTTCTGTCATCATCTCAGGCCAAATAGATTAATAGCTATGACAGAATCATGTCTTTGAAGTTCAGTGTTTTTTTGATTCTGCATACCTACTCACATGAGTGTAACAGAAGTTCCTGTGTAGTTTTACACACCATGATATAACGCTGAGTAACTTTATACCTATGGCAGAAAGTTTCTGGTGATAATGAATTTGTCATCATAAATTACTCTGAAACCATCATGGAAAGCTGCTGTGGAAGTTTCTAGATGAGACCTGTTATCAAAGACTTTTTTTTTCTCTTTTTTAAATGGAACTCTATTCTGTTTCTGAAAGGACACAACAGATCCACCACCACGCAGTTTGCTTCTTTGTAGATATTTCTTAATATTCATATAATTACAACAGCACAAATGAAGTTTTGTTGTCAACTGGTTGTTTTCCAGACAGCTTTTGTGCACTGATTTATTGGAGTTGGTGGGGAGGGGGAAACGAGAGGGAGTGTTAGATTCTTTCAGGGTCCAATCATCCCACCTAATTTTTCACAGCTCCCAAGATCCATACCACCCCCTGGTAAGGACCCATCTGCTGGTACGAAATGGTGCCTAGGACATTATATGTCACAGAAACAGAAGTTAGCAAAACAGCTAAACAGAAATAAAAGATGACTATGTTTGTATTTAATTATCTTTAGATCACATGCAGAAAGCTTCCTATACCCTCTTATGGTAATACTCCTTGACCACGGAGCTCAGATTACAGTCCTTATGCAAGTCCATCACATCCTTTGGAAGCAAACCTAAAGAAGACTTCAGCCAGAGAATGTATGCCTCCTCCCTTTGTTAACATCTGTCTGGAATAATTCTCACCTCCATGGCCTTTTTTGTTTTGTCCTTCTCACCTCCCCCCTGACTCCCGCTCCATCAAGAGACTTATTGATTCCTAATTTATTCAGGAGACAATGTCAATACTCACTCACTCAAAATCTTCACTGCTTTCATCTCCTTAAACAGCTGGCACAACTGCCGAGGCCAGGTGTACACATCCCTCTCCTTCCTGAAAGCAGCACCTGTTAATGAGGGCCACTCCCCAGACTTCACTAAATGTTAAAAAAAATATTTAGCCCACACTAAGGCAAAATGTTGTCTCTCACTTGGTAACGGACTGTTCAAATCTCATCATGAGTCTTACCGCATATTCAGATTTGTATTACATACAAGCATGAGTACATAAGCATATACATCTGCTTATATGTTTTGCCACACCTTACAGAAATATGTCCATGTATTACTGGCTTTTGCTCGAAACTGGACTTGGTAGTAATTAATCATGTGGAAGTGGTGAGGTTTGGTGCAACAGAACCCTGAAGCAATCTTTGAGGGACGCTATGACAGGCTTATTATTTACAAGACATGTCAATAGGTAGCACATATTTCAGACAACTCTTTATGAAGGGGGTTTTCCTCAGGGGCATTGGGAAGAAACCATCCGGTACTTCCTCTCCTCATCTGGACTGCTTAGTTACAATTCACACACCTGTCTGCCTAACCAAGGGCATTGCAGACACTCTCTGTCCAGAGGTTTCCTGGGTAAACTACAGCAACTGAACTCGATGCAGAACAGAGGTCTGTTTTACAGAAAAGACATAGAAACAAGGTGTTAAGCATTCCAGACAAAGGGTCTGGTTTTCTACAACTCTGTACCTGTGTAGAGTGAGAACAGATGGCTGTAAAAAGCAGGAAGATCAAAATTATCTACTTGCACATCACGTGCAATCTCTGCATCTCACTCTCTACACCATCACTACAAATATAAAGCACAGAAACATGTCTCTGTGGAGGCCGAGAAGAAAGGAGTGGTGAATTGAAACACTGATTGTACAGGATCAGAAGGAGGCCTACCCTGCATAGATGTAAACTGCCAAGAAAAACGTGAAGAATTGGCTTTAGCTTCCTCCAGTACCTGGGCTTAAACACTGAGTCACTCCAGTAGCTGGCCCTGGGTCCTCAGTTGCCTCATGCATAGACAGACAGACAGACAGACACACACACACACACCTGATCTCAGTCAAGCCCACACCCTACAGTCTCTCTGCCACACAGCTGGGACCCCCGCTCCTTCCCACAGCCAGCTCCTCCGGTTGTCTCACTTCACATGTGCACACCTGGCTCAGGAGCAATCACACCCTGATGGACATACCCTCACCCACTCCAGTTACTAACACCACAGCCAGCACCCCCTGTGATCCCATGGTCCCACTCCAGCTGCTGGGCTCTCAAACCTCCACACACACAGAAGAGAACCCTGCACCCAGGGAAAACAAAAATGGAGTTTAATGAGAAGACAGGACAGACTTGCTGATCAGCTGCAGGTATTGTCAGACAAGTCTACTGACCACTACCTGTTTATATGCAACTGCTGCCTTTTATCCCCTTATCCCTCTGTTTTCCCATTATTTTTTTCTCCCCAAACCAGGGAGGGATCTCCCTTTCCCTGCTTGCAGTTCCTTTCCTAAACATCCTATGAAATGTTTTGCACAATCCCAAAATGCTCTTCCCCTGCAACCCATAATACATCCTGTACTCTCAGGAAGTGACCCCCCTCAGTCTGTGAAGTGCTACAGAGACACACTCCCATCTTGCAGACAAAACTTTCTGTCTGTATAACAACAGCAGATCTGGATTCTGACAAAATTCAGCATGAATTGAAAGCCTCTTCCCCTTACAGATTCCTCTGCCAGTACAGCATCATCCTGACATCCAAGATGCTGTATCCATGTTCTCAGCTGCTCCAGAGCTCTTAGATCTGGCTGGCATCTGACACACAGTGATAGCTTGCTTTTGCATTCCTTGGTAACCACGTGGAGGGAAAAAAGGTGAAGAACTGCATGAGAAAAAAATACGCAACATGAAACAATACACTCTGGTTGTAACCCACCCGTCCCCTAAATCTAATGCACTAGCATTGTTCAAAATCTGTTTATAAGAACATTAGCTGACATAATCTTGATGCCAGCTTCCTCCATGTTTTTTTTATTTCTATGTTCAAACATGTGCCTTTTGGACTCTTCACATGGCATAGACACCCCTTGCTAGCCAACATCTAAACCTGCAGCAACAATTGTGCCCTTCTGAACTGAAGGTTTGTTCAGCTGGAACATTACTGATTAATCACCGATTCAGCACATCAATGTTTTAAACTAAAAAATAAACCTGCTTCAGAAAACCTGGCATTATACTTGGCATTGTGTGTTCCACTACATACACACACGGTGCTGTGATGTACAGTTTCTAAAGCTGAGCATTTTTCTGGAAAGAATGTATCCCTGAGATGTGACGGATATATTGTTCAGGAGTTTTTTCTACCTTGAGAAAATTTTCAGCTAGGTATGTATAACCTGGACACAATGACTCCTGTAAAAATAATTTATCTCTGTATAAGAGTGGTGCAGCAGGAAAAAAAGAAAAACAGAAACAAAAAAAAGCCTACTTTCAATAAGTATCAAAATAAATTTTCTAGAAGTGACTAGAGATAAGTTACCAGCTCAGCTTCATCTGAAAACTGAAGATAATTACATGTCCCTCACCAAATACATTTTCATAATACAATCAAGTCACGCTTGTATTTCAAGATTTTCAGAAAGTCTTGAAATGCATTTTAAAAATCAGTGCCAGACAAATTCTTTGAAAGGAATTTTCTTAACCAAGGGCAATGTATTGCTTTATCATACCAAATGCATTTTGCATATTAACAACATGATTAAGTTTTATAAAAACATCTCAGTTATTTACAATAGCTGTTATTCAAGTGACACTGCTAATTTCATCTAATTAATCCCAGCTCTTAAGTTGAAATTGGGAAGAAATTCTATACAGCAGCAAAAAAAGAAATAGAAGACACTATATATATATATAAAGTGCTTTCCAATTTAATAACATACTTGCACTTCTAACATAATGATAATGCTCCCTAGGTACAGAACTGGAAATCAGATTCAAATCACCATAGGTTTGTACATGAACATAATGAACGCTAGGTATTCTTTGAAAAACAATCGTAACACCCTCTTGCCAAAAAATAGCAACACTTCTTTTAATTATTTCCTCTATAACAGCCCCATTTCCATGTGCAGAACAGATCACCTCCTGTTTAAATACCACAATCGTGACTACAAAATACCAGAGTCAGTCAATACTAAAAACACTTATGTGCTGTATATGTTCATAATAAAGAACAAAAATATGAAAGCACTTGCGAAAACAGACTGTGCACGTTAGCTTCGAGGCAGCAGAGATTTGCACAATGACAATCTTGATACTGCGCTTCAGTCTGCAGCGGCCTGTTTTGCCTAGGAGACACACCTGCCTTATCATTTATCTGACATCAAAGAAGACAGACCATTTTTTCAGAGATATATAAACACCTTAATATGTCATGTCAGTGTCATCTGGAATGGCAATGAATATTATTTCCATTCCAATTATCTTCTTTCAGATGCATTTAATTTTGGTTTTCTCTTTTTTTTTTTTTTAATTAAAAGACAAGCAGGTGAAGCAGATGATCATAGTGCTTTACCTCACATGTGGTGTACTGTGGTCCATATCCCGTTGTGGCACTTCTCCAGAGGCTGAAAGAGAATGAAGGTGATTAGCAAAGTACTGAAGTCTCTGGAAAGGGGATGAGAAGGGGCAAGACGGGGAATGCTCATACAGGCTCTGTATCAAATTATATGCCAAGGGGGAAGCAGGGGAACCTTCCTCAAGAACCAAAAGGGTGTTGTAAAATAAACTATGAGAAATTGCCTAGAATATATTTCAGAAATTTGAATTTTATTTCTGCTGGTGATACACAGCAGCCTTTGGAAAATCACTTTTCTTTGCATTCTGTCTGTAAAACAGAATGGAATATTTTCAGCAGCCTTTGAAAAATCACTTTTCTTTGCATTCTGTTTGTAAAATAGAATAGAATATTTTCAGTTGGAAGGAACCTACAATGATCATCTAGTCCAACTGCCTGACCACTTCAGGGGCTGACCAAGTTATAGCATGTTATTAAGGGCATTAAAATGGAGACATTGATACCTTCTTCCTCCTGTACTTTCTCTTGGCTATTCACTGTACAATTTCCTTGTAGCCAAGACATTTTGTGTCTCTTCACATGTTTATGTAGAGAGTTTAACATAATGAGGCCTTAATATGGACTGAGGCCTTCTGGTGTCTTTGCAATACCGGTATTTAAAAGTTAGCTAACTTTTATTTACAGTTCCACCACAGACTTCAAAAGAAATTCTGATATTTCAATGAATATGTATGTAATTTGACTTACAGATTTAGTAAATAATTTAGACTAATATTTACCAATCATTGTGAGATATGGAAATTTAGCTTAACTAAGATGCACAGAATACTTTTACTCCCTACAATAAGTGAAGCACGTGAGTCTCCAGAACATTAGTAGCAACAGCGTATCTAGCACAAGTTGAGTAAAATATTTTTAAAAAATAGCATTATATTTGGAAATTTTATGCCTTCAGGATGGTTTCAACATTCAGTGACATACATAGTTTTGCCAATGACTATAAAGGGAAGGGGTGTTTATGAATTACATTCACTCATTCCTCTTGCTATTCAATTAGATGTGGCTGATATGTTAAGTGGTTTTCAGTAAGAACATAAGGGACCAGCAGGAATGGCTTTCAACAGCATTAATCAATAATGCAATAGCACAGTGGTTGATAATGAAAAGGCAGCAGTTACTAATGGTTAGCACTGTGCTCTCTGAGACATTGCTCTTCTCTCATTGTAGAGTGGTGGTAACTCTTCTACACCATAGCCAGATAAGCATGCACCCCAACAGGACATTTCTCCAGGCTTTTTATCATTTCCCTCCCAACTACCAGAGCACTATAGAATTGCAAAACTAACTTGCACTTTCATGCATTAGATGTACCCATCCAAACAGCCCAGAAATTTCAGGGCATGAGTTCATTTCTGGCCATTCATCACTCCACAGTGGCGATTAGGCCTTGCACACAAGATCGTATTAATTTGAGAACAAATTTTGTCTGAGATTAAAAGGAAAAAAAAAGCCCTGAGCACAGTGTAACTTCTTGCTGTGAAGTAGATCTGCCTTAAACAAAAAGCTTTACCCATTGGGATACCTCTTCAAACAAGGAATAGACCTTGTCATGACCCAAAGCCCTGGGGTTTTTGTTTACAAAGGTTTTCCCCAATTTCAATGAACAGTGCAAACAATAAGACCTTCTGCTGCTGCGAGCCATTCTTACCCCTATTAATCTCTGTAAATGTGATCCCTCCAGGTACCCTTGCGCTGGCTGCAGCCCAGATTCCAGGGTGCAGTGTGTACAGTTTTCTTCACAGCAAAGGCCTCAACACTGACTCCAGCATTGGTGCCAGCTGCCTGCTTGAGTGAATCATCAGCCACCACAACTGGGACAAGCAAGCTCATTGAAGATATTTCTTCCCCCCACTAAGTTAACTGACCTCAATATCTGAACTCTAACAGCTGAAAAGACTCATCACTAGATGGAATCTCGAGTGCCAGCAGAAACACTAACCAGAGGATTTGAAAAAGAGTACCTGAAAGTACCAAGTGAAAGAACTAGTACATACTCTGGCAGTGAACAAGGATGCCAGTTGCAATTACCAAGGAGATTCTGGGGGTTGTAAAAGAAAATATCCAATAGGAGCAGTAGCTTGCAAAATCCTAGTCTAGAAATAAAGACAAAACAGTCAGCCTCTTCAAGGCTGTGAGGAAAGCATAGCATCTGCCATCCTCGTGTGCCACCTCTCTTCATTGCTGTTGGTACAATTCTATTTGCTTGTTTCAAAAGCTTGCTTTAAGTTTTGCCTTTCACTGCATAGCCTACTGATAAAATAAATAAATAAATAAATAAATAAAATTGCCTCCTCCCTGCCCTTTGGTCTTCTGCCTTTTATTAGACAAAGCATAGTTCAGTCCCTGTTAAAAGAAAGACAGGTTTTCCTATTTATCTCCCTCTCCTGATGATTATTTTTCATTGACGTGTTTCTGACAAGGATTTCAGCACCTCTTCTGGCCAGGACCAAATCCACAGCATATTCTTTCTCCACTTGCGTAATTGGTTTAAAGGTCCTGGTGCCAAAAGACTGCTCTATGGTACAATGAATAACCTACTTCACAAAATAATGATGCCATATAAGTTACAAAGCAGAATTACATTGATTTTTCTAGTGCAATCTACATTGTATCTGGCAGCAGGCAGTATGTAAGTCGCCTCTGAACAGAGCCCTTTGACCATGTGCTATTATTCCTTCTATATGGTGATCATGTGCCACAGAGCAAATGAAACAAGAAGTGGAATGGGGTCAAATGGGCATCCTTGCAGAGTATTAAGATAAAGGACTTCATATTTAAAACTGGAAGATCTAGTCATCTTAACACAGACTAAAGATTAGGATCAGTGCTTTTACAGAAAGATGAATTATACTTTGAGAAGTAGGGAATCTATCAGAACGAAAAGCCTGCTTCATGAAAGCAATTTAGCAAATGCAATTTCAGCTATGACTGTAAAAAATGATGAACTTGACATGCTAGTAAATGTCAGTTACTTGAAGCTTATTATTCATTTTATGTACAACAGAGTTGTCTTAATACCCTGCTTAGAGCAGCTGAAAGCAAGAATCCATCTGCTTTGTAATTCTGTAGTTGTAGGTGCATGGCCCATTAGCAATAGCATTTCTTCTAACAATAAGTTCATAACTTCTCCTAAAATTATTATCTAAAAGGATAATGGTACTAAACTTCTACAGCTGTTTTCAGTTTCTTCTGTTTCTTTCTTTGTTTGTTTGATTTTTTTTAAAAAAAGGGAAAATGGAAAAGTTTATTTTCCTGCAAACAGAAACATGCAAACATATTTTTTATGTTACCACTTAAGTAGGGATGTGATCATTAAGAGTCTTATGGTATTTTGCATATTGTAGCAAAATTTGCTGGAAAAAATATACACTTTCTCATATAAAGGGGCTCTTTGAGTAAAATTAGTTTTTTTGTAATGTATCTTATCATAGCAGCAGTTTCTATCACAACAAAAAACATTTAGATCAGGTGTTTGCTAACATTGAGTTTCTAAAGATAAATAAAAAGCACTTGGGGACTACTCATGCTACAGATTTGTTTCTAATGCATTGTAACTTACACTGAGAGTCTACCAGCATTTTTCAGACTGTTAACCTTTTAAAATATTTGCCAGTTGTTTCATTGCAAACCATTACCATTTGATATAATAATGTACATGAAATATATCTCAACTTAGATTGCAGCTAGTCATGCATGAGGTGAACAAGATCTTTCTACTTTTCTCCAGCTATCTGATAAAATCTATGTCCTTGCATTGTTGATAATGGACCCTAGAGCCTCCACAAAGTCAGAGAACAAAGTAGAGGTGAAAGACTGTTTCTGGTTTTCCTGAACACATAAAGAGGAACACATCAAGTTTAGCCAGCTTGGGTTTGTACAAACTAAAGACGAGCTGAAGGGCTAGGCTCTTTTTATGGAATGACATTCTGGGAACGTAGGTGAAAAATCAGAAAGCTTTAAATCTTTGAGTTCCATAAAGTATGAGAAAGGCTGTTACAAGAATTAAGTAAATTAAATGTGTGGAATTTGGGGATGCTTCTCTTCTGGAGTACGTACTGTCTAATTCTTCTTCAGTATGTAGCACTGCATTATTCCCTACCTCTGGTACTATTTTTCCTTGAGCAGCAACCAAGATGCAATCCTTGTTGAGCAGGCTAACAGGTGTTACCGATTTGGGGGGGGTTGTTACAAGAAATTTCTTAAAGCTCCTGTTCCAACAGTCAGGTGATTACATTAGAGTTTCCACTTTCAAGGAAGTCTGAGGAGTAGGCCTTGCACCTTTCTCCATCTGATCTGACAGGGACATAGCTTGACATGCCATGGCACAGTGGTACCTGTCAAGCCTCTCCTCTCACAAGAACTCTACAAAGCCATTTCACCCTTCAGCATGGATGGGTTTATAACACCTGGCTACTTCCTAATAACCAAGGAAAGCAAAGCCACCAGAAGCTAGTATGTTTTGGGAGACATAAAACTGATATGTAACACACAGTGACAGCAGCAACAAAACATTCACTCATCCATTCCACCAACCCTAGGCTAGATAACAAGTTTACATACAATAACTGCTTGCACATACACCCTACAACTACCATTGCAGGGTTTCCTTCCTGCTGTGGCAGACTATAAGGAAGCAGGAAAGTGTGCAGAGACATTCCAGGGCATGATTAGTTGGTTATATATTCTGCGGAAAGCATAGCATACAGCAATCACTTTCCATAGCAACCTTAACGTATGGAGAATCAATTGCAGAAATAAACTGATTTTAATTACAGGAGTGAATGTAATTAGCAAATAAGCTACATCTAGACAATGTAAGAGAAAGGGAAAGCCTTTTTTCAAAGGTGTTTTGTTTCTTCAATCAACTGAGAGCTTAACCAGCATTATGCTTGTATTCAGTTATTTAATGTATGCTTGTGTTCAATTATTTAGTGTGTCCTCAAGGGCAGCTCTGCAGCAACTGAAGGGAAGAAACTGGCAAAGTGTTCCCAGCTGCAGGTTTCTGATCAGGAAACCAATGTTATTTTGGCAACTATAGTCACCAGGAATAAAATTTGTCTAGCCTAAAATAATTGTGAACCTGTGAAATGTGTGTGTCTGAGTTGGTCACCCTAGGCTAATTTTATAAGTATTGGAGAAACATAGATGTCTTTGGTGAGAAAGGCATCTCATCCTATGGTAGAAAACTAATTACTTTTCTCTGTAAAGAAGAGCAGGGTGACATGCTTAGACTTAAGATTCTTAATTTCTACATCTAAAGGTAGGGTTCAAATGGTCTTGACCAGCAACAGAGAACTGGTGCTGAAGGCTGCTTATTCATTTCATCTAAAATGAGAGACCCTGTAACAGCAACCAGAAGCTAAGATTTCCCTCTACTGGACAAGTCTAACACAGTTTTAGACCAGCCTAATGAATCCATGTCTTCTCTGCACACGGCATAGCTTCAACAAAAGGGCAAATTATGGCCCCAGGTTGGAACTTAGTCTACGAAATCTTGCTACTTGGGGGGATCAGCAAACAATACCTTTTCGTTTTTTTCTTTTTCTCCCCCCAAAAAAGATTTGGGAATTAAATTAGAGTTTTCCGCTTCTTATGTAGAGGTGTATTTTGTAAGAGAATAATAGTAGTGGTGGCTTCAAACATAAGACTGAACCTCTGTTAGGACTGTGAGAAGAAAGGCACTGCTGCTTACCTTCAGGAAAACACAGAGACTCTAAGTAAGTGAAGCCAGGAATTCTGTTTTGAGAGCTCCTTTATACTGGCAGTGCTAACTGCTCTTAAGCACCTAGTTTGGCAAAGTCTGGGCACCAAAACTTTGGGTTTCAGTCCTCCTCGATAAAACAACTAAAAAGTGCTTCTCTGCTTTTCAGGGACACTGTTGATATAAACAAATCAGAGATTCTCAGGGGATCAGTACTCTGGTACTGTCATGGTGCAAGCATTTTAAGATTGTATTGTACATCCTTGTGTCCCAATGATCTCATATTCTTGGCCTTTGAAAATGTCTATCTTTAGGGAGAAGGAAGAATATGAAAAGAAAATTCTTTTCACAAAAAATCTTCAGCCTCTTGCATGGAATCACAGAATCATAGAATCACAAGAATGTTCAGAGATGGAAAAGACCTCTGGAGATCATCTAGTCCAACTCCCTGCTAAAGCAGCTTCAAGAAGCTTGGTAGACAGACTGCTGTAAGAGGTCTTGGTGTAAGAGATCTGTGTAAGACTTTATGCATCACCAACACACTGCTATATTATTAAATACCATTAGAGGGGTGCATTCATGACTTTGAATATATTGCAGCACAGAGGATGTCTGTGTGTACAGCATACTACAGTATGTTTCTGAAAGCCTGTTGCACACTAACAATGGTATCTCCCACAGGCAAATATGGCTAAAGCACCAGGATTGCCTTTGTAGCTTAATTTGGTTCTATTAGTGGATGACTGAAATTAATTTCCCTGAGATATTTCTTTTTGTGTGAAGTATCAGTCCAGCTTCCTACATTCCTGAAAACTGTTTGCTGGTACCACCATTGAATCCAGCAGATTTCACGCACTCCTTTATCTCACAGGACTCTGAGGAGACAGGAAATACTGTGCATCATGCACACTGATCAGAAAGTGTGGAAGGCTGTTATGCTTAGGGACTCATCAGAAGAAACAATGGGCCACCAGAATGGAAAGAGAATAATGCTAGTGGCAGGTAACATTATAAAAAAAAAAACTAAAAAGCACGGGTTCTTCAGGGCATCCCTATTTGCCACTCCCCCATTTACAGAATTCTTACTTGGCACTACGCCTTTTTAAAAAGGTGCATAGTTTTGCACAGATTCCAGCATTTGACCACATTTTTCTTTACAGCAGTGGCACAGCCCTCCACTTGTAGATCCCTGCTGGACTGGAAGCACATGGCTTGGTGCCATGCCCATTACAGCATCGGATACAGGCACGGCCCAACCACCTTCCCCAGCCATCCGCCATTTCCTACAGAAAGCACCTCTGTGTAGTGACATGGCGAACTGAACTCTACAACTCGAGGAGAGTTACAAAGCAGGTATGTTTATTGAGGCACTGGGTGCAAGGGGGATTGCTCCTCCTAACTTGCACACACCGTTTCAACAAGCAGCCTGATATTTATTATACAAAGTCATGCATATACATAAGGTTTCCAAACATTCCGAATCTCCTCTGCCTGGCGCCTCTTCTTGGCCGGTTACCTGAAGTTCTTATTTACCTTTGCATACATTAGCAGTCTTTGTTACTTTGTTTGTTATCTTAAAACATCTGCTAGCTAACGATGAGCCCTTCCTTACTGCCCACTCTAAACATGTCAAACCTAGTACGTGCCCACTGGGCTGGTTTTAATCTATCAGCATGATCGCTGAGGAGGGGATCTTCGGGGTGGCGGCCATTTGAGTAGCTGGTCGCTGACCTCCTACTATCACAATTACTTTACCCTGGTTTATTTTCTTTTAGCAGTTAGCATGTCCTCGTCAGAAGGCTCCTTATTTACATTCTTGCTGAGCTCATCTACATCGGTACTAACTGTCCCTTCTCGAAATGCTACGTGCCAAGCTCCCGCCCCTCGCCCTTTCTCAGGTGTTAAGGTTTCTGTTACCTAAGTAGCTTCTGTCTGTAGCAGAGTTCTAGGTTTTTCACCGTATCCTAGGACTTCAATAAGCTGCACTGCAAGGCAGGCGCCGGGCACCCCTCCCACAGCCCCGCTGCGAGGCCTTCCCGAGCCAGCGCCGTGGGGCGGCAGCAGCCCGGCCGCCCGCCGGGAACCAAGGGAGGGATACGCGGCTCCCCGGCCAGCCAGAGGCACGCTACCCCCATGCAGCGAGGCCCTGCAGGCCAGCCGCCAGGCTGGGCACGAACACAACGCTCCCGCTGCCCGCCAAGCGCCCAGTCGCCGGCCGAGCCCCCCCCCCCAGCGATGGCGACGACGGGGCCGCCAGAGAGAAGACAGCGGCTCACCCCGCGCCTCCTGCCCCCGCCCACCCAGCGGATGGTGCCATGTGCCGCGGAGGGGGGCACCGTGCCACCCCCCCGCCGCGCGGCCCTCCGCCACCGCGACTTGGCACAGCCCGCTCGCAGCGGCGGTGGCTGCGGGAGAGGATCCCGCACCAGGGCATCCCTCCCGCGCCCCGGGCGGCTGTCACAGCTCCGGGCGGAGAAGCCCTGCTCCCGAGGGGGAAGAGCCGCCGTCCCCCGCCGGCAGCCTGCTGTCCCCGCCGTGCGGCTGAGGCGGTTTCCCCCCGAAGGAGAAGTTCCCGGCCCCGCCGCCCAGCACCGCGCACCGCCCGCTCCCGCCACGCCCGGCGCGCAGCCTTTCGCGTAGTTACTTGGGAGCCGTTCCTCCTCCTCCGAGGCTCCCCGAAACTTATTTTTTTTTTAAAAAAAAAGATAAATAAATTTTAAAAGACGAAGCGCGGGGGGGAGGCGGGGAGTGGCGGAGGGCGCCGGCCGCCGGTCGTGCCCCAGCCCGCGGCTGACAGGCCGGCCCGGTCCCGGCGGGCCCTGAGGGGAGCGCGGCGGCACTTACGATCTCGGAGCGGCCGTCGCGGCAGGCGTTCTGGAAGCGAGCCTGCCACTCCTCGTGGGGCCGGTCCCTGAAGCCGGTGTATTTAATCTGCGGAGAACAGGGCGCGCAATCAGGAGGGGCCAATCCCGGCGATAAGGGGGCAGCGGAGTGCACAGACTGCGCCTCCCCGCGCCGCCGGGCTCGGCAAGCCCGCTGAGGCGAGGCGCGGGGCTCCCCGCGGAAACTTTCCCCGCGGCGGGGGGAGAAGAAGGGCGGGAGGGGGCCGCGCCGCCGCCGCCTCACCTCGCACTCGCGGCTCAGCTTCCTGAAGAACTCCTCGTTCTCGAACTTGCTCCGCTGGTCGGGGACAACCCGCGGCATGGTGGTGGGGCCGCCGCAGCCGGCTGCCCTCCCTCCTCC
>JAVJGJ010000057.1:80831853-80847815 GCA_035590215.1 Microhierax caerulescens
CGCCCCGGCCGGGCTGTGCGCCTGCGCGCCGGGCCGCGCTCAGCCTGCGCGACCGGATCCTGCCGCCGCCGTCGTCTCGCCGGAGGTGGTTGCTGGTGCCGGTGTGAGGCGTAAGCGCGGGAGCCGTCGCCATGACCTCTGCTTTGGAGAATTACATTAACCGTATCCTTCCGGCGGGCGGAAATGTTCCGGGGCGGCCCTAGGGGCGGCGGGAACGGGCTTTCCTTCTCTTCCGTGCCCGGGGGCGTGAGGGGAGGCCGGGCGCGGGGGGCTCGGCGGCTCGGTGCCGCGTAGGGCGAGCGGCGCCCGCCCCCGGGGGCTGGTGGGTGAAGCCGGGCGCGGGGCTGGCGGCAGAGCTGCTGCGGGCATGGGGTACCTCCGGGCCCGGCAAGGTGTGAGCTGCGAGGAGAGCCCAGCCCTAGGCCGGCTGCTGAAGGCCCTGCAGGGAGCACTCCGGCCCGGGCCGCTGCCTCCTGCATCCAGCTCCCTCCCGCGGCTGGTTGCGCTGCGTTGGCCCTTCCTGGCTGGCCCTTTCTCTTCACATAAGACGGGCCTGGTAGGTAGAACAGAGTTTTACGGGATACCCAGAAAATAGAATCCCCTACAGCCTCCCGCGCTGCAGACTTGATCCCTGCTTGATCAGTGTGAGGAACGAGGCCTGGCCTCATAAAGGGTTTTTCGTGTATATTAAGTTGTCGGTTTTGCATCATTTGGGAGTTGCTGTTCATGGAACCCTTTTCTTGCTAGTTCTTTGCACTCCTAATAGCCTTGGGGCATTTTCAGATTTATTCACAAACAGCAAGGTAGTAACCCAGAATCATTCAGGATAATGGATATGTGGTCATCAAATTGGGATAGCCAGACTGACCTCAGAGTGAGGGCATGTAGAATGTCGGGGATCCCCACTAGCAAAACAGCTAAACTGTTTTTAAGGACTTGGCTTTGAAGTGTTTATGAAACTGTTTCAGTTTCGAGGTTGTGCAGTTAGTAATGGGAGAAGAGATGAACTTAAATCGTTAGTCTGCCTGTGGTGTTCAAGTTTGTGTATAACTCCATGGTTGAGTAAAGTGAAACTTAACCAGAATGTCATAAAAAAATACTGCATTGTCAAATGCTGCTAACAACCATGCTGCTCTTTTTTTTTTTAAAAAAAAAATAAATACTGGTAGGCTTTTACTGGCTTAGAACTTTCAGAAATGTTAATGGTTCTGTTTCAGATATGTCTAAATATTTTCTTAATGAACTATCAGGTACTGTTGCAGTTATTACTTCTGATGGAAGAATGATTGTGGTGAGACTGGTATTTTTTAACATATTTTCCCCCATAAAGACTCTCCGTCATGGCATTAAAGAAATAGTGCTAGGGCATTACCACTTACATATTCACAACTTAACAAACTTTTTTTAAAAAGCTTTATGACCATTATTTTATACTGTTTGATTTAAACACTGGTTCTTGCCTGTCAGCTTTTTACCAGATTGGAGTCAATCTGGTAAAATTTGTGTTGTGATACAAGATGTTTTCCACCAAAAAGATTTGAATGAAATTGGTATATATGACTCATTGTTACATGGTTAGATGATATAAATGGATACTGCCACTGCTTGAATTATGGGTGTTTTACATTAGTTGAAATTTCTTAATCAATTACTTATGGTAAATTGCACAAATCAATTATACATTTGGAAAAATGATAACACATTAAAGTGGCACAGAAATTCTTCTTTTGGTGCATTTTGGTTTTACAGGTTGGTTGGTTTGGGTTTTTTTGATTAATTTTATGGAAATAAGCTATTCTCTTTCAAAGACATACCACTTAAAATTGCATGTTAAGAATGGTTTCAATATTGTTAACCACAAGAATCCAACTTTTCTGTTTGTTAATTTTTGATTTTTTGAAACTTCTACACTGTGTTAGTCTTCATGTATGGAAGTAGCAAAATTAGTTATCTGGAAGGCCTTCGTTGGTAAAAAGGAAACTTCATTTCTTTCAGTGCTAAAGATTGCTGTGGCTTTTAGCATGAACACAGTAGTAAATACACATACTTTTCTTAAATCAATTATTGCTTTTCAAGTTTCATTCTCCAGCTGTTTGTGTTTAAGCCTAACAATAAAAATTTAAGTAGAGCATCTGTTCTCTGGTACTTTAGCATTGCCACCTTGTTTAAGGTATCCTTAAGACCAAAGTTGATAAATTTAAAAGGTAATTGGAGTGTTTAATTTTTGTCCCTTTTTTTCAGGGAACCCTCAAAGGTTTTGATCAGACCATTAACTTGATTTTGGATGAAAGCCATGAACGAGTGTTCAGTTCTTCACAAGGGGTTGAGCAAGTAGTGCTGGGATTATACATTGTAAGAGGTGATAATGTGTAAGTATTGCATATTCATGTTTAAACCAATTAATACAAATTTTAGTGTGTGTGTATATATGTAGTGTATCTGTATACATCTCAGCCCCAGACATATCTTTGTATCTGTGGGTAGCACTAGTAGTACTGTCAAAGCTGAGGCAACCAAAGAAGTAGTTGAGTCACCATACCTGTATTTAGAAGACATGTAGATGTGGCGCTTACGGACACGGTTTAGTAGTGGACTTGGTAGTGCTAAGTTAGCCTTTGGACTTGATGATCTTAAAGATCTTTTCCCACTGGAATGGTTCTGTGATTCCATATTAAATAGCTACACTTCTGATGTAGAAGTGATTGCATTGTAATGTTAAGATACTGTTAGTCTAGATTTACTGAGCTGTAAATTAACCAGCTCATGTAGTGATTTCTATCTAGGAAAGATCAGCATAAACCTTAGCATTTTCCTTTCTTGCCTTGGCATTGTGTAGATTTTCTTTATTCCAGTCTGTGAAAGGCAGGATTTGCTGATGGAAGAATGAACAAAAGATTAGATGGAACTTGTGTGTAAAAAGTCAGCAGTCTTGTATACAAAGTTGACTTTTAACAGGATTTTTCTTAGATTTTTAAAAATACATGAAGGTTCTGGCTTGACAATGTAACAGCTGCTGAAGCTGATGTAGTGACAGGTCAAACATATGAGTTGATATTTGATCTTAAATACTCTGACAAAATGGAAGTAAAAGCTCATTAAGTGAAAAGTAGCTATTATGCAGAACAGATGGGATGGTTATAAGAGAAGTGGAAAGAAGGCCTGGTAAGTGGCCCTGCAAGGAAGATAACTTTTGCAGCAGCATTCTGAAACTCATGGTAAAAAACAAGATTATTTTTTATTACAGTCAGAAAAAGAGCGTGTTCAGTGACCAAAACATGTACGTGGATAGGAATCTCAATCTTCTAATTCTAATGGATATTTCTGTACAAAGAAATGTCAAAACTTAATTTTATTTAGATTTATTTAGGTGTGTTTATCTAACATCATTGAGAAAGTGGATCATTTTGGAAGGCTTTAATAATTTTTGACTTGAGCTTTTAAGTAAAACCAAATAGTGACAAATGTACAAAGGTAGGCTAAACATGCTACTCACAACTTTTCAAATTGTATGGATGTGTATAAAAAGCCAAATAATTGTTTACTGCTTCACTTTTTCACCATACTAGGCTGCCACATTACTCAATTATACTCAAAACATTCTTTTATAGAAACTAATCTTTTTTTTTTAAATCTTAACAAACTTGGAAACATATTTGTTAGAAGGAATAATTCTGTATTCATGCAACTCCTAACAAACTAAAATTCAGCATCCGTATAGGAAGAATTAAAAAGAAACAACAGCTAAGTAACGGTAACTTCAAAATAGGGGACTCGTATAATAGAGAAGCTATCAAAAAATGAAGTAAGAGACACTCTGGATAAAGTGCCTCCAGGCATTCCAGTGTGTATCACTAGAAGCTTGCAGTGAATATGCAGCATCAATCAGCTGAATATGGTTCAACAGCAAATAAAAACTGTTAAAAGGAAAAAGACAACTTCTGCTTTAGAAGGTGTGATGACTTAGAAAAATCAAAAATAGGTATTAATACTAGAAAGTTGTGTAAAACTGTAATAAAAATTGTGAAGAAAAGCTGATTAAAAAACTAAACCTCTTAAATGTGTGTTTGTTCTGCTGCAAGAGAAATAGAAAGTGTGAAAGAGACATCAGGAGTGGCAGGTATTGTCTGTTCCTTTTTCTTGTAGGAGAATGAGATCTCTAATGAAAAAGCTGTATTTCTTTATGTGAACTAAAGAGAAACTTATGCTGTGATATCATAGATGGGTTTTAATCTAAGGAAATGTTTTAAATTGAAGTGTCACTTTGGAAAAAGCTAGTAAATGGAATGGTAATGAGCATGCAGGATCAAGTTCTTTTTATACAAGAATTCTGAAGGGACTCAGATTTGAAGTGAGGTTTCATGCTGGTCAGTACTTGAATATTCAGTTGGCATAAGCAGTTTACATTTGTGTTGCCTAAGCTCCCAGCGTAGTGATGGAACTGAGAAAACTACTCGGCTAACCAGATTTCTCTTTCAAGGCAAGTTAAATTCCTCTTTAGTTTCCACTGACTCATAGGAACCTAGACACCTGTATTGGGATGTTTTGCTCTTAAGCTCAGTCTCACCCTGCTCCCTGGCTGTTTTGTGGTAAATACGGATTCACTGGGAGAAAGAATGTTAGGGGTTATTAGGAAGAAAACTAAAACAGCGGACATCGTCATGTCATGTATAAACACCTGGTATGCCACTGTGTTTAGAGGGGTGCAGGATGAAATTACATGAAGAGCTCAAGTGAGGAAAAACTGGAGGTATGAAATGTTTTCTTTCAGGGGAAGGCTGAATAGGCGAGGGCTCTTCAGTTTGGCAAAAGCACAGCTATAGCGCTTATTGTTTGCTGTGGAATCGGGAGTTGTAGGAGGAGTTGGGAAGATAATTGCTTCATGTAAATTCCTCTGGTTTCTTTCTGCTGTTGAAAACAGACATAATCTGACAAGTCACATATAAAGGTACTTCATTGCACACCGTAGAAGTTAATTGTAGAACTCAGTTGTGGGATGTAACGAACATCAAAAATGGAAGTGTATTCAGAAAGCTATTGGATGGATTAATGTAACAGGTTTTAATGGCTCTTAATTAATTTTGTGGATACAGCCATTACCTCGCAAGTCTCTGACATGGTGAATGTAAGGGTGTGCTGGATGGAATAGATTCTGTTCTTACTTTCCCTCTGGGTTACTTCCCATCCTGAGCTAGTGTGATTTCTATTATCTTAGCCCTCTCTTTAAAGCAGTTTTGCTGAGCCCACTAGTGGTTTAGTTCAGGTAAGTCTTAACATAGCATAGGTGAAATACTGTTTATTCTCCCTTGTATAAATTAACATTTTACTAGGCTGTGTTGAAAGAAATTGTCTTGCTTCTCTGATGCCGTAGGCACTTACGAATTGCTACAGTTAGACATTATTCTTGAAAAGCTATTATCTCTCTAAAAGGTTTGCGGTTCTTGTTTCAGAGGCTAACCTACTGCCTAAAATAAACCAGTAGTATTTGGTTCTTATAACCTATATCTTTTAAAAAAAACTAACAAACAAAACAAAACCCAATCCTAAACCAACAAAAAATCCCAGCAACTTCCTTTAGACTCTACTTAAGTCTATTTATAGTCGTCAGAATTTGAAGTTCAAAGGACAGGATTCTACAATTTAAAAAAAATTAAAAACACCCACAACTCTTCACTAGCAACTTCATTTTGTGGCGTTCCAGTTTTGTACTGGGGATTTCAACAAATGATAACCTGTTTCTTGTTTGTTTGTTTATTGCAGTGCTGTCATTGGCGAAATTGATGAAGAGACAGATTCAGCTCTTGACTTGGGAAATATTCGAGCAGAACCTTTAAACTCAGTTGTGCATTGAAAAGATGAAAATGCACATGGACTTTGTAAATCTTTGGTTGTACAGACCTATTTAACAGTGTGGATGATTTTTACAAATTGTGTTTAATTTGTTTAGTCACCAGTTTTTTATTATGAATATATTGTAGTTTGGCATGTAAAGTAAAGTTTCTACGTTTTACTAAAGAAGTTTTCATTGAATTTCTTTTGGGGTTTTATGCTGTGTGATTTCACTCTGAAATATGTGGTGGGAAATGCGAACAGTGTCAGTGGTAATCCTGATACTGTGTGTGTATATATACCTTATTCTTAAACTAAGATCTCAGTCTTAAAGGTAAACCAAGGCACTTTTTAATTCAGAATTATTTGGAGGTAGATTGTGTAATGGTCAGTTTAACCAGCTCTAAACATAGTTCTGGCTGTAAGTGGAAGAGTGGGGTTTGTGCTTTTTTTTATTTATTTGTAGTGTAGAGAGCAAGAGTGTTAAAAGCTTTCACAGTCAAATTAATGACTTGTGCACATGATAGTTTTTTTTGTGGTTTATTAAACATTGTTCTCTAGTCCCTAAGGGTATACTGGGGGTGCAAGAGTTCTTAGTGCCTTAAGACTTACAGACAAATTAAATGGGTGAAAGAAAGACTTGAGCAGAAACACTGAACCTAAGCCAAATATATGCATTTATTTGAAGCCCATTGAATTCCAGACCAACTGATTCTCTGTCTTCTCCTCTCACCAGCTGTTGTAGTGCTCAAAACCTGCATAAGATGTATAGAAAGAGAATTGTGTCTTTGCTTGTGTGTAACCATTGTCTTACTAGATTGTAGCTTTAGGGGACACAGGAGTACTTTGGCTAGAGAAATTATTTCCTTTGAATGAAATTTGTCTTAATATTGAGTGTAAGAATTGCATATAACCATAATAGACCTTCTCTTACACATCAGCAACAGCTAATTTAAGTGGGACAAGCGCTGGGCAGCATGGTGTGTTTCAGGCTTGCTTACTCTCTACCCAGCAGAAATACTGGTGTGGTGGCAGCAAGAGGAAGTCTGTATTGGACAAAGCTGTTTTCCTTGCCCTCTAGTGTGCCAACAGGTCTGGTATTCCTTCCCTACCCACACCCCCCCCATATAAATCTGCTGTTGAAAAAAAAGTGATTTTAATGGGCATATTTGGTTTTTTACATTGATTTTAATATTAAGTGGGATTTGGTACTTTTTATTGCAAGTTCAGTTTGGAAGCCAAATACATTGAAGATATTTGTTCTGCATGTAATTGGTTCTCAATTCTTGTAGCTTCCAGCTTGTTTTCTGAGATTGTTCTTGGTGACGCGTGTGAAGCCCAGCAAACCTATTTTAACTTTATCTGTCTTATGGGCTGGTGATGGGTTGTTTTCTGTCCATGTTTCTGCAGGGAACTGCTAAGCAGACACCGAATTGGGGGGTCTCCATGATGACTGAAAGACTGTAGTCTGGCTATAATTCATTATGTCAAAAGAATCGATCAGTTTTTTTAAACAGTCAACAAAATAGTGTATAATGAAAAGCCCTTTTGCTATTCATACCAGCATGAGAGAAAAGAAAGTATAAAAAGTTGAATTGTATTGATAAAGGACAAGTAAAGTGGGTGTAAATTAGCTACTTTGGGGCTCAGCCAAAATAAATGCAGAAGCTAAGAGGTAGAATCAGGATGAGCTGAGTTTAAAATGCACTGCTTGGCCTCGCATGTATTAGGAGAGTTACTGTTGAGATACGCAGGTTAAATACTTTTAGGAGCTCTGGAATGACTAAGGAAGTCTTGTTCCTTTATAGCTGCGGATTTATGTTTGAAGCAGAGTTATAGAATGTTAATACATACGGAGGCAGTCTGCCTTGAGCACATCATTTGTAATGCAACTCCTTGGCCCTGTGTTTGGATGAGCTGCTGATGTTAATTGAAAATTTTCTCTGTCCTTGAAGTGATTATTTCAGATGCAAAGCTGTGGCACCAAAGTGGTGAGGCTGATTAGTAATATCTAGGGACTGAGCAGATGAGAATCCTGAGTAGTTCAGGCATTGCTCAAGCAGGAAAAACATAATCTGGAAAGTCGTTGTTTCACACAGTCCTGTGTTTAAAACACAGATTGCAAACCCTGTCATCTTCCCTTCTGGTGAGTGATTTCAGCTCTTGCGTGCACTCTTTCTGGACCTGTGAAATTGTGTGTGCGCAGGGTGGGGTGGTGGGGAGGGGGTTACAGCTTGAAGAATTATGGTGTGTTTCCCCTTCCAGGCTGACATAAACTGAGGGTGTTTTCCAAGGCATTGAGAAAGGTGTTTAAATTTCCTTTCAGAAAAAGATCCTAACAAAACCTGGCTGTACAAAGCCCAGACGGGTTGATATGCAGTGCACCGTCAGCTTGATCCTTCTGCAGTGAGGTAGGTGAAGGATGGCCAGCTCACAGGTCTGACTGGGACTGTGGCCAGTAACAGCCCTGCCAAGGCAGAGCCCACTCAAAAGCAAAGTTCTGTCTCAAACATGAAAACTGGCAACTGTGGAGTTTGCTTACCTTCATGCTTGGGCAGCAGCAATGTAGAGCTTTTTGGAGTTGTGGGTTTTGGCTTACACTTAAATTTTGTTTCAGTTTCTGGACCACATTTTGCTTCAATTTGATGACGTCGACTTTGATATGGGTTTGACTAAAGCCTTTTCTGGATATACTTGTGAAGGGATCAAAGCCAGGAGACCCAGTCAAAAGGGGTATCTTGAAATTTAATCTAGGGCCCAGTATGCATTTAAAATTTATAAAATTATAGCCTTGTGAACTTACAGAAGCTTTTAATCCATAGTGGATAGGTAGGTTCCTGTATGTATGGTGGAGTGAAAGCACTCAGGAAAAGTGTTTGCAGGAAGTTGAATTATAACCAGCCTAAAACTGTTTTCATTGAATTAAATCTGTAGTGCAGTCCAGCTGAAGAAATAGGTCATCACTGAAAGTTAGTATTTTTTATATTAATTTACTTTGATTCATTTTATTAAAGTAGGAAAAATGAATGGGGTTGAAACCAGAAAGTGGACATAGAGTGATGGCCTTGTATTAGTCATTCTAATAAAGCAAGCTGGAGGATGTTACTCCCTGGAGGAGGAAGAGTCTAGGGTGGAAGCTCAGCAGGTGTGAAGGTTGTGGATGTATCTAGACTCTAGGTGAACCCACGCTGCAGCCAGTGTAGCAAAAGTGTTGAAAGTAGTGAAGAGGTAAAACAGAGGAAATTAAGTAGAGCTGAATTTTTGGGTGGAAAAGTTATTTCTGATGGTGAGGAGGAGGTATGAAAGAGGACTGGAATGGAAAAAGAGCACCACAAATTACTACTGTGTGTTGAGTGGGGGTATGTCAGTCTGTGTGTCAGCTGGCTGGGGCAAAGGTTCTCTGCAGATTCCCACTGGTTGTAGAGATGTAGCAAAGCAAATGTCTCCTGGGAGATGAAGAGTAGTATTGTCTGCAAAAAGCCTTTGCTTTATTCTGGCTGGAGGAAAAGTACCCTCAAAAAAAAAAAGTGTAACTCCCTTTTCAGACTTGAAGACGTTCACAGTGGTTCTGCCCACTGGCTGGGTGACTGAGCTGGTTCCTTGCGGTACGTGAAGAGCCCAGCTGAGATGGGAAAAGGGTCATCGTAGTCCACAGTGTTCTTGGAAACTGTCTTTTCCTGCAAAAAACTAAGATTAAAGATTCAATGAATAACAGGTGGTGTTCCCTAAAATCCAATGAGCCCTTGCAGAATAATAAACCAATTTTACAGAAATGAGTAGGGCAGAGAAAGGTGATGCTAAGGACAAGAGGAAGTAATGCTGAATTGGAGGTAATTGTCATATTCCATTAAGTTTCCTGCATTGCCCTAGGTTGGTCACTTCCTCCTTTTGTTTGTTTAATAGAGATCATGGAGTGAAAGGACAAATCTTGACGAGTACTGGAAAAGGATGCTTCCAGTGAAATGACTGAGTTGGCTTATAAAGAGACTAGTTAAATTCATTTGTTGTGCATGAAGCAATGCAGGAGCCATCTCATTTGTTGTGCATGGAGCAATGCAGGAGCCATCTTCTGTGGTCCAAGGGCAACGTCCCTAATTGCAATCCATGCGAAGTGCCTCCATGTCCGCATATTTGAAATCAAAGTTCTTCAAATACTACATGGCCTATAGGCAGGTTATTGGATTGAAAGAACATGGATTCTGTTTTGAGGACTTATTCCAACAGTGGAGAGTTTCTGTGCGACTCAACCTTTGCTATCAACTATAGACTGTCATCCTTAGTTCCTGGAGTGTTTATTCTTCAATCCATTTTATAAGTAAAGCAGCTGAGAGACACATTAAACGTGCTGTGCTAGAGCTGAAGATAAAGTACAGGTGGTTTGTATAATTTTTCCTGGCCACTGCTGTACTAATTTCATAGCAAATGTACCTTGAGTAGGTCCTTTGTACCTGTGGTAACATAATTCCACCTCTCAGTCTCTCTTGCAGGAATCTGCACTCTGCTAAGAATTTTATTTTGCAGATTCATACAGAAATGTTCCTAAATGCAATATATACAAATAAATACAAAATATACAAATAAAGGGCTGTGTTCTCTGTGCATTGTTAAAAAAGAATTTAATTTATTCCACAGTTAATGTGACAAATACCAAGCCATGAGCTGTTGTTCCTTTAGGAATTAAATGGCAACGACCATGAAGGCACTTCTGAAGAAGGTAGAAGCCTCGACTGAGGAGACTTGGAAACTACGAATGCGAGCCATGCCAGTGAAACGTCAAGGCGGTTTGTGCTTGCCAGTTGTCTTTGGTCTGTGGTGCATTTCGGCATCTGTGTATGCGACTCTACTATTTTTTACTAATTGTGTTCTTATTTCTGCTTTCTAGCTGGGGAAACTGTAGCTCCTTGATTAGAATCACAGAAATAAGTCTGTGGATTATTTTTATTTTAATATTTTAACTCTGAAGAGAGTTCCTCAGTCGCGGTAAAGATCCAGTAAAGCTGTGTCACGTCAATCAGTCTTAGGTTCCCTGTCGCTTAAATAATAAGACACACTTCATGTATCGGGTACTCACAGACAAACCGTGAAACCTAGGTGTGCCAGAAGGTGTAATCTGTACGGACCAAGCCTTGAGGGCAGGGAGGGAAGGAAAACTTGGACCAGGCTTAGGTTAAAAACATGACAGAAGATAGTAAAGAGCCAGGCATTTGTCCTGAAAGTCCTGTTCTAACAGCCTCTTCCAGTGTGCTATATTCAGTTTTATGGTCCTTTTTTGGGGCCTTTTTTTGTTGGGTTTTTTTTGGTTGGGTTTTTTTTTTTACAGTAGTTTGTAGTTACGGCAGAAATGCTGACATTTCTTCCAGTAGCAATGTTTTCCCTGAAGACAATAAAAGCTTCACTGACAAAGGTGGAAATCGAAGCTGAAAACACAATGGCATTCAGACTTGTGCCAAGAATTACTTGCTAGCACTGAGGGCCTGACCTCATCCAGGCGGTAATACCTTCCTTCCTGGAGCCTTCCAGAACGTTCCAGGAACTCTGGAACTTGCGTGGAACAACGTGCTGCTGCCGTTCAGCCTTACATCAGGCACGGGGCTGCTGAATGCCAAGAAATTTCACTCTGTGCTGAACTCCTTGTCTGCTACTTTGCACTTTTTGATACAAGGCGTTCACTACTCAAGGGAGCACAAGGGCATGTGCACACGCTGGTTTTGTCCACCAGAACAGCTTTAATGGTTGTCCCACCATCTTTTTGTTTTTTACTTTAGATTTATCTTTAGTGCCAATTTTTCCAGCAGTGATTACAGTGCTCTGCATAGAAACAAGTGGAGATATGCAGGTGGAGAAATGAAAGAAGCTGGATATGAAGTAGTGGAACCCACAAAAAAACCCTAAGCAGGACACAAACCTGTTGAATGTGGACAAAGTTAGGTTTTACAGCAGTGCTCATTATAGGGAAGTTTTCTCTAACACAGATAGAATTATTGTGCATGTCATTCATATTACAAGAAATACTGAGAAATTGTGAGAAAACATTTGCTACCAAAATATTTTAAGGCACTAGAATTTCATATGGAAGCTTCCTATCTTAAAATGTTATTTTAAAATTTTGGTTCTTGCTTTGGATTTTTGCACTTAAATTTTGGGAATTCTCACTTTTACAATTTCAGGCTTCATCTCTGTTTATGATGCAGATGAAAACCTACCTGTGTGCAGATGAATGCTGTGACATTTCTATGATGGAGTGGCCAGAGTTGCAGGTGGCTTATGGTAAGAATCTGCAGTATTTGCACTGATGGAATGTGCAGGTGACATAGTGCCCTCAGATACAGGGGACACTGTCAAAATTGTATTGAAAGCAACGTGCATGCAGAAGACCAGGAAAAAACATGCAACGGTGAAAATCTGTTTACAACTATTTCAAACTCAGTTTATAGCATTTCCAATGAATAAAACCAGTTCTTGCCAACTGCCACCTAAATACCACTTCATCTATAGCATTTCATATACACAGGCCAGATCTGTTGGAGTTCTGCTCTGCAGCGAGTGGCAGTGCTGAACAGAAGCCAGGGCAGGAAGCGATTATGGCTAAAGAGCTGATGCTGATTGAAAGTGTGTGATGCTGCGGAGGAAATATAACACAATAGAACCTCAGTTAGTTTGGAAGTAGATTTCAAAGCCAGGGCACATTAAGATGTAAACAGTCGATAGGACTGGGGCCCACCTTTCTCCTAACAATCGGGTCATTAGCAGTAGGAGTGTGCAGAATGATTTCCATGATTAAACTGCAAGTGCAAAATGCATGAAAGTGCGCGCTCATCAGTGCTGAGCGGAAACGGCCTTGCTTTTTGCCATGTTTCTTCTACTGCTTGTTCTAATTCATCCTGGATACAAGAAGTCGGACGTAAGTGCAGCTTATGTCTAGGAAGTGCAGAGAGGCCTTTGGAAAGGCAGGTTTAAGATTTGTTTGTGTAACCATAATGGGAAAGCATTGCTCTCTGGAATTGTGCTTCTGATTTTCAAGACTGCTTCCCTGAAAAGTCATCAGCTTGCATTCAATTAAAATTGTCAGGGTCTGAGTGGAAAGTGTCTCTGATGAGAAATGGAACAGAATTCAAATATTTGGTAGAGTTAGCTATGATAATGTAAGTGACGATTGTTATATGGGTGAAGGGGACAGCTTCCTGCTTTAGCTAGAGGTTAACATCTTGCGTAGCCTATAATATCCATGAAGTAATTTTGAGTTTTATGCTCTAACTTCTGATTACACCTTTTTTTAGAAGTCTAGTCAGTGTAGAAAGGAGTAAGAAAGACAAACTTCAACCTGGGAGCTTTTACTTTTTGTTTTGTTTTGGTTTTTTGTTCAGATGTGTATGATGCTCTACAATCACACAGCAGTTTTGCTTTTCTTTGCTTTTCTGTAAAGTGCATGTGCTGGCAGAGTTTCTCATAGCTGAAAGGGAATTGCCAGGCTACCCTACCGCTAATGCCATGCTTCAACACAGAGAGGTACCCAGAGCAGTGCCCTTCATCAGCTTGGGCCTTTAAGCAGCTGAGCATTATTTATGAAAGCACTGAAGTTTCCCTGCACTCTGCCATGCCCCACCTGAGCCACAGTAACTTATTAAAGTGATAAACTTCTAGGATGACAAAGGTTCTACTACAGCACCAAGAAAGGCTTAATCAGTGAAGATAATCTAGATGAGGAAGTTTAGATAAGTTGCAAAAGCCAGTGATCCATCATTTTCCCCCTGCACTTCTGGTGCATACTTTTCTGTTTGCTACTGTCTGTATGCCCATAACATCTACACATCTTGTCTTCCATGTCCAAAATGAAAGCTGATTTTTCTCACAGTGACTTGGGCCCCTCATATGACAGATGGCAAAATGCAGGTGCAGGATTTTGTTTCAGGGATAAAGTTGGAATGTAATACAGCCAGTCATTTATACAGGGAAGATTAAATTCAGCCCACGTTCAAAGTAATTTCTTCCTTGCCCCAAAATAGATGAGTAAAAAAATCCCCCAAGTATGTCCTTTTCTTGATGGAAGAAAGCTCAGCACCATTGTGGATGCCAAGAAACAAACCAGGTTTTAAATCCCAGCTTCTCTGACATATTGGTGTATTTCTGGGAAGCAGCCCTGCAGCTCTTGAAAATTAGAGGACAGCATAAAACAATTAGATTATTAATTAATTTTTTATATTTACATTTTTAATAAAAATGTTTTATTAATAATTAATAAAACAATTAGTAAATACGAAGACACGTTGTCAGTTAGATTGCTCTGAAGAATTATGTGGAAAAGGGAGCTGGAATGGGCCTGTGTGATTTAGGATTCCTTAGTAAATAATTTCTACTGTGGCTACCTAGCTGCTGTGAAAGGGCTGCTAGCTTTGTACTGGGTTATTTTTGCCTTGATGCCCCAGAAGTCCATAAGCATCATGCTGTTTCATGAAAAGCCATTGGAGAGGAGCATTTGACCTGGGTAACAAACTGCCTATTCATTCTTGCAACGGGGAATGCAGTTTTATGCACAGGATTTTGATAATACAATGGGAGATTAAACGTGAACTTTCTCTAAGGCATGGCAATTGGCAGTTCGCCAGCAAGAAGGTGACAGGCTGTAGTATTTGTGTAGATGCCATGAGTGCTTATAGAGGTGAAGCAAGCTTGCTTGCTTGTTTCTTTCTAAAGGTGCCTAGAGCTCCATTCTACGTGAAGGCATTGCCGTAGACATCTGGGGATGGGCCTGTGAGGTGGGAGCAGGATTTGCACTCAGTTTCTACAAATAGAACAGAATTGGCAAGTGGAGGTAAAAAGTGAATATTGTCCTTGTTGTTGGCGATACACGGCTGTGCTCGTAAGGGCCAACTAGTGTGTGGGCCAGATTATCCTGACTGTGCTGCTTGTCTTCGTGACAGTCACTGTCCTTGTTGTGCTTATAGCAGTGATTAATAGTAATAATTAATCATTAATAATTCATCATAGTTAATAGGTAGTAGAATGATCATCTGTCACAGTAACCTCAGCTAAAGTAGCGCTTACGCTTAGGGAAAGGTGATACTATCAATGAAAAGCAATTTGCATATTCAAGGTTGACGGTGTCAAGAAATACAAATTATCAACTTGATTTGCAGGTGCAAACAGCCAACACCATCTGCTACTGGCAGTATGTAACCAGGGGGTGAGAGGAGGCATAAGTCAGACTGATGGTACCTTAAAAGTTGAAAAACTGGTTGTCAGCCCCTTGCCCTAGGGGCCTTTCCTAGGTATCCTGACACCTCCCAGCACCTGCACCTTGTGCTGGTGTGCTTCTGGCCGTCATGTAGAAGAGCTCTGTTGTGATGGTGATTTCCATAGTCTTCTCAAACTAGCTGTACTAGGAAAAGGCATGCAAAGTCATTATAATTATGAGCAGAATAAGAAGTTGTCTTTCACACTGCTATTTTTTTAGGCATTCTGCGATGTTAATCTGTTTTAGGAGTTAAAAGAAATCAGTTAGCCAACAGCAATGTTAAATTAACAGGCACTGGTATGAGGAGAGATTGGGACGGCCATTAACAGTGTAAGTTAACACCAGCCAGAGGTTGTTTTTCCAATTTCTTGGGGTTTTATGGGTAAATAACGGGTACAAGTGACACAGTGGTGAGAAATCTGACCCATATGCACGCTGGAAGGTGTTGAGGCACTGAGGAGTTAAGTGTTGGGTTACAGGATAAAAGCTCTTCTGCTCCCCCCCCTCCCCCACAAAAACAGACAGGGAGACCATGGTGCAGGTGGGGTGGGACACTGGAATAATACCCTGCTCCAGCTGCACCCAGGCCCATCACAGGAGCTGCCAGCTCTTCAGAGGCCCATCTGCACCAGCCCAGGGGAGCAGAGAGGTCCAAGGGTGGGAATCCAAATTAAGGACTCGGAGGAAGGGGCTTGCCATAATCCAGTGGGCTGCCTGAGAGATCCACGCTGTATGCACCTGTATCTAGCTAGGGGTCTCTGTCTGCAGGCATATCTACGTGATGTATCTTTGTATATATAGCTATAAATGTTTTTGTACTGTCACATCCGCATCAGCCTGCTGGCTTTGGCAGTAGGAATTGCCTGACGCTACGGCCTGGAGCTGAAGGTGTGGTGGACAGGAA
>JAVJGJ010000057.1:80899464-80910799 GCA_035590215.1 Microhierax caerulescens
GAAATCCTTCAGATAAGAGTTCTACCCCAACAGCAAAACTTCCCTGCCATTCTACGCTGCAGATGCTCAAGAGACAGTGTCACAAACTACAGGCAGAAACCCTTCACAACAAATCCTGAACTTTTCGTCCCATTTTAGCTCCCAGGCAAAGCATAACAGAAAGGTATACAAAAATTAAGGTAGGGGGAAAAAATGCTTAGCCAGATCATAGCTTTCTTCTGCTGCATTATCGTCCAAGAAGGTTTAGATGTTCAGACAGGTCAGCCCTAAACCACATACACTTTCATCACTATGCCGCAAGAACCTGAATCCAAAAAAATACAAACGCATCCAAAGAACACACATAATGCAAACAAGATAACTTCCTTTACAAACCTGCCAGCAAGCACTGTGATAGCTGGTGTTCGTTAACAAATACTAAGCACTTCGTTGCTATAGTGCACAGCCACACCACAACTGCATTCCTAGGACAGGCCTTGATAAAAGCTCACTTTAGCCTATACGTGTTTACGGACAAACATTTAGTCCACCAGGAAGTTACCAGTGTTGCGCTCCCCTGAAACAATCCGTGAGCGTGCTCCGTGTCTGCCTGCGGCTGGAAGCAACACACCAGGTGATCCTTTTTCCGGACTTCCAGAATCCGTCTGTATAACATAAAACATGTGCGTGAGAAATGGTACAAATTTTCAACTCATTTCTATGCAAAATGTTCCTGCTAAGCCAACTTGCACAGCATGGAATCACAACTGCCTTTGATAAGCCTCTTGGAAAGGGCACATCCAGACACACTATATTGGTCAGCCTAATTCTAGCTTTCGTTTAAGTTTCATCATTCTGGAATACGCTCCTTTTCCTCTACTTTGCTCCAAGGAAAATCACTAGCTTCCTGCTCTCAATCTTACTGAAACTTTTTGTTTCCTCACTTTCAGCCATCACACCATGAATTTTACTAAATGGTAATAAATCCTGACAGATAATACCTGTTCATACAACTGAGAAAAACTGATTTCAGAAAAATTATACTGCCTATTCTTTTTCCTGCAAAACCACTGTAACCAATAATTAAAAAAAAATATTGAAAACATTGCCTGCTATTATTCTTATACCTAAGAAACTGCTTTGGTTAGGAGTAAGGCATTTTCTAATATAAAAAAAAGGATGATCCAAAGATGGATATATGTGAAGAATTAAGAGAAATCCAGCTTGCCATTTGATTCTTACCTTTATTACCCTTAGAAAATACCTTTGTGACTGAATCAACCTTATATAACTTACTTTGGTGCTTGCGTGAAATGCTGCTCTTAAATTTTCTTCATGCCTATTCAAGCATAAATATTCACTTTCTTGTTTCAGTGCTTCATAGACCTTATTATCTACTTCATATTGCTCTTCTTCTGTATCTTCATCATCCACATGTTCAAGAACAACAGAGTCTGATCTCTGACTTTCAAGCCTTGGTTCTTTTCCTGCTGACCAAGAGCTATTATCACTTTCAAAGCCATTACTGAAGCTTGACTTTTTCTCCTTAAGACCACAAGTATCTGAGAGAAGCTGAGGTGTCTCTTTTTTCCAGTCTGTCATCTCAGAGTCTGCAAAATGGGAGTCACCATTTCTGTGAAACTTCTCCTGAATCACGCTTTTCTTGTTCCAACTTTCTTGTTTATCTTGCAAATTATTTAGATTTTGAAAGACAGTTTGCTTTGGTACTGACTTGCAAGATACTTCATTATTCGTTATCGTTGGACACACGGCAGTTACATTTTCTTGCAACCTTTCGTAAGACCCAGCTATAAAAGACACGGGAGTATCAACAGATTCCTCCACCTTTTCATCAAGTTCTTCACTTATTTCACTATCATCACAGTCAACTCCAGCTCCACAGTCCAATTTCTGATTAGTTTCCCCTGTACGTCCTCTTTTCTCCCCCTGTTTCTCCTCCAGTATGCCATTAAACCAAGCTTCTTCATCTTCCAGATCTTCCTCCTCCTTTATATCTTGAGTAAAGTCTTCCTCCTCCTCCTCTTCTTCTTCCTCTTCATAATCTTCATTATCATATCCATTGTCATTTTCATCCTCATCCTCCTCCAATTCTTCTTCCTCCAGGTTGCCTGCACCTGAGACATCTTGATTCAGCAATTCTCCACATTCTCTTTTGTTTCGGTTTGCATCTGACAAGGTTCTTTGTTTGAGGCTTTTCTTTGGTGACCTAGGGATTTCACTTCTAGAACCACCACCATCATCTTAAAGCACAAAAAAAGGAAAAACGTATGTGAACAAAAGGAGTTATGCAAATAGCAAGAGGCATGTTACCAGATTAATGGAGTAATCTGGGAATGTCTGGAAAAGGAACCAAGTAAAGGATGGGCAAGATGGAGGAAGGACTTGGCCAGGGACAAAGGCTTAAGAGGGGATTAATTTTAACAATATGACTTATCTTTTCTGAAATGACCAAGTGCTGTGTTTTCAAAGTGCTACTTTTCTCATTTACTATAGGAAAAAAAAATGTTTTAAAAACTACTTAGCAAATCTACTTTTATATATTAGTATACCATGCAAGCTTTTCCAAATAGCTTACTATTTTTCCTGAACTGCTGGGAAGCATTCACTAACAGTTCCAAGTTTCGCTTCTGCAGCTTCTGTAAATAAAGAAGCCAAAACATAATTTGAGGTTTTTGGTGTTTTTTTTTAAACACTAACGACAACAACAGCAATTGTTCACATCAAATTTTGAACAGTAAATGTAATCAGGCTGTCCTTTTCATATGCAATTTGGTGAGTACTTCACCCCAAAAATACTGCGCAGGCACCCTTCTGCAAATTGTTTCCAGAACTATATTTACATGCACAACAGTTCTAAGAATCTGTATTTAATGTCTGTAACATTTCAGTAAAATTCAGATATATTTAAGATCGCAGCTTCTGGATGCTTACTTGCAAGTGTGCACAAGGGAAGTAACTGTTAAGAACCCTAGACTTTAATGCATTAATTAGTCCCTGTAAGCACACTTAACAAAATAGCCTTAAATTTCAAAATCATGCCAATAAATGCATCGTTTCTATTTAAATCAGTGCAAGAAAATGAAATAGTGTTAAAACTAAACGTGCTTGCATCTCCACTATTACAGAGCAGGTTAAACTACCACACTGGTTCCTCATAACTGTAGAATCCCAGAGCAACAGAAGAGATGCTCCAGATATCACTGCAGAAGTTGATCATTCTTCAGAACATTAGCAAAAAAAGTAGGCGTGAGAGCTTGTAGCTGACAAAAAGAATATCACCTGAGCATTGAAAAAGAGGGAAAACATGCAGTGTGAGATTATATGCAAGCACAGAATGCCATCTCAATAGAAGAAAAAAAGATGATCCATTTGAGTAACTCATCCACTGAGCACTCTTGAGTAACCTGATGAGGAGGAAAGGAGAACTACATGATGAAGGATTTCAGCAGATCTTCATTTAAAAATGCCCTTTATCCGTCAGGGTTCTAGCATGAAATTTACAGGAAACGTTAACGGTGTTTGGGGAAGAACAGAATAGGTTATAATAGTAACATAAACTTAAAATCTGACTCAAATGAACAAGAACAAATAAAACTGTGGTGGTTTATCTCATCACCTATTGCTCTTTGGCCTCAAACCACAAATCTACTGCATTCTCTGCCACAGCTACGGGTCTTTTAGGAAAAACTCACAGCAGAAGAAAGGCTGGCAGGTCAGAGACTGCTTCTAAGGAGAAAACAGTATTGGCTGGAACCACAGTTTCTTTCAGTCCTTCATTGCTTTCAAATCACCTACTTTTACAGGACATTTACTGTAAATACACCATACCTTGAGAGTAAAACCGAGTTCTTCTTCCTCAGTAGTATTCCAACTGACGTCATTTCCCTCCTTCTCTAAGCTTCTTAAAAAGTAAAGCAAAATGAGTACTGTCTCTCTCAAATCATTCCTCAGGTAAGTGTTGGGTATGTTTAAAGTCTTACCTGATTGAGTCTCCTTGCGACAAGTCACCTATTGCTGTTCAAACATTAATTGACATGTTGAAATTAGATTTGGCATGCTAAAAATTAACCAGCACATACAAACATTTAACAAGGACAACTCTACATGTCATAACAGAATGAAACTTTGGGGAGTCAACTCAACATAAAACTGCACGAATGAATGAATGCATTTCCAAACAACTGCTTTTACAAGTCATACTGAATTATAAAAAGAAAACAAAAGAGATGAGAGTTATATCTCCTTTGAACTTTAAAACTTAAAAGAACTATCTCTAAACTAAAAAAACCTCCAGCATAGCATGGATATGCTACGTTAATAAACAGTTAACAAAATACTGGTGCTTTAGCAAGACAGTAAATAAATGAACTGCTGAAGTACTCATACTGCACACACGAGTATACATTATTTACAGAGATTTTAGTATTTCATATACTATACTATCCGCTGCTCTACCCAGTTACAGATTATTCTGAAAAGGTGTAAAATATCAAAAAGATAACCAAGATCTAAAGCTTATCCTCATGTAGAAGAATTACCAGCAGTTCTCTACGCTGCACCAAAAAGGGTATTCAACAGGCAAAACAGGCGTAACCAGGGCATTCTATACTACACTCCAAGCTGTCATCAGTGTTATGAAGGCAACTTGCACATAGGCTCATAGGAGAAATCAGGTTACAAGGGATATCAAGAAGCCCCTCAGCCAACCCCCTCCTCAAAGCAGTCTCAACTCTGAGGTCAGATGAGGCTGCTTAGGGCTTTATCCAGTCTGATCTTGAACACACCCAAGGAGGGAGACTGCACAACCTCTCTGTTTTACTGTTCTTACCATGGCGAAGCTGCTCACATTCCATTGGAAATTCTCTTGTTTCCATTTATGCCTCTTGTACCTTTGCTTCCTGTCACGCATCACCGGGGAGTGCCTGTCTTTGTCTTCTCCTTATATGTACTGGAAGCTGCTGCTAGGTCCCCTTCGAAGTCATCTCTCCTCTAGACTGAAGAAGCCTACTTCCCTCAGCCTCTCCCCAAAAGGCAAGCAGTCCTGCCCCGACAAAGTTTGATGGCCTCCACTGAACTTGCTCGCTGATGAAAGACAAATCTCTCTGGCACTGGGGGCTCAAAATTATACCCAGGGAGCTGGACACAATTCAGGGAGTGCCAAGTCATGGTGTACAATCACTTCCCTCAATCTCTTGGCTATGCTGCTCTTCATACAGCCCAGGACACCGTTAACCTTCTCAGCTGGCAGGGCACCCTGCTGGCTCATTCTTAGCTCACTTTCTGCCAAGACCCTCTGGGTATTCTCAGCAAAGTAGCTCCTCAGCCAGCCAGTACCAGCACATGCTGTAGCAAGAGGTTGCTCCCTTCCATGTGCAGGACTTGGCATTTGCCCTTGTTGAATTCTGTAAGACAGGCCTGACAGTCCATTTAACCCAGCTTGTCAATCCCTCTAAATGGTAGTGTGGCCCAGCAGCAGATATTGCAAACTCAACAACTGCGCACTCTAGCACATCACTGATGTACTAAAGAAATCTGAACTCTAGGAATCCAGCCTGATTATCAACAACTAAGATGAAATAAAAGGCCTCTTCAATTCCCAGGACAGAAAGGAAAAAACCAAATAGAACCTCCACATCGTATCTATTTCAGCATTCCTCAATTCCTTAACTAGTAACTAGTACTTGTTAACTATCATCACAAAATGAAGTTGCTTATAAACAGGAGATTGGTGACCTTCCATAGGTTGGATGATGACAGCCAAACCAAGGTCTTGGACAAAATCATTAAAAGGAAAAGAAAGGGCATACCATGGTGAGTAAGTTATCTGAACTTTTGCTTTTGATGTATAGTATCTGCAAGCAATGATCAAAACCAGTTCCCATTGTGCTTTAGAAAGCAAGAGAGAAAGTTCATGAGCTAGTTTTCAGACAGACCTTGATGCCCTACTGTAGAAATGGCATCTAGAAAAGCAGTCTCTGGGGATCACTTCTTTCCACTTTAACTGATGTCCATTTTCATTTTGGAGTAACAGAAGAGCATATTTTTTTAAAAAATTTTTTTTACTATCACTAATGACACAAAGCAAACACTCAATTCAGTAGTAAAGGACCCATGCAAAACATGCAAACAAATAAAAAGTGACCAAAGCCTGCTCTTAAACCTAATTTATAAAACCAAAACCATCAGAATAGAGACCTCCAAGATAATAAACATCATAGGTGTGTTAGTATTTGTACATCACACAACATGTTTCATATTTGAAATGCTACTGTATAGAATACCTTTCTTTGTTTTTCCTGTTCTTGATGTCTGGTTAGGAGATTGTTGTGTTCCTATATCCATTTAGGGAAAGGCATGTCAAGGACAGACCAAACAATGACATCAGAATAAATGTGAATTCCCAGAAATTTGGAAAACATAAGCAGTACATTAACAAAGCTATAGCAATGGGAGAATGTACTGTGACCATCAACCTACTCCACAGTTACAAGTGCTAGAAGCAAAACCCATCACAATCTACAGAACTCCACTCTTAAGGGACAGTGCCAAGTAGTGTAACTTAATTTACTTGCTCCATGTAAAATACCTATATTCCAATATTTTGAAATACTGAAACAGATTATTGGAAATTCACTGTACTGCCAACTTTATATTTCTCTCAACTTGACTAGTCCTTGTCTAGCACTGACTGCAAATGCTATTCCTTGGTATTTGTAGGGTGCTTTATACATACAGCATACAGCACACTTAAAATCCCTCCGTCTAAGCATCCCAAAAATCCATAGGTGCCAACAAACTTCAGAGATACACTAGCCAGTTGTGTCAGATGGTGCCTGATGCAAACATAGGCCCCTCCTACCTCAGTTTGAAGGTAAAAGCCCTGCACATATTGATTTGACCATGCTGAACTGCTCACATGGAGAAGCTATGCCACCAGCCAGAAGGCAGGCATGACAAGCAGGCAGAATGAATACCCTGTTCCCCCAGGGCTACAGGGCAGGCCACAACTGGACCAAAACAGCTATGTTGACTGGTGCGAGCATCATGCATGTGTGTTTGTATGCGTAAGCATGTCTGTGTGCTGCGGAACAGAAGTTTTAGAATATAAATCACCATCCACCTGCTCTACCCATCCTACTTAGTAAATTTTTATGTTTTATATCAATGAACGGTGTGGTTCTGTTATTGCAGCTACCTGACACCAAATTTCATTGTGACAAGGCCGTAACATTTGCCTCAGAGCAACAGGGTCCTGCCTATATTGATGTTACCACAAATACATGAATGGATGTGGCAAGCGGACTCCTATCAAAAACACACACTTAAGAGTTCAAGAAAAAGGACCTCGAGATTGTTTCTTATTCCTTCTCCATTTCTCGGTTTTCTTAAAAGGTGATACAGGACAATGTTTCCTGACCTCAGGAGATATAAATCACACTGAAGCGCTCATTTCTATTCCAAGAGCTCTATGATGAAAAAACAATGGTTTCTGTAGGGACTCAGGGAAACACTGAAGGAACAATATACACTAATATGCAGTGCAGCAGTTAAAAAAAGCTGCCATTGCAGACACAGTAGAAATCTGAACCCTTGCCTTTAGAAAAATTGCATAATTACTTTTTGCCACAGAAATTCCAACTTCAAACCTGAAAAGTCTGTCATCCAATATGCTAGAGCTGGAAGCCATTCATTTGGAGGTTTTTGCAAGTCTGTAATTAACAAAAAGGTTCACGTTCCGACAAAAAGTAAACACTCAAATAAGCGTGAGCCAACTTCTTAAATATACCGACTTGCTCACTAGAGGAGAGTATTGTGAAGAATGTTCAACAAGTGCAAAGTAGCAAAAGCAGTAAGGACTACATTGAAGATCCCAGAAAAACTGGAATGAAGAGCAAGATAAAAACAAAGAATTCAAAGTGGGTATTCCTCTGTTGTCTCAAGATCAGTCTAGCTTCTCCTCTAACAGGGGCTTCAAAGCTTTTACTGCAGCCTATCAAAGGGACTCCTGATGCAGGACCTGTGCTTTGTGGGTGCAAGCAAGAGACTGCGGAATCAATGCCACTAAGTGTTCCCTGCACGCTACTGATCTCTCTCACTCCACAACCCAGAGTCATTTTTTAAGAGACTGAGCACAAGGAGAAAAAGATAAGTACTACTCAAGAAAAACAAGCCCTACTATAAACAGTTTGAGAACACAGCACATTCTCTCTCCTCCCAAGTCCTTAACCCACATAAATATTCTCTTCACACTTATTATCCCTCTTCAAGTGAGGTTTTCCCATACTATTGTGGACTTATACTAGTAGTAGTATCATTTTCAAGGAACTGAGCAAATTACTTAGTTCAAGAATCCGTATTTCCCTGAGGGAATATTAATTTTGGAATCACACAACAGTATTATTCTTCAAGCCACATATTTTAAAATAACCCAGACCTGTCAGCCATTACAGTGTGGTACACAGCAATTACCTACGTGCACAGGAGGCAGCAACAGAGCGCTGTTTGGGTAAAAGCAACATTTTGTTGATTAAACTACCTGTACCAAGCCCTTTCCAAAAATAAAATTAAAAAAAATATAAAAACCTCCACATCTTCCTTCAATCTATCAAGAAACTTTACACATCTCTGACTAGATCAAAATAACTATTCCTAAGTCAAAGGAACAAGTTTGGCTTATTCCCTTATCTGGTAAAAGTCAACTAGCAAAAATATCCCACGTTTTGCTCATATTTTATGACATATTTAAAAAAGAAGTAACAAACTGTGTTTGAAAACTGTCTGCTGCCTATTTGTCACAAAGTTCTGATGTAACACCCTTAAAAAAAACCAGATAGAATAAAACTTCCCACTGTAGGGCCTGAGATGTAAAGTACAAGACAGTTCAATCTATATTAAAATATTAGTTTTCTAAGATTACTCTAGGGCTATGTGAGCTTGTAAACATAGACTGGATCTTAAAAACTAAGGATTTAATTTTTTAAATCTAAAATGAACTCACTGAAGGAATTAATTTTTTGATAATGAGGCAATTTAATTGTTTTTCCGGATCACAAGAATTATGTGGATTTTTTAAAGTTTATTTCATAAAATTACCGCAAGTGAAAGAAAAGTTATTTTTACTGTAAATCAAACTATGTCCAAGAAGATACAGTACATGCAGAAACTGCGTTATTATTTCTAACAAAGTTACTTTTCCAAGACAGTTTTTCCTAAGTATGTCTCCACAGCACCTACACGGAAACAATCATAACTGATGCTGAAAAATAAGACAATTCACTAAAAGCAGCTTAGTGCAGGTGAAACTATTAATATTAAAACACCAACACACAAACTCAGCGGAAATCAACAAGACATGTACGGTTCTGCTAACTCACCTGTTGCTTCCCAACTACAGGAAGATGAACAATTATGCAGCATGAACCTACTGCTTTTACAATTTGTTTTCACAATCTGAATGGTCATCTATAGGTAAAAGTACACACCCCAAAACCAAACACACTCTCACCTAGTTCCTTCCCTGTCCCCCTTCTCTCTCTGTATGAAAACCTATACAGGTGGGCAATCTGACAGGCAGAACACAACAACCCGGTAAGTGCGCCCGTAGCACACAACTTGCAGCTGCCTTCACACCTGACAAGAAGCACCTCCAGCTAGCAACAAGTAAGCATATTCACAAAGCTTCTTGTGCTGCTCCATCTGATGCCTCCACTAAAGTCAACGGCGAACACAGTGAGCGCTGACAATACAAAGCCCCTAAAGAAAAAGGCCACAGTGATTTTCCTCATGAGCTCCTCCAGGATTAAAGACCCTACCTCCTCCGTCCACAGCAGATGCACCCAATGGCAAGCCAGCAGCTCTGGCCCGGTGAGGAGCGCTAAATCTTGGGATGCCTCGCGCATCACCTCCTATATTTTCCCAGTCTGCGTATTCCGTCAGTTGTTTACTAAGAAAGGGAGGAAACATTTGGTAAATACAACCACAAACTTGCATATACTGTTTAATAGAACAGTTAACAGCCACTTATCCATCCTACATATATTCATACCCGTGAATTCATATACTTGTATGTATTCACTAAGGCTAACACACAGAGAACTTACTGCATGACTGTTACATACCTCAATATTCACTAAAGTCACGTTCACTCTATAGATGCATATCCAAACCTATGGAGTTATTAGGTCCAGCTCGGTACAATATTTTCAGCCTAGCTTTTAAGCAAACATAGCCACCTTAGAGAAGGAACACCCACAGGTACAAAGAGGAGTGAAACTGCTTCAGATTTTAACAAAAGGGGTAGGTTAGATCTCTGAAACAAAAGGCTGGTAGTTCCTGGTGATTGTAGTGGAAGTCAGTAAGGACAATGGTGCTGGTCTGAGGAGAGGACTGACATGCATTTCAGTTTGCCAAGTTCTACCTCTGAATAACTGTAGGATGCAGACATGGTTTAGAGTTTATATTGGGCAGGTGCAAGTTTAGCAACAAAACTTTAAATCTAACAGACAATACTGGGTGGAAATTTTCCTCAACATCCAGATTAATACTAGACACAGGGAACAAAACATACCAGAAGATGTCACTGAGCACAGCTTCAGGACAGGTCTCAACACACCATTAGCTGGTGCTATTATCAAAAACGTTCAAAAGCCACACTGACAACTGACAACTTATTCTAATGATAAAGTTAAAAATTTACCTAGAATATCCATGAATAACAGCATAATCCTCAGCTGTCCATCCCTTAGTGTCTTTATGGGAAACATCAGCACCATATCGAAGAAGAATTTTTATTAAATTAAGCACTCCACCAGAAGCAGCAGTCATAAGTGGGGTTCTGAAACATCAAAAATATGATATGGAACAGATAATTTGACACAGACATTCTAATTATTTTTATTGCTATTTGCTCTCAAAAATTACTGTCCTCATTACTGAATGAGCAAGAGAAAAAGTAGTTTTCATTAAATATTAAGAGCAACCATAAAATGCAAGAGGGAGTCAAAACAATTACACGTTCAATCTTCAGACAAAGCTTCCCAAATTACGCTGCTATGCAGGAGACATTTTTTCAAACTGAGGCAGTGCTGCTGAACTAATACCATGTTTCCTGTCAGAAGGGCCACCACAGACAACGCCTTCTTGTAATCCTCAACGAGGAAAGCACCCACTGAGGTATGACAACAGCCAAGCGCAGATGTGCTTTCACAAGTCACACAGAAACAGCTGCTATGTGGCTCCCAGAGCTCATTCTCATGCCTCTCAGCCATCCAACCTAAAGAATACTAAAGAGACCCACGCAGAGTTTTGAAAAAACACTCACCTTTCACAGTGATCT
>JAVJGJ010000057.1:80935297-80971124 GCA_035590215.1 Microhierax caerulescens
GGCTGAGGTTTTGCTGAACAATTAGTGTAAACTGAAGCAAAGATGCTAAGTTAAATAAGGAGGTAAGTATGTAGATGTGAGGGACCAGATTTTGAAAAAGGTGGGGATGATTTTTGTCTTCCTAAATATCTAGCAGCATGTCTAGGGGAAAAAAAAAACAACAAACAAACCAACTGGAGTTCACCTATTCATTGTATTTTCAAAGCAAACTGTCCCTATGGATACAAGTTTCCAAGGCACCATACGTGAAAAATGCCTTCACTCCAGAGGCTAAGACTCTGAGGGGCACAGACACTGAACTCATGGTGGCATTAGTCACTCCAAAACAGGATTAATTCTGGTTGCCAGATACAGTATAAAATGGGGACAGCTGTCACTATAATTGATGGATACAGGACACAAGGCAGGCTTTAATAAAGGTCAGGAAAGTGCATGTGGGAAGACAGTAGGGGCCAGGAGATACCAGCATATGAGATTTCAGTGTTTCCCTTCAGAAGGTGACAGAATAATTTAATGAAGAACAGAGACACTTTAAGACTTGCTAATACTAGCAGTGATTCATCTTATTCACAATAAATTCTTTTATTCAGACTGCTTACGTAGATGCAGTTAAATGTTTTGAATCTTGTTAAGTAGCTCTGTGCAGTATTAGTTGTCTGTTTATTCGAAGCTAAAGGAACATAACATGGAACGTGTGCCCACTAGTGACAGTAAGTAAACCAACACAATTCCCTAAGACAGAGGACAAGACTGTATTATGTAGCTTTCAAAAATACTGTAATTACAGTGACATGATCTATGATAGAAATTAGATTATTTATAGTATTCCAATGATGTGAGTCCTATTTTTGCCCTCTAGTGAGCAATGTGTTTCTTTCTTTACATATAAAAAAATCTGCATAGATCAATTTTGTCTGACTTGGCAGACAAATAATATCATTCTGTTCCTTCTTCACTCCTACTGTGCATAAAATATTAACCTTAGCATTACAAAAAGGCAGATTTTTTTGCATTTATTATTATCCAGTTGCAGCCTAGAGACAGTATTAATTAAGACAAAGTATGATACCACTCCTTCCCAGTGTATGCATTTTGTCTGCTAAATTGCTGAAATTAGGATTGCACTGGGATAGTGCTTCTCTATTAAATTCTTATTTTACATAATCTTCCATATTTCATGTCATCATGAAGGCATTCACTGAGATCAGAGTCTTAAGAGAACATGGTCCAGACATGATTCGCTGGGGGCCCGAAAAATTTAGGTCTCTTATTAGTCCTCATTTTTTGGTTTTCCTTTGCAGTGCTGACATCTGACTCAACACTTGCTGTCCCTCAGGGAGCACCTTTTCTCTAGAGTCTCTGATGTGAAGGTGCATAGGTGGAGGGCCTGGCCCTCTTGCACAAGGGCTGCTTCTGTCCCTGCATCGCTGTGAAAATGGCGTCTGGGATGGGACCATGTCCAGTGAAAGACATGGGTACTTGGAGCAAGTCACAGGACTGAGGCACTTCAGCATGAAAAAAGGATGAAAAGGACATGCTTTGGCACTGCCTTGTTAGGGCCCCACATGTAACCCTGACCCCTGGGGGTTTTATGGAGTCAGCTCAGGGCTGGTGTTGATGTGGTGCAGCTGTGCAGCCTTCGGTCACTCTTGGTTGACACTCCTTATTATTATTATTATACTCCTGGGCCTGCTCTGTGCTTGCTGAAGGCCTGTGGGACTGCATCCTGGTCGGTGAGGCCACTGACCCTACTAGCCTTGCAGTGTCACACAGCTCCTGTCTGGCCAGCCTTGAGGCTCCAGGCACTTGCTATGTTGGCTTCAGCAGCGGGATGAGTATTTCCAGACAGGTTCTTCTATAGCCAGCGGGCAGAGCTGCTCCTTCAGGGTGAGGGACCAGGGTTTGGATCCCTGGAGCCTGCCAGAGGAGCTGATCCCAGAGCCCTGAGGCACAGGAGCTGAAGCCAGGCACTGCCTTTTAGATCCTGAGAAGACATGGCTCCTAGAGGCCTGAGGAGGTGCATGATTTCCGGTGCTGTCTGGTGGCCACCATTTCTTGCTGCTGGCTAAGGCAGCTCTCTAAGCAATGTGCTGCTTTTTTTGAGTCCCTCTTTGGAATTATCTGACCTTCTGTGGAAGGTTCTGAGGTTCCTCCTGCAGCAGGCAGTTACATTGCTTCTACTGGTTAGTACACCAAATGCCAAGGCCAACGAAGGGACGTTTACACATGTTCCAGGATGCCACAGGAGAAACATGCAGGAGAAGATACTCTACTCCCCCCAGCATGGTGAGAAGTCCTGAACAACTTTCCAGGATTAGGTGTATGTGATATTTGTAGATGAGGAAGCTTGGAATACAAGTGAATACAGATTTTGGCAAGAACATGGAAAGCAATAACCTATTTAACAAGTCATAGGTATACCCTGGAATCTGACAGGATCACTGTGTGTTTATTTCAAAGTTGTAAAATAGTTTATGTCTCTGACATAAGCCTGTATGGAAAACTACTTCCCTGAGAGCTGCTTTGCTGGAAGTGATGCTTTTTCTAAGCACTGTAGATCCTAAATTTATATAAATCCAAAGCAAAGGCTTTCCTTCACGGTGTTTAGATACAAGCTCTAATTTAGGTATAAGCTTTGCCTTGCCTTCTCCAAAACTAATAGTGTGCTGAGGCTTAAGTCCAACTAGGATTTCTACCTTGAAAAGAAATGCAGAACAAAAATGGAAAGGTGTATTTTTCCCTTTTTTGCCTTCAATATTTTCTTTTCAGTTTGGCAAAACTAGAATTCTCACTGAAACTAGGATTTTAAAATACTAGGCTCAGTAAAGGAACATGAGGTTAAATTTCCTTCCTAGATTTCTGTTTGTGCATAGATAGTGTGTGTGAAGGTGAAATTTCCCTCCTTTCTGGAATGAGTTCGCATCATAGTAATACCCTGTGGTAGGATCCATCTCAACTGACTGTATATATATCTTCATTTCAGGTGCACTTTCCAGCTATTCCTTTCTAGTCAAGAAAAAACGTACGCACCTCTCAAGCATAAATCACCAGACCTGTTTTAAATATCTGCTTTAGGGGGCGATAAATCTCCACTATCAAAGAAATCTTGAGTGACTCAGTCAGATGTAGCATAAGGTGATTTCCATCCATTGCCCCTTCTCTGGCAGGCAGAAATGTCAATGCAGACAATTCTTGAAGCCTATTACAATACTTCTGGTTTAAACTGCAGTTAAAAAATGGGTGAGTGCCTAGATATTTACAAAATAAGAGGCTGAGATTCTTGCTGGTTTTCTCAAATCTACATTTCAATGAGTGAGTGCACTTTTTATATTCTCCTTTAGCAAAACTCTTACTCAAGCTTCTGAATTGGGGTGTGGATGGGGGGTGGGGGGAAAGAAAGAAGAAAAAAGGAAGAATGTTTTATTTGTTTCCTCAGCCCAAAATGAATCTTTCTGCTGAACAGCATTGTTGAACCTATCAGTGCACTTAGGTGGGGTTTTTTTTGTGTTTATGTCTCTTGTTTCTTTCTAGGGAACATACACTTTAGATCTAAGGGACAGGAAAAAGTGCACCCAGATCAAGTGTTGCTTTTCCCAGATTTCCTGTGTAACATGTTACCACCAGTTGCTCGGTCATATCACGTTCCTTCATGTGGAGTGATGGATGGTGACTGTGGCAGCCAGATGTGACGTCCTTCAGGGAGACATTGCCTAAGGGAAAGTGCTTGTTATTTTGAAACCCATGACATTCTTCAGAAATTAAGTTATAAACCCCAACTATAATACCCAACAACAGATTACCACTCCTCATTCAGAGAGATGTTGGCTGATTCTTCCTGCAAAGATCATAAGAGACCAGACACTGGTTTATAATTAATCCATTAATCTAATAAATTTTAATGAGAACAAAAAGGGCTCAGAATTCTATCTGTCTGATAAAAAATGTAATGAGAACAAAATTCAGCATTAAGATTACTTTGTGAACAGAAATTATACAAACTATTTCCATTTGACTAAGGTTAGAATGAGAGGACAAATAAATGGTGTGAATTTAATCAGTTATTTTGACAGCATTGACATAGCAATTTGATTGTTCTCTATAGATGCTGTGCCAGCTCTTGACAGGCACGGCATACTGTAGACTAGGCTAAGTAAGGAGGGCACAGACAAAGAAAGACTAAAAACCAATGTGTATTGAAGCTAATGTAAAGAAAAGATCACACAAAGATACTTAGGAAAGAAAGAAAGTAGTCAGTGAGATGAGGTGTGTGATAAAAGTGTGTATTTCCTTCACTGCCAAAAGAGTTGTGAGATGCATTCAGAAGAGTTACTGATAAGAAAAGTTATTTTGTACCTAGTGAGCAAACAAGTAGCTAACTAACTGGGATGAGCACGTAATGTCAACTACTGTTCCTAGATACCATAAAGTATAGCTGAGCATTTCTACTTAGTGGAAGAAACGTATTTAAATGAGTCATTCTTCTGAGTTCATAGCCAGGATTCAGTCTAGCAAGGCAGGAGATGCTACTGAGATTAGCAGCTATGTTTAATCAAAGAACAGCAGAGAAGTGTCTGCCTTACACAGGACACTTATGTACCATAGTGTCAAACTCATAAATGCCAATGATTTACACATATCAAATAAACAATAATAACAAGTGTGTGCTTGCATCTGGTGTAGATACAGTGTTTCTATTTTTTAGCTGGAAACCATGTCAGTTTAAGATAATATAGAGAAACAGCCTCAGATCTGCCTCCCTGAGCTCTACCACCAGTCTTCATGAGCATGTGACCATATGGAGGAATAACGCAAATGCAAGAACCTATACAGAGTGGTTGCCATGTCTGATGCATTATCTGTCTTCTGAATTTCATACATCAGCAATGCCATTTCTGAGGGGACCAGTCTATCTCTTTGCTCTGACAGATACGTAGTAGGTTACAGAATTTCACAGACTCTCCCTGCCACCCCACCAGATGTTACTGCTGAGATAGGCTAGTTTGATCTTGTTTCCTTTAAAGACTATTGAAGGCCACCTTTGTATTCATTGTAGCCAGTTCAAAGAATTTAGTACAATGCTTAGGACTATTGACTCCTGGTAGAGAAGAAAAAAAAGTAGTTTCGGTAACAAAATCTGAAGTTCTTGTGAAGGTAGGGCCCAATTCGAGGAGAGAACCCCAGGCTTGATATCTAATCCTCTTCTGAAAATGCTAGGTTTGGACTAAGCTCATCCTTCCAGGGACACTATCAATAAAATGTTTGGATCCCATTAACAACTACTGTTAAAGATCTGTTAATGACCCAGTTTTGATGCAAATAGAGTGCTGCCTAATGCGGTAAGGGAGTTTTATTTGAAGTATCCCATATAATAAGTGGTGCTAATGAAACCCTGGAAAAATATCATCAGCACAGTAGTCTTTATCAGTTAATGCAGCAATTTTCTATATGAAAAAGGAAACAGTTATTCATGACAAGACCTGTCTTCTTTAAATCCTCATTTTCACTCATGGTAATTTCATTTAGAACATTGTAATTATATATTGCAATATTATTTGGTAGCTTAATTTTTTGTTAACTTTTCTAGTTTTACTTGTGAGTAATGTCAGACTAACCAGTTCATGTTTTGCTGGGTCATCCTTTTTAGTCTTTTCAAATAGAGAAATAGCATCTGCAATTCTTCAGTCATGTCAGTGTTTCCCCTTATATATATATTCCCACAAGATTACTATTAATATTAGTGGTTCACCCACTGAGCATCTAACAGGGTGAGAGTCATCTCAACTGACTTTAATCATCTAGATGTTACTCATTTAGCCTATACAAAATTAGGCTCATTTAGACAGTTCTATAGTATAGCAAATAGAAGGATAAAGGCTCCACTGAAGAATAATTCACACTATTTAGAATATGAGCTGCATTTTAAAGGTTGTCCTCTCCTAGGAGGCAAAGCAGCTGCTATATGACTAGCTCAAACTTAATAATTAAGTTTTAGAGTGCTAAAATTAGGTGAGATGAATCTCATCTAAACTGAGCAAAAGTATTATAATCATTGCAACAACCAATCCCATTTTTCCGTTCTTTCTTCAAAATATTTAGTCCCTCTGTTCTAACACTTGAGATAACAACTTAGCAACGGGCATCTTTACCCTATATCACCTCTTCATAAGGCATCCTGCTGCTGCAGAAAAGCATGCTTTTTAAAAATACAGTAGTGGCTCAAGTATTTTGCTAGCAGATCTTGCATAAGTACATAGTCCTTCTTATCACACCAGTAGCATTTGATTAAGCATAAACCTTAATCAAACTGTTTTCAAGAAAAGTTATTCATCAGCTAAGGATGAATTGATTGAATTGCTTTTGCAAACAACAAGGGTCTTTTTTTACATTATTTAATTTTTTTGTAAATCACACCTGTCTGCTCCATATTCTCTATCTCCACAACTGCAACTAAAATAACCAAATTTATGGAGGAGCAAAATGTGCACACAAGGCCAGCCCTGTACTCATTTATATAGGTGTTTTTTCTTCTCTCCCCAGTGATTCCTGCTGAATTTTTTGCCTCTGCTTTCATAAAATGTGAATGATGGATGACAGTGTGCTTTATTTACTCTTATTCCTTATCACTTAGTTCTCTGGTAGATTTGTTCTTTTTTGAAGGAAACAGCATCCCACTCAAACTGATTAGGCAGCCAGAATCTGGGCCTATATTATACAAGTACAAATAGGTATGAAATATAAACAGGAGGTGATCTAGTTATATGGAGGAGTAAGGTTATTGTTCAAATAATATGCCTATTTTCCTCATTCTGTGTAGGAAGCATAAGGATACTGTCTTGGAGCTATGGCAAATTCCAAAGCCTTAAATAAGACACCTTCCTATGCGATTGAAGGGGTCAGTATATCAACTGTATATCAACTTTAGAATCTGTCCCATAACCTTAAAGGAAAAAAACCTAACTATTACCACATGCAGAAGATGAATGGAAAGCTTTTTGAGGATAGTAACAGTTTTGATGTAATTTTCAGTAGCATCACAATCAAATCTCTTTCTGACTGTGTGGAACAAACTTTCAGCAAATTTGGAAGATCCAGGCTTGTATTTCCTACTCACACATTAGAAACCACTGAAGCTGTGGCCTTACTCATTGGAGGAGTGTCTGAATGCTTAAGCCCAATATACAGAAATATTGCCTATATACAGAAATACTCATATATATACAAGCAAGTGCTATGTATAGATCATATTAAAGGAAAACTATCTTGACCGTTAATAAAGTGCAAATAGCCATTGTGCAAAAGCCTGTATGTTTTAGAAATACATTTGAGTAATAGCAATTGTCTCATTTCAAGACTTCAGATACATTATATTGTATCAACTTTTGGAAGATGAGTGAATATTGCAAGAGTCTATACTTGTTACTCATGACAAGTTAAATGCATGGTAAATATGCAAAGTACAGGGCAGATGAATTAGCTGTGTTGATTTTTTTGAGGAAATCCAGGTGACCACCAGACACGGATTTACCAGCAAGGATAAGGATGCTTTATTGTTTCCATTAGCATCAGCTGACACAGAACGTATTTCTACACTGATGCCCGTGCTGTGTAGTTGAATGGCTGCACAGCCCTTCCTCCTCCTTCCCCTCCTCTCCCCTGTTTAGACCAGGGCTCTCTCTGTCCTCATTATTATGCTGCAGGCTGTCGTGGCCTGTGCTGAAGGTGAGTACAGCCTGGCATCAAATGTGAGAAATAGCTGAGGGTACTGTCAGACATATTTAATTTAAGACATTGGTATTCTCCATTGCTGTAATCAATCTGGTGGGTTGTTTGTTACGCTGCAGTTTCTTTGCTGTTTCTATTGGCTGGCCCAGTGCTGTAGTGGATTCGGTGCCGTCGCAGAGCCCTGCTGCATCTCCCTCACTGCGCCACTCTGACCTAAAATGATGGATGGCTTGGAAGACATTTTAAACAGCAGTGAAAAGGCAAGAGCTATTGTAGTTTAGGAGATGTAAATGGGAGACATGGGTCAAAATATTATATTCTTCTCTGAGAAGGAGGAGGAAAGGAGAAACTGTAAATTTAAGGTAGTCAGAGAACATCAAAGACTGTTATTAAATACAGTCTATTTAAGCTGATAGACTGTTGTTAATGATGAAGCTGTAGTGGAGGGAATGGTAAAATTTACAAGCTATTATAAAATGTTATCTAACAAAAATGATAGAAATAAGGGGAGACAAATTCCAAAATATGTTATAAGAAATCAGTGACAATTGCTAGGTTCAGCAAAACTCTTGATGATTAACAAATTGGGCCACTGAGAGATTTGATGTCATTGATTTACATGAGCTGGAAATAGATCAACGGTAAATTCACTGAAGTGATTTTTTTTGTTGTTGTTGACTCTTAGAGCTTAATCAGACAGAGAAATGCACTAAACCAGGCAACTGAAATTCTGTACAAATAGGACTGTTTGGACCTACCAGATTTAGAATAAACTAGCTTCAATAGTAAATACTATCTTTCTTCCAGTAACAAAAGAAACTACTTTGGCCCCTTGTAACAGGATTTGGGGCTAGAAAGTGAGCATATTATCCTTCCACAGATTTTCATCTTACAATTACAGTATGTTTGTACGTCTGAAACATCACAGACATTCATGACAAAGCTACTGCCGCTTTCTTTTTGTAAAGCTTAAACAAGGGAAGAGGGGAAAAAAAAATCCCAGTACCATCTATCCACACAAAACAATCAACACAGATCTTATTTCTAAGAGTCCTGCTCTAAATTACAGACAGCCCTGATCCTTCACTTGACACTCCACTCTTCCTGGGAGCCAGGGACTGCAGGAAGGCTCAGCAAAGCCTGATCCCTCCCACCTGGGAACATCTCCCTGAACTACCTCTGAAAACCTGTGCTGGGATTTAGCACAAAGCCTCTATCTGGCTGGATTTATGCCAGAGGTCCTCAAACTACGGCCCGTGGGCTGGATACTCCCCCCCCCAGGGTCCTCAATCTGGCCCCCCGGTTTTTACAGAACCACCCCACCCCTGCTGGGTGTTGGGGGGGGGAAACCCAGCAGCCGCAGATGACTGCCTGCCACTTCATCCTTGCGCTGGCCCCCTGGTTAAAAAGTTTGAGGACCCCTGATTTATGCTCTCAGTACTTATAGCAGTTCTGAATTTAAGCTGTACTTAGTTTGCTAAGTGGCGTTCTAGGTGACATATGTAATGGTGGGGAGCAAGTGCTCTCAAAAGCCAAAAGAATATTACATTCCTCAGCTTCTTCATTAGGGACTGTCTGGATCTCAAGAAGATCCAGAAAGCATGTATTTGCAATATTAAAAGGGGATGGGTTTATGTCCTCAGAGCAGACAGAAACCTTTTATGCAACACAGGGGAGGAACTGAGGATTCAAGTACACACCCCGTGGCTTCTCTTTCCAGGGCCAATAGCAAATGTCATGACAAGACCTTGTGTCACTTTGACAAAACACCTTTTCAATGTGATGCCCTTGTTCATATCTAATGACTGGTATTGTTCCCTATAGAAAATCCCATGGAGGTTTCCTGGAGCACAGGAGGCCTCTCTTCCCGACTGAAGGCATCAGGCTCGGCACCGTGTAAGCAAAGCGCAAGCGTGGTGCAGCAGCCTTGTCTCTTATGCTGCAGTTTGTTTCCTTTGCCTGTAATGGCTCTAAGCTGTGAGCTCACTGCTCCGGCTGCAGCAGGGTGAAAGCAGTAAAAAGCTTGTGCTGAACTGCCTTTCCCCAGACTTGCTCAGAAAGGTGCCTGTGTAATTCCAGGACGCGTGCATTTGGTAGTGTGCTTCAGAGGCCTCACAGTCTCGCCCCACTTTATTCTTGCGTAACCACCTTGATTTCAGAAGTTAAAAGGGCTGTTTTAGCCCTAAAATTTCTGTCTGCCAGGGAAGCCCTGATGTATATGGCAGCAAGCTGTGCAAGAAAGGACACGGCCTACTGTAACCTCAGTGCTGGTCATGTGCTCATTAGTGATGTGTGTGGCCACGTGTCGAACCGATGCTACCAACACACTGCTTTGCTTTGCTTGTTCATCAACGAGTTTCAGAGTTCAGAATTAATTAGATTGACTAGAATATTTGTAACTCAGACTTACAGTGTAAAAGATCAGCAGCTCCCTCCCTTTATTCCCTGTAAAGGATCCCTCTGTGATCCTGAGCAAAGAATTTAAAATCTTTGTGCCTCATTCCACCCACCTGTGAAAATGGGAACAATACTACTTCTCAGACCCATAACATTTAAGAATAAATGCTGTTCAGATTAGAAAATGTATCAGTAGAAGCCAATAAGTACATTAAATAGATACTGAAAAGAGTGGACTACAAAAATGCCCATGGACTCGATACCTATATTGGGAGCTCAGCACGTTTCTGTCATAAATATCATCTTCCTTCCCTGCTGGAGAATCAGTCCCAAGCCTTCCTTCTTCTTAACAGATGGCATATAAAGCAGTCAAGGAGTGAACCAAAACTGGAAACAAACTTAGCTGCCATCAAACACGGTAAGGTATATTTATTGAAGCATGTAATCATCCCAGTGTGTATTTTTTTATAGATTAGGACCTTTATTTAATCCAGGTGATTTTCATGTGTATTTACTGACACATACCCCCCTCCACTTATTTATAAAACAATTAGAAATATAAAATAAGTACTGTAGGTAGAAGTAAGTGGCCATAAAACAAGATCAGTTTTGCTGTTTGCCTCTGCATGACTAACCCAAACCTCAGAAACTGACACTTGTCGAGAAGAGCTTGCCTAGCACTAAACGAGTATACTTCAGGGACCGTAACACTCTGTTCTTGTACTGTATAGCACTGCATGCAGCCTTTTGCTATCCTAGTGTCACTTTTTAATAATAAAACAGGGAGCTACCAAGATTGCTGTAGTTTTACATGCCATGCAGGAAGAGCTGCAGTCAAAACAAGAAAAAAAAAAGGTATTTTTAATGAATGACATGTTGACATAAGTGACTTGGAAAAAAACAGGGACAATACAGGTATGATCACTGAAAGCTCTTAGATGGCTCCATTATAGGTGCTTGCAAGCTCTGCCTCAAGGCAAAGTCAAAGCTTACAGGGAAGAGCTACTACAGGGAGTCCCAGGATGAATATGGGCACCCTGTGCAGGCTCAAGCTACAGCGGGTGTCATGGCAGTGAGTGGATCCTTCAAAGTCCACCTTCTGAGCAGAGCTAGCACCTGGAAGGGCAGAAACCAGCCAGGCAAAGGCAGGAGCTGAAAACCAGCTGAAAACCCTTTCTCCCTTGGTACCAGGTAGATGGAGTTGAAGAACATGTGATGCATCTATTGATTTTCTTTGAATTTAGCTCATAAAGCTGGGCAATTAGTAAAATTCCTTTGAATCATCTGCGGACTCAGACCTTGGCAACGTGGATGAAATGCCAAAAGGCTTATGCTACTAGATTTCTGACCTTTTCCTGGCTGTTGAGGAAAGAGGGAGAAAGAGGTTGAATGGGAGAATGAGGCCTGAGATCATAAGCAGAGGCAAGGAAAAAGGGATTATGACTGAGAAAAACAATATGCAGTGTTGGGAAGATTGAAGTCCTGGGTGTGAAATCTGAAAAAAAAGGAAGAAAATATATAATCAGATCTTAGGGACACATGGAGTAAATAAAAATTATTTAGGATTTAAATAAAATCGGTTAAAATAATTCAAAAATAGTCAGCAGAGTTGATGCTTTATTCTGATTAATTTTATTTGTTTGGTTTTTTTTTCCTGCATTTTCCTTCTAGCCTGACAACGCAATGTAACAGCTGTATCAGAACACCAGCCTACACTTCAATGAGCAAATGCTCCTTTTTTCTTACTTCAATGTCTATGTGATTTTTTTTTTTGAAAAGTGTTTTATGGTCATGAACAGAGGTGCTAAAACTGTTGTATGTTTAATGATTTTTTCACAGTTAGCGAAGCCCAGGGCAAGCATTAACATCTTTATTTATACAAACCTGGTTGTTCCATTATTTGAAATAAGCTTGTTGGGAAACAATTTTGATCATTCGATGTCTCATAAGATTTCAGTCCAAAACTGGAGCTTTGGCTTTTTTTGGCATACCTGCAAAACCCATAATGAAAAACAAAAATGAAAGCAAAATTTTAATAAATCAAAATATTAATACTGCTGCAGAGTCACTGCTTTATTTGAAGGAGATAGCAGGAAAAAATATGTCAGTGGTTTGTAGTGGTTTCTGTACTAGACCCACTTAGTTGCATGGCACAGCTCAGAAATTAACTGCTTCCCTTTCTTTCCAACCACATTGGTCTCTGAAAGAGAATAATCTTCAAGATGTTTTCCATCCTCTTTCATTCTTCTTTTTCCCAGATTAACGTCTCACCACTGTGTGAACAGCCCTACAGTGCTCAGCCTGTGAGCTCCACACTGCAGAAATGCTCTAATAGCAATACTTGTACTTGCCAGCGGACATTCTCTCCCTCTTCTTTTTGTAACCTGACAAGAATGTGAAAGGTATGTTTATTTTTAAAACAACAAACCTGCATTTCAATAAGCAAGTATCCTAAGTGCTTCTTTTTGTTAATTCCACACTCTTACCTGTGCTATTTCTTCAATAACTCTCAGCCCTGGTTTTGACAGGTTCTTAAGGAGTTTGGCAAGTGCTGCCATTGAGGGTGGGAATGGGTAAGTGAGCAATACAAAGTAAAAATATCTAAAAAACAGAAACACAGAGAGTTCCGTGTTCAAAGCCTGTTTAAATTAGTGTTGCCAGTCTCCTTAAAGTAGTTGCAGCTTTCTAGCAAGCCTTCTGCTAGCCAGCCAAGAGGAGGTCTGGAGTACAGGCAGGGAACTTGGGCAGTTTCTAGGACAGGGAAAGGGAAATTAAGTGTTTAGGTACATAGGAAAAGATGCCTTTAAGCTTAGAATTATCTTTCTAGCTGCATACTAATGTAACTGGACTCCACACTGGGTAGATGAGCAGCTGAAAAGGACAGAAGGGACTTTCCCCGTGGTGTTCTTAGTTGTGGAGACCCATGCAATCCAAGATATCCCAATGCCAATCCCACATCACATGGGGCTGCAGTCTTTCTGCCAGGTCATTTCAGAAAAAATGAGCTCCAAGCTGCCACTGCCAGAAATATACCTCTTGTGAACTCAAGCTCTCACCCCTCTTCTGCCAGAATAGTCTCTTAGCTAGAAGAAGCAGAGCAGAGCATTTCAGCCTGTGGCTATGTGCATTGCAGGTCAGTGCAGCCCACCAGCTGTACCAAATTAACCCTAATTATCTAGTTTTCAGGTGTCCCAAGAGACCTTCGAGTAATTGAGATTCTACTGTGATTTGTTTTACAGGAGGGACTTAACAGTTACAAAAATCCTCTCAAATAACTGGCTCTGTTCATTTTGTAGGGGTTTATATTGGAATTGACTCAGGAAAGAGGCTGATCTACTCAACCTGTCAATGATTAAGTTTGTGATACTCAGAGACATAAGCAAATGAATGGCCTACTAAGTAGAGCATATACAGAACTAAATTACAGAGAATACATCCACTATGTTTAATTCTTGTGTAAAAGTAGCTGAGTAGCTGAAGTCAGTTGCTGAAGCTAATTCCAATGCAAATTTTGTTGGAATAAATAAGAGTGATCAAATGTCTTCTTCTTTTTGTCTTCTTTTTTTTTTTTTTTTTACACCACACAGCCTCAGGATGTGTCTCCTTCCTAAAATACTGAAGAGTTCATTAGCTACAATCAAAGTACTTACTGCACATATCAATATTACAAGTTATAGACTCAGTGTAGAATGATTACACATGTTTACATCCAGCTGAATGCTGTCTAAATAAGCCGTAATTACCAAATCAGCTGTACTGATTTGAGTAATGCTGACCGGGGCATGTACATTAGTCCTACGCATTTAATTCTGAGTTAAACTGTGAGTTTGCAGGGTGCAGTATAAGTGGATACATATATCTTGTTTTCCATAGCTGTGTCATCTGATTTCAGTAGGACTAGTTTTGAAAAAAACGGGCTCAGCTATTGACAAGTCCTGTGTGTAGCTCTAGCTAATAGTGTGTTTACTGGAGGAGAACAATGCTTTGGTATAGAGGACTGTGACAGAAGAATGATGTCCTAACGTTATGAATACCATAAACCCTGTGATAATGTAACAAAACAGGTATATAATTTATAAAACCATTTTATCATAAGTAAAGTTGCACTATCATTATGCAGATCATTAGGGTTTCCTGACTGACTTCTCAGCATAATAGCCTGCTGGAATTAAAAACTGGAAGGCAGTGGAGCTGTTTTATATATAGCCTGTCACTACCATGGTACCAACGCCAGCTCTGAAGGTCTTGTGGCCTGTCTGCAACAGGTTGTAGGATTAGTTTTGCTAACTTTTGACCTTAACAGATCGGAGGTCTATAGACACTGAAAAAGTAAGTGGGACTTCAGATAGCTGTCAGGAACAAAAACTGCTCAGCCACCTTTTCAATTACATTTCCCTATATTTGAAAAAATAACTCCATTTAGAAGTAAGAGAAGAATCTTTCACCGGACCCTGCTGTGGTAATAAGAGGAGGGATTTCTAGGAAGCTGAGAGTCACTGAAGCAACAGGAGAGATAAAGATGTCCTGCCAGCTAGATGAAGATCTTGTCTACTCTGTCCAGTCCTGGGCTCCTCAGGACAAGAAAAAATATGAGTCCAGCATAAGACCACAAAGACAACTAAGGGACTGGAACATCTTTTACATCAGGAGAGGCTGGGAGAGCTGTGGCTGTTCAGCCTGGGGAAGAGAACGTTCAGAGGATTCTTATCTATGTTTATAAATAAATACCTGCTGGGAGGCAATGAAGGCTGGGGAGCTGAGCTCATCTCAGTAGTTCCCACTGACAGGGCAAGAGGCAATGGTCATAAATTAAATCATGTGAAACTCCACCTGAAGTCAAGGAAATGCTTTCATACTATGAGGGTGGTCAAACACTGGGACCACAGCAAGGTTATGAAGTCCCCTTGGAGATATTTAAAGCCTAACTGGACATCGTCCTGGACTACCTGCTCTAGATGACCTTGCTTGAGTGGAAATGTCAAACAAGATGACCTCCACAGGTCCTTTCCAACCTTAATGAATCTGTGTTCTGTGAACCTAAGCTGAAATAATTTAGTCTGGGTTTGTAGGTACCCCCTACATCTCTGTTGTATATTCTCTCCTTTTTTTTTTTTAAATAAAATACATAGGATTTTATCTTAGATCAATGATTAAATGTATTTAAACCATTTTTGTTATCACACTGAAAACAATTTCCCCACCCATACGCAGAGAACATGTAATTTTGAAAAGTGATGCATCACGTAAGTGATGTTCTTTTTCTAGCAAAAAAACTTGATGGGGTGAGACTGGATCATGGAGAAGGATATAGAACGGAAAGAAAAGTAGATGAAAGGAAAAAGAAAAAGAATTCTTAAGAGTGCAGATGTAGTCATTTCAGAGTTTGCTGCACATAAAATGCCAGGTAGCAATAAACTGAAGAATGCAGTAGATGAACCTGAATAAGCCATAAAAAGCATTCTCAGTGACAGTAATGCATTAAAAAGCCTTTATAAATCAATTACTTGCCCTTTCACAAGAAGAAAAAAACCTAACACACGTGCATGAAAAACACTTAGTGTCACGCAGTTGTGATTCTAAGACAAAAGAAGGAAAAAGGAATTCTTGGTTTTCCTTCATTTTTACCAAACCCCTATATTTCTTAGTTTCTTTTTTTCTTGTACTTTTTTTATACTTTAATGGAAATACTGAGCAGCTTTAGAAATGAAGCATCATGTAATATTTGAAAAATGCTTGGTAACACGCATTCCTTTGTACTAATGCTTTCTGTCACAAAGGACTGCAAACACCTTTTGTTTTCATTATATTTGACAGAGATTAAAAAATTATCTTGCTGGAGCAGTTTACTGTCCCATTACAGTGAGGGCTTAGAACTGGGTGCTCCAAAAAGGAACCAAAAAAAGCCATGCAACGTGCAGTACAATTTTCAGCATGATACAGGCAAACCTGAGTTTTTATATGTCAGTTTATTAATGTTAATTTGTTGGGGTTTTTTTATACTTCAGTATTTTATAATGTTACCATATTTTTATTTTTGTTAGCATTGTAGATTAGGTTTATGGCCTTGATCTGAAAAGTAGGTATTTACATATTCAGATGATCTTATTGTAGTTGTTTAGACTGCTTGTATGCTTTAGATTAAGAGGAAGAAACCCTTGGGCTGTTCATAGCCCCTGTCCCAGCACAGTCATTCCTCTCTGGAGCTCAGCGTGGGGAGAACAGTTAGATCAGTGTTTGTAATCTCTTTCCAAAGCACTTCAGGTTAAACACTACAAAACGTCTACGTTTCCGGTAATAAAGCAAGAGTTGCTTGTATATTAAAACATTAAATGTTCTTTGAAAAACCAGACACAAAAGTTGCTGTTTATATGTTCCTATACTGTTTATTTTTTCCTCATGATTTTTATGGTTCTTGACCATTCTGAACTTTTAAGTGGAAGGCTATACAATGGACTTTGATTATATTAGATATTCATATACTTGGACCTATTTTAAGATCTGTTATGCATTTTACTACTTCTGTTTCTAGTTTTACTTTCTTCCTAAGTATTCACTCTCCTGTTTCTCACTGATGTCTGAGTCAGAAGATCTATAACTGATTGTCTACGAGTTGATGCACCCTAACAGGAAAGTTGTCAAAAGTTAAATTCATGATGACTACAGCCTGAAACTTGTATTTTCACTATCATACGGGGAATGAAGACATCTTCACTAGATTTATAGGCTGGTGTTAATCTGTCTCACTAGTGTTTCAAGATTTCTAAGAGTATAATACTTCCCTGATAACCAGAGAGAGGTTATTTCCTATCACAGTTTGTAGTTGAATATACTCCATTATTGCCTGTCATAGTTTGTACTTCAAATACATTCTGTTTAATACTGCAAACCAGTGAATTATAACACAGATAGATTCTGAGCTCAGCTCTTCAGGTAATGAAATATAGTGTCATCTCAGCATAGCTATGATTAAGGGTGAAGGTTTGTTAAAGCCATGACTTTACCAAAAAAGTGTCTTTAAAATTGTCAGTGTATTTTGTGATCAGCTTGTAGCTCAGCAAGCTTTCATCATGAATACCTGTGAGTTTGACTTTAGACATACTCTGTCTAGCGAGATAGTGTTTGCAATTACAAAAATAATTAATTTCAAAATAAATTTTATTTAGTGGGCTTGTGTCTAATTTTCTATTGAAAACATTAATATGAATTCACAGGGTTTTTTTTCAATCTGTTATCTTTAAAGGATAAGTTACTGGTGTTTTCCACCATGGGGCTGACTTATGAAAGAACCTTTCTGTCAGCACATGCATACTTTGCCTCATAACAGGATGCATTAATTTTCCAAGCACTGTGCAACAGTGTACTGATGACTATATTTGGTCCACATATTCTATAATCATTGAGTTTACTCCTATTCTGCACTCCATGTGGTGGTTTTGCTTGAAGATAAAACTTGCATACATGTTGAAATGCAATGCTGGGTTGCATAAATAGTAAAGATTAAACAACAATTTCCATCATAAAGCTTCACTCTTGTTTTTCAGGGAAGTAATTTAGGCGGATAGGGAACTGAATGTACTAAAACAACCAAATTCCTGTTCTGAGAAAAATGGTTTTCCTTATTTTATATAACTCATGTTTTAACAGGAAAAAATGTGCATGTGTTTCTGGACATTCAGCTGATACCTAATTGAGGTGGAAGTTCCAGTGTGATGTTATTTTCCAGAAAAGCTTCTGGTCCATACACCTATTTGCCTGTTTCTGAAAATGTGAAATATTCACGACTTTGTATCTGGTTAGTCACTGTTGCAGGAAAGATCATCTGTTTTTCACAGCGATAATGCAGAAAGTGCATTTCATTCCTTCCAGGCACAAATCTTCCTGGTAAACAGTCCCTTCCATTCAGTCTGAGTGGGACATGTTGCAAGAGAGGTGAAGGGACAGAAGTGAAAAAAAATTATATGGGATTTATAACATGAAGCAACATGTCCCCATCACTGTATTGCCCTTGGGACTAACATTACATCTTCTGGAGGACTTGATAATAATATTTTAGATTTCCACTACAAAATCCATTTGCCTGCCTCAGATTTTGTGTACTTCTGTTACAGAAGTGCCTCCCAGGGATTTCAAAATAGAAATGGCAATGATCGACTTTCTTTTCCAACCTTGAGAAAAAAAAAAAAAAAAGCTGTTAACTGATAGGTTTATTTTATTTTAATTCCAGTGATGCTTAAGTAGATGCATCCTATGATAGGAAGCTGATCTAGGGAAAGAGTTTAAGTAGAGTTTTTTACTCATATGTGAACATGATGAGCTGCTGCTGTCCTGCATAATCTGTAAGAAATCCTCTGCTGGTTTGTGATTTTTTGGGACTGTGTAGCTTTTCTGCAGGAGAGCTGGTAACAGATGATTTATTGCCTCATCTATTTCATTATACACACCTGCCCTTTCTATTCTTCAGTGCCTTAAAGCTATTTTAATGACAGTGTGGCTGTTTACCTATAGCAAAACAGAAATAACCTTCTGTAATTGTTTAAAAGAATAAAAAAGTCCTGTCACTTAAAAAAAAAAGCAGCTACCATTCCCCTGAAAGTCTCCTATCCACGTGTTAGGAGGAGGTGGATCTGGGAGAACAGGGTGCGCATCTCCTTTCTGCCCCTCCACTTCTAGTGGGAGGAAGAAATGCCTGACCCACCGCCACTGCCTGGAATATAAGGTTCTTTAAATGCTCTGGCATTTAAATTAGCTTGGAAGGAGTGTTTGTGCAGAATCAGAATCATAGCATAGTTTGGGATGGAAGGGACGCTTAAAGTCATCTAGTCCAACTCCCCCTGCAATGAGCAGGGATATCTTCAACTTGATCAGGTTGCTCAGCCCCGTCCAACCTGACCTTAAATATTTCCAGGGATGAGGCATCTATATCTCTCTCTGGGCAACCTGTTCCAGTGTTTCACCACTCTCATCATAAAAATTTCTTCCTGACATCTAAACTGATGTAAACATGCAGGTATGCACAAGAGACTTCAGTGATTTTGGAGCAACATTTCACATGTTATTTCAATATTATTAGATCTGTGTTCAAATTTTCTATCAAGTCTGATTTAACACTTGATCATTAAGCTTAAAGTGACCTCAAACCCAAATCTAAATGTTACCATTCTCCCTGACTCTAAAGCATATTTCTATTTGACTATAAGTGAAGGCAGTTTTTCATTATTGTTTTCTATGAGTCAAGTCATGAGTCAAAAGGGAACCACAGGAACATTTGCAAAACCGACAGGTAGTTGTCTGTATCCATACTGATTGCTTAAATCTCCACAACACCTTATGAGCAACTGTGCATTTTCTAGTGCAGAGCTGAACCATGTGATGTTTACATGGTGTATTACAGCTTTGAATACAACCTGTGTCCTGGAAGCAAAAATAAAGATTGAGGTAACAATGTGAGGCTAATACCAGGTGTATCTCTGAGGAACTGAATGGATCATAAAAACAATTTTCCAATAAACATCTTTTTCCCATCTAAGAGATGTGCCAGTGCAATGTGCATCGAGGCTTATTCTCTTTTTAATGACACAATGCAATGGTAAATGTGCACAAGCCACTGCTCCCTGAAGTGATGCTTAAAACCTCACTGTATACTGCAGCACAGCAGCTATCTGTGATCTACTGGATGGCAGCCAAGAGGAACCCAGAAGGAATGGCAAGAAGTGCTCTTAACAGTAGTGCAGTGAAAGTTGTCTTCTTTGTAGGAAGATAAACCTTTTCAATTATGTTGGGATCTGTGAGAGTCTAACATGGGTCTCAGTGGTGAGATAATATCTCCAGAACTTGGCAAAATACAGAAGGTCCTATTCTAAGAAATGCTGTGCTTTTCTCCCCCTTCACCTACACTAAGGGCTATTTTTTTCCACTATTGAAACATTAGCAGTTTACATAGCGATAAATGTGAAAAACCCAAAGGTTTAAATCTGGATTGGTGCCGATTCTGTAATAGGAGTGTAGAAACACATCAAAAAGGCAATTTCCTCACCTATTTGATTTATGTTCAGTAACTCCTTTGCAATGATGACACTTTACTGGTTTTTGTATTCATTGTCATCTTCATCCTCATAGTCACTGAAAAAACTTTTCTTCTGTAGCATTTTTCTTCGTTGTTATTTTTACGTTATTATTATAGGTCACATATAATAGCCAAGTATGTCCTCTGCAAAATGACATGGATGATTGCAATGTTTCTTGTACTTTTTCCCATGTTAATGACCCTGTGTCACTTAGTATCTCTTGGATGGGACGCCACACTTCCTTGTTGTCTCCTGCTGTCTGAACAACTGTTTCTAGAAATTGGACCCTGAATCCAATGACTCAAGTTTATGAATTGTTTCTTCAGAAGGGCCATGTGTGACCTTCAAAATTCAGTGTTATCTGAGGACTTACAGCACCTCCATTGAGAACCAAATCAATAACTTTGACTTCAGACCAGTAATCAGCGCTTTGCTTTGATAAAGTGGAGCTAAGGTTTAGAGGGCTTCAGCAGAATTGTATTGCAGAGGCAATTTGCTATTAAACATCAAAGAGACATCCCGAGTGTTGCCTACAAGAATGAATGGATAAGAGTAGGAAACATGCCAAGAGTTCTTTCTAAAAATTATACAAAATCAGTGCAACCTGTTTCCATAGTTCATTGCAGCAAAAAAACCTTCTGACTAGTCTGTTTGATTAATATATTACTTAACAGGTTTAATATAGTATGCCAAGTTTTTTCACAGTTAGGTTCTCAAGTTTTGTTGGTGTAACCAAGAATATTGTCTTACGGAGTCCATTTGTCTATTCACAAAGTCTACCACTGTAGTTAGTTATAGCATATAAGCCCAAAGAATGTATCTATTACACACCAAGTTTAATGAAAGCTGAACATACACCTAAGCAGCCTGTCCTGTTGCTGTTTAACATATTTGTCCAATCTTGTCTGGATTCTGCTTCTACTGAAAACAAAAGCAAAATGTCAGTGATGTCATAGGTTTGTTCCTGTGGAAACTTGATGGTCCATCTAACATGGAAAAATGTACTTATATTTCTAAATCCACTCATTTTGTTCTTTTTTGGAACATACATAGGTAGGATGTATATAATAACTGAAATACTTGTAGTCTGATTTCCTAAATTTTTTAAAAAAGCAGATATAGCTGTCTTTTCTGTATGCCCTTCTCAGCCTTCCTAATAATTTTTGACCTTTTTTTAACCAGGGTTCACATTTCAGAGAAGAATTGAGGTCCTGAGCATGTTTAAGTTCTTACAACTCTGGTTATGACCTAAATACTGACCTAAAAACTCCCTAAATAGAGAAGAGAGATCTCCCTCACTGAGAGAAAGGCTGGTAACTTTTTCCTGGCAGCCCACGGGCAGCTCAAGGCTGGTCCCACCACACACCAGCCAGCAGCTGTATGAGTAATGACATGAGGTCTGTGGAAGGAGACGTGGGGAAGGCTGGGGACACACAGCACCATCAGAAACCACACATCGATATTCTCATTGCTTAGGCAGTGATTTGTTTATAGGTGTTTCCATTTGGCAGCCTCTTAAAATTTGTCTGTATTCCTGGGTCAGTGACATCTAAGGGCTACAAGCTGTGTTGACTGGAGTGCATGGCTGTTGCTAGCTGAATTGCCTTCTGATCAAGTGTGTAACCCAGGGGTCTTCAAACTATGGTCCATGGGCCGGATACGGCCCCCCAGGGTCCTCAATCTGCACCCCCGGTATTTACAGAACCCCCCTGCCCCCCCACTGGGGGTTGGGGGGGGAAACCAAGCAGCCGCAGATGACTGCCTGCCACTTAATCCGCGCGCTGGCCCCTGGTTAAAAAGTTTGAGGACCCCTGGTGTAATCCATGAGTCCTCGGTGATTTGCTGGAGCCTGGCTGGAACACCAGGAGGTCTTCTGAGGTGAGGTGGGCACACAGGATGAAGGCAGCCTCTGTCCTCATGGCTGGAAACATGCAGAGTGGCAGCAGTTTAGGGCACCTGTCTGAGCTGGCTCAGGTTCTTGCCTGAGGATGGGGCGTAGGGGTGCCATCTCCCTGTGAAGTTAGTCTTTAATCCTGGTCTCTGTGATCTGAAGAGAATACATAGGAAAAGACACACTGTCCTGAAGATCTGTCCTCAGCCACAGCATTTACAAGCTGCGTATGGCTTGTGCTCTGTAAGTGTGGTCCGTACCATGTTGGTTTGATAAGACTGATACAGGAGGGGCATACATTCTTCTGAAAATTCAGCCAGTGAAGAACAGAGTAATCCAGTGAAGAATTCATTCTGGAAGAAGTTCAGGTTTAGATTTATAATTTTCATAAAAGAAACAACCAGAGGAAAAAAAGAGGAGACAAGAACAGCTCTCTTTGGAACAGTTAAAGTGTGGAAAGAGGAAAAGCAAATGTTTAATGAAGAGAAAAATGATCTCGTTTTCTCATACTTTCATACTTGGCTTAGAAAAGTGAATTAATCTCATTGAGAAGTGTCTAATTGAGTAGTACACCTTTTTAAACAAAACCTATGCTATTTTACTCCTTGGTTTGATGGTATGCTTCACAGATAAATCACCACTCAGTTAATACCCACATTTCTGTGCTGGCAACTTGATGAGTTGGTACGTATCTATACAGAGCTGTAACTCAGCGTGCAAGCTGACAAATAACGAAGCAACCTAAGTGCCGGATTTTTGCTCAACATAAATGAAGCTTGGAGTCTGCAATGACAGTGCTGACTGAGCCTTGAAAATACCCATGGTAATGGCTCTAAATCAAGAGCTATGGGCCTGGTAAGTTTCAGAAGAAATTTCATTAGTTTGAGGGAATGAGCACAGAAAAAGAAAAAAAAAAAAAAAGACACTGTGGTAACAGATTAGCAGTAAGTGTGAGTCTGGAGGGGAACTCTGCGACACCTTCTTGTATATAATTATACTTCCAACAGTAAGAGAAAACTTGTGCCACCACTTTCACTCTTCCATCAATTCTCATCATCAGATTCATCTGTAAGTGACTTTAGCCCTCCACACAGAGCCCCAGATGGGTGCAGGTGTTTGTCACTGTAAAGGAGTAAGGGATTTTCCGATGCAGCCTTTGTGAAGCATTCCTTGGAAGTTTTTTCCTCTTTGATGGTTTTGTACGTATGGGGTAATGTGACCTATTTTATTTGGCAGTGCAGAGACTGCCTGGTGTTACAGCTCTAGATGGAAATAGCTTTGACACAGGTTGTCTGTGTCATTTGTCTTCTTGATAGCAACATGCATTCTAAAACTGAAAATATTGCCAAGCAAAGTTGATCCTTTTCATGCCTTTCTATGGAAGAAAACTTGCTTAGTTCAAAATAATCAACAACCTTACTAAATTCTTTAGTATCAATTGTCCGCGCAGTAAAAAGGGATATTATCATACAACTAAAACCCCTCTCTTGATTGGAAAAGCACTCAACTTTAACCAAACAGACAGCATATACTGAAGTCTGGGTTGATTTCAGTGAGAGCAGACGTGACCGCAGCAAGGTCTGTGCAAAGGAGGCATCTGTTTTAGGCACCTTTCAGAGACAGCTGGGGCAACGTCTTTGCAGAATCAGGAGCTTGATGCTGAGTATCAGCTGGCCCAGGTGGCTGGGCAAGGTTCTACTGAACACTTTCCTTTGGAAGGTTTTGTTGGTCAGGCCAGGCAATCAGTGGCCAAAATACTGCCCTGGAAGCTAAAATGAAAGGCAGAGGTAAAGAGAAGATGCTTGCTTCTGAATTTCATACCCATTTATCTTGAGGTAAATTAAATTAATTGTAAAATACTGATAAACAAAGCCTGAAATAAACTGATATTACTGAACAATACTGTAGTACCCTCTGGAAATCCAGAAAAGAGTATTCAAATTATGGGATTAATTCTTTTATTAATCAGTAATGAATATTTTAGAGGTAATGGAAATATGTTACTTTTTACTACTGCTAACTAAATATCACATTTTCTTCCCAGAGTCCATTCATTATTATTAAATTATGTTTTGAATAATCTTGCACATGATAAACATATATAAAACAGCCTTTCCTAGAAATAGTTTTCAAATAAAAGGAGTTATAAGGCTGTACTGTATACTTGCAATATAAATGTTCATATTAGGTCTTGTAGCAGAATAATCACTAATTTAATTAATGCCAGTGCATTCCCTCCCCTCCCCGTGTAATACTCTGTGGTATCTTTTGTATATTGAAAATCCGAAAGAAAATAAAACTTCTTGCTTCACAGATAGAGTGACAGAAGTACTCCTGAAGGCTAATGTTAAGAGATTTCCAGTAATGAATGGCAAATGAACACAAAACAACCCACATGTAGTGTCTGCCACTTCAGATGGTAAAAGGAAGAGATTTTTGGCTTCTAGTGTGTAAACTTCAGATTAAGTGAATAGTTCTGTGCTTCAAAGGCATGCTAAAATTAGCGGAGATTTTTATTTCTGCTTAGGAAATCCAAATTTTGCAATTAGCCTTTCTCTGCTACCGTAAAAACTCCTCACTTTTTCCTAGCAAATGTGAGTAGTCTGTGGCTGAATATCACCGTGCTTTGGGTGATAATGACAGAACAAACATTTAGTGGAGAGCTGCATTGCTGATCCTCCTGGTAAGTTTAAACATGCAAAGTTCCTCACTTTGTAAACTTGACGGTTGTAACCCCCTGGCCTTAATAAAAGCAGAAGATAACTATGAGTGATTTGTAAATCACAGCATATGAATTACACTACACGAAGAGCTGAGTTATGCAGATCTAAGTCATATAAAAACCAATGTCCAATAAATAAGTAGAGTTCTCTGCTATGTTCTTAGCAGTTTCTTGTTTACATCATATCAGATTCATTTTCAGTCATATAACTAGAAAAAAACAAGTATATGGAATCTCTAATTTAGTTGTTTATCCCAGTTTCAAATCTGTTCCTTCCCTGGTGCCTAATTACCGTTAGAATAAGAAGGCATGATACATAATGAGGTATTGGAAAATACCTCCTCTGAGCTTTGCTAAAGATACTAATATTTACTGAAATATGCTTTATGTTTTCTGAGGTACTTTGACCTCGGTACCATTGCAGACTGAGTGAGTTTTACTGAGTAAAAGTCCCCATGGAGTCTGATAATGAATACATTATTGCTCCGAGCACAATTGAAAAGGAAGATCCAAAAATAGCTTCCATCTTTACCTGGAGTGACGGTGTTAATATTCAATCCCTTTTTCTTCAGCCTCACACTATTCTGTTCATGCTACTGTTAATGTATGGGCTTTATGTCTTCTGAAAAACTAACAGCAATGTTTTAAGCTGTTCTAAATGAGGAACATTTACCATATGCCATAAAAGAAGTCATTGGCCTTGTTACTTGAAATGAGCTACTGTACATTAGTTACACAGTATTGTTGCTGGAGCCCTGAAAACCCTTAAAATATATTTTTTCCTTAATTTTATGACCTACACTTCAAGTATAAAATAGCACTGGAAATATACTTTTCTATAAAACAATAGAAATAGGACAGCTTTTCAGGAAGATTTATATTATCAGGGATCCGCATGAACATACCTGTAATTTCAATTGCTGCCCTGGGAAATGTGTTTCCAGAAAGATGGTTTAACTGGTTGACAGGCAGTTATTCTTTGAAAAATGTAGACTAATTAGACAGTTCTTCTTTGTCATAGATATTCAGCTATTTTTCTCTGCAGAGTGGCATGCTGACAGACATATTGGCCCATTTAGAGTCTGGTGACAAGGAAAAACTTTTAAAACAAATTACAAATGCTGATATATTTAAAAGACATTTTAATTTATCAAGAATTAATGTTTCTTTAATTACTTAGGGAAAACATAAGCTTTTAAAAACAGAAAAACTTGCCTGTGTTCCCACAAGTTGTTCTGCTGGCACTGATGGTACTATTGAAGTGAATCAAATGACTATGCTACAGTGATTCTTTTTGCCAGATCTGTGGGTGGTTCTCATTTATTCTGAAATAGAAACTGTATTGTTCTACCTTTCTTCACACTCTTCTTCCTCTGTGAGAAGGATAATAGGAAGTCAAGAGCTGAACTGTATTTTTCGTATTTTACTTTTGGTCTGGTTCGACTCAGGCCCACAGGACCCCTTCAAACATGTAGTATATTTCACTGAGAGGATATTACCTTGCTGAGCAACTGGCACCAGACTTAGCTGTTACATTTGCCTATCAATCAATTGAGAGCTGTAGGCAGTTCAGATGAACTATGAGTTATTGACTAACGGAGTAGCCTCCTAAGCTAAATTATCATAGAAACGTAGAATGGTTTGGGCTGGAAGGGACCTTAAAGATCATCTCACTCCAACCCCCCTGCCATGGGCAGGGACACCTTCCACCAGACCAGGTTGCTCCAAGCCCCATCCAGCCTGGCCTTGAGCACTCCCAGGGATGGGGCAGCCACAGCTTCTCTGGGCAACCAGTTCCAGTGTCTCATCACTCTCATAGTGAAGAATTTCTTCCTTATATCTAGTCTAAATCTATCCTCTTTCAGTTTCAAGCCATCTCCCCTTTGTCCTAGCACCACATGCCCTTGTCAAAAGTCCCTCTCCAGCTTTCTTGCAGGGGCCTTTAGTTACTGGAAGGCTGCTCTAAGGTTGCCCCAGACCCTTCTCCTCTCCAGGCTGAACAATCCCAACTCTCTCAGCCTGTCTGCACAGGAGAGGTGCTCCAGCCTCTTGGGATCATACAGCTGGGTGCTATAGCTACCCTTCCTTAGGATTTTTATTCCTGCATTCACAGGTTCTCATGGGAAATGGGACTCTTCTTCTGTCAGACGCTGTATACTACCTAATACTTTATAGTTGCTGCAGCTGATTTGCGGTGGAAGAAAAATGGACAAAGGTGCAGAATAACAAGCTCATGAAATAAAGGTTGCATGTCAAGTCATCACCAGAGCTAGGCTGATGCTAAATGCAGTATCTTGTCTGCTAAGGTGCCTTAAAGAGAGTGATTTATGTTTATGGGATTTGGGGTTCTTGATGAGACATTAGGGGTTGCAATAGACTCATTTTTTTGCCTTCCAGTACATCAGCATTTTGTACAGACTTAATATTAGGATGGACAATTTCAGGCTACTGAAAATAAGCCATCAGAATCATTTTCCCATCTTGAATACCTCCTTGTTTCCATGGAAGAGTCAAGGATTATCTAATAAAATGTATATTGTAAATATGATGCATTTCCTTGTTAAGCTAATGTCTGGTGAGTGCCAAGATATGAAAAAGTTAAACAAGGAATAGTATATAAATATTAATAGAACAAAGTAAGAACATTAATAGAAAAAAAATTAACAGGTTCGTTAACACTGAACACAGTAGTTAAATCTGTAAATGCTGCTTGGCAATAAAAAAGTCCATTAGGCTGAATTAGTTGCTGTCTTTCTTTATTTTCCTGGTCTACCCAGACAGAGTTGCTATTAAGTACCATATTTTCAAGTTCTTTATCGAAAGAACTAAAGCAGGATTTGCATCAAACATTCAAATGCAAATCACAGGGGAAAATGTTGAATTCAGTCCTGGATCTGAATGTATCACTGCAGTTCTCACTTCCAGCTGGAAAATATCACAGTTTCAGGTTTGAGTCTTTTGGACATGAGAACCTGAACAACTTTTTTCCAGCTGAAGCTTCTCTTCTTTCCCTCCCAGCCGGCACCACTCATGCTGCCTCAAGCCATGCCCAGTTGATGTAAGACAAGAGGATGAAGCTGCTCCCTTTCCACTGTCTTCATTTTTCTTTCTTTCTGCTAGGAAAGAGATCCTTCATAATCCTTCATTTGCTTGCTCTTGCCATCTGGCAAGAAAGATTAATTTAGATATAAGCAATGTCTGTGCTTCAAAGGCTAACCTGTCTTTCAGCCTTTAATTTCTACTTATGCTCTTTCTGCAGTTCAGGTGTAGGAGGAAGATGCCATACCAATTTTCTGTAGTGCCCATGATCAGAATGGCTGAAATAAGGATGAGATTTTGTAGTGAGGTGCACATACAAAGAATCCCATCGTCTTCAGTGAGATTGCTCAGAGGAGGAAACATGCAAAACCCTTTCAGGGATCAGAGTGGAAGAATAAAGCTATAAAAGAAAAAGGTGATTTTGGAAACATAATATTTTACGCTTTCAGGGTGTTTGGAATATTTTAGACCTTACAAAGCAGTCTTCAAAATATGTAATACTGCATGTAAACAGTATTCCAGAAGCAAAACTTTCAACTGTGTCCCTGTAAATCTCCTGTCAGACAAAAGAGGAAATGGATATTACAACAGAAAAATACATTCTGGAATATCCAGCATTGTCTCTACAAAAGCAGATGAAAATTAATTTTATTCTAAATTAGAAAAATGCCTCCATGCAACTGGATATAAACATAGGACAGAGAGAGAAGAAGATTTCGTTCAAAGTGCAGAGGAAGCTGAGGGTTTGAAAAATTTCAGTGTATGGAAAAGCACGAGGACGATGCTAACTGAAAAAGTAATCTTTACTTACACAGAATGACAGCCACTGCACCTTTGATACTTCTCTTTTGAAGTCTGGCTAGAAGAAAGAGGATTCCTCGAGGAGATTCAGACAAGCAGCCTGAAAGAGCAGAGTCGCTGGGGAATAGTAAGCAGACAACAAGCTGTTTGCTTTGAGAAGAAATGGAGGAGAATTAAAGAAAATAATGTTTGGGACTGAGAACAGCCAACTACAAACACATTGCACCTCCTCTCCTCCTGAGATTAACTGCCCTTGGCTGATAAAAGAAAAAGCCTGTAAACATTTGTAGGCCTAAACGTGCACAGTGCTTTCCAACACTTCAGGAGCGGCGAGGAAGCAGTGAAATTTGCTAAATGCAGCTGCTGTCAGTATTTAGCATACATAAAGGGGTGATTCATACAAGTAGAGTTATGGTTTCCACAGTGCTAGATGAATGACTGAACTACTAATAATGGGCTGTTTCAGTCTAAAACCCCCCAAAATATAACATGCAGTATGCAGCATTACTGTTAACAAGAACCAAAGCATGTCCACAAGGAAAAAAATTGTGTATTTACTACCTCTTCCAATATTTCTTTCTTACAATGATGCTTTTTACTATTTTCCATTCAGTTCAATGCGACACTTCTGCATAATCAAAGGAAGTGTTGATGGGGCAATTTTTGCACCAGGATTTGGAGGAAGCGTTTACATTTATGACACACCCAGTCTTGCAATTAAAAATAGAAAGCAGAAAGGAGTACCTTGGCTGTCTTAGTGTGTCCATGAAAAGTGTGTAAAGGAATCACTTATGTACCTTCATGTTATATCTGGTCCTACACAATTCTTCCACAGATTCTTGGTTACATTCTTGGTAACTTTTAGTAATATTTGCTGCTGACGTGAAGACAGAGAGTTAGGTCGCTGTTGGGCTTTGTGATGAGATGAGTCTACACAAGACTCACTTCCACAGTCTCATGGCTCAGATCAGACGTTCCAATACGCTGTTGCAGCCAAAGCTAAAGATAATGCTGTAAAGTAGCTGTAATGAGTAGGGTGTAAAAATTAGCATTTTTGGAAGCTGAAGATATCCTGAGTGCTTGGTCACAGAGCTCAATCTCATCTGAGTCCAGCTTGCCCACATAACTGAATGTTTATTGTTACACCCTCCCTGTAAAAGAACTAGTTTTTTCCATTTGCAGTGACTGAGCTAGCCAACTGTGTATTAATTTTTACAACATTATTCTCAGTGTAAATTTTATAACCCCTACATTCAGTATGTGCTTTTATAGTATGAAATACATGAGTCACATAACAGCGTGGTTCTTCAGCTATACCAGTCTGTTCTGAATCCTGCAATGTATAATTAACTTTTCAATCGTTAATTAAAAATGTAATTACTGTTTCTGATATATGACCATAATATAATAAAGACAAATTTTTACTTGACTGTAAAAGAGAAATGAAGATACTAGGAATATCCTGCAAATTTTAATACAATACTTAATGTACTATTCTGCTTGGCAACATGCTTCTGGCAGATAATTTTACAGTGCATATAGATAAATAACAGTCTTTAACTCACTCTCATGGCCTTTTATCCCCAGTTCATACCCATAATAAAAGGAACAAGAGGTAAGACTTTCAAAACTGTTTCAATAGCTTAATATCCTAACTCAAATAATTAAAAAATAAGTTCCCACTAGCTTCAAAACCATGTGCCTGCATTCAGGTGGCCTTATACTTCAGCTAATTACTTTTCTTAGCAGAACATATCAGGGGGAATCAAGCTATATATCTTCTGAGTTGGGCTGGTCCCTGTGGAAGCAGCTGTGGCGTTGATGCTCTGTTGATACTCTGTACTAGCAGAGCTATCAGGACTGGTGCATAGATGCCCAAACCCAGAGCTGCCACTGGTTTTGCACCAGACATCGGATAATTATATGCTGAACCTTTCAAACAGGAACATGTGATAAGAAAGTAGTTTGATAACCATGGAAAGCTCCATTTGCAAGTTGGGAGAAAAAAAACAAACATATCAAAAAAACAACTGAAACATTTCAGCGACTAAATCATGTCTCTAAAGAATTCGTATGCTGATTTCCCTCCTGATTCTTCTGGCAGGCAGCTTATTTAAAAGTAGTTTAGATTTTGAAATTCTTAGTTTATGGCAGTGCTTCAGACAACAACCATAAGTAATTATAGTCATATACATGGATGAAGGCTATTGTCAGCCCCTATTAGTGGTCAGACAGTGATGCACATTGAAAAGCAAATGGCTTTTTAGTTAGCTTTATTTGTTCTGATGCAAACTGAAGCATTAGTGGTTCCTGGAAAGTATTTTGAGATCTACTAATTGAGAGCTCTACCTAGCTCTAGATAATATTATAATTATAATTAGTAGCATTAATTATAATAGTAAGAACCATAGCAGCAGCCAGACAGTAAGAATGCTGGTATGTGACTAAGTGGGGAGTCAGTGCTGGATCCCCCCAGTACACCTGCACTCATGCCTAATAAGAAACAACATAATTTATTGTGAATGTCTTGTGGTTTGAATGTCTGCTGACTCTGAAAGCATCGGATTTTAATTATAAAGATGACCCTCAGTCCTCTATTTCACACACACACATCCAACTCCTCCTATGCATCAGAGATCTTTCAAAGATTAATCTGAAAGATGTAGTTGATATGAGAAATACACTGATAACTAATAGAGATACTCTCAAAGCAAGGCTGAGCTCAGGTTCTTCACAATGCATAGAAAGGAAAGAAAATGAGGCTGCTAGAAACATGTTGTCAGGGAGTGGTAAGTTTTCTCTCCTCCACAGAAAGGAAATTAAATTGAAAGGGAAGAGGCAACACCCAGTTTTGGATTCCTGAAGGAGCTGTAGGGGAGCCTTAATCAATCAGGCCTGGATCTCTTATTTTCTTTTTAGCTCTGTGTCCCCAAACGTTTACCTATACCTTTACTCCTTGGCTGAGGGAAGGCAGAAGGCAGCGTGGGTCAGATCATTTGTCATGAGATTAGGAGAAATCTTTGCTGGAGATTTATTGCAGGTGTGGATGAATGTTTGCGTGTTTATCTATCTGTCTTCACGTGGCAGCTAGGGATATGGTTTAGTAGTAGACTTGGCAGTCTTAGGTTTACGATTGGATGTGGTGATCTTAAAGGTCTTTTCCAACCTAGATGATTCTATGCTCCTATGATCTGTTTCCTGCATTCCTGATTTCTGGTTATGTAGCATGAGCACATCCATGTCCTTTTCCATGACTGGCAGTACTGAAGTGCTCTTGCTGAAGATAGCTCTTCTGCTCTGGGAGCCAGAGATCTGTTGGCACACAGTGCCTGCACGCACTTTCCAGATCAGTTCCAATTAGGCAGAAGAAGGAAAAATGGCAGGAGGTGTCTGGCATTAATACCATTGCACTGAGTGAGGGCTGCTGAGCGATGGCTGGTATTTTTCTGCCACGCTGCATGGAAAGGAGTGGAATAGCTTGGGCCAGGAATGGTGAAATGGGATTGACTTGGAAGCTTTGGATCCTTCTCACGGACTCTTGTAAGTCATTAGTGATTTTGGTTTAAGATTTATTTGTATGAAATACCAGTGACCTGCACAGTTCGTAGCTTCTGTTGGCTGAGCTTACTGAAGTTACTGAAGGCAGCTTCAACACATATTTCTCCCATGCCTTCCCAACAGCTGTCACCCCTTGTCCCCCTCCTTTAGAAACTTCCTCTTCCTCAATTCTGGAGAATCTCTGTGGCCCCTCACACCCATCTTCAAGCCCCAGAAGCATATTGTATGGCTCCCTGTGGCCCTGTTTCTCTTTTGACTGTGTCATACCCTAACTCTGTTCCCTATTCTCCCCTTATTTCCCTCTCTTCCTGCTCCCTCTTGTCTTCCCACTGTGCACCCCTCAACAGCCCTGCATGTGCCACTGCACAATTACACTATTTCTCCTGGTAGAGGGAAGAGGATTGTAGAGGAATGAAGCTGGGTTAATTATCATTGATAACATACAGCTGTGGGCTGGCTTCAGGGGGTGGGTTTGGCTGATGTAGATAAGGTGCAGCTGTGGCTGGTTAAAGTAGTGCTTGAGAGTCAGTGAAGAGAGAGCAGCTGAGGAAGAGAGAGAGAGAGAGAGAGAAAGAAAGAAAGAAAGAAAGAAAGAAAGAAAGAAGCAGAAGGAGAAAGAGATGAGGAGAAGGCAGCAGAGGGACTGCATGAAGAGTGTGCCAGTATGAGATGATAAAAAACCTTGTGGCAGCTTGATAGCTTGGAGAGTGCTGTGGCAGAGGATGTTCTGAGATTCTGGCTTTGGTGATGGGCTTCATCTGACTCGCTGTCAGCCATGAAAGCAGAAGGCTGTACCATGATTTGGAAGGACATTCAGAGAAGTGCTTGGAGGCTGTGGCAGCTGCAGCCCGTTCTATGGACTATGCCGTGTTGGGCATGGAGGGTGCAGCTGGTGGAGGGTTGTGGAATGAGATGCAAAATGTGAGTAACCTGTTTACTCTGTGGCACATCTGGTGAAAGGCTATGTGGACATGACTACTGCACTGCAAAGGTTCGAGCCCTTTTCTGTGTGTATGTCACTAGGACATACCACTGTTTCCAAGGTATATCCAAGGATATACCTGTGCAGGTTTTGCTGCTACAGAGAGACAAACAGCTTTTGTGTCCACCCGGTTTCCCCCATCATGGTTTTTTTGACTGTCACCAGGATGGATGAGATTTAGACAGTCGTTCCCTGCATTTCTGGCACTGATCAGGTACAACTTGCAAATATGATTGTGTAATGGATAAACAAGAATATACAATCAGACAGAATGGAGCACCTTGCCCCTCCCAACTGCTTATAAATCGGTGTGTACTTCAGATAACATTGCTGACCAGCATGGTGTTTGACATCTCAGAACTCTACTTTTGCTGGAACAAGCATGATTTCTTTATTCTTGCCATGTAGAGTACAATGCCAATACAACTCAATGTACACTTTTTCTTTGAACGTTTTTGAACATTGCTTTTTAAAAAATGCCAGACGGCCACATTTTCCCCAGAAGTGATAGTGCATATAAATTGCAAAATGATTTTAACGTTTCTACTAGAGGTGGGAAATATGATCTCCTTTGATGCTTGAGCAATTTTGCCAGCACTAATTAAAGAGATTTTAATTAGATTTTTAGGAATTACTTCAAACTATCAGAAAACGTAATTTCTTGATTAAATTTTGCATAATTAAATTACATTTTGCAAATCCTTGTAACCTACACCTTCACTTGTAGGCTAAAAAGATTGATGAATTGCACAAATAAGCTGATTTGCCCATAGAAATACTCTTACAACTAGTTTTAAATGTCCAGGAGCCTGGAAGTACTAAATCAAATGTAAACTTTAATCCTAAATTTATTCTGTTGTGTGCCCAAAGTAATTATAATGCCTAAGGGAATAAGTTCCTCAGTTCTGAAGAGCTAGTCAAGAGCAATTAAATGGTAAAAGGACTATTAATGTAACATGCAGGGGACAGAATTCAGGACATGAATTGTTAACAACACAAAGCAGACTTAACTTTACTCTCCTTGCATAGATATAATACTTCAGTCAGAAGTATTTTTAATGATAAGTACAAAAAAGTGTAAGACCTCAAGCTGTCATTGGCATTGAATGGAAGATAACAACCTCAAGACCTCTTTATGTCTTTGAAAATTTTCCAACAGCTTATAGACAAATCTGGAATCAGGTACAGATAGTTATAAGATGGGAGGAGCTGGAGGGACATGAGCATTAGATGGCATAGCACCTTCTCCTGCATTACGCCGTGTAACCATGGTTATGTGGATGTACAGCCTGTCTACCCCTCTGGCCCCCTAAGTAAGAACAAAGCTGTAACCATCTTTGGACATTATACTGCATCTGTCATTGAGGTAATTTGAAGTTGCATGGCTGGAAGCCCCGAGTGTTTCATTTTTATGTTATATCTGGTAGTTTCCTGTAGCACAAAGTTCACTTTGCAGTTTTTGGAAGGGCTCAGCAGAGGTTGTTCTCTGAAGCTGGTCAAATTGACTGCTGCCTTTTAAGTAGGATGGATATCAGCCAAGTGTCCTTGGCTGATAGCAGGAAGCAACGTTTTCTCCCTGAATAGTACAAAGACCACAACACCTCTGAAAGAGTATCTTAATATTTAATTTTAAATACTCACTTACATAATTTGTTCACACTGTAAATCCATCTGTGGCCTTCCCCCTGCCCCAGGCTGGCACTGGTGATATCTGAGGATCCTTGACTCTAGTCTGCATGGACCATATGAATAACCCTGGGTCACACTGCTGAGTAAATTGCCTGATGGGGAGAAAGAGCTATGAGAGGTCTCCAGAAAGATAAGAAATGTGAAATTGCAGACAGAGGTAAGGTTCTTGAGACAGAGATTAAGAAGAAAATAAAAGCTATTATAAAAAGGTATAAAATCCTACAGGAAAAAAGATGGAGGAGTTTTTGGATCAGTGGGTGAAGTCAGCAGTCTGTTGGGTCACCAGTGTCATTAGTGTGTAGATGATGAAAGAGGTTGGTGTTGGAAGGCAGAAAATGGGTAACATTGATCATGTGGGAAAAAGGAGAGTTTAGCACCTTCGGAAGAAGGGGTAGGCAGCTCAGGAGGACTATAAGAATGTCATGAAGTTATACAGGGAGAAAATTAGAAAGGTGAAAGCCCATCTAGAACTCAGGCTGGCTACTGCCATAAAAGATAACAAAAAATGTTTTTACAAATACATTAGAAACCAAAGGAAGGCCAAGGAAAATCTCCATCCTTTATTGCATGCAGAGGGCAACAATGCCACAAAGGATGAGGAAAAGCCTGAGGTGCTTAATGCCTTCTTTGCCTCAGTCTTTAACTGGGTCCTCAGCCCCCTGATCTGGAAGACAGGAATGAGGAGCAGAACGAGTCTCCACAGTCCAGGAGGAAACAGTCAGTGACCTGCTGCTCCACTTAGACACACACTCGTCTGTGGGGCCAGACGGGATCGACCTGAGAGTACTGAGGGAGCTGCAGAAGAGCTCACCAGGCCACTGTCCATCAGTTATCAACAGTCCTGGCAAACTGGAGAGGTTCCAGAAGACCGGAGGTTAGCTATCATGACACCCATCTACAAGAAGGGCAGGAAGGAGGATCCAGGGAACTACAGGCCTGTCAGCCTGACCTTGGTGCTGGGG
>JAVJGJ010000057.1:80971303-81017660 GCA_035590215.1 Microhierax caerulescens
CTGGACCTTAGTAAAGCCTTTGACACCATCTCCCACAGCATCTCCTGGAGAAACTGGCTGCTCAGGGCTTGGATGGGTGTACTCTGCACTGGGTTAAAAGCGGCTGGATGGCCAAGCTTTTCACTGAGTGGTAGTGAATGGAGTCACATCCAGCTGGTGGCCGATCTGTTTAATATCTTTATTGACAAACTAGATGAGGGGACCAAGTGCACCCTCAGTAAGTTTGTAGGTGACAGCTAGTTGGTGTGGTGTGGTGATCTGCTTGAGGGTAGAAAGGCTCTATAGAGGGATCTCCACAGGCTGAATTGATTGGCCAAGGTCAATTGTACGAGGTTCAACAAGAAGTTCCAGGTCCTGCCCCTGGGTCACACCAACCCCACGCAGCGCTACAGGCTTGGGGCAGTGGCTGGGAAGCTGCCTGGAGGAAAAGGACCTGGGGGTGCTGGTTGACAGCCACTGGGCATGAGCCAGCAGGGTGCCCGGGTGGCCACGGTGGCCAAGGGCATCCTGGCTTGTATCAGAAACCATGTGGCCAGCAGGACCAGGGCAGTGATTGCCACACTGTACTGGGCACTGGTGAGGCCAGACCTTGAATACTGGGTTCAGTTTTGTGCCTGTCACTTCAAGAGGGATGCAGAGGTGTCCAAAGCATGTCCAGAGTGTGTCCAGAGAAGGGCAACGAAGCTGGTGACAGGTTTGGAGCACAAGTCTTATGAGGAGCGGCTGAGGGAATTGGGGTTGTTTAGTCTGTAGAGGAGGGCACTCAGGGGGGACTTTATCACTCTCTACAGCCACCTGAAAGGAGGTTGTAGGAGGTGGGTGATGGTCTCTTCTCCCAAATAACAAGTAAGAGAAAAAGAGAAAATGGCCTCAGGTTGCTCCAGGGGAGGTTTAGACTGGATATTAGGAAAATTTTCGTCACAGAAAGGGTGTTGAAGCATTGGAACAGGCTGCCCAGGGAAGTGGTTGTATCACTATCCCTGGAGGTGTTCAAAACCCATGTAGATATGGTGCTTAGGGACATGGTTTAGTGGTGGACTTGGCAGTGCTGAGTTCACAGTTGGACTTTAAGATCTTAAAGGTCTTTTCCAACCTAAATGATTCTATGATTTTGTAAGTCTATCAGCTGCAATAAGCCAAAGAGGCCTTTCCTGACAGACACCTGCCAGGCCAGTAAGTCTCTGACCAGGGGTGATTAACATGCTAATGCTTAGCCAAAGATCCCATTAACTTCTAGCTATGTTTTATGTTCTTTTGGTCAAAAATAAATTTATTTTTAATTTAAAGAAAGGTATGTTATGCTTGAAGTGTTTCTCTGCATGTGACTAAAGATGCTGGAACAAACTGACCTGAATGGGGGTGCTAACTCTTAGAAACTGGCCTTGGATTTCGCTGATGGTCTGGATACCTTGGGTGAAAGCCATTCTTCTGATGGATCATTCTCAAACTTCTCCTGTTGGTAGCTGCCCTGTTACTTTTCGTGTTGGGACTGAGCACTGAAGTCATGAAGTATTTTTCCTGCTTCTTATTTGAACACCTGAAACTTTGTAAGGAGCAAAGGGGTGATGAGTAGCTTGATTACTAAGAGCAATTAATAAAAAGAGTATTCTCTGTTGTGTGCAAATAAGTTCTGTTAGCTTTTGTAAACATTTCCTAGGGAAGACATTTGCCTGGTCTGAAGTCTTGTGGGCTAATGTTTGAGAGCCAGAATGCAGCTGCTGAAGTTTATGTAGAAGTTCGCAAATAAAGTTTTGATTGTATCATTTTCATCTATTCATTGCAGAATGGATAGTAATGATCCTTATGAGTGCTGTCAGGGTGTCTACAACAGCTACTGATGATTGCTTGTCAGTGGTTCTAGGAGTTTATAGTCACTGTTGAATATACAGCTGCAAAGCTGTATTATTTCTATCTCTGCTTTTCTCTTTCTTAAGCATGAAAAATGACTAACGGAGGAACCCGTAAGTATCAGTCTCTAGATATCAAAATTATTTTTATATTTATTTCTCAAATTTACTGCTTGAGAATTGTGTTTTATGTGGAAATGGTTGGGTTTCTTCGCTGAATTCTGAGCTTGTAACTGAATTTACCAGAGTAGTGGTAGTAAAAAAGGTATTTAACTTTTAAAAAAACATTATATGTGATTTAAAATCAATTAGCCCAGACATGTATTAATCAATGTAGTCTCAAAATTAAAGTTTTTAACATAGCACCCTTAAAGTCAGCTGGGTCATAATTTGTGCTGTGAAATGTCCACTTTGGTGAAGAAATATATCCATGTAATGTTATGAGATAGTTATAATGACGTCAGCATTTCTTTATCTGTAGGGTGTCCTTAGAGCAAGTAAAATTTGTATGTACCCATTTAGAGAACTGAATTTATCACCTTCACTGACACATTTATTGTTTATGCATACATCCATTCTACCCAACTGTGTGTGTTGAAGTATGCTATTTTCCCAGATGTGCAACAGATGTTTTAAAACATCAGCTAGATTTTTATAAACAGTATAATTAAATTCTAAATCATGTCAGAAGTACTATTAATGCAGTACTGAGAAGGATTTATATGTCTATGAGTAAATAATTAATAGAACAGTTGATACACAGGAAAGATTACACTGGTTAAGAGTACATGATAGATGATGCCAAAACAAACTTTTCCAATAGACATCATGTTTAGAGCCTTCAAAGGCTGTCAGAGGTGAATTGGTTTTGAGTTTAGCTCTTCATTTTCCAATATATCTACTTGTCTTCTAACAATTCACCTTTGTCAAATAAACATGAAAGGTACATCATTAAATTGAAAATACTGAAAATCAGCTGAGTCAGTGTCTGTTACAGGATTTATTCCCCTTGCAGGAATATGAATTTATTCTGCTGTGATTCTGCCTCACATGGCAGAGTTTGTACAGTCTTTCTAGCTTAGATATGTACACAAAAAAATGCCTCAGCTGAAAAGAAGGTTAAAGCTCAACTAGTGTAAAACACTGATGCAAATCTGGTTTTAGCCTGTTCCCTCCACTCTTATCTCCAACTCATTCATGTCACTGGAAATCGCCATGGGAAGAGATTACTTTACAGACAAGAACTAATTCCCATGTAGTTTTCTTCTCCTATATTTCTGTCATATGACCATACATAAAAGATTCTCATTGAAGGACTTTGTGTTCCTTATGTGAAATGTTAGAAGGTGGACATAGTACCTCTGTGAGGCTGTCCTTTATTGATTGGGTTTTGGAGCAAAATGTTCCATCTTGGTTAAAAAATAGGACAGCTCATTGAAAATGTAAGCTGTTAGGCTGTTCTTCCCCTCAGGAAGTAGCTGTAATAGGTCTGCTTTGCCCAACCAAGTCTTTAACTTGCACAGAAGTTATTGTTCAGCCAGTGTAGTTTTCATGTAATGCTTCTCATTAGAGTGTCTGATGATTTAAAAGACATGAATAATTAGAATAAGTTTAGATGTTGAACAAAGCTGCCTGCTTGGCGAGTACATGGTACTCTTTCAGAATTCAGCCTGTGTCCTAGCTGTAGGAAGGAAATAATTTTTGGGATACATCCAAGTGTATTCTAAAGCTTGTGATGAGTTTTACCCGTAATAGATGTCACTTTCACTTTAGACAATGGCATGCAATTGCTCTAATGCAGCAATTAAGAATAATTTTTGAGACACTGGTTTTGGACATATTTTGGGCAGTGAGAGTGTAATGAGTGATTTCCAGCAAAATACCTGTTCTATGAAATACAAAGGCAAGGCTAATCTGGTCTATTTTTTTGTCCACCTTCATTCAGCATATCTTTAGCAGTTAAAAAGAATTCTTAAAAACATTTTAGATAGCAAAGATGTGGGCTCGATGGTCCTTTTTTTCTTTATCTGTCATTCACATGTCAGCTCAAAATGGACAAATATCTGAAGTGAAGAGCCTTCCCTTGAACCGTTTGTTGATATAAGAAGGCCACCATATAAAAATATAACATATCATATGTGAATGGCCTGTCAGAAAAAATGGTTCTTAGTTACAGAGTGGAACAAGTTACAGAAAAAATACTTTCTACACATTTTTTTCATCATGTTTGCTGTAAAAACAGAAGTATTTTTTATTTTTATAAATAAAAATGGAGCCTGTAAATTTCTGTATTTAAATTTCTGCAAAAAAGTTGTTGGTGGTGACACAAATCCATCTCATAAGGTTCCCTAGGTATCTGTCCTTTCTCAGTGCTTACACCAGCAGCAATGGCCTCTTTTCCTTTGTGCTGGACAAACGCTTTTTCTAGGACTTCACTTCTTCCCTCCCAAAATAAGCAAGCTAAAGTGGTGGTGTGAACTGCTACTCACGTCAAAGAGCTATCAGGCTCTCTGATTTCTGTTGGAGACCTCAGGCCATGGTGCAACCTCATGATACTTTGATTCGACTCTGTAAATAACATAGGTAAAACCAAACTGAATTTTGTAGCTTGAATCTATCATATTTTTCCTCCATTAGAAGTGTTCAATTAAATTACCAGCTATTTTGCAGTTAAGGACAGATGAGAAGAGAGGTAAAGATGGTCTGTTTGTTTTTTGATGTCACTCATAGACAGCAGCTGCGTACAGCTTCAATCTAGAGGAGCTACATTTTCTTTCCCATGATCATTTCTTTGGAAATTGTTCTGCCTGTGCAATGGGAAAGACAGAGATCCTAGAGCAGTGTGATTGGTGCCTATGTAATTTAAAAATGTGTCATAGTATGCAGACATAAAGGGGAGAAGGTACTGTTTACCTCCCTCACCCCAATCTTTTTAAGTCCTTTCCCCCCATATTATAAAAATTGAGTCTGACTTTTCTACATTTGTCTATGTTTGTAATGGGGAATTATTGGGCAAATGGGTAAGCCCCCCCCCCCCGCTTTATTATTTATGTAGTATCATAAGATTCTTCCTGGAATTGATGGAATGAAGCAGTCTGCTGAATCCGAGTACTCTCATTATATACCTGTAGTTTCAGAAAAACATTTTTTTGGTGTTTGCCAAGTCTCTTTTCTTTAAACATATGGGTATATATAAAATTCCACAAGTCAGGAATTGTGTTATAATAAGTTTGATTTTTGAGTACATAGTCTGTTATGAAACATCAAAGTATATATCTAAGACTGAGTTAAGTGATGTGCTATATCCATGTGGCAAATATGCTGGCATCTGCATTCATAGGACTCTTTGCAACTTCAGAATAATCTTTAAAGATGTTTAGTTAAATCATTTGAGCATAAGTTTGTACCTCTGGGCATAATTGTTCTTTCTGCTCTAAGTGTGATGCCAGCTATGTTCTTTTGAGATTAAGGAAATTATCATTGCAGACAACATAGACAGATGACTTCACATTGTGTACTATTTTCACTGTGCTACTTAAGTCTCATCATAATTTGATGTCATAGTTCAACCATGTCTCTTTTGTTAACAAAACAGGAACAACAATTCATCTTCAACCCTCACCATATGGCAGAGATATTGATATGCAAGAAGGCATTAGTCAAATTAGCATTTTCTGCAAACCATGCTCATCTGTGTAACTGATTCAGTAATTAGATATGTTCTTTCTTGTCTACATGAAACTTACCATCTTCGCTAATTGAAAATGCCCAGGTTCCTTTTGGTAAATCCGTGAAGTGTGAGTAATCTAGTTTTGGGAAAAAGTTGGGGTTTAATTTGTGGGGTTTTTTTTCTTTTTCTTTTTTTTTTTTCTTTTTTTTTTTTTCCTGTTGACCATTGCTTTTTGGAGAGAGGAGGGAGTTCAATATGTTACTATACAATAATTGAGACCTTTTGTGTACTCTTGATGCAGTGAAGTCTTTTTATTATTAATGAATCTGTTTAAAGATGGGTCTATTGAAACTCAGGAATTTCTTCTTCTTTCAGACTCACCCTTAAAATAATTCTACATTTTTATGCATGTTAAATGAAATAAAACCACTTTACTTACATATGTTGCTATTCTGCTGTTTTTTTTTCTAAACTGTAGCATCATCATTTGAACAGTCTACCTTATGCGTGGTAACATGATGGATGCATGGCTTTGACAGGGTTACGTTGCTGCTCCGCTCATCAAAATGATTTTATTACTTTCCATGGAAAATACTGCCTTTCACTTTCTTTTGAGGATTTCTGGTTTTGGTCCTGAAGCCTCAAGATCCCCATCAGGAACATGGTCTGAAGCACACAACCAGCCACTGAGACTTCACTGAGATTGTTACGCTATTGTATGTTGAAAAGTCCTCAGCTCTTGTTACTAATGAATCTTTTGCACTTCTGCTTGTAAACTAGTTTTTTTCAGTGAAGAAAGAAGACCTGCAATATCCCAGGTCCCACAGGGGTCTGGGCAGTCACCGGTGTGTCCGTGCTCAGGTAGGTGATGGTTCTAGGAGATACCTCACTCTTCCCTGCCTATGGACCGAGGAGGATCCTCAGCTGATGCTGCCATTTAGCCCCGATGAATCTATGTCTAAATTTAACGTGACTAGCAAAGATAATGTATCTACTGCATTAGCTTTTGATCTTGTTATTTAAGATTCTTATTCCAACTTAAGGTACTTAACAAAACCTGGGTGATTTAACATATGTCTTGTATTTAGGGTGTAACCTCAGGCACTGACCTAGCAGGTGAGACTCATGGGCACCACCTGCAGAGAAGCTGTGGGTGATACTGTAAGTCAGAGACACACGGAGCCAGGGTTCCCTTCCTGCTTCCCCTCTGCATTTGGAGTTGGTGGTTGGAGATTTGTGTAGCAACAGACTTCAGGGACTAATGCTGGCTCCTCCATGTGTGATCCAAAGCAAGATGGAAACCTAGATTTCCAGACCCATTCTCTTTTGCTCTAATCTCATTCCTGGGATGCAGTGGGCATGAGCTGCTACGTGTCCAGGTAATCAATGTATTTTGTTTTCTCTCCTGAGTTAGGGAATAGGCAAACTGGAAGGTGCATAGATGAGGACTGATGAACTTACAGTAGCACACAGAATAATATGAAAAGAAATCTCTTTAAAAACAAAATCTGCAATCCAAAGATTGATGACTTTCTCGGTCTTGTTTTGCCATTTAAGGAATTTTAACTGCCTGCCTCTCCTAGCTTCTAAATGTCGGTATTTTGCACTGTCTTGTAGTCTCCCGCTCAATAATCTTAGGTGCTTACAAACTTATTAAATGTAAATTTGAAGCTGAAGTCCATTTCACAAATATAGATTTTCTCCTCTGGGATTGTCGTGACTGTCTTTTTAATTTTGCAGATGTTTGTTGTTCTGCAGCCTTTCTGTGGTTAGCTGGAGTCTGTAGCTGGCTGAATGTGAAGTCAAGTCCACTTGGATATACCTTATTCCTCTTAGTAACAAATTTCCTGATTTTCCTCTCACTTATGTTTAGTCCTGATATATTATAGTCTGTCCTTAAATAAATGGTCCCATTTAAAGGTAGAACACAACTTAAAATATAACGGCTCATTACAGCCTTACCTCTTTCCTACCGATTTATCTAAGCTGTTTAGTTCCTATTGTAACTCCACTCAGGAGCTTCACATGCCCTGTTTGTCCTCCCTTACCTCACTTATCTTTCTGAGAACATAAGGTACTAAATGATAATTCACTCTCCTGCTGTCTACCTCCTTCCAGGCTGTACCACTAACTGTACCCTCCATGGCTCAGAGCAATTCAGTAGTCAATTCTGTTTATTAATTTATACATAGCAATCACATTTGCTTCCTGCAAAACACTGGATATTGAATTCATTGCAGCAGTTACACAAATACATGCGCAAAGGAGGTTATGAATTGGGCTGGACTTCAGTGTCTGCCCAACCTAGGGCCAAGGCAGAGCGGTGCTAGGGGCGGTTTTGCAGCGTTACCTTCTGGAAAACCTCCTGAGAAGATCCATTATCTGCTGGTGCTGCTCCTTTGGGGTGCTGGGTTGCTCACCCCCTTCCTACTGCTGCTCCTCCCAACCGCACGCCCTGCTGCTTTGGGAGGGAGTGCTGGAGAGGTCCTGCCCTCACAGCACTGCTCTGCCCTGCTGCACCTGGCTCTGTGCTCTTCCTGCCTCCTGTCCCCAGAAGAAAGGACTTTGGGTATTTCTTTGGCAGCCTAATGCTGCCCCATGTATAGCATCCTTTGCCAAAGAGGTCCGCCACCCACCTGCCCTTGCAAAGATGCTCCTCCACGTGAGCCTGACCCTGGGGACCCACAGCCCTCTCGTGGGACACACGACTTTAGACACGAGAGGGCAGAAGTGCACAGCTACCCCGTTACCTTGCTGGAGTTTCCTTAAATTGTGTGCTCTGCTTTGATGGAGCTGAAGGATCTGATTTTCAGGCGGTGCTGAACAGTCCGAGCTCATGGGAGAGTCGACATGAACTCTGGCCTTAAGCCTCAGGAAAAATCAGCTCTGTAACGATGCAGGGCAATCTTTAATTCTCAGGTGAAAGTAGGTTTTATGGGCTGCAGGTAAATTCTTGCATACAATCAGAGCTGAAGGCATATTTATCTTAATGGAAAATGAAAATACACCCTTCCTTCCATTGATTAAACCTGTTCTTGGGTGCTGCAAACCTTTCTATGGCAGCTATCCACTATTATTTTCATTACAGTTCAGGCGCTGCAGGAGAATTGAAGTAAAATCAGGAGGTGGCTGCAAATTAAGTTATTTTATAAACAGCTGCTTCTGACACTCAGCCAAGCGACTGACTGGTGAACTGTGGAGCAAGGCTCGGTCCCCGTTCCAAATAAAAGAAGCTTCTGGCGTGAATGGCTATAGCCCAGGGCTCTGAGATTAGGATGGCAGTACTTTCAGCTCCAGTTGTAGATGACAAGAAGGTTAACTGACATAGTTAGAATTTGCCAAATAATTAAGTATCTGTGTACTTTTGGGCAAGAAAACCTTGTCCATCCTTCTTGGCTATGTGTATCTAGACCAACTCATATACAGAATTTTCTTCTTCTTCAAGAATTGTGGTAGGAATGTGGGGGGGGGGGGCTGAGAAGGTAGGTGCTTGGCATTCATGCATTAAATCAAAAAAAGAGAGAAATGGTTTGGGATCTACCAATCTTCAGGAAGCCCTGAGGGCTGTGCTGGCAGAACTGGCTGCTCTGCAGCTGTTTTGCTGCAGCGGGGCCATGGCAGCCTGGGGACAGCAAGGATGTGCAACACCAGAAGACACTTGTCCTGCACCTCAACTGTAGTGACAGTCCAGGGAAAAGCAGTCTGACATCTTATGGTGCAAAATGCCTCTGGCATGAGATTCTGCATTTGTGTTCTGTATAGGCAGATTGCTGCTGCTGAGGTTTGAGGTGAAGCCTGGAATTTATTTCTCCACCTCAAACATACAAGCAATTTTCAGCCAGACTGTAATCAAGCATTACAGCCTTGTGGGTGGAGATTGCAGGAGAGGGGCAGGCTTGGCTGTGGACAACTGTCTGGGAATAACTGTGAGGAAGTCCGTGGCAGCAGTGTCACTCTCTGGGAGCCCAGGAGACTCCTCTATCCCACAGATAAATCACCTCTCAACTCACTGCAGATTAATGGATCCCTAGAGTGAGAGATCTATGGCCGTATCTGTGGCCTATTCATAATGAATGAAAGGTGTAGATTAAAGCAGTGACCGGCACGGCTATCTGTAAGTAAGAAACATTGTCCTTTTCTAAGAATAGTGTAAAAAAAGTATTATTCACCCAAAACTGCATTAAAAATTGCCTCTTGTAGAAAAATTGCCTGTGCTGATCTCACTCGTACAGTACTTGCCGAGCTGATGATGGACAATATTGTCGATGCTAAATTTAGGGGATATGGATGCTACACGAGAAGCTGTGCTCTAAAATACGACAGCACCTCTATACTCAGCAAATCTGTTCCCCCTCTGCGTTCATAAACATGCCTTGCTAGTGTTACAAATAATTTTTACTAGTTTTTTAGCCTTGCTAGCACTACAGAAACAATATAACTAAGTGGTGTCAGCTGGATTTTATTCACCTGAGTGCATTATTATTAGAATTGCACACTACTTTCCATTACAGGGACAAATAGGACAGGGTTGCTGCAGAGCTGTAACAGGTTGCAGGGCATGAGAAAAGCTCTGTCCCCTCCAGCTAAACCTGTATGTGGCAGCTATGCAGCTCAAGGGCATGTGCTGTACTCTCTAAGTGTTCACACTTTCCCTGCCCTGGCTTTGGCCCATGCCAGCTGTTCCCCTCCACACAATGAATGGGCATCGTCGTAGGTGTTCCTGTAGGGGAAGGTGACTTCTGTTTATGGCAGACGCTGTGTCTTGAGCTGTTTTGTCAACCAGCTAAGGAAAAGCTCCTGGCCCTGCTTGGTCAGGTGCAGCCATGAAGCCTTGAGATTTCCCCAGATGCGGGGGGAGAAAGCTACCTGTCCTCCCTTCAACTCACAGGTTTTGTCCTGGCTGCTGCTGCTCTGAGAGATCAGATTCAGGATCATGTAAGAGTTTCATTTGGTGAGATCAGTTCTAGGATCAGCTGGGACTTTTGCTCTCTCACAGAGCAATGCCAGTGTCAACTATTACCCAGACAGCTTCAAGCTTCATACATATTAGAAAAATGCAGGGGAAGCTGCTGCATAGCCACGTAGCTTAGCAGGGTTTATACAGATTTCCTTAAACGAGACTTTCCTAAACCAGTCTAACTCCCTGTTAGAGCTCCTACCTGTCAAGCAACACCTTTCCAAACCTTATGAATCTCAACTGGACAGAAATAGGCTCACCTTTGATCAAAATGAGGCACAGGATGAAGAGTGCCGCACAGGTGCCAAACCAGTGTCCTGTGACAGAGGGAAGCACAGGTGCAGTGCAGCTGGTAATGAGGTGGGGGGTCTCTGCCCTTCTGCACTCAGCTTGAGACATCTTATTTTCCTGTTGGAAAAGAACATAGGATCGTAGGGTAATCAGGCCTGCACATGACAGGAAAACTTGTAATTTTCTGCATGAACATATTGCTGGCCAGTTTATAGCGGTTGATTTTGTGTCTGCATTATTTATTATACTTTAATTCCGATATTTCTCCTTCCTCTCAAATACTGCTCTTAATGCATTTATAAAAGCTTATCATATCCCTTTTCAATAGTTACTTTGCTAGGCCAAGCAGATGAAAGTAATTTAACCTGTTTCATTAGATATCTTAAGTGTTTTCAAAAATTCTCCATTCTCATAATTATTGCAACGGTGCTTCTCTGAGATTGTTCCCATTTGAATTCCTCTTTCATAAACATAAGTCAAAGGATATCTTGCTTTTATGGAGGATTTTCTGTTTGCCTTACATCGCTGTGAAATATAACACTTCTTTTCACTCAGCTACTGCTGTGCTCTTTCTTCTTCCCTCTTTTTAATGCTATTTTTGCTTCTGCTTCTGTGTCCCTAATGACATACCCTCATTCCCCTCCATCTCTTTTTAATGTAAGGCATAAACAAAGCATCTTATTTTGGGGAAATACTGCTGTAAAAAGTTGCTTGCAGAAAAAAAAAAAAAAAAAAAAAAAGCAAGCAAAAATCAAAACCCAGCCCAAAAAAATCAAAGCTCTGCCTATTTTATGTCACACTTGCAGTGACAGAATTAGGACAAAACTGAACAATTTCAAGCTTTTTTCACATTTTCAAAGTAACCTGAAGCATTTTGTTTTGGCATAGAACATCTAATGAGTATTGTCATGGAAACTATTTGAAGACACTAAATTGCATGTCGTTTGGTTTTGCTGGTATCACTTTTAATACAGTGATATTAAAAATAGTTGAAAGACTACCCTCATTGCAAAACTTGGATCACTTTGAATGATTCATGTTGGAAATAGATTCTTTTCTTGCTGATCTGCGAATACTTCAGTTGAGAGAAGCAATGGGCTGGGCGTGAGTGCTGTCCTCAGCTACCCAGGGATCTGGCTGCTCTCCCATTTTTGACTCTCTAAGGGTTTATTAATGAATCATCCCTTAACTCTTCTGAAGGTCTAGTGTGACAACATTATTAAGAACTTACATTACACTGCAGAAGAAAGTATCCTGATGGCAGCGTACCTCTCATCTAGTGGCAGAAATGTAGGCACAGGTAGAACAAGAATGCAGGCAAGAATTATTCCTAATTTCTGAAGTGAGCCCAGTTATAAACATTTTTGAATTTACAGGCAAATAGGCCCAAGTGGGAGGTGGCATGGCAGGAAGTGTGGTCAGAAATAACAAATGCAGCAGATGGAGTGTGAAAAGAGGCACTGATGTGACTCCATGTGTTTTGGCAGGTATGAATTTATATGTTTTGGAAGGTATCAGCCTATTAACTTTGAGAAAAGCCTGGAGAGATGAAGTACAAAGTGGGAGGGTATAAAGGTAGGTTGGCTTGCATCTGACAAGAGCTATCCTTAAATGTCATCCCTGACTTTTTGCAAAATGCAAAGATGAATTTAAAGCCCCATTGATTTTTCAGATACGTGATTTTGTATGATGGGCGATTGTAAGATGGTTTGGAAGACACTGAGTTTCTCCTTCAAAATGCAGGTGCCCTCCACCATCATAAACTCCCATAAATTTAATAGAAATTGATTACTTACACAGATTTTCAGGGTCATGCCTTTGTACAAATTAATGTTTCATATCAGATTTCACAAATGTGGAGAAAATTGTCATCAAACATTGTATCTTCATCACAGAACTCTTTTGCAAGGATATTATATGTTTCATGATGTTGGAGATTTCTCTGATAGCACGAGAGGTAACTCTAAGGCAGTGCTCATTTGTTTTCCTTTTCTTGCTCTCTTCATGCTTGCTATATTCTAAAAAGACTTAAAATGTTTCAAAACCAAAATCATTGGTGTAACTGTCTTGTTTTATCTCTGGCAGTTATAATCTTCTTTATTTGTGATCTACTTCAGGCTCAGGTGATGTCAGCTGAGGATTATTGTACATATGAACAATAACAGATTGGGTTTTATGGGTATGTTTGTCTGGCAGGCTAGGTAAAATTAAAAGAAAAAATGGGGCTTCAGTAATTGTTGATAATAAAGAAGAATTAGGGTCTAGTTTAGCATGATACTGAAGTAGATGCTTAATTTCAAGCATGTGAACAACTCCATTAAACTTGATTGCATAATTAAGTGTTTGAAAGATCAGTCCCTGAAAGGCTTTTAATGTTTAGGACATAATGTAGAAGCGCACAAGCTTCAGATAACCCATCCTATTTGGACTGAAAATTGATCAATGAATATTTCACATGCAGCCCCACAGGTTGTGAAAAGGCTGCCAGAACTGACCTTGGAAAGTAAAAATAGTACTTGAAATGAAGGGGAGAAGGGAATGTCAGTCTTGGCCAGAAGTGCTTAATTTTGACCTAATACCTCACTGAAATAAGGGGAAAGAACTAACAGGTCTCTGTTTTCACAAATAATTTGATTGTCTCCTTATGGAATTCAAATGCTTTCTTGATAGGAACACAATGAAACGAGTCTTCAAAACTTAACTGCGTGCAGATCCTATGAAGTGAAGAACTGGGACATTGAATTTTAGCTCATTCAGTGATTCTTTATAACCTTATGAGAATAGACTTAGCTGGAGACCTGAAATAGGAACGTACTGCAATTTAGGTAGTCTTAACAACTAGCCAAGGGCTAAATGGTCTGAGAACCTCTCTGCAGATCTCTGACAGAGCAACTGTGAGTATTCCAGATGTATAGATGGAACAGAAAGACATTCAGATCCCAGAACTAGTAAAATGTAACCTCTGCAAAAGTTAAGTTGGAAAGCAGAGAACAGATGAGAAAGTGGAAACTGAGGTGCGGAAAAGAACTACATACTTGAAGAGTTCTTCCTTGACAACTGCCTGAAAAACTGTTTGGGACAAGTGTGTCAGGGATTCCTCAATAATGTGTTTTGCAACAAAAGGGAGGTGTTGAAGGATGACACCTCTAAGCCATCTTCCATGTAAGTTACAGTACTGATTTTACTGATATCTTTGTACAAAACTCTACTTTCTCATTCATAGGGTAAGATGCAATTCAATGCATTTTATCCACCAATGTACAGAAATTATGGGGAAATCTGTGTTTCCCACGTGACATTAAGGCTATGTGACATGTGACATGATATCTGTTAATGAATGAGAGAATAACTAAAAGAAAACACTACAATGACTTTTTGTATAGCCACGTTACACAGTGCAGACAAGCTAATTCTTACTCTAATCTCTTTCATGTCGTATGTGTAACTTAAAGGCATCTTAAGCGGTATTTCTGAATAGTCAGACCCTGTTGCTTATGCTGGAATTCCTTAACCTTCTTAATAGCTGACTTCTTACTTCCCCATCTCAAATATGAATTCTCCTGAAGAACTAGGGCAGGGAGATCTCAGCAACTAGAATGTTTTGGTTTCCATTTTATCTTCAGCTTTCACTTAAGAAATTACAAGTCGGTAACTGAGACATCTCAATTCTGTATCTTATCTGAATCAAAATACGTTTTTCTGTGAATGGATGGTTTGTACAAGATAGAAACTCGAACAACAGAAGCAATTACAATCTCCGTTTCTTTTGTTCATCTATTGTGAGCTTCAATCTGCTAGAAAAATTGCACTTTTTTCTGTTAATGGACAAAGGACAGGCTGCTTATCTAGGTAGTGATCAAATCCCATTATGACAATTGGGAAATCGCTTGTTGACCACCAAAAAATTGCATTTTCCCTCCTGTTTTGAACAGAGAACCATATCTTTGAAAACAGCCGGTTGAAGTGCAAATAGGAAGTATCTTGTGAAAATACCAATGGCTGTAGGAGTAATCACTGTGGAATACAAGTAGCCCTGAGATTTCAAATGAGAAACATATAATATCAATCAGACAATGATTACACCTGGAACATGACATAATTATCTGCACAGAGTATTTTTTATGTGGTATATTTAATCTAGGCCTGAACCCTGGATTTGGCCTGATGAGCATGATGACACTTTCTTTTGCCTCTGTGGTGGGTCATGGGTTTTACCATCCCTCTCCCGTATTCCTGACTGTGAAGTCCTTCTCCCTTAGCCCCAGTTTCAGCATCTGACCTTCAGCACTTTCAGGAACCCTGGTTAGGGATCCCGTAGCTGAGCTTTAGGGGTTTACAATACAATGAGGGAAAAGATAAGGGCTGAACAATATAAATGGTGTATAAATATAACTGTAGTGAATAAGAGTGGCTAGCTGTATGTAGGTTGAAGAGAAATAAAGCCTATAATATGTACTGTATAATTACTTAGAAGTCAAGACAGAGTCTGCAAACAGATTTTGTAAAATGGGAGCACTACATAATTAATAGGTACCCATATCACACTGAAGAGTTGATTCATTGCTAGAAATAGGAGCATTACATCAATCTCTTGTACACTCTAGGAGGTATTAATTAGAATATTCCAAGTTTAAATAAGGAGAGAAAGATACTACAGTCTGCACAAATATATTCCTGTGTTACTACTTGTGGAAATGGAGCCAGGGCAAACTCTTAGGGTTTCTCATACAAAGTACACATGCAATATAGGCTGTCTGATTTGGTAAAGGTATATATGCACATATGCATGCGTGTAAACACATATGCAGGATTTGTGAAGATTTGCAGAGCAAAGCACAAAGCTGGTGGCTTCACTATCGAAGCCTGCTGGTTCCATGCCATACCTGCAGTGTGATGCTGCTGCCTGATGCATAATCACTGTCCCATTTAGAATGGGGCTACTCTCATGCCTATGCCTATGCACACAAGCATGCAAAATAATACCCTTTCTTGATGGGTTATTTTAATTTATAGACGGGGTTTGACTGACCCCATCTCCTTATATGTGTATTGGAGGATGGAAACAGCTATTGATTAGCTGATCACCATGATAATGGATGACATACAGCAATACAAATAATAAATTATCATTTATCATTTCATGATAATATACTAACATTAAAAGGTAGTAATATACTGATCGTACTAAGAAAAAAAAAACCAAATACTCAGCTTTGACCTCACTTGCATGATGGACTTCATATTCATAATTATTAATGCATATATTAATTGATTTTATGTTAGCACCTACAAGCCCTCGAAAAATCTTCCCCTGCCATAATTAGGTTACAAGCTAAGGTGAAGAGAAAGCACTGCCTAATTTTTGGATTAAACTATTGAAGAACATTTGAGGTATCCAATGCACTATATCTAGCACAAAATATATCAGGACACATCATTCTCCTGGAAGTACCTATAAGAAGAATGAAAACCATAATATGGTCCATTTTCTTATGGGTGGGGATATAAACTTTTAGTGCTAAGTACATATTCATTCATGACTTCTGCACTTGACTTCCCACTTGATATCCCACTTCTTGTTGGGATGTGATTTTGCTGTTCTTGAACTCGGTGTCAAAACTGCTGTCCACTTCACTGAGACAAAATCAGGTTCTGAGCACTGCTTTTTCCTACTAGCATATAGTCAAAGCTGTAAAAAGTGTTTCTTCAACCTCACTAAACCCTTTTTAGGTTTAACATGTGTACTAATTGTGCTAATTAACTCACTGATTTTAAATTCTGATTGCTGAGCATTGGATAAATATTAATGAACTAACTGCAAGAAATCTTTAGAGTTAAAACCAAGTCACAAATAATTCCCAGAGCAATTTTGAGCAATGAATGAGAGTGATTCTTCCTTGAACTTCCCCCTGTTCAGCCGTGTTACTGGCTGAATCATTTGTTACATTCTGCTGTTAATGTGTGGAATCAAGTCAAGTGTTATGACAGGTAAAATAAGATCTTAGTTAAAATAGTATTGACTGAATATTTTTATTAATTAATATATGTTATGAATGTAGATAATGTTATGAATTGAAATGAAGTTGAATTGAAGACTGCTTTCAGTCTCAGTGTTTTCCCTCAGTTCTCTCAGTCTGAACAGGACCCAGTGGCTAGTAGCAGTTTTGTACAATGGCCAGGTAGGTCTTGCAAAGTAAGAAGGGATTAATTTTTGTTGAGTAGGTGTTGAAGAGGTGCAAGTTGTGTAGATATGATAGTTGTTTGTAAGCACTGATGGCATGTTAGGCACTGAATATTTCTTGATCTTCAAGAAGCTCAATAGTTTTTTTGAAGTACCATGTTGACTGCTAGCCCTTTAACAGAACCTTTGATTGACATTGTGATCAGAAGGTAGGTTTAGATTCTACTTTATCTGTAGCAAAGTGGGTAATCACCATCTTGGAACAGATTATGATATTTGGACTGAGGTTCCTGAAAGAGGTATTTATTTACATGCCACTTGCAATCACCACCATGCAAGGAGTGAAAAATATTATCAAAGTAAGTACCAGATGTCACAAGCTTTCCCAGGCTCTTTGCTCTTGACTTCTTTATAGTCTGTCATGGTCACAAAGAGAAGACATTTTTACAGATTAATAGCATAATATCTTCTTTTCTTGTTGAAGACAGCTATTTTTATACTTAAAATGGTTGATGGCAGATGTCTTTCTCCCTCATCTTGATCACACATTACTGTTGCCCATGTCAAAATGATAACTTCAGAAATGCAGGGTTCAGTGAACACCTGAGAGTGCTGTGCAGCAGATAACTCTGGTGTTACGGGGAGCCCTGAGTCCATTTCTCTTATGCACGAGTACAGCTAGATGTCATCCACTGAAAGGCAGGCGCTTCACTCCTGCTGCACATGTGGATAGGTGAAAATAAGTGCAAATCCTTCCCAAATGAGGTGAAATAGTTCAACAGAGAAAACTGGCTGAGAACTGTAAAATACTGTACAGTTTCTGTTTAGCATTGGGTAAACCAAATGTTTTGACTTTTCTTTTGACATATGCTAAGACAAAATGCAGCTAAATTTCAAACCTGTGTGTTTTAGGAATTAATTAGAAATAAATAAAGAAACAATTAATTAGAAATAAATAAAGAAACAATTAATCTCCATACATTTTATGAGTTATTTCAGTTCAACCTGCATATCTTATAAATTGCATAAAACACAGTGAATTTTAATAAAACTCGAAACATTTCAAATATTTGCAAGTGCAGGGACTTACCTTACCTGTTAGTTCCAATTGTTATTAAAAGAATACTTCAGTCTTTTGCAGCTGACAGAGCATCTGCCAAAACAAAAGTCATAGTACTTTGTAGGAGGCTCCAGGCAAACTGGTCAGTAGACAGTGAGGCAGAAAAGATAAAATAGCATTTGCTGCTTTTCAGAGAACTTAATGAATGATAATGGTTTGTCCTCAACAGTATTAACTTGTTTGATTGCAAATCAATCTTTTGAGGTGTCGGTTTTTGCTCCACTGAGGTTAATATTAAATCTCTGACTTGAATGGGCAAATAATTTACACTGAATTTTGTTGTCAAGAGTAAATTATTTCCAGTTTTCTCCCTTGTCCTGCTTTCTCACTTCAATACTTTAGATCTTATCAGGACCAGTGAAATACAGCAACCTGAAATACAATCTTGCAAAGTTATTTGTTGCTCTTTACCTGGAGGAAACATGGTTGTAGGAAGGTCTTCAGGTGTAGTTGAAGCAAGCAAGGAGACAATGGAAACATATTATGTTTTATTTCTTGTGAAAAAATGGTCAAACCCACAGTTTTCAAACACCTGCCTATAGGGCTTGAAGGCACTCATCCATCAAAGCCAGATCAGCAATCCAGATGCATAAATAAAGATGTAGGTTCATCTCTCAAGACACCCAACTTTTAAGGGATTTAAACCCCTTAAAACTTGGTGCTGTCTTATTTCTATTAGGTGCTGATTAGTATCATGTAAAAGGTGATAATTAAGATTAAGAACTCCAACACTTCTATTTTCCTTTTGAAAATAATTCTGGGTAAAGCTTTCACTTCTGTTGATTTTTTACCCCCTCAGGATAACTGTGTACACTAGTGGATCTGGACTATGCTTCATCATGGAGAGGCTGATGAAGTATGGGCTGGATGACCAGACAGCAGGGTGGATTGAGAAATGGCTGAGTAACTGGGACCCAGGGGGTGGTGACTGGTGGTGCACCATCTAGTTGGATGGAGGCCAGTAACTAGTGCTGTACACCAAGGGTCAGTACTGGGTCCAGTTCTGGTCAACATCTTCATTGATGATCTAGATGATGGGCCAGAGCGTGCACTCATCATGTTTACTGATGACACAAAACTGGGTCGAGTGGCTGATAGCCAGAGGGTTCTGCTGCTATCCAGAGGGACCTCAACTGGCTGGAGAAAGGGGCTGACAGGAACCTGACCTAGTTCAGCAAGGGACAGTACAACACCTGGCATCAGGCAACAATCCCAGGCACCAGGACCTGCTGGGGGCCACCAATCTAGAAAGCAGCTTTCCAGGAAAGGATCTGGGGGTCCTGGTGGACACCAAGTTGACCATTAGCCAACAATGTGCCATTGTGGCAAAGAAGAAATATAGTATCCTGGGTTGCCTTAGTCAAAGTATTGCCAGCAGGTCAGGGGAGGTGATGGTTCCCCTCTATTCAGCACTGATGAGGACACGTCTGCAGTGCAGTGTCCTGTTAGTGCTCCTCAGAACAAGAGAGGTGTGGAGTCACTGGAGAGAGTCCGACAAAGAGCCACTAAGATAATTAAGGGACTGGAGCATCTCAGCTCTGAGGAGACGCTGCGGGAGTTGGGACTGTTGAGCCTGGAGAAGTGTTGGGGAGGATTCATCAACACGCGCAAATATCTGAAGGGAGGGTGTAGAGATGTTGAGGCCTGACTGTTTTCAGTGGTTCCCAGTGACAGGGCAAGAGCCAGTGAGCACAAGATGAAACACAGGAGGTTCCTGCTGAACAGCAGGAAACATGGATTTTTTTGCTGTGAGGGTGAGCGAGGACTGGCACAGGCTGCCCATGGAGGTTGTGGAGTCTCCCTCCCTGGAGATATTCAAAAGCCAGTTGGACAACTGGCTCTAGCTGATCCTGCTTGAGCAGGTGGGTTGGAACAGGTGACCTCCAGAGGTGCCTTTAAACCTCAGCGATGGTGTGACTCTGTGTTTCTGTAAAGGCACTTCTTTTAACTCATGAATTGGGAAAAAAATAGATGATCCTGCAAAAAAACTCATTATGTGTCTTTGTTTTCTTCCTTTTACAATAAATGAATTTATCCCCAGTTTTGTGAATTTGGCTTAAACATTTGTAAAGTTCTGATTAACAAAATAAAATAAAAGACAGTAACAATAACATTGTTCATTCCTTCTTGAATTATTTATTTGTGGGAGAAAAATTTGTCTTTTAGTAGTTACTTGTCTATGTGTTCCTTACCCTCAATAAATTCAGACCTCAAACTATATCCAAAGGGAACAATACTCTGTAATTGTTGCATTCTTCTAGTGTGACAAGCTTTGGGAGCAGCTCACATAGGCACAATTGAAGAATTAGGTAGAGAAATGTGATGTCAGACTCATTTATATTTATTATTGGGTTTTGGTCCTGAATGCATGTGGAACATTGGTTCCCAATACCTTGTTGCTACAAGCTGGGGAAAACAGCTGTAAATCTAAGGGCAAGTATGGGTAAAGAGACAAATGCAATTAAGACAATACAGAGGGTACTACTTGTCACTACCTGGCCTGAAACCCAAACCATGAAGTTGCACAATTTTTTCCTCCACTGTTATACCACTGATAACATGTAGTAGTATAAATTAGACGAAAAATGAATAGTAGGAAAAAGATTCAGGTGAAAAGAGATGGGAGAAAAAGAAGTCACATAGAGATGAACAGAAAAGTGTATGGTGCCTACAGAGAAAGCGCAATGCAATGGAGACATCGTGTTTCATGTTCTTTGACACAGGCAGAGAAGGAAGCATAAAAGTCATGACAGTAGAATGAAGCTCCAGGGTGGTCTTCAAGGTGTTCTGGGGAATAAGAGATGGTACTCTTTCAGAGTGCAGGTTCCAAGGTTTTGAGTCTTTGAACAGCGTGACCAGTGTATTGAGTTGTTCTCTCAAATCAAGAAGATGGTATGCAGACCTCAGAGCAGGTCGCGTATGTCTGCAGGAATTTGTACTAGTCGGAATTTGGAGAACTGCACTGTAAAGGAGCTGTAACTTTTTCTGAACTTTAGTCTGGAGCTAATGTAAAAAAAAAAGGTGAGTCCTGAAAACCCTACACTTGAGAAAATAATGAAGTTTTCTGGGTACTTGGAGGTTATGAAAGTCAGTGTTAGTCACCATGGCTGTTTGTGAATCTACTTTAGCTGTGGATTTAACTGAAATCTGAGGCAATTATTTTACTTGTACAAGTGTTGTAAGCATTCCAGTTTAACTCATTACAGTCAGATCCACTTTTGCAGAGCTAGGCTTTTGGATGAGTAATTAAACTGAAAAATCTGATTTGAAGAAAAGTGTGTGGAGCTGAGTATTCTTGAATTTGGATAACTGTATAGCCTTGAACCTCCCAGTTTCTTCTTTGTGCCTTTTCTTTGACACTGAAATGAGGATGTGGTGAAATTAAACTTGTGAAATATTTCTGCTGAGTCTTGATATTCGTACTGCCAGTGAGCACATCTATTCCTTACCCACACATCTGCAATAAACATAGAAGATTCATGTAAATGCATTTTTGGAGGAGATCCTACAGAAATTAATTCCTTTTAGGACAGCAGTAACTTATTTTATTCTCTGGAGTATGAAGCCCATAGACTATTGAACTGAAGTCTTTGCTTTGATTCATTGTGTCAAATGCAAGTTACAAGAGGGAAAAGATATCCCCTTGCTTTCTCTGTTTCCCCCCTGCCAAATGAAAACATAATTTCTTGTCTGATAAGATTTAATTACAAGAATGCATAAGTGAATATAATTTAAAATGAAAAGAATACTGAAAAGAGGAGAAACATAGTTAAGGAAGAAGAAAATCTTCATAAATACAGTCTTCATGTCCTAATGGCATTTCTAGGTCTGCTCTTCAGAAGACATATAATACTCCCTGGCAATTTACTCGGTAATGATTGCAGTGACATTTTCTGCATATTTGGACTAAATGGTATAGAAGATTATGATGAAGTCTTCACTTTGAGACTGGATTATTCAGTGTGTCATGATCTGTATTAGTTGGACACTTGTTCTATATTGTGCATGGGAAAGAACCTGGTTTTTTTGGGGGAGTTTGTTTGGTTTTGGTTTGGTTTTTTTTTATTATTATTATTTTGTGTACTAGTGACAGCAAGAACAATTCTTGGATTGGATTCTAACTCTGCCTTATATGATTTTTTTCATTTTAGTTGAATTTGACATGGTGCCTATCTTTAAATACACCTTTACCTTTTTATCCTTTTATTTTTTTTTTATTTCTTTTAACCTTCTTGCTGCAAACTGTTACCTTGTCAATGGGGTTGTTTACCTCTTGCCCTGCTTAAGGTATGTCCATTTTGTTGTAGTTCTCCTTCCCTGTTCTGTTTTATGGCTATCCTGATATCACATTCTTTAGCCTGAACATGTATTAGAGATATGTGCCTGTGTTTCAACATTTAGTCTCCCTCTCCTTTTTCTCATTTACTTGTTTTAATAGTTTATATTCTACACATGAACAATTCAGCATGTAAAACAATTAAATTGCTGCCTTCAATAGCATTCTGTATTCATGGTTTCTACTTGGACTGGTTATCTAGGTATCTTCACCAATTTGGAAAGCCTATTGTTTTGGGATGATTTTGCTTAATGGCTTGATATCATTCTCCCTGGTTTAGAATATATTGGACTGTGTAATTTCTACCATTTTACTCGTTATTTTACTAAAGCTGCACTGAAAGTGAAATGATTCTGTTGCAAACACTCCTCCCTTGTGTGTGATAAGTCTGGGTGCAATGTGAAGATAAGGAGAATACAACTGTTCTGTGTCAGGGTGACTTAATGGTGGGTATCCAGAAGACATTGCACAAAATCGCAGAACAAGGACTCATTGCTAAGAATTCGTATAAAGCAAAGTACTACAGCTAACATGGAAAAGAAGGATTTGAGTGAGTACAGACTGTTTTTGACTAAACAGCACAATGCTAAACCATTAACGGGAAGTGTCATTCTGGGATATGCTAATGCAAGTTTTGTATTGAGGGCATGGCAATTAATCATACTGCTAAGTTAGCACTAGTAAGGTTCCAGCTGGAATTTGGTGGCCAATACTGGGTATTTCATGCTAAAGCAGATGCTGATAATTTGGAGAGAGCATGTAAAAGGGTAATAAAAATAATCAGAAGTTCAAAACATGGTTTAGGATGAAAAGCCGAACACTTGATTTGTTTCATTCTAGAAGAGAAATAGCGGCTGTAAAAAGCTGTTGAAAAAAGGAACTATAGAGTGATCTGCTACTGCACACGGCCATTGTGTGCAGGAATTTAACTGCCTTACTTTTCTCCAAGGGAGAGTTGAGATTAGGGCACAATTCTTAGTTATGAGGATTCTTCAGGAAAAAGTTACCAAGGCATGGGCTGGGACTCCCACTAATGGAGATTTCTGAGAACAGATTAGACCAAGAATTGTGTAGATATGTTTCATCTTGTTCTGGTGTGAAGGGTTAGAGCTGATGGTCTAAGACCTTATGCCTAAGCAGTCTAAGCTGCTGTTGATAACTTTTTACCTCTATATTTCTATAACTAGCTAAAAATTCAAGAAGACAAAGTGATAAGGCAGATAATCTTACTTTATTCTGGAGTATATGGTTTAGTGTTGAAGACTAAATCAGTTATCTTTGGCTCCTAGACATGGAGAAGGAAACTGCACAACAGGATTCGTTTGATCTGTGCTAGAACCTTTACAAAGGGCTGAACTCTTCTTTGCTCTGCTTCGTTCTTCTGACTCTGAAGAGACCCCCAGGTAACTAGTTTAAATTTAGGTGCTGAACTTTCATACACACAAATGAGGTGAGAGGAGCCCAGATTCTGAGGTTCCTACTGTGCAGCTTGCTTTCTTACACAAGTATGTGATTTGCCAAGGTGGTATACAGCACCTTTTCACAGATGGGTACAGGTAGTTTTCCAGCTGGTTCCAGCCCAGCAAGGCATTAGCAAGAATCTTTTTTGGATGGTTGGTAGTTATGTGTTCATTCCTGTCATGGCTGTGCTGGCATTGATCTCTCCCACCCCTCCGCAGGACGTGGTGAGCTGGGTTCAGACCATACAAATTGCACCTTGAGCACAGGTGGTTCTGAGCTGGAGGGCAGCTATCAAGAAGGGTAAAAAGGAGAATCTGGGGGAACTAGCGGCCAGTCAGCTTCACGTCACTCCCTGGGACAGTGATGGAGCACATCCTTCTTGATGTCATCATTTCCAAATGCAAGGGGACAAGAAGAGGATTGGGATGTCTGTGGATTTATGTAGGGAAAGTCATGCTTAACCATGATCTCCAGAGGTGCCTTCCAGTTTAGCCCATTCTGTGATCCTGTAATCCAGGGGTCCTCAAACTATGGCCTGCGGGCTGGATACGGCCCCCCAGGGTCCTCAATACGCCCCCCCGGTTTTTACAGACACCCCTGCCCCCCTCCCCCCTGCCGGGGGTTGGGGGTTGAAACCAAGCAGTCGCAGATGACTGCCTGCCACTTAATCCTCGCACCGGCCCCCTGGTTAAAAAGTTAAAGGACGCCTGGTGTAATCAACTGCTGACACACAGTAGTGTAAGTAACCGAGGTCTCACTGTGGAAAGGATTTAGTGATCTATTTGTCACTGCTTGGTTTTGTTTGGACTGAAGGACTAACTTCTATTAAACTTGCACAAGGCTGTTTTGCAATGAGACCTTCTCATATACATGAATGAGAAAGTCCTGCTTTCTTGCAGGGTGGTGTATTTATGAGACAGAGAAAAATTCCTTTTTATATCAGTAGGGAGAAAATTTGTCTAATGAGGACTAAGTCTGAAGATTTGCTCAGAAAATATTCTCACTCAATTTAATCAGAGACCAATTGGCGTTATTCTAAATGAAAGCTGATGCATGATGCTATTGTTTGGCCTCTGGTTACTCATTACACTTATGAGGACCCGTCTCATGTTAAAAATTTAAACACTGCCTGAAATCAATTTTAAGATTTTTGCACTACCTAGACTCTTTATCCCAATACATAAAGCTATGCAGAAGCAATTTAATTTTTCCAAGGATAAAAGATTATTTTTAAATTGGGAATGCTAACAATTCTATCATATTGTGTAAATGCAAATGGTAATAGTTAAGAAAGTGTGGGGAGCATTTTCTAACAGGAAATATCCCAAGGTTAATGCTGCTCTAACACTCATTATTTGAATTCATGAACTAACGCCCTGAGATAGAGCAGGGGCGTATGTACATTCTTGCTTCTGCTGCTGTGAACCTGAACACAGTGAACATTAAAAGTGCAGTCTGGGAGATAATAATTCCTGGTAGCTAATCTTTTTGCCTCATTCTTATGGAGTATCATATCAGTCAATAAAGTGGCTACTCACACATACCAATTTCTTAATTTTTCTAGGGCCACCTCCTCTGATCCACACAATTTTCACTCACAGTATTCTTTTATCTAAGAACATTAGTATCAAACACCAGACTGTGCTATTGCTCTGTGTGTGATAGATGCACCTGGAGCCACATATATTTTTATAATGGTGAGACTAATCATATAAAATTTTCTCTTTCAAAGTATTTACTTAGCCTTGTTTTAATGTTTGCATGCAGATGTGTGCGTGTGGCAAGCCAGCTACACTGTAGGCATTTTTTTAGGTAATCTGTGTGGATGTACTGAAAACAGTTGATTTCATAAAAGCGGAGGAAAAAAAAAATCCAGGGACTCAACTGGTGCTCAAAGGCCTTTTTCTCCTGCGGCCAGCTCCTGCTGCCAGGTGCGTTCTTGGACCTTTGGAGTGACCCAGCCTGACTTGCTGTATCAGTGACTGCCAGAGGCAATGTCTGCACTCCAGTGGCTTCATTCCAGTACGAACTGTAAAACAAAACGGGCCCAGAATATCATTACAATGAATTATAAGCAGGAGTTCACTGACTAGTGGGTCTAATCTGGCTTGTTCCCTAGTAGTTCAAGAAACCTTCTGGAGTTATGTTTTGGGGGGGAAAAAAAACCCAAAGAAGCATTATAAAGTAATGCCATTGAAAATCACATCTGCAAGTTCTCTTGAGTGCCCTCTCCTAATAAGATACCAATTAGCTATAGGCAGCTATCCCTTCTGCCCTCTTACTGTGTATTTTCATGGTTCAGTAATGCTTGACCAACATTATCTGAAGTTTTCTATCAGGTATAGTTTCTCTTAATTGCCTTATTTAGAAAACACTTGGATTACTCAGCTGCAAACCTCTTCACGGTCTTAAGAGCCTCAGAGGTGTAGGCTGTCCTCAGTGCACACAGAATGAACTTTTGGTGATGAGGAGCTGAGGAACATTACGAATTTCCTCACTAAGTCAGTATGTTTTGCCAACAGCTTCTCTCCAGCAGTCTCTTGAGGCTATGGATGTGAAACAGCTACTAAATCATGCTACTTTCCACAATGGTTTCACCTTTATGTTTTCTTTTGCCAGAGGCTAGAGCTACAGGTTGTGCAGTTACTTCTGTGCTCTCCTTTAAAAATCTGTTATTTGTGTACAAAGCTTTGCTTCTTAGAAATGTTATTGAGGCAGTGGTGTATTGATACATCTAAGAAGTGGACTTTTCTGACTTACCTGTCTCCAATTCTTTTAGTTTTCTCTAGAAATTTATTGTAGATTTTTTGAATGAGGTCATGACCGTGAAGTTCTCTTCAGGTTTGGTTTTTGGTTTCTGGTATACTACAGTTTGTTAAAGACTTCCTGGTTTTGTATTAATACAGAAAATTATGAAGCTGTTCCCTGATGAACACAAATCTTCACAGTTTTCCTACTGTGATTTAGGCTTTCACCAATGCTGATAGCTTTGCTGGTTTAGCAGACTAGTACGTGAATAAAATATGTTCATTTTTCAAATACACTACACCCTTTCGTTACGCAATTTAACACCGATGGTAATGACTTATATTGATTCTGTGGCTAGTACGTGTACAGCCAGTGAACTGTCTTGGTTAACAAGTAGATATATCAGTTGAATGTACCACAAAGATTTTGTTATTAGTCCTTAAAAATGTAATAGCATATACATGTTTTAAAAAATTCACCTTAGAAATAGTTTTATATTGACAATCACATAACTTCATTATAATATCTTCTGAGTAGCACAGTGCAAACTGCAAGATTTGAAAAACTTATGGGCCAGTAAGAAAGAAAGATGAACTAAATTTGAAAGTTTACTGCAGGTGCAGAATGCCTCATGGTAACATGAAATGGACTGTCAAAAAATTCATAAACATTGTGTCAATTTTCATGGAGTAACTGAGATATTTTATTTGTTTTACGTCATTAGATAAACGTGGTTGTTTCAGTGAGTGGCTATCATAAAAAACTCCATCTGCATTTTTGTTTTCACTTAAGAATTGTGAATAGTCATTTGCCTGCAGGGCAATGATAATATGTAATCATATTCTGCAAGCTCATCAGCATCTACTTAGAAGGTTCCTATTCCATGCCCGTTAAGAAACTTGTTTGTATCTAGATAATATTTTCCTTTCTATGCCATGTCTCCTTTTTCAGTGGATTTCTGTGCCTGAAGTATTTTTTCCTTCCTTCAAAAGCATCTTCCTTGCTCACTCCTGGGACCATCTGCAGCCCTTTTACTGTCTTGCTTTGAAGCAACACTGTAGGCTCATGGCCAGGGGCCCTAGCAAAGCAGACTCCTGAGTCCATCTCTTAGCAATTTTGTTTCCTTTCCTTGCCTGCATCATGCTGACTAAAGTGGCCCTCACATCTTCTCCCAGTTATCCACGTCTTCCAGTACCTTCCTATCAAATCCTTTCATCCAACAGGCTTTCACACTTCATTCTGGGAATGGTCCATAATTTCTGAAAGGTTTTCCCACTTGTCTCACTCCTTCCTAAATCACAGAGCTAAAGACATTCATACTTTTTTTGTACATTAATGCTTTTTTTTTGACACTCCTGCCCATTTTATTTGTATTGTCTACCTGGATTGTAAAGGTCTTGTAGGAAATGGCTGTATCTTATGTCTGCCTTTAAAATGCTTAACTTATTGCTCAAAATAATACAATAATAATATGTTGACTGGAACTGGATGAAACAACTTGAACAGAATTGTTCTTTATCAGAAAGGTAAATTTGTCAAAATTTAAATGTTTCCCAGGAAGATACTGATTTTTATGACTTTTTTATTTCAAAAAGAAAAGTCTACATAATCTAGCAGTGTTCAAATATTGTTTTACTTATGTTATTTGTATATCTCTTCTTCTGACCTTTTTATACAAATGAGCATTATGGCATTAAAATACTAATTTGTAAGTTTGAAGTACCTGTATCCACTTGCAAGTGCTACACTTATGCTATACTGAGGATTTTACCGTGCTGATATTCTACTTCTCTGCTCACTTTGGCACCATGTCACTTGAGGACAAAGGGTGATGCACCCCTCCCTGCTCTATTACTTCAATGGGCATGTCTGTCCTGTCACCACCAAAAAGTGTGCCCCTTCATGCAATGAATTTGTAGCAGCCATGAGATGGAAATGGTCATGGGTGTTGGGTTTTGCAGTCAGAAGTGGTTTTCATTTCAATCGTGTGAACGGGGACCACAGCGTGACAGGCTTTAGGAAGCAAGTGCTGGGCAATGAGAATAATTTTTTCAGACTTAAGGTCTGCTTTCTGCCTGCATCTGAAGGATCCTGAGGAAGGTGTCTGGTAGCTGGTAGGCTGCAAGCTGAATGAAGTATGCAGGCAATATTTTAGTGGTAGCCCATAAGCCATAGGTTGGCTCCTTTACCCTTCATTTTACAGCATTACAGCAGAGAAAACTAAATGAAGGAAAACGACACAGAGGAAACTAAGTTTTATCACCATGAGATGTCCTTCAGAATGTCCTTCTGTGGGTAGGAGCCACAATGTGTCTCCTTGGGCAGATTCAGAATGAAATTCGTATCACTGATTAATACAATTTCTGGTGGACTCTGGTTCTCTGCAACGGAGATCCCGGTTCTAGAAAATATCTTGTGGTGGAGTTGGCAGCCTGGGAACTGTCAGGAAAACCTTTACTGGCAGGATTTTGTTCTCTTGAGCTAAAATGAAATTCCTGATGATCGCTGACAGCAGAGAATCATTTAGTTTTCTTTGTCTGTTCTGTGTGTGGAGGAGTGGGCCAGGTCACTTCTCTCCACCTCTCCAAAAAGAGACATTCAGAGCCATGGAAATGTTATAGTAGTCTCCTTCACAACAGTGAGTGCAGAAGTACACAATCCTGTGTTTCTGGACAAAAAATGTGTTTCTGGGGGGGGAAGGCAACATTTTCTTTCTTCTCTTCACAGTGGAGCAGTGTGTCTCCTGAGATCTTTGCTGTACCCGACTCAGGGGATCTTCTGTTACATAAATAATCCTCCCTGGAGATGAATTTGAGGTATTTTCCCCTCAAAATTTATGATGTCTTAAAAGGAGACACTTCTTTCTTCTCCGAGTTTCACTCTCTTTCACTGCCACAGGATGATTCTGCTTCTTTTTTAAAAAAAGTTCCTATTTAATTACATCTCTTAAGAAGATGAGCTTTGATGTGTTGGTCTGTAGCACCTTAAATCTGTTGACTGTTCCTTGTCTTATAGTTAGATGGTAGCCTGCTAAGGACAGGCCCATCATTTTCATGGTTTGTACGATGTCTTCTGTGATGGAGTCCTGTCTGTGATTAGATCTACTAGATCCTGCAATAGCAATAACATTAATAAGATGCAATATGTCATTGTGAAAGCTGATAACTCCCAGAACAACCACAGAGTTGTTGTGGCAGCTCTGGCACCTTTAATTGTTGTTTATGAAAGCTTGTGGCTTCCTGATGCCAGGGCCAGCAGCAAATGTGACTTAGCATGGTAGCTAATTAAAAGGCAGTACTTCAACATGGTACTGAGGAGTGGACTCATTACCTCTTAACTCAGGTTTTGAATAATAACAGCCAAACCCAGACAGATACTCTTGCATGAATTATTTGCTGAAATTGGTGGGAGCAATTTTAGTAGGTAAGAAAGGCCACCAGATGTCAGTGTGATCTGCAATTTAGTGTGGTATAATTAACTCACTTTTTATCAGACAGAAGCAGGAGTTTATAATCTATTTTTTAAATAAAAGTTCTACTTTCCATGACTGAAAAAAATACAATCAATTATTAAATGCCTTCTCCAACTTCCAGTGAGCCTTTCAGTTATTATAAAGGAAGGGCAAGAATAAACGCTGGAGAGATTCTGTGCATTTTACACTGAACTTTTGCAGAAAAATCAGACTGGCTGGTAGGGTGGTAAGAAGTACAAGCATGTTTCTGTCACAAAATAGAAAGCTGAACACAGTTCTTTGAACACAGTGGCCCGCCTTCCTTCTTCTACCTACCTTACATGCTCTACACCATAGCAGTGCTGGGGGCAGGGGAAGGTGGACTCACGTTTTTAGCTCCTGCTAAAACCACTGCTGGCCAGGACTAAATCACAAGAATGGCTGGATTCACAAAAGACTTTAAATTTTATTAAATTATACTTTTTATTTCTTGATACTTTCTATCCTTATTGATTTTCAAGCCAGATGGCTGTGTGTGTTTAGCTACACCCAGGTTATGTGGCCCTGGAGACCTTCCTAGGTCTGGGTCTGAGTGTTTAGCTGGCCACTATCTATTGGAATGACACCTGGGCATATGCCCCTTTTGCCCTTGTGCACGTTACTTCTCACGTCAAGGAAACCTGGCTTCACAGACCTGGTGGGCATTTTAGTGCAATCCTTAGGTCCTCCAGTTTGGTGGGTTTGGGGAGCAGGAATATAGAGTGTACCTTGACATATTCAGGAGGCCAGCCAGGAACCCAATCTCTTCCAAAACAAAAAGTTTGGAACAATACACACTTTTTTTTCTTCACATGAAACTGAAAACAGAAATTGCCTCATTCATGTGTCTTCAGTTCAGAGAGCTTGGCTGTAGTTTGAAGTTAAACAAAATAAGAAACCCTTTTCATAATAAAGTTATGAGAGTTTTCAACACCACTAACATTTTAATATCTAAGAAGATGTGACGTGATTATGCTTCCTTGGTTGTTTGTTGTTCCAGTTAGGATGTTAAAAGAAGTGTACTTTCCATCAATAGCTTCTCCATTGCATGGTTCCATGTGGAATTGCTTAATCAGGTGTCCTAAACATGTTGCACACAGGAGAGGTATGTGCTAAAATCCTTTAAGTGTGTTGGAAAGAGGTGTTTTCACAGTGAGAAGCTTTAATTTTAACTAAGTCACTGACTTTTGCAATTATAAACCAATGGATTAACCATTTATAAAAACAAATACGACTGATGAATTCGTGTTCTGTGATATAAATGTATACGGTATTTTAGTCATGGATAACCATAGGGTCATATACGAAGAATTACTGAGGAGTAACCATCTTTTAGCGTAGGAGAAAATTTTTCAGAAGTGCAGAAGTGATGTAGAGCCTTCAATAACAACCACCTCTATACTAATATAAACCCTTGGTAACCTGAAGTCCTCATTTTTTCAAAGATTTCTAATTACTTTCATCTTATGTGACTATAATGTGCTTCCTGCACTTTTCCTTCCTTCACAGTACATTTTCTGAGTGTATGTAGGATTTAAAGATTCTCAAATAGTGTTAGCTATAATGTTTGTACAGCTTAGAAAGCACAGAATACAAGATACAGGTTGAAGATTTGTAGCAGGCGGACAGGCAATGACTGTAATTATTTTATAATGGATCTTCTGTTTTCAAAAGATGTGAAGATTTGCAAAATTTAGATAAATTTCTAAGGTGGAATACACCTCCAGATGTCAAAGTTCTTCATAAAGGAAAAAAAAGAAAAAAGCCAAACAAACCCAGCCCAATATTGTTTTGATTCATACTAAACATCTAATTTCAGTAAAATAGAAATATTTTGCTTCATCTTTGAATTTTAAATGTCTTGTTATATAAAAACATGGGACAAAAAAATTGAAAGTAAGCTATTTAAAAATGAGTTATCAAGATTATTTACTTTGAAGTATTTTAATTCCATTGTGGAATTTTTAGCTTATATGTTTATTTACTTATTTTCCCAACAGATACAATTTACCGATTTCAAAAAGTATTGAACACCTGATGGAAAAAAAATCCATCATAAGCTCTTACAAGCAAAGAATGTGTCTCAGGCACCTCCAAATCCGGGTGGCATCAGGATATGCTTGCCCTTTGCTTATGTTCTTCCTTAGTTATCTTCTGTCAGCTATTTCTGGAGACAGGATACTGGATTAGCCAGATTTTAGTCTTGACACAGTATGGTCTTTCTTACACTGATGCATTATTTTGGAGTATATCTGTTTTTGTGAAATTGCATGTTCTATGGAGTCAAATTCCATCTAAAGCTTCACTGATCCGTTCTGTTCTCTAAAGTTAGAGCTAAAAAAATCTTTCAATATGAACCTTGCTTTAAGCTATTCTACAACTGCCTTAGCTTGAAAATTGTCAGATTCATTCTGAAAAGAAATATGAAGTGTTTCCAAATTGATTTTAAGTAAAAAAAAAAGTTCTCAAATTTTCATTTTCAGCTTTGGCTTCTAAGTATTACTGCTTTATCTCTTTTTTAGCTCAAAATCAGCTTGTTGTCTTCCCAGACGGGAAGCACCCTTAAAACTTCTGACTTACTATTCCTTAAACAAGGGGAATGTGAGATGCCAAAGCTACTAAATGATTTTTTGGTTTGGATAACTTTGCCTTGCTTCTGTGAAGCATGAGATCCTTACTTGTGCTTCAGGTTGAATAGGATGAGACAGTGAAATCTGAAAACTTATTTTTAATGACATAATAGAGCTAAGGAGAATATGTGTTTGGGAATGAAACAACCTAATGACGCACCTGGAGTGACTTGAATGTAAATGGGGTGCAAAAGGTGAGCATGGTAGGTACTCCAGAAACTGGTGATAGATATTCCAGGACTTGGTTCCTCCATGAGGATTCCTAAAATTAGACTAAAATTCCTTCATATCCTCTGCCTGGCTGAGTGATATGGTAAGTTAAGCAGCTGTACAAGTAAGTCTTTGCTGCTTATTTACTATTCTGGATTCTGATTACCTGGAGTGGTGGAAAAAGCCCTACTCACTATCCCAAAGTGGCCTGTGTGAAAGACAGATTAAACAGAAGCAAAAGCATTAGGGTGACTGCAGAGAGCAGGACAGGAATGGAAGAAAGTAATTGTTATTCAGTGCATACTACAGGTGAGCAAGAGGAGCAGCAGAAGCATGCATCTGGATTTGAACTGATCACTAGCCCAAACAGCAGGAGCTCAGTGGGACCATTTGTTGATGCCGAATTCCTGCTGGCATCTAAGGCAGCTGTTTCCCCTCTTCCTCTGTCCCTTCCAGTATAATACACAGCATGAAAGAAGACAGCGTAGTACAGGGTTTCATTCTCCAGCTTTTCAAGCACTGAATATAACAAAGAACATGTCATTTCTGAAGTTCCCCTCATTACCAGACTTCCCAAATTCTTCTAAAGGACATATTTAGTTAATTCCCTACTTACCCTATCACCTAATTACAGTTGTAGACTTTGATCATAGTAATCACTAGGAAGTTCCAAGGGATGCAAATTTCTATTATTTCTTGCATAAATAATGGAAGGAATTGGATTTGTAAGCAGAAATCACATTTTCTACCTGAGAAAGGAGCTGGCAGAAAATCTGCACAAAACTGTTTGATCAGAGAATGAAGGATGCAGGCTAATTTCTGTGGTTCTCATCCAAAAGCTGAAATAATGAAATAAAAGTGAATCAGTCGTGGAATTATCATGGGGCTTGTAGCCATCTCTCTTTTATTGGTGTTAATGGTATATGTCTCCCCTTCTGCCCATTCCGGTTTGTTGATTGAGATTGGTAGCTATTGGAACAAGGATCGTCTCTCATCCTTAATACCAGTATTCTTCAGTCTTGTCGCATTTGGCTCTTAGACCATACAGTAATAAGTATGTTGAGCAATAATGATAATACGTAGGCTACATTCATTTTTAATGTCTTAAACACAGTTTAAATACATTTAACAACTATCTTTAATGTAAAATTTGAAACATTAAACTTGTCCCTTAAAAGTTATAATACTGAATCTGATAAATCTGAGCACATGAGCGCTTAAAAAGACTATTAAAAAAAGAGTTCAGGTATTTGTAGCATGCCACGTGGCAAATGGTATAAATTTTCCTTCTCAAGCTCATTGCTACATTTCTAGGTGTAATATTGTCTGCAGTGCACCAAACAGAGTTGCTAGAGCCATATCTGCATTGAGCAAATCTTTTTACAATTGAGCACATGAAGAAAATGTGATCTAAGCACAAATCTGGCAATCTGACCCTCCTGCCCACTATACGCCATTTAGTGGTTCTATCAGAGGCTCAGCAGTCTTTCCTTGCCTCCCATGTGGTGTTATTTACACATCTGACACCAGCAAGAGAGATTCCTATGCAACTTTGTAAAGAATATGAAAGTTTATTTCAGGTGATACAGTAAAATATAGTTCAGAGTCGCCTCAAAATGGATGAATCATATCCAGTGGTCTAGTACATATTCCTATTGCTCAGATAGAAAAGTGTTGATATTGAGTGGAAACTAATCTTTGAAATATTAATTAAATCAAATATTACTCAGCTAATATTATTGAAATGATCAATGCAAGTGGAAGTACAGATGTAGTTTTGTTCTTAAAAACTGCAAATATGGAATTTTTTGGTGTTTTGGGGTTTTTTTCTTTGTCCATCCATAGAAAGGAAAGATAGAATTTGTTTCCTAGTGAGTCTTAAAATGTGTCTGTAGTTTCAGTTTTAAGGAAAACAAAACATGCTAAACAATTTTGCAGCAATCCTGCCTGGTGAGATTGCACAACGCTCAAGCATTTTAGTGTTCTGATTTCCCATCAGTCACATTTATTCAGTCCTGGAATAATCACAGAGCCCCTGGACACTGTTGAGGTTATTCATGAGAGACTGCTGCGGTTAAGAAAAATTGTTGAATGATGAAAACAATTGCTGGAAAAGTCTCTGCTTGGTCCTACCTGCATGCATTTTTAAATGTGTACTTTTGTGTCTGGAAAAGAAGTCAAGAAGCGTAACTAGGAGGGTATATGCTGTTCTGACAGACTCTGCTGCTTCTCTGAATGTAGGGCTGCGTGATGTGTTTGTTCAGGTTTTGATTTCATCAGACTTGATAAGTTTTTTCTGTTTTTCTTACTAAGATAGTGGCTTGTAGGTAACATCTTCTTCAGACACTATAGGGATAAGTTGAGAGGCATTAAAAAAAAGCCTCCACCTCAGAGATTTTGCTACTTACTGAAACTCTAGGTAGAAAATGAGGGTTCTTTTTTCCAAGCTGTATTTTAGAAAAGCAACTGAAAAGCAAAGTGTTACAGTGTAGGATTTCCCAGAAACGTAAAAAGCACCTGTCCAATGCTTGCCCTATGCTAGGCAAGAAATGGATAATGCCCCTCTGAGAAAACTGCCCTCTCTGTGGTGACTTTTGAATGCTTTTGATGCTATTTACTGATGTTTGTAGGGAACAGCTTCCCCTAATCTTCCTTTGGCTCCAAGGGCTTGTGATAATGTTCTGTCTGGATGTATGGTTTTCAAACACTCTGCTTCTGCTTGCAAGGATTAAATGAGATTTTACTTGTCCACAAATACACTTACAAACCAGCAGTTTATGTAAAACTAAAGATTCAGCTCCTTTAGTAAAGGCAAATACTTCTTGGTTACAGAGTCACAAAAGTGGAACATAAATGCAAACACAGGATCAGAAAAATAGCTGTAGAGTAACTTTTTCTCACTTTGATGATGAAATCCCACCCACTCTGTTTTCACTATTTTCTTCCCAGTTCTTTTAAGGGAGGTAGCTTTGGTAACGTTATCCAATTATTCTTTGGAATAGGATTGCACAAAACTGATACAGCAAGTTCAACATTCTCTGAGTTTATAATCTTAGGCTGTCTATTCACTATGTTACTTTAAAGACCTCCTAGCTAGCCACAATTTTTCCAGGACTGCTGGAACACTTTACAATTTGCAAGTGATAAAGCCCACTTGTCATACCCACTTACCAAATATATACTTTCTCCATTGCCATGAAATCGTAGCAGAGATTGTGCATGGCATAATGTTCATATTGACTCCCAACATTTTATCAGTAGTGTTCTTCTGTTATTATGCCAGCTACTGGATCTGCAAGGGTGTTCAACTGGTTAAATAAGTAGATGGGAACTGAGTGAAATTTTCAGAAGTGCCTTGATATTTAATTCAACTGAAGTTACAGGCAGTACATTATGATACTTTATGGAAGAATGGTGTGTGATATGCTGGAAGTTCCAGACCCTTCTCTGTTAGAATTCTTCATGACTTTGCTCTGCTTTGCTTTCACAGTCTGCTCTTCCCAGCCTATTCTTCAACTCCACATCTTCGTTTGACTTTTTGCTCTCTCCCAGCTCTCTTTTGAATTAAAAGTGCAACAAAGGAACTTTTTGCTATCTGATTGATGATTTACTTCCTCTACTTAAATCACTCCTTAAAATATTCCTTTTCTAGCTAGTCCATAACTGATCGTGTCTAAAAAGCATTTTTTGCCTCCGGTACGGAGGATACTGTATACAAGCAAATTGCATTGTGTCTATAATTGTATCTATTACTTCTGTAGGTTGCTGCACAGTTGAACAGTACTGCGTTTTAGAGGTAGATCTGGTACATTAGGTAAATTAACCACAAGGTATCAAGCTGATTGTGTATTTGAAATTTAAGAAACGCTGCTAGTAGGGTGCTAATTCGGTGCATGATTAGAAGACTCAGCTCTGGAGCTGAGACAGCAAAATATATTAAAAGTAGAGCATCCTCTTTTCTGTGTTTTAGGAACACTTTGTCCTTTGGGTTTCTTTTACTGGATTTAGCAAGAATGAACTTTTCTCTGCTGTCAATTCTATAATGATTTAATTGACATATTCTGTCATATAACCCTATAACCCAAACTAGTCTGACTAATGTTTTTGAATTTAAATGATATTATCCCATCTAACTCCAAGCTATGTGCTAGTACAGAGCAGCTATTTTTCAAAAGTTCTAAGCAGCAGCTTGGAAGAAATGAGAAGAAAAAGAAGAGTTTTCAGGCAGTAAGAAATAGAAGCTACAAAAAAAAAAAACCAAACCAAAACCAAACAAACACCAAAAAAACCCACCAGTATTCAGTTAGAAAACAAACATTAGAGGAGATATTCTCCTCTACTCAGGGGAATGAGCCTACTGTTTCTCTCCTCAGTATGTGATTTTTCTAGGTTATATATGACTGAGCTTTCCAAAAGCTTTGCTAGAGAATTGGTTCTTATGAGTGCAAGATATTGCTTTTCTCAGTGTCTGGTTTTAAGTGTTGAAGCAATGCAACAAATGAAAATAACATTATTTATCACATTATTTTATGATCTTAGTCTTAAGTAGACATAGGCTGTATCTCTTTTGGGCTAGATATGATGTAAAAATGAAGAGCAAATAATGAATGCCTTACATTATTCTTAATCTAAATTAGAGGGGAAAACCCCAGGTATATCATTGAAGCAGGAGTGAAAAATAGGATGGTGCAAAAGTTAAGGCAGATCCAAGGGCTAGATTTGTTTTGGCAACTGAAATCCTTTTCATAATGTAAGGTTGAGATCAGAGAATTTTAGGTGATAATATAAAGAGCGAACGAGCTGCTGTAGAGGACATGATGCTAACAGCCGTTCAACACTGAACACAGACATCCATAGAGATGACAGCAGAAACCAGATCAGTACGTGAGGTTCCTCTTTTCCACACTTGGTGAAGGAGCTCTGACCTCTGTCTGGTTTCTTCCCACTTTCTTTTTCTTCAAGGAAGGCAGACCCTAATAGCTTCCACAGTGTTCTTGAAGCAAAGTGACCCTGCATTGCTTTGTGTTAGGCAAAAAATCTTGAGGGGGGCTGACATACCTGAAAACTCACACTCACCCTGTCTTCTCTGCGCAGCCATCCTTTCTTGGCTGCTTTCTCCAGTCATGGGCTGGCTGTAATATTTGGCATTGTCCCTCTCAGGGAGAACTGGAAGACTCATCTTCTTGGCATAGATTTCTTACAATTAAAAACATTTTAAAATGAATAACTTCTCCCATCGCTGCTCTATTACAGAAATTATGAAGAATCTCAGTTACCTCTAACCATATCAAAGGGTGGGACAGTAGCTCCTCACTGTGCACAGCTGTCAGTGGTGAGGGGAACAGGGTAGAGGTGATAACACTCTTTTCCACCGAGCGTTGGACTAAGTCCTAGTTTGTATGGTCAGTGGGAAAGCTGGATATGTCAGGGTGGCTGAGTCTCAGAGAGATCCCAAAGCAAAGGCTTTCTGCTTGGAAAGAGGTATACACAGCAGCATATGGCACACTAATTAAACCCAGTATTTTCTGAAGCTTAGAAAATGGAGGTTTAGTGCCAAAGTGGGAAATGCTTTTCTAATCTCATCTCAAAATTTTACAGGTCATCTATAAAGGAATACTTTGTTAATCATCAGTTTTGTTAAGAGATATGCTGTAATTTTTCCAAGTTCTTTTGGAAAGACGTAGTTTCTAAAAGAACTGCCTACATATGCTAAAAGCTGCTGGGGGTAATTTTATATTTATGAAAAAACTCAAAGCACTCTATCAAAACAGAAATTATTTTTGGTAAAGTGCAAACCTCAAAATTAGGAAAAACCCGCTCATTATATTCTTAGAAATTTAAAATTGCCATTTTTACTGTTTATTTTTTGCAGAAAACAGAATCATTTCTACCCACTTCACAGTGGCAAAGACACACAACTGCAGTGAGTGCATAAACTCCAGACTTACTGATGAATAAAAACTTTTCTGAGGTATTGTGCTTTTTGAGAATTACAATGCACAGGTTTGTAAAACAAATTTATGACAAGGTTTGCTATTCAGGCTGGGTGAGTTATACTTCTTGCCATTCTAGGCTGTCATTATAGAGACAGAGCTTGTAGTTAGCCTTTCTGCGCTGATTGTGACTGTCCCAGGTGGTACTGTCTTCTAGGAAATTATCTTCACCTGCAGCACCTGCTGTGTCTGGCTGTTCAAAGTAAATTGACGGATATCCTTAATGGGCTCCTCAACTACCAGCTGCAATCCATCTCAAGGGTTTTTGGCAGCTGTGAGTACCCACAACCAACCAATTCTTTTTTCCTGTGTGCTGCTAGTCCTGCAATTGTACACAACTGGAATCAAATTTAAAAGGTCAGTATGCAGTAGTGTAAGACTGCTTGTTACAAGTAAGATGAAATTCAGGAAGAAGATCCAGTAAGTGCAATGTTATTTAGATTTCTTCTTAACGCTACTTTTGGCTTGTTTCTAGCCTTCTAATACTGGCAGGTTACTTTGTGCAGAGGCGTGTTGCCATCCTAACAGATGGGTTTGAGTGTAGGTGGCTAGAAGGACATGTTTGCTCATCAAATGTGTTTGTTGAAAGTGGTATTACTAGCTAGATATATTGGATCAGCTGTTCATCCTGGGCTTTGATATCTATGTTCAAAACTGTTACTCTGATAAAAAAATGCATTAAATCATAAAATAATTAAATGCTTACAACCCTTTAAAATGAGGCTTTTTAAGCTTGGGAGAGTCAGCATTTTTATTTCTTATATGCTGGATTACAACAGAGGCATTACAACTAAATTCCAGCTACGTAGTTTAAAAAGATCCTCTGAAACCCCAGAGTGAATTGCACGTGTTGGGGGAGCAGATGACACCACAGGTAGATGGCAGGAGAGAGGCTATTGTAACGTTTTGTGGGAGTAGAGACCATTAGCTCTATAGAGCATACCATTAAATTCTATTACATTTTTACTTTTGTACCTTAGACTCCATTACTTAGTACTAGTAGTAAAGTCATTTGCGGAGCTGTACTTAGTGAAAACTGGAATCTGCCTTAATTAGTGAGGTATCACAAGACATGCATTAATCAATGTTTTTTAACTGTTCTTCCCCTTTCTGTTCAAGTAGAAAATGTGTCAGAGAAGTAGAAGGGCTGTTTGGTTCTCTCAGACTGCACATACTTAATAATTAGCAGTAATGTTAAAATTTTCCCATGTGAGATACTTAATCTGAATTTTTAGTGTGTGGTGCTACACTGGAAGTTATTAAACAAGACAGTCAGCTAAGTGAATTAGATCTGAGGTGAAAAGTTGTGGTTGCCATGTGGTTCCTGTCTCAGATGCCTTTTCCCTAGTACTCCAAGGTGAACCAGAGGCTCGCAGAGCTGGAGACCTACTAGAAATACATAGTTAAAAATGCCAGGTAACAGCATTCATGCATATCATGTAGCATCTAGCTTCCCCTCTTTCTGCTTCTGCCTGCATCATTTTTCCTGCTGTCTTTTCAAGGAAGAGCTGAAATGTAAGAAAGATGTGTAGGGCAGGGTATAACAGATTGCTGTCCTGAGCTGAATAATTTGGTTTTAGATTTAGATGTCAAGATTACGCTGTGAATGAAATACAGTGGTTCTTATAGCTCTCTGCACCACTTGTGTTATTCAGTGTGGCAATAATCAAAATGTCGCTCTTTGACATGTATTATTATCCATGCAACAAAGAGCACATAATGTCAAAACTTGCAATAAGGAACTTTTAATCTGAGGGACTTAATTATGGAAATGTATTCCACACTGCTGACACTGTCATCTAATTTAGATACAAATGTTGAACAGAGCACTAGAAAATGTTGGGGTTTTTTTGTGTGTGTGGTTTGGTTTTGTTGTTTTTTTTTTTAATAAACTGGGTATAAAGGTGATTTTTATAAATTACCTGCCCATAAACTCAGGTCTAGCCAACTTGATATACTGTGGACATGTAATCCTACAAATCAGTTTCTGAGGATCCTATTTTCTGAATGAGACTTCAGGCCCATGTTCTCAGAAGTGTGCAGCCTCTCGACTCTCACTGTTTGGACAAGTCCTGTGTTGCCAGTTCAATATGACACTTATGCTGTTTGAAATCTGTTTAAGCCTGTACATGGCTAGACACATGCTGAAAAACGTTTGATGGATTGTGATTATGATTTTTCTTATATGTCAATTACCTGAAGTGTAAAGCTTGGGTAAAAATAGCTTGGGTAAAAATAAAAAAAAAAGCTTGGGTAAAAATAAAAAAGAGGCACCTGGGTGCCTCTTGCAGCTCAGGGACATAATAATTACCTAGCTCACTACTTCAGAGGAAATAAGAACCCACTGAACCCTTCTTCTGGAACTGAAGGTGAATTAATGGACATAAATGAAACCTCTTTTTGAAGCTGATTCAAATATGGTTTGAGCAAACACAACCATCTATTTTCTGGAGACATACATAAGCAGATTTATTACCGATATTGGCTAGTTCTATAAAGGCAAATAAAATATTTGTCATTACTCCTGAGTTGTGTTATTTTTCTTCTGTACTGGAATATCTTAAGCTTGGTTTTCTGCAATTAGAAGTGCTAGCTGATATTTCTAGAACTTCTGTTCCAAACGGAACAAAGAGTGAGTAGTGAATGGGCAGAGAAATTCTGCTCTCCTCGTAAGCCAAGGGAGTTTTCCCTGGGTATGTTTTGCACGTGCTGGGAAAAGTCAAGCAACTACAGCAGAATGTGCTTTTCTGCCTTTTATCCTTTGGCATGTACCTTGCATTAAGCACTGTTTCCTCTCATCTAAGTTGCCTTCATGTTAAAAAAACCCAACACAACTCTGTTGATTCATTGAGTATTGTTTGGGTCTCTGTTTCTTACTTTAAGTACAATGCCTTTAAAATCCTGCCTGCCTTGCAAGCATTTAAATTGCAGTTGATAAAATCCTAAACCTCTGCTACTGAATATGCATCTTAACAGTTGTGAACCACTGATATTTATCTCATCTCTGGCATGATCCTAGCCAGGATTTACAAGCTTGGTCCTATGCCATGCAGATTATATTAGGAAAAGGTGAGGAAAAAAACATTGCTGGACCTCCCCATCCTTAAAGGTTTAATTGCTGGTGTTCCAAGGCTTGACTTTGTTCTGCACCGGCGTGCTCACACCCCTGAAAAAGACCTGTGAGAAATTCTTTTGAAAGGTAAGAAGGATAAAACTGTAGCCAGCAGTAGGAGAGTTGAGGCCAGATTGTCAGTAGCTCAGAGATTCAGGATCGTAAAAAAACAGCAAGGAAAGACAAAACCGTAAAAGGGAAGAAGTGGGCGCGGGGGAAAGAAGGCTAGTCAGGATCGTTGGGTAATTGAGTCAAGACATCTGTGTTGATGGAGCTGGTGGAAGATGACAGCTTGGCAGCATGGAGAAGTCATTCCTGGAGCTGTGCAGGCTCGTGTCTCCTTGCCAGACTGGTGCTTGTCTGGCCAGTGAAGGCCCTGAGGGACCCCCTTGAGCTGGGAGCGTACTAATGCCTAGCCTTGTAGTTCACAAAATTCAGCTGCTTTCTGTGTGGCTTAGTCAACAAGCCAGTGCTTTCTACTGTCATGCTGTGTGTATCCTGCTTGCAGAGTCTCAGTGTCAGCAGCTGAACGTGCCCAAACACAGCAGCCCAAAAGAAGGGCTGGGACAAAAGGGCTCCTTGCTTAACCCAGGGGAAAGTTAAGGAAGGTGTTGGAGCTGGAGTCTGTGTGCCTGTGGAGCTCCGTTGGGCTTATGACAGTTGTGGTGATCTCTTCCTTTTAGGCATTTCCTTCTCTTCTTGGTGTCTGTTATGTGAGAAGGAGCAAGGTGGCTTAGGTGCCACCTTCTGAGAGGGTATTCCCTGGTCCACATCCTGATTAGGACAGTGTGTCCTGCCTGCTGGAGAGAGGGGCCTCAGCTCTGGTGAGAGAGCAGGGACTAAGGCATGTGTCTGTTTTCCCAGTGTGACACTTGCTATGATGCCTTCCAGGGCACGGAAAGTCTGGGGATACTGGTGTCCTCAACTTCCTTTGGGGTTTCTGATGCCTGGGGATCACTGGTATAATTTCTCATGCCCTGCAGGGATACACCCACACACTCAGAATTTTCACCTTTTGAAGCAACAATGATTTATTTTCCTACTGCAAAGTGAAAACTTCTATTTATTTTTTTTTTTAAGCACAGATTTTTCCACATAAATTTGGGCCAGTTTCAGTGGAAAAGACCCATATCTGCATTCTCTCAGAGAAAGGTGAAACTTAAATTAGAAGTATACCATGGGGTGCGCTGTGGACTCTGATGAAAAATCTGGTTAAGAAAGCTGCAAAACCCACAAATACTTGTCTTGTTCCACAGAACTGCATGAAAAGTCACCGTGCAACCTTAGCTGTGATGTAATCTGTTATTTAAAAAGTGGTTGAGTGGCATAACCTTGTATTAGTATGGCTTGTATCCCTCATAGAAAAAATTACCAGTTGTGCTGACGTCGGTATGCTTTATCTGTAGCCAGTGCATCCTTTTATTTTATGTATTTTCATTGTGATTGCAGAGTGGAAACTAACCTCCAGAATCCAGGTGGAAATGACAATTCAAATGCCTGTGTAAATCATTCTAAGCCTTTTTAAAACAGGGATGCAGCTAAAGCAATGTAGATATTGAAAATCTGTATGGAAATCACTGACATACTGTAAATGAAAATGACTATCTAATTCTCTTTAGTGAATAAAATTATTCAGAATAGCTGAGGGGAAATGTCATTATGTGAGTTAATCCAACACTTCCTGATTAATCTTGCCTCTGGTTTCAGTAGTTCTCCCCTTTCGTGCTGGAATATATAGAGATCTTAATAAATTCAAAGACATTATTATGCTGGTAGGGTTTGAATTGGGCTCTAAATATTTGGAACGCAGGACCCATTTTTCCATAAGACAGGATTTTAGGAGTGTCCCCGTAAAAGTGATGATTGTGTCTCAATGGAAGAAGCTGGAGTTTCTTAAAATTACTTCAGAAGGCCAGTCTGTAGCCAGCTGTGTGATCTGCTGTCCCATGGTAGCTTTGATGTTTAGCAGTCATGGTTTTTCAGACTGTTACTTGATTTCTCCTTAGGCCTTGTCTAGTCAGGTGATGCAAATGTATGCTGGTTTGAGGGCATAGTATCAACAGACATGATGACACTCTTCTCCCTGACACTCTTCTCCCATCTTGGCACTTCTTTCAATCTACAAACCATGAAGTAACTGATGTTTGTGCAAAAGGTCATCTCTGGGTTTGGACACAAGGGAAAGACAACTACAAGTCTGCCCCTGAGCTACAAAGAGGGAACTTTAAATCTATAATAAGCATATTTCAGTCTACAAAGCAATCCCTTCTGCCTGTTACCTGCCACATGCTTTGGGGTTATACTGCTCTTTCCCTATTGCCTTGACCTTAGGAGATGTCAGGAGGGGCCAGTGTTTGCTCTTGAAGCAGGGGGGGGAAATGATTTTGTGTCAGATACTGGCATTTCACCACCTCCTGCATGTGGAATTAACAATATCAACATTTATCAATTATCTCCACAACCATTGAAAATGTCTGTGCCCCATTGCAGCAAAGCCAATGCCAGAAAAAAACCTCTGCTTTCCTTCTCTTTGTAGTAGTAATGTCAGTGCATATTTAACCTTGCCTTTTCATTGGAAAACGTTAACAGATGGTGAGGCTTGTAGTCTGGACCTAAATAGCTTCAAAGCTTTGGTGAATATTAGGGTTAATCTTCATAGCTGTATCCTGTCCCCATAGATAGTATCAAAATCTGACATCTTCAGTTTTTGGGACACTTGGATCTGTTAAATAAGCCATTCTGAGTAGATAATGCATTTAGCAGAAAACTTAGTTTCAGATCAATACCCAGAATTTGCATTCTAATGTTTTGATTTTTAGCAATAGTTGCAGAATCTTCCCCCCTCTCTGCCTCTCAGTTTCCATTTAGAATTTCTATTCTAGTCAGAATTAATTTTGCTTTTTCTTTGTTACACAGCATGTGACTATAAAACTTTTGCCTAACTTTAGGTTAATAAAAATGAAAATCTGCTTGTTGTAAGTAACTTATTGTTTGTGCATCATTAGATCACAACCAGTTGTTTTTTTCCCTTCTACATTATCGCTGCCTCTGCCTGTTAAAGTGATAAAGTACTGAGTAGTACTTTAGAGTAGTGAGGGTAGCACTTAAAAAAGAGCAACTCAAAAACCAAACAAAAAACCTCTTAACATTCTAAAGAACATGTTATTTTCCTGAGGGTAGTATGTGGTTCTCTATTCTTATTTTCCACTTTTGTGGTATTGTTTTCCACTTTTCATTAAAGCTGTTGTTTTTTGGTTGTGGGGTTGGGTTTGTGTTTTTTTTTTTTTCTCCAGTACTTGTTAAAAAAGCATGCAGAGTGCAGTACTTATGTAGTCATTATACTAGAGGGGACTGGTAGGTACTTGTATTTACAGGTCTTGTTTCAGATCTTGTAAGTCAAACTTCTACAATATGGGGCTGAAACTTTCTAAGAAAGATATCTGTATCTAGCCAGGTTTTTCTTCTGGATACTTCAGCCAAAATAGAAAAGCTATTTCCAAGAATGACAGTAAGAGAAAACACCACTGATCTTTTCTCAAATGCTGTGGATTCTCTGTGGTATTAGAGCAGGCAATAAATACTAGGATGGAAGTGATCTTTGAGTTAGAGATCTCCTTTCTCTGTGAAAATCCACCCAAATCTGTCCAAGACACAGACTTTCAGAACTTTGAGGACTAGTATGAAGCAGATGACAGTGAGCTTGATCTGCCTGTCTGTATTGCATTTTTGAGATCTGAAATTAGGTATTTCATTCTTCATGCTCACTAGATGTGTCTCAAACAACTGAAGTATATTTGGAGTCAATAGAGTTGGTTGATGTTGTTTGATTTAAGGTATGGTTAGGTTCTGTTTCAGGGAAATAAGTTTAAGATGACTTCAACAGTGTAAAAAAGGGCCATAAACAGCTGGAGAAGGTGCATTTCTAATATAGTTTGAGAAGAGATCCTTCCTTTTAGGGTTTGGAAAAGTATGCGATGACAAGTGGTGCATCCAGCACATCCCACATGTGGAATGAGGGCTAACTTCAGCAAGAGCAAATTGATTGTTGTTGCTTTAATATCTGTAAAGGTTAATTTTCTGGGAATGGAAGTATCCTGAAAGCTCTGCAATTTAATTATTTATTTTTCTTTGCTGCCAGTCTAAACTTGTGAATGGTTGCTGGTTCTGAGGCTTACAGAGAAAGCACTGCCTTCATCCCCTTCATACTTCTTCCCCTTTGCAGAGAGCTCCTGCGAAGTGCCCACCTGGAGAAAATGTTCTGTTGACATCTGGTCGATAGACGGGGGGGGGGGGGGGGGGGAAAGTTTCAGG
>JAVJGJ010000057.1:81017670-81042560 GCA_035590215.1 Microhierax caerulescens
CCCCCCCCCCCCCCCCCCCCCCCCCCCCCCCCCCCCCCCCCCCCCGGAAATTTTCATGGAGGCTTTGCTTCAAATACAGCGCATAAAAAGACATCTGAAAGACAGGCTGGAGATCTGAGTTCTGTTTTCATCAGATCTCTTCTAGGAGGGAAAACTCACCTTTTTCATCAGGGAAGGAGGCAAGAAAACATCTTGTCAGAAAAAGGCTCCAATAAAGCTAATTTTCTCTCATCCAAAACATGTGAAGCAATAACTGTTACCCAAAACAAATAAAATAAGTTACCAACTTAAAAAACAAAAAATGAAATAATGAAAAACCAAAAAAACCTTAGCTTAAAAAAGCTGAGCCTACACAATACTTATTTGATGTGCTCTGGATAATTAAGAAAATGAAAAGTATAGTTTGATCTGTCCAGGTGTGATAGAAAAGAATTTGTCAGGTATCTGGTGGGGAGTGGAGATGAAAGGCATGTACATATGATGTCTCAGGTCCTAAGAAAGAGAAAGCAGTCCTCTTTATCCATCATCCCCACACAAAGAAAAAAAGAGACCAAAAGAATGAGGTGCTGTTCGCATCTGATAAAGAGAATGTTGCCATGTAATGTAGTCTGTTTTAGCATTGTAACTATATTGTTTGTTTTGGTGAAATCACTGCGGAGAGATTGCTAACCAACCCTGGTTGTGTAATTTCATTCTAAGAGGGAAACAGCCCTTTAAAACTTATGGTCACGGAGGAGACTGTATGGTAGCTGAGGAGACCGCTGTATAGGTAATTAGTGAAACAAACTTGGACTGTCCTTGAGCTCCCCATATAAGGGAAGTAAATTAAGGTTCAGCTGTAATGATAAGGTCGACTATTGTTTGAGACCCCTTAGAAAGCTCAGAGATACCTGTAAGGAGCATGCGTGATGCTTAATTAATGTAGTACCACCTATTTGATGAATATGTATGATTTTTTTCTGATAAATGTATTGCATAAACATAAGTGTAACTGTATGATTTTGTTTGAATGAAACATGCAGCATGCACGTTTGGTGGAACCATCCCCTGTGTATACAGTGCTGCAGTAAAGGAACGCCCGCTTCTTAATGCTACATTGGTGTTAAGGAGTTTTCTTATTCCAGATTTCAGCGAGAAGAGGTGATGAATAAAGGAATCTATGTATGTTGTTTATTATACTTGAGACATATTACTACTAGAAAGAACTAATGTCACAAAATGGAAGAATTTGTGCCATTTAATCTACAGTGACTGGGGTTGGAACAGGTAATCGCTTTAAGGAAACAGCTTGCAATCTTGAGGGCAAAACAAATTATCAGGAAGAAAGTTAAAGTCAGAGTCTTCTACAGTAGAAGAATAGGGAGCTTTTAATTTCTGTTGCAATGCATAATACACGTATGCTGTGTGTGCTTGTTGAGGAGCCGAAGAGGAACAGAAATTGCTAGCATGCCTTCACTTTTCAGAGCACCAAAGAGCTGTAGAAGGAACAAAACCAGCAGCAGAAGTGGCTAGAGGAGTGGGAATGACCCACGACTACAGGTCAGTATGTGACTCCCTGCCCCATCCCCAGAACATCAGCAGCTTGCATGAAACTTTGCTCCTCAGCAGGATAGCTGAGGGAACCTTGAGACTAAACAACCAGTATTTGTGGATGCTACTTCAGAAGTTGCCAAGCAGGTGACTACTTAGTTGTTGCTCCATGTAAAATCACTGAAATGGGGGTGTGGAGTATGTGTGTAGGGATAGAAGAGGGAATTGTATGTTGTTATAGTTATGCCTTTGGGGAGCAATTGTTAGTTACTTTATCCTGTTCTGCTAATTTCTTTGCTGCTCTCTATTGTTCCTTAGTTTCTTCAGATATTTATTAAGGACTTTTACTTTTTTTTTTTTTCCCTGTGATGAACATGAATCAATTTCTTGGGGAAAACTAGATAATTTCCTATTACTTGGTAGTGGTGGGATGTTATTGTCCTCTAACCATTGAACCTGACTTTCTTGGTGCCAAACAGCTCCAGAAGGGCTTGGCTGAAGCCATGGCACTCATGGCAACATGCTGGCTGAATGGTTCCAGCTTTGACCCTATGGCTGATTTATATTTAACATTTAGTCTAGGGGAAGTCTTGGGTTTAAGTCCAGGTTAGGCTACTATAAGTACAATTAGGAAATAATTTTTTTTCTTATTTTTCGTTTTTTAACAAAGCCAAGATGAGGATAGGTACTCATCTGGGACACATTGGTCTTACTTTAGGAACTGCTCATTGTGGGCAGTACAGCTGCTGGCTTATTAATGAAGATCTTGTCTGGAGGCTGAGAATAACCAGTGTGATAAATCTGAGGCTGAGAGGACTGAAGCTTCTTATCAAGGAGAACTTCTGGTTTGATTCCACCACTCCCATCCCCTACCCCCAGCTTTTCCTGTGTCTGAGCTACTCAGTCCTGTGACCAACATGTTTAGGGTTGGTGATGAGGTTAGGGTTACTTAGGCTTGCTCAGGGAGGGTTGTGACTCTGGGATAATTTCAGAGTTAAGGCCTGATTAGTGATTCCTTACTGAATTTTGTTCTAGTCTAGTAAGAATAAACTTGTATTACTGTTCACAGTTGTGTTTAGTTAGAAAGTTGAAATTCGGACAAAGTAACAGAGGATGAGCATGAGCTTAAAATATGATTGAAGCTCATTTGTTTTCCTGTGAATAGACAGTCTATCAGAGGTACCATGAGCCTTACAGATAGGATAAGAAGAAATCTGGTCCTATCCAAATGACACGGAGAGCCTGAGAATTAGGAGTTTGTACTCTGCAAGCAGAGTTAATGTATTAAATTACGTCAATAGAATTTTAAAATGAAGTCTTATCTTAAACTGGTTGCTACTTTTCTATGACTACAGAATAATACCTCAAGTTAAGTTGAAAATGTAATTAGTTGACAGTTGTAGGCTTGGTTTGCTGGATATACCTGAGCTGTGTAAGGTGTAAAGTATGAATTGGAGATTCATATTTTGGAGATAGAACAACAGTGTTACTTTATGATAGGTTGAAAGGCTTTCCCAAAAGAAATGGTACAAAATCCATAACTCCTTAGAGTTAATTTTGGACAAGACCTTGCATTTCAGTTGACTACCTAATTACTGTGATTACATATCAATAACTAAGGTGATCTGCCATGCATAGATGTTTCTAAATGATTTACAGGATTAGGTATGAATGAGGGTTAGGAGTAGATAAGTGCATCTGGGCTGAAGGCTGGATATATGGTACTGGTTAATCAGAGTGATGTCCAGCAGACTTGACAGTATGATCCAGTTTGGGTTTTGTGGCTTGTTGAATGTTGGGGGCATGTTAAAAGACAGTCAAGAAGACATGGACACAACATAGACCCCATAATACAGGCTGTTGAAGGAGGCTGACGATACATACTAACTGAGAAGCCAGCTGGATACAGTTAACAGGGCAAGCTGTTATAACTTGTCTAAACTATCTATAAAGTTAGTACCAATCAAAACACTGAAAGCTCTCACCTTAACTAGAGGGAGCTACTCTCCAGTCTTGTGTTGCTCCAGGCTTATATTCTGGACTGATTTCTGACCTGGGCTTAACTAAGGCTGCAACAGCTTTCCCAAGTTGGTACTTAGAATAAAGCCAGTTGGGGATCTATCTTAACAGGGCAGCTCAGTTCTGAAGGTGGGATGAAGGCTTATTCCTCATGTCCTTGCCTTACATAGCCTAAGCTTAGCATAGGAGCCATCAGTGATGGTGTGTCCAGAGCTCACGATTTGAGTCAAGACAATTTGATTCTTCCGGTATATGTTATAAAGTATTGTGAGAATGGTTTTGAGAAGAGGCCTTCAAATGAAATTGAGAGGGTTTTCTTTCCTTGCAAAGTACTTGCAGTGTGGGCCAAAGGATCTAGTCCTGAGCAATAGCTTGGGATTAGCTCCTCATGTCAACCTAGTTGCTGAGGAGCTGGAGCTGCAAAACCCTTCTAGCTGTCTGAAGAGGTCTGTGGGAGAACTGGGACAGAGGTTGTCTGGGAAAAACCCGCAGCAGAAAGTTGAAACCTAGTCTATGTGATGGGGACTTCTAAGCCTGGGATGAAGGCTGGATGTGGTAAACCAGAGGCTTGAGCGCTCAGAAAGAAAATGTTTTGAAGAAGCTGCCTTTAGATTTGAGGTCACAGTTAAGCTTGACCTTACTTTGGATCTGGCTGATGTGCTACATCTATGCTAAATCTAGGGCTGTGTTTCATGAACCATGTAGCCCAGAAGGGAGGGGGCAGCTTGTCAAGCAAGTAGATTCTTCATTAAGATGAGAAGACAAGGTGATTTCATGGGAGTTACTGAGTTTGGCCCTGCCAGAGGATATGAAGTAGGAGGTCTGACAAGGTCTTGGCTTTTGTATTTGATTAGTGAGAAGCTTCTGGGAGAGTTTTCAGAGGAGAAGCCTTGTGAGAAAGGCTATAAAGGCAGGCAGAGGACATGTCCTAGCTCTGGGATGGACAGTTTTGATCTTGGCCCCATGGCAGGCCCTGAACTATAGCTAGATACAGGGTTGCAATGAAGGCTTATCCATCTGCCAGTTCTGGTTATCATAGCAGATGTAATCTATACAAGCACCTCTCTTGAAAAACCAAAACCTTAACTACCTACCTTACTGAATTATAATCTCACTGTAACCATAATATGAAGCTTGACCTAGTATTATCTAGGTCAAGCCTAGGGCATTAAACTAGATCAGGTAAGATTTGATCCATTGAAATGAAACCTTTATAATTTGTCTTTTTAAAGGTCTCCTTAGTACAGTGTACTTCTAGGACTCCCTTCCTATAAGTGAATCCAAACTTCAGCTATAACTTTAGCTCTCTATCTGCTTTGTGTCTCAAGACAATATTAAGTTTTATGAATTTAGAGCAACCACATACTTGTTCCCACCAGCCTCAAAGGTTTCTTTCAATTAGGCTATAACATCAGTTTTGACATCCCCTGGTTACAGGACCATAACCATCATCCTATTCCTAGGCTTGGTTTAGAATCTATCAGTGCTGTGAGATCTAACTTTAAGTTAAATCAGACCAGTATGTATCTTCATGGTAACTGTGAATACTTCTTTAAAAAAAAAAAAAAAATCATCTTGCTTCTGTGTTCTCTGTTTTTCTGAAGCTACCCCAAGGCCTAAAGCGAAGTCAAGATTTAAATGAATTCAGGAAATCCATTGAAGACTGCGTATATCCTTGTCTTCAGCTCAAATGACAAAACCCAAACAAACCAAAATAAAAATCACAATTTTCTGCCTGTTTAACTTATGAGTGTAAGTGATTTTTTTTTTTACCTGAAGTTCTGCACTGTAGCAGAGTTTAGGGCTATTGAAGGTGTCCTCAACAGACAGGAGAAAAAGATGTACTTCTAGCCCTATGCTTAAGGTGACACCCGTCCTCAACTTAGTCTGAAGGCCTCTTCTCAATGAAATTGAAGACTCTCTAACTTTGCAAGGAATAACCCTAACCTTGTTCTTTTTCATGGAATTAATTTACATTCTATACCTCATACCCATGAGAACTGCTTAAGTGAATTGCACAAGCTAGTACCTTTCCAAGCTTTATCCCAAAGAATTATTTTTGTTGAAAATGTAAGATTATCAGTGACTCTGAATCCTAATTCTAAGCTTTACTGTCAAGCGAGATTCCTTTTATGTGAGAATCCAAAGTAATCATCAGTCTTACAGTTAAAATGGTTCAGTTCACAGAGTTCTCGTCCCCTCCTGAAGGCCAGCTCTTGACAAAGTGTTGTGGGTTAACGCAGCAGGCAGGGCCTGGTCTGGCTGCCCACTTTCCCTGCTTCCTCTTCCCCCAGGTGGGGTGAGGGAGGGAATCCAAAGGGTAAACGTGAGAAAACTCACGGGTTGAGATAAAGGCAGTTTACTAGGAAAGCAAAACCTACATATGCAAGCAAAGAAAAGTAAGGAATTAATTCACTGTTTCCCATGGGCAAGCAGGTGTTCAGCCATTTCCAGGACAGCAGGGCTCCATCGCCTGTAATGGTTACTTGCGAAGACAAATGAGGTAAGTTCAAACATCCTCCCTTCCTCCTTCCTGCAGCTTTTATTGTTGAGCATGATGAGATGTCCCTTTGGGAAGCTGGGATCAGCTGTCCCAGCTGTGTCCCCTCACAGCTTCTTATGCCCCCCACCCCCACCCCCAGCGTTCTTGCTGACAGGGCAGCAAGAGAAGCAGAAAAAGCCTTGATATTGTGCAGGCACTGTTCAGCAGTAACTGAAGTGTCAGTGTGCTACCAGCGCTGCTTTCTCTACAAATCTAAACCATAGCCCCATGCAACCTACTATGAAGAAAATAAATTCCATGCCAGACAAAACCAGTGAAGCTAATACTACTGTCCTCTGCATTTACCTGACTGAAGCCCAGTCCTAACCCCTGATGAATGTAGGTCAACCTTTGTTTGGCAGTAAAACTTTATTACCTCTGGTAGAATTGGGTCTTTCAAAAACAGCTGGACTGAGGAGAATCTAACACCTTTTCTCCCCCCATACATGCAGCTAAACCCGGTTCTAGCCTGAACATTGGCCTGATTTGCCAACCATGTGGATCGCTCCCTAGCTAGATATTGCAGTATGGTTTAAATTCCTGTTTTCTTCAGTAACTTGCTTAATCCCACAGGACTTCTGGGATTCATTGGGAGCAAAAACTCTCGCATTCAGCCTAAGTTTTGTCCTGTCACTAAGACCAATGCTATCATTGATCCAAACTGTAAACCAAGGTTTAATACAATGCAGCCTCTCCCCCTATACAAACAAGAAAAAGCTCAGGTAGATACAGATGAAATATTCCATGAAAATCTTCACTCTTCACTTCCAAACTCTGATCTCAGTTACTGATCAAGCAATCAGACCCATGTCTGAAAGAGCAACAGGTCTGTTATTATCTGCCCTTAAACTGCAGTAAAAGACCTTCCAAGATCAATCAATAAACACAGATCTCTCAGCCTCTGCTTTGCCAATTTGTAATCTGAGCACAGTCCTGAATTTTATCAAAGGCCATGTAACTGCACCTGATTTGAAAACTAATTTCTCTTACTATCAGCCAGCATTATATTTGTATGCTTTAATGGACCCACCAGTAAATGCACATGTGTAGAGCTGGATTGGAAAGACAGTCTAACGCTGGCTTAAAATTCAAACCAAAACTAAGGTTAAACTATATCTGAATTAATACTAGCAATTACACATCAGCTCCTGCTGTCACCGTTCCTCATCTTCCTTCTGTGGCTTTTATGGAATAAACATGCCTGTAAGTCTTCACTTTCCTGAATGTTCCCCCCTAACCAAAATCACAGGCTGGACAAACATCACTTTCCTGAATGTTCCCCCCTAACCAAAATCATAGGCTGGACAAACATGTTTTCCCTGGTACTGAACATTATATGACGAGCTGTCATCATCTCTTTTCATTGAAGATTTTTTTGGATATTTGGACTAGGCTTTAATAAACCTGAATTCTGAGTACCCTAAGCTTTTCTTTGTTGATTAGTAAGACAATTGGTGCTGTAGTAATGGAGGTGAGGCCTCTGACGTCTTTCACTTAGTCTTTCAGGGTCTGGAGACCTTGCAGAATGCGTGAGAAATGTAATAATTTGTCAAACGCTGCTTTGAACCCTCATTTTGACCATATCCTGAAAGACAAGCTAAGTAATCTTAGCCATCAAACTGAAAGATGGTTATTCCTACTTGAGCCAGCCCTCCCTTCACCCTGGAATGGTCTGCAGGATGAATCAGCCAAAAAGTCCCGAAACCTTTCCCCCAGATTCTGAACTTGAACCTTGCTCTTGCATTAACTATGGTTAAGATAACTACACACATGGCAGGACCAGCAATTGCATATTACTGTTAGCTCTCATCTTATTCCTGTAAGAGTCCTAGGATAGATCATAAAACTGATTATTTGATCTAGATTTTCCCAAATCCTAACCTTTTCCCTAAACCTCACCTGGTTTTAAAAGATAAAATAGAAATCATACCCTCATTAGAAACATTATTCACCTTTTGTAGATTCATCAGATAAAACAGCATTTCCAACTGTAATGTTGATGGTAATCCTAACCTGAGCCTTGGAGGCATGTGCCACCACTAGTAGAAGTAGTAACAAGGGATCAGTTCTCCTCTGGGCTCTGTAGGCAGTGAGGTAGAAATAACAAAACATTGCTCTTCAACCCATGCTTTCTCAATCCTTAAGTTTATCCCAACTTAATCACAGTAGGAAGTGCACCATTTCAGAGCCCACCTTACAGCATTAGCCCCTAATTGTTACTCCTCTGGGCCCTTCAGAGCTACAAGGAGAGGCAATTTGTCAGTTCATGACCTGACTTTCAGTCCCATGCTAAAGCCTGGCCTTAAGCACTGACCAGGCAAACCTGTTAGCATTGAACTGTCAGCAGTGGTTAACCTCTACAGATGTCAGCTCTCTTTTACTTGGAATTTCTAGGATCCAACATTAAACTGGCGGTACAACATAAGCTTTCACAAATGCTTTTATCCAAGCTTTAATCTCAGAACTGGCCTTTATCATGGATCAGCGAAACTAGCTTGTCCAAATCGGAACCTTAACACACAACCTATTCAGAAGCCAGGGATCATTGCCTTTCATCCAATCTATAAATTATAGTCCAAACGGATACCTAATCTGGGACTGGTTCATCTTACCTCACTGACAGCTTTTGGTGCTGGCATATCAGGACTTGGCCTTGCAGAAGTCAGCTGTAAAAGCAGCAGTTTAGCCCATTTTACAAATCTTAACTCATCATAACTCTAATCTTAACCTAATTTATGTTTCTAAATTAGATATAAAGGTAAAAAAAAAATATGATGCAAGAGCTTGAAGGACAGGTGGTCCACCCAAGAATTTGTTCCAGCAATGATGCAATATGTGGGAAGATCTGTAGGTATTACAGGCTTCACAAAAATCAATGATTCAAAGTGGGCAACGCTGGTGTGTTGGATATTGAAGTTCTGCCATTACTGTGACCTTTTCTGGTACCAGATGATAGTACCTGATGAGATGCATGTTTAATCCGGTTAAATCTAGTAGAGGTTTGTTTTAAAAAAAATATCCTACAGTTCTCTTTCCTAGAGACAAACTTCATGACACAAATTTAGTCTTCTAAATTTGGTAACTGATAGCAGTGGGATTACAGGAGTAGGGTTTTGTTTTGTTTCTGTTTTAGGCTTTAGAATAATAGAAAACACCAAACATTAGAGAAGTCTTGACTACCTTTTAAAAAATAGGTTAATATAAGGTAAAATAAAAATGATTTTGTGTAGGATCTTAACTTCTAAATAAGAGTCCTGTCATACAAAAGCACTTAGTGAGTAAAATTTCCTAATATCTAATTTTCAGAAAGCAGTTTTATGGACTGTCATTAGTATAGATTGCTGAAAAGTATTTCTCTCCCAGAATACATTTCTGGGACATGTGATTGTCCCATGATTGCTACATTTAATTAATATTTTTTCAGGGGAAAGTCAAAATCTTATTTCCTTCCTCCAGACTACATTTTCTGAAATATTTTTGTTCTGTAGTCAATATTTCAATATTATGTCTTCCCTCACTCATATAAAGTCATATCTATAATAGCTAAACTAACAGAACACAGTATTGGCAAAACAGCCAATAAATGAGGAATTGATAGGTTGTTTCTTCAAGAAGCTAAACTGATGAGAGCCAAGTGTAAGTGTGACACAATCTTATTTACATATAAAGAAGGGGATGGATTTCTGCCTCCTGAACTAAAAAGGAAAAAAATAATAGAAGCTAATTTTTTTTGTTCAGAAATACAAACATGGATAGTAGCCAGTGCTGGTACTTTCTTTCTGCTTGCTTTCTCTCAGGCTAGTGATATCCATCAACTGTGCAGGTCTGAGTCAGACAAACAACTCTTGCCTCCCTTCCTTCAGACAGTTCAAGTTCTCCTAGAACAATATAATCTACCCAATAAATCAATTGTGAAATAAGAGCTGGTACACTGTTGTTACTCCAAAGTTCCCTGAAAATACAACCAGCTTCAAACCTACCAGCTGTATTAGACTGGTGCTGTACTGTAGTATAGGTTAAAAATATATAAATTAAATAATAAAACAAAAGTAGAGTAGTGTTCTCAAATAGTTACTGTAGATCAAGAGGAATAAATAGGAAGAAGTACGGTATTGTCTAGAAACTTGGGAAAAGCAAAACAAGTGTAGTTGGTTAGTGAAGACCCTTGCACTAAATCAAGAGTTTGTAGGGCCTGTCAGTGACTTTGTGTGAGCAGGCAGATGTTTGAATATTTTCTAAATAGCACTGTTTAAACTGTGTTGTTTGCTCAGATTTATTTTTAGTACTGTCCTTTTTTATGGTCCAGTAAAACTCAACAATAATAACAAGCACTGCCCATGGACATTTATCTAGCTTCCTCATTCATCATCAGCCTCCAAGATCTTACTTCTCTTTCCTAACCATGAACATATAAAAGTTGCAGTTTCTTGAGCAACTTGCATTGTAACAGAAATAAGGCTGAGAAGGAAGTTCAATAACATAAGGTGTTTATAGGTAGGGTCCTAATTAGCTGTGTGAAACGTAAATAACCAGAGGCTATTTTAAGCCTTGTAGTCTTTCATGCTGTGTGTATGTGTTTAGACATATAAAATCCCTGCTGAATATGGCAAGTCATTGCATCCAAATATGATAAAGTTGTTCACTTACTGTTTTTCTATTTTTAAATTTAAGTAGAAGTAGCAAGTGCTTATTAATATGTACAGCACAATGTGAGCTTGTTGCGACATGGTATCTAGTGTACAAGAAAACTAGTGTATCTGTGAAAGAAAGAATTTTGCATTGTGCCAGTTCATTAACTTGTTTTTTGTAGTCTGATATTGATATACAGTAGTTAAACATACATCCTTAGCAAAAAAACCCATCCATCAACAAACCAGACAGAAACCCCAACATTATTGTTATTTATGTCTATAAAGAGGCATTAACATTCAGTTCTCGGGTACATCAGTGATCAGGTACAGCAATGAAGTGTGGTCCATCTGTCAAATCCATGTCTCTCCAGTTCAGAGACGGGGTTGTCATGCATGACAGTGTCAAATGCTTGGCCCAAGTCCAGATAGATGACATCAGTTGCTCTTCCCTTATCCAACAATGCTTTAATTCTGTCATAGAAGACACTGGATTTGTCAGGCACAATTTACCTTTAGTGAAACCATGTTGGCTGTTGCTAGTCACCTCCTTATTTTCCATGTGTCTTAGCACAGTTTCCAGTTTTCCATGATCTTGCCATGCACCGAGGTAAGACTGACCATCCTCTAATTCTCTTGGGTTTCCTTTTTTCTCTTTAAAAATGGGGGTTACATTTTCTGTTTTCCAGTCAGTAGGAACTTCACCAGACTGCCACAATTTCTCAAATATGATGGATAGTGGCTTAGCCACTCAACCACCAGTTCCTTCTGGGCTCTCAGATGCATCTCATCAGGTCCCATGGACTTATGCATTTTCAGGTTCCTTAGATGTTCTCAAACCTGATCTCCTACAGTGGGCAGTTCTTTCCCAGTCCCTGCCTTTGCCTTCTGCGACTTGGATGGTGTGGCTGGAGCACTTACTGTTGAAGACTGAGGCAAACGAGTCATCGAGTACCTCAGCCTTCTCCATATTCCGGGTAATCAGGTCTCCTGTTTCTTTCTGGAGAGGGCCAACATTTTCCCTAATCTCCCTTTTATCACTGACATATGTATAGAAACTTTTCCTGTTGCTCTTGGCATCCCTGTCCAGATTTAATTCTATCAGGGCTTTAGCTTTCCTAACCTGGTCCCTGGCTGCTCAGACAATTTCTCTGTATTCCTCCCAGGCTAACTGTCCTGGCTTCCACTCTCTGTAGGCTTCCATTTTGTGTTCGAGGTTGTCCATGAGCTCCTTGTTCATGCATGCAAGCCTTCTGGTGTTTTTGCCTGACTTCCTATTTGTTGGGACACATCATGCCTGGGCTTGGAGGAGGTGATCCTTGACTCTTAACCATCTTTCTTGGGCCCCTTTTCCCTCCAGGGATTTATCCCATGGTACTCTATCAAGCAGATCCCTGAGGAGGCCAAAATCTGCTCTCCTAAAGCCCAGGGTAGTGAGCTTTCTGTGTATCCTCCTTGCTGCCCTGAGGATATTGAACTCTACCATTTCATGGTCATGCAGCCAAGGCTGCCCTTGAGCTTCACATTCCCCTGCAGCCCCTCCTTGTTGATGAGAACAAGGTCCAGCATAGCACCTCTCCTCATTGGCTCTTCTATCACTTGGAGAAAGAAGTTATTATCAACGCATTTCAGGAGCCTCCTGGATTGCCTGTGCCTTGGTGTGTTGTCCCTTCAATAGACACTGGGGTAGTTGAAGTCCCCCATGAGGGCCAGGGCTTAGAAGCAGCCTCATGTTCACATCTGTCTACAGGGGGCCTCATCCCCTTGGTCTTCCTGGTCAGGTGACCTGCAGCAGACCCTCACTATAATGTCACCTGTCCTTGCCCTCCCTTTAATCCTGTCCCATAAGCTCTCTATCATCTCCTCATTCACTGCCAGGCAGAGCTCCATGCACTCCAGCTGGTCATTGACATTGAGGGTGAACCCCCCTCCTCACCTGTCGTGCCTGTCCTTCCGTTCAAACACTCCAGGCGTAGGAGCCATCTCACCACGTTTCCATGATGCCAATAAGATCATAGCCCTGCTGGTGTGTGCATGTGATATAGAGAAAGAAGGATTATCAAATAGAACAATAACTTATTTTTAAAGGACAAATCCACCAAAGCCAAAAAGAAATAGCTTAAACACACATATGCTTTTGATCAAGCTTCTCTATTTTAAGATGGAGGCATTGTGAATTCAGGTGTAATCTATTGGCCATAAAAATGGGATACTTAAGCTACCGCGTTTGGCATTTCCTGAATAATTCAAGTTCCCATCAGTGGAAAAGAAGTTATCTTTATGTTAAGTCTGGCATACAAAACAAAATAGTAATAAATTGAAGGTGACACCTCTTTTTAGATTAACTGAAAATATACTATAAGAAAACTCCCGCTTCTTCTTAGGCTGTGGTAATAAATATTCCTTGTTGACTCTTTATTTTATACCAGTTCCTGTTTGAGATTTGTGATTACTGAAATGATATTATAGAGAGTGTAGATAAGATCATATATTTTTCAGCTTTTATTTAGAGCTGGTTAGGTATTTTCCATGATATTTTTTTGAAGCTCTTCAAGTAAGGCTAATCTATATCACAGTCATGAGGAGAGGCTGTCAGAAGCTACAGGGTTCTGGAAGGCCACAGGGCTCATGAAGTGAACTGGAAATAAAATGAGAAAAGGGAATAAAATGAGAAAAGGTTCTGTCTGTGTGTGGGGTGTTGTTTTTTTTTTTGTTTTGTTTTGTTTTGGTTGTTTTTTTGTTGTTGTTGTTGTTTTGTTTGGTTGTTTGGTTGGTGGTATTTTTTCCCAAAGTTGAATTAATACAGATCTCTTCTGTAGAATGTTCTGATTTTGAGAACTGGAATTTCTGGTAACAACCTGGAAAAAGACAAGTTATAGCTGAATGTGTTTCTGAAGAGTTCTTCCTTTGATTTTCCTCAGGTTTCATCCCAAGCACATGTTATTTTTCTCACTTGCAGCTCTCCCTCATAAATGTTTTTCTTCATGGTACATGCTATATCAAGCTTGATGGTGTAAGTAATACAGAGTTGTATGGAATTTACTAGTAGACTGTAATATTTACTCCATTCACTTAAACAGCAGTTGTGCACAGATATACTGCCTTGTTTATCTGCACAGCTTTTTACCACTAGGATTTATCCAGAAAGTATATAGCTGTAGTAATTGTTGTCATGTATTTCTAGAGATAAGTTTTCAAACATTTCTAACATGGCTATCATCTGAGACAAGTACTCGCAAATTACCATGATTTAGTATGTACTTGCTAAATAATCACATTTTTCAAGGTCTCTGAGTTTTTAAGCTGTCTGCCTCTTTCAAGTCCTTACATTTATATATCTGTATAACATAGACCTCACTGTCTTTGCATACCACTGTAAATCAGAAGTAACTTCATTAAAATCAGTGGTGGTGGATGAGAAGAAAATTATTGTGAGAGATGACTCTGCTATATACATACATAACTTATTTGCTGATATATGGGAGGTGTAGGACATGTCAGCACTCATTTAAATTGATGTCTGTACTTTATATTCACACACCATTACTGCTGCTGAGAATAAACTTCTCTGCCCTCTTCCACATGGCATCATACACCATGAAAGCAAATTAATTGCAATGGCATTGGTAGGCTGGTCTACAAATATACACTAATGTGTATCACACAGTGGTAATATGCTCCCAAAATGTAAGATTGGTGGAAGCCCACCTGCTTGAACCAGGACTTGGGCAAACCTTAGCAATGAGCTGGTACTATTGTTTGCAAGCCAACCTTCCCTCTAGCTAATGCTCAGCATTTATGCTTCCTAGTGCTATAGCCTGGTCGCAATGGGATTATGCAGCAGTCATTCCCTGCAGCAGCAGAAAAGAAACTGCAGGGGAAAAAAATTCAGATGTCTTAAAATGAATTTATTTTATCCCCTGAAGTAAGACTAGAGTTTGGGGAAGTCTAGTCTTTGGGGCAGCTGCTGCCCCAAAACATACCAATGACTAAAAGTGGATGTTGAGAATGGTTTTGTGCTTGTTGCTGAAAATCATTCCATCGGCAAGAAAATACCTATCATATATTTCTAGCCTGCTGGGCAAGCTGTGCAGTGCTGAACTGGAAGCTTGATAACAGCCATCAACCAAGTAAGATGGCAGAGTTTACAACTGTGCAACTTTAAACTGAGTACTTCTAATACAATTTTTTTGAAAGTGGCAGGAATATAACTCAGTAATATATGCTCTGTGATGAAAATATAGTGAAGGGATGGCAGAGAAAACCTGAAAGGAAACATGGTAGTGTAACTGATGTCATGATGTAACTACTAGATGCATTTCCAGCTGCACCAGGAGAGTTTTCTAAAGTTTATGAAGTTTGAGGACCTTCATATGAAGATACTTATCGCTCTGATTAGTTGCCTTCTCAGGCCAGCAAGATTAGCTTCCCTGTTATCCCTTCTCTTTAGGTGTGATAATGAAAGGATTCCAACAAGTGTGGGGAGAGTAACTGCATTACTTCACATACCTTGTGTAAAAAGAGCATTTCTTTCCCCACCAGGATGGATGGAAGTATGTAGGCTTGGCTGAAGGATTCATCAAAATTGTAAAATTTCGATATGTGTAGTAATCACAGGTTTATAAATACACACAAATGTGCTTTTAATAGGAGTAGAAATATATTGAAATGAAACAAAACTTCAGAAGCAATACAGAAATAAAAAGAATAAAAAGCTTAAATAAGAGCCTCCTTTTAAAATTATGACTCTTACATAAGCTATATAGAAGGGGTCTGGTTCTAGAAAAGTGTTTTCTGTGAAGCCATACATAAATGCATGAAACACACTGAGGAACCCATGTACATGACCTACTTGCAGCTTTATCACATTCCCATGCATGAGACAGTAGATCTAATCTTTGCTCTGTACCATCTGCCCGTAACTTCTACTTAAATGAATGGACCTATATACAGTCAGCAAACAATATATCTACCAAGCCAGTGTGACTAGGCTGTGTGGTGGCTAGAATCTGAATTAATTAATAAGACATAAATTAATGAATTTCAGGCATATGTAGTTTTACGATAGCTGTATTACATTAACCATTCTCACTTGGATTGTCACAGTCACTTATGTCTAGTTAAAAGACACGATAATGCCTTTAGAGAAGGGATTGCCATCTTGTGTGAACAGCCCAGAGGGACTTTTGTCCTGATTGTAGGTACCACAGAACTGCAAACAGCTGATAACAGCAACACTGCTGAAATGATAGAGTGGCAAGTGCTCTGTGTAATGTTTATGCTCAGCTTCTCGTGTCCTCAATGTGTAGTTGTCATCAGACCTATTTCTCCATTGATGTTTGGCTATTTGGTTGTGGTTACAACACAGCTGGCCACACAGAGGCACCAGAAATTTAAGATAAATGATGAAATTCTGGTCTTGCTGAGTTGGGAGTAAAACTGCATTTGAAATCAATGGGGACAAATGTTCATATGACAATCACAAGCAGAGCACAGTGCAACATGCTTATTCCAGTCGTTCGCTGCATCTCTGGGGACTCCTTTGGTCGGTACCTTTCCTGTCTGAGTGGGGCCAGGTAACTGCATGTGTGTCTCACTTTTTTGATGAATTACAGAAGGTGTATTTCTCAAAACTGTTCAGATTTTCACAGTGGAAATACAACTCTGAAAGGAATGCAGTGTGGGCTTTGTGAGAGTCTGCATTTACTTTGGACACTAAACAGACAGATATTTTCTACCCTTGTTCAGTCCCCTCGGGTGTCACATTCTAGAGCTGACTCATTCCTCACCTGAAATATTCAAGTGTCATCTCAGTATGTTGGTTGCTGCTAGACTATACTATAGAGCCTTGGGGGTTTTTATGACTCCTGACTATAGACCTAGATTCTCATCTCAGGGTTTTTTTTTTGTTTTGTTTTTTTTTTTACTTAGTTTTGTCTTTACTGTTTACATACTGGCAAGACCTCTGACATCAACAGCTAATATGGGAAATCATAACTGAAAATCAAAGTGGGTCAGTCATATACTGTGAATATGACTTATTCTTATATGAATAAGAAAAGTGAATTTCTTTTGTATGTTAACTTGCCTTCCCTTGCAGGGACAGTTGCATCCAATGAGGGTATGTACATCTGCAGAGAGACTGTGCTAGTAAATAAACTTCCTTCCCTGGTGATCTTATTTTATGCTGTGTCTTAAATGGGAATATATTAATCTTCTTTCTGCAATATGAAAAGGAACAGTGGTAGAAGGAGGAGAAAACAAAAAACACTGATCCTAGTATCTCCTAATGCTTTTTTCACAACTTTCTACTGAATTATACACCAACAATATTCATTGCGTGAACAAGTCCTCAAAAGGCTATGGTCAAATGATTGTCTTTGCTATGACACAACAGTACAGCCTAGGAGTTAAAAAAAAATCCTTTCATTTCTCCCAGGGTGACAGACACCTTGATGCAATGTTTAACACTGTTTTTTAAAGTTACATTTTTCCTTGCTGCAGGACATATATGTCAGCATGCCAACTCCATCCCAGTACTCCATCAGGACTCATAAATTTGGGGTCCTGGTCTGCCAGCTGCAGCTGCTAGCATTCACATTCCAGTAATGAGCCCTGTGAGCTTGCTGATGATGGAAATGGACTAAGACTGCATGATCTGAATCTGTTCCTTTTCCTAGCCAAGAGTGAAATGGGCTAATCTTGGCCTTTTACTTTGTAGGAGTATTCTGGAAAAAAAAAGCAATGAAAAATCCCAATGAACTAGAAGTGAGTAAATGGCCGCACAGGTGAATGATGAGCTGGAGAGAGCAATTCTGGAACTTTCAAAGTGCCAAAAAAAAACCCAAAAACAAGAGCCTGACACTGAAAACTGAACAAAGACATGAGAAGAGAGACAAAGGAAGAGAGGCTTGAGAAAGCATGAAGATGACACAGGGAGAAGTGGTGGAAAAGGAGAGGGAAGGAAAGGGAACCAAGAAAAAGGTGTAAGGGAACAGAATGAAATAATGGAAAAAGAGAACTGCAGGCGAAGAGTTGAAAAGAGTTTTACAGGTAAGGATAGAGAAGGGGAGAAGTTAGCAAAGTGAAGGAAAGCTGAAGAGGTCCACAAGTAAGGTCTAAGGGCCATGAGCATTCTGTTTCTACAGGATGGTGCTCAATCAGTACTGGCGGGACTGCATGACAGAGGGGGAAGACAGCTCAAAGGCCTGTGTATTGATAGGGTGCAAGGGCAACATGTGAACCCCTTGTGGCACATGAGAAAAAAGGCAGAAAAAACATGTAATGTTGGTCCAAACTTACAACCTTGGAAGTCTGTAGACATATTACTGCCAAAATAATAAAATATGACTAACAAAAGTAATTGAAAGGACAATTAAACCAGCATGCTTAATGTTTTCTTTCTTTGGTGTATGTTTACACAAGACTGAAAACCTGGCCAGGGGGATCTAGACTTAACTGACTGAAAAATATTCTGAAAAATGTCATTTACCAACAATTTTTGTTGCACAGGAATTGTTTATTCTAGGCACTAGGGTTTAGAAAATAATTTCTGACCTTCTGCCTTTAACCAAAGTGACTGTCACCATCTTGACTTGAATGTTTCCTTTGATCTCCACGGTGGCCTTTGCTATGGAAGAGTTTAAAAACATGAGAACAGAAACTGACAACTGATCCTTTTAATCTGTCCTAAACCTGAACTTCAGTGACTGTTTGAACCAGCAGCCTTCTTTGGGCAGGGACAAGTGTTACTTGTCAAGTTTGGCCATGTTTATGACCTGTTAAAGGTCTGCTGGCAGATTTTTTTTCCAATTCTTCTGTCATTCCTTGTGGTGAGGTTTTATTCCTCTGTGAAGAGGAAATCTTTATGGTGAGACAGCAAAGAAAGACAGAACCTTAGTAATAACTTTAGATATAATTTACACGTACCGGGAAATGTTTGCCCAGGTAGTTTTGCAAGCCTGTTCAGACAGAGTGCTGCAAAGAGCCTGTATGGAGTACACACAAAATAGTTCATAATTTTAAATTACTTGTTTATGGTTCCAGCAGTTGCTTATTTTTATTTTCTTATGTGTTATCAAGAATATGGCAGAGAAATGTTAGGAAATGGCTCAAGAAATAAATAACAACCCGAATGAATGACAAAATGGACAGTTTGAGAGGAAAGTGTGAGCCCACCAGTGGTAAGAATGTCACCAGTAGGACTAATTTTGAAAGATGGCTGCTGCAGTAAAAAAGGGACCTTTTAAAACATTATGCTGAGGCAGTGCTCCAACTCTGACTCAGGAGGAAGTATGTAACTTGCTGAATTATGAGCAACATCTTGTTCAGCATCCTGTTTAAAGATGGGATTTTCTCTTTGTGCTGCAAAAGAACGGAACTGAAGCCTTCCAATAAAAAGGATGGCTGCCTTTCTGCTGAATTGCCATTGGTACCCTGTGTTAAAATGGTCTAAAGCATATAATTCTTTAAAGATAATATAATGAATTTTAAAGTTATAGAATATGCATAAAAATACTGTGGATTTTGAATTCATACTGACCACTCAGATTTAAGATGAGATGTCAATGCCATTTTAGGACAGAAGGGAAAGGAAAGGGTATAGATGTGACGGAGAGCTCAGGGGAGCGAAGACTTAGTAGATGGACTTGTGGCCTTTGCCATAACACAAGGAAAAAGGGGTCAGAAGTAGCTGTCATCTGGTTCATTCCACTTCATCCTCTCCTGCCTGCATCTCTGTTCGGCTGAAAACAACTGATAGGATAGGGACATTTGGTACTCTGAAGTAATATGCTGCAGTGAGCCAGTTCAGCATACAAAACATGCACGTGAAACTATATCCTAATGCATTTTGACTCTGTGGAAAAATATATGTAGACAACGGAAAAATATATAGAAATAGTGCTTGAAATGGACTAATACATGACAATATAGTAACCACTTCACATATGTGAACTGGAAAACTTCATGTACTACAGAGAAAGTCTGTTCTACATGTAAACTTCCACATTTTTATTTTGAATACTGCCTGTAGCACATAACAGCACATTTTATAAATTTATATTGTAAGTGGATTATTTCAAACGCAGTGTGTTTTTCCTCATTTAGGTTTTCATAAGCTGTTTTTTTCTAGTTACATGATATTCAGCCAGTGGCAATTATATTTTCTACAGATTATTTTACCTATTGTCACAGTTCTTTATTTTGATTTTATTGGTAATCATGTTAGCTATATTTGTGGTTATGTTGATTCTCCATGTTCTTTAATCCAACATGTACTGATATTGAATTGCTACTGCAGAAGACAAAAATTAAACAGCTAAAATTGCTTCTTTTGGATAACTGTATAAAATATATGTGTGCAAAAAAGACATCATAAATGTCTGAACTTTAGCTCTTAAGTACAAGGAATTGTAAAGATGCTGGATTCTCAGAAAATCCTTGTCCAAGGATTACCAGACATTAGAGCTTCCAAATTCAGATCATATACTGTATGGTGCTTAGTACAGCCCCAGTTACTGTATAGCAAATCAAGAGTAGGGCTGCTGGAACACAAGTATTTTTTAATGATTGTCAAGTTTTGAAAATTTTTGCCTGGTTAAGATCCTCTATATTTATGGGTGGTTAACCCACAACCCATTTTTTTTCTCCCACTATTGCATAATTTTGCTGAAAACTGTTCTCCACCAGAGAGATATTTTAGTGATGGACTAATTCTAGGTAATCTGTCCTCATATAATACACCATTTAAATGAGCTCAAGGTGGTGAGGGAAGCTGTCCAGAACATGTTGCATATATTTATAGAACATTAGAAAGTCATAGCTGACACTGTAAGGGGGTTTCATACAGAGATTAAGAGACAAAAATTTTGTGCTGTATTTAGACATTCATGGGAGCATCACTAGAGACTGAGTTCCACCTGAGGTTGTTCAATGTGAGTTTTAGACACTGACATCTACATGTGTCTGTGTCAATGGAGATCTAAGCAGAGATCTTAGCCTTTATCCAGTTGGCTTAACACCGATTGCTTCCACCATTTGAGACCTCATATGATTGTTTGCCTGGCTCCAACAGCTTCTCTGGAAATGAGGACATCCTATAGAATTTGCCAGACCTTAGAGATTTTCTCATATACTCCATGGCATCTCAAATGACATTAAATACTTGCCTTTAGATAACTGAATTGAGCTTCTGGGGCTGACCAGCTGAGTTGTTTTCCAGAAACCACTGCCTGCATCAACTGAAATGGCAGGTTAGACACTTATGACACATGTGAAAACTGTATGAAGAAACCTAAGTTAACTTGTTTTATTTTTCAAATAGTACCTTTCATGTCAAAGATGAAAAGAAGGCAGGAATCTGCAATGTACCCCATTATACTTAGCAATGATTTGGAAAAAATCCACTGAATGAAAGGTTCATATTAGAGCACAACTACAAGAGGACTCTTATCTAAGACTGTTTTTGACCTGTTTCTGGTGAGGTAAAGCCCTGACAGGTGCCTCTTCTGTAGATTACCTGGCCCAGCCTAAGTAATAATAATGGCACCTCTCTGTGCTGCGTGGATTGTTTGTTCATGCTCTCGGGGAGTTTCAGGTGATGGTGTTGATGATACAGCAAATCACCTATACAGTCAAAGGCTATGCAAACAGATATAGACATTTAGACCCCTGCCTGAAATGCAAGTCACAATTTTTCTCACAAAACTGAGTAAGACAGAGTGGGATTAATTTCAGTTGTTTTAAATATATAGTGCAGGTCTTTACTGCCTGGCTAGTCTCTTCAGGTTCCCTTCAGAGTCAACAAAGAGTAATAATCACCCCTGGGTGCAATTCATCTCATCTTATTGGTGACATTTAAAATTAATCATACTCTAGAATTGCCTGTATGTCTTTGAGGTCTATAAAGAAAACATAGCACAATTAAAAAGTAGGTGTCTATATTTGAGATGGCTGAAATTCATTGAAATGAATTAATCTGCAGCAGCTCTCCACTTCCATGGCTGTTTCTGCCTTAGAAAGAATGCCTGAATACTTTCTTTTTCCACAAGCTGTAGTAGTTTTTAGCAGGCTTATGCTTGTTTGTTCGATATTGCAGACACCTTCAGGGCTTTTACAGAGCACTGAATAAATTGGAACTTGCTCTTGAGAGCAAAGCACATTTTTGGCTTGGCTGGGATAGAAAACAAGAGGAGTCACTGGGTCAGAATTAACCTGGGAGAACAGTCACTGGCACTAGAGTGTCCCTGCTGTGCCAGAGGGAAGGGGAAAACCTCAATCATCCATTCTGATAGAGCTCAAAACTGAGTAAAGTACTTGGAGAGTCGTTTAGCAATGGGTTTGTGTCTGCTGGTACTATTCAACATTGACCCTGGTAGTATGGTACTTTGTTCTTTTTTTTACTTTAAAAACAAAGTAGTCTGTGCTATTTCTGTTTTATTCTAATGGAGACATAAATCTTTGTCCCAGCGCAACACAGTAAAATGAAGTTTGAGTAACTAAACTTGCTGGGGCAGAACACACTGCATTTCTATAAAGCATTCATTCAATTTTCAATAAGCAACATATTTTCTCTCAGATATGACACATGCAATTTTGTTTTCAGTTTATACATTGTCTGTTCTTTTGACAACTAGCAGACAGTTTACAGTAGGCTGTGCTATTATGTTGTAAAAAAGTTGCCAACTACATATTTAAAGAGACAAAAAACTGGATTTAGATGATATTTTCTATTTCACACGAATTTTTCAGAATGGAGCTGCGAGGCATTCATTGCAATGGTAATTAAAGTGGTGCCAATTTGCTGTTTTCGGAGATGGACAGCAGCTGTTCTTGTAGAACAAGAGCAGTAGGTTAATAACTGGGTCAGTGCTACATTCATGTCACTTTTCCTTTCGAGGGAAAGATTAGTGCTGAAAAAAATGACTGCAAAGGATAAAATGCTGGGTTTTGTCTTTGCTGTTTTACAATGAATCTTCAGGAGGTGTGCTTAACATTTTCTAATTGACATGCCTGCAAACCTCCCTGAAGTTACCTTTCTCCCTTACTGTAAAATGTAGTAACAAACCTATTGATCAATAAATGTCTTCAGGCATAGTCTCATTCATTATAAATCCTGGAACAAGAGAGATGGGTGAAACCTATTGCTTGCTTATCTGTAACTACCTGGAAGATAAAATGCCAATTCTTTTGAAGATCCATAAGGATGTAGAATCTAATTCAGCTCCTTCTTCCTATGTTCTAATTTCAAAGTCTAATAGCAGCAAACGTAGCTTTTCCCTGGAGCGTGCAGGTGTAACACTGAAGACATAGAGGGAACAGAACTGAGGAGGAAGAAAAGTACTATTTTCAAACAGTTTCTATAGAAGTGCTACAGTTCTATATGTACCTGGCATGTGAGTGGCTGTTTGATATCAGGTGTGTGTTCTGGTGCAGCAAGTTTCAAAGTCTGGTTTGTCCTCACAGTATACGAGGACTCGTTTTTGACAGTGCATTGGGTAACCTGTGTTCATCTGTGAGGTCTCAGGTTTATTGAATAATGCAGGCTCTTTTAAGTTGATTTTCTATTCTTACCGCTTAATATTCTTAGCTTTTCTTCAGACATATAATAGTATCACAGAAATCCTTTGCCCAAAATCTGGGTTTTGATGTCAGTGCAGTTAATATCTGGACCCTAGCCTTTTGTGGAGTTGCAACAGAAGTGGCCTATATTCTTCCATCTAGCAAAATTTTAATGAAAATGAGAAAGAGACAAAATCACCTACATAATATAAAGGAAAGCACTTTAAGGCATATGGAACTCAGAAAAGAGGAGAAGGGGAAAAGAATAAGTGAGAAAACAATTTATACATGGAAAGATTGAGTTGGAGATAATAGAGGAAAAGTTAGAAAACAAATGTAGGTTCCAGCTGGTTTAGAAAAGAAAAAGAAAAAAGAAAAATTAAGAGACAGAAAATTACTGAATTGCCTCAAATAACACTAGGCTACACTGCTCTGGAAAGAAGCAGCAAAATCCTCAGCTAACCCAGGAAAGGCGTAGTAGGTGGGAAAGAGAAAGGGGAGAGACTGAGAAGGCAGGAGAATAGTCTGTCTCTCTGTTTCCCACTCAGAGGGAATAGTCCATATGGTGCACATTAATCTATCCTGCTGCAGTCCACAGCCTGTTGGGGAGTCATTTTTAGTGAGGTCAGCCACTGGAGTAAACTGTCGAGAATTATGGAATATTTTAATGTGGTTACATAATATGGTAAAATCATTTTGAGGTAGCCAGGGAAAGTCTTACCATGAAGAAACAGAAATGGAGGGAAGCAGATAGGAGTATTTCAGCAAAGATGCAATGCAGATAATACAAAAAGATTAGAAAGAGGAATTAAAAGGAAAGAAAAAGGGAGGAGTGGGTAGAGCCAACTCCATTCAATCTGATTTTCAAAAGATGTGAAAAGATGTAGCATGATGGGTTTATTTTATTATTATGGGCTTTTGCTGTAAGAAGGAAGTGAAGGAATACTCCATCCTTTTGAAGAAACCATATCAGCACCTATTTGGCTAGGAAATTGCATTCCAGTCTGGTGAACAGTGACCTGTCTAGTTATTCCTTCATCACTTCTCAACTGTATTGTATTAATGAGAGTTCAGTATTTAGGAGATTCAAAATAACAACAAAATCAGTAGCAGGGCACCCAGCAGCAAATTGCACCCATACACAGAGTTGGTTGGGCAACTCAAAAGAGCAGCTACAGCTTCCAGAGGAAGGTGTGACAAAAGATAACTGTACATGGAGGGAGATTCTTGTTGATGACTGTATTTGGTTTACATGGCAAGGTTTTGGTTTTGGTAGCAGGGGCTCTGCAGGGCTGGCTTCTGTGAGAAGACACCAGAAGCTGTCCCTGTGTTGGACAGAGCCTGTTTCATCCATCTCCAAGATGGACCCACTACTGGCCAAAGCTGGCTAAAATCAGCAATGTTGGTAACACCTTGGTGATAACATATTTAAGAAAGGGTAAAAAATGCTGAGCAACAGCAGCTGAGAGAGAGGAGTGAGAAAATGTGAGAGAAACAACTATGCAGAAACCAAAATCAAAGAATGAGGTGGAAGAGCTGCTTCAGGCACTGGAGCATAGATTCCCCTGCAGCCTGTAGTGAAAATCATGATGACGCAGGTTGTCGTCCCC
>JAVJGJ010000057.1:81042660-81056850 GCA_035590215.1 Microhierax caerulescens
GGATGGTTTTAGGCTTATTTTTTCTCCAAGACAAATAAAGTAATTAAGATGCTGTTATTGTATACAGTATTTTTTCCATTTTAAAGGAGGATTAGATCAATAAATTATGCCTGTAAATCTTCAGTTCTCCTTGAGAAGATTAAGAAAAAAACAAAGTTTTTTTCCTCTTTGAGAGTTTTAGATCCATAAAGGTAAAAAAAAATTAAGGTGGGGCAGATTGGGTGAGTTCTTTAAGTACTGTCTTAACATTCCAAGATAATGATGATTAAGATCTACACTTCCTTGTCGTGTTGGACAGAGCCTTTAATTTCAAAATGCCAATTGACAGTTTTTTTGCCTCCTTACAACCCTGACAAAGTCCCACAGGGTCGCTTCGAATCAGGGTCCAATGACATTTTACTTGTTGATCTCCATAAAATCTCAGCAGTTAATCTATACTGCAGCACGCTTTTATTTATGCTTATTTGGAGGCAAGTCAGAAATACTGGTTACTATGGGACGCTAACAGAATTTCATAGGAAAAACTCAGGAAAGGAATCCTGCCACTAGTTCCAAAGCATCTGTGTTTCATAACTGTGTAAGGTGCAGATGCCCAGGTACTGGCAGCAGGGGTCTGCAGGGGCAGCCTCTGTGGGGAGAGACCAGGGCTATATGGTGGCAGACACAGCTGGATCCAGCCAGCTCCAGCAGACCCACCACAGGGCACAGCTCACAGCTCTTGTCACTCAGCCAAGACAGTGGTGCCTCTGGGAAAGAATATATAAGAGAAGGGAAGAAATGCTGGACAGACAGAGGAGGAAGGAAAAAGAAATAGCACTCTTCTGGGACACCAGGGTCATAGAAGGAGATGTTCCATGGTAGAGCAGATACCCACATTGCAGACTGTGGAGGACCCTATGCCAGAGTAGGTGGATGTGCCCTGAATGAAGCTGCAGCCCCTGGACAGCCCAACAGCTGACAGCAATTTTTCTGGCAGGATCTGTGACCCTCTAGGTGACCCACATGGGAACAGTCCATTCCTGAAGGACTGCATCCTGTGGAAGTACCCATGTTGCAGAAGTTCGTGAAGGACAGTATCCTGTGGGAGGGACCCCACACTGCAGCAAGGGAAGGTGTGAGGAGGAAGGAGTAGCAGAAACACATCGTTATGAACGGACCACAACCTCCATTCCCCATCCCCATGTACCATTTGGGGGAAGAGATAGAAGAGTTGGGAGCGAAGGAGGTGTGGGGGAATGTGTTTCTTTAGACTTGTTCTTATTTCTCATTATCATAATCTGATTAATTGGCAATAAATTAAATTAATTTTCCCCATGTCAAGTCTGTCTGGCCCATGATGGTTATGGGTGAGTGATCTTCCTGTCCTTATCTTGACCTATAAGCTTTTTGTTGGATTTTCTCTCCCGTCTTGTTGATGGGGGAGGAGTGATAGAGCAGCTTGGTGGGCACCTGGTATCTAGCCAAGGTCAGCCCACCACAATGACATAGACAGAACATCCCCAGGGATTTAAGGCTGCAGAGTGAATGCCTGGCATGTGTCCCTTTGATCTCATTTCCTCTCTGGTAAATGCATAGCAGGTGAATTAAAACAGAGGTAAAACTAAACCAGCAAACAAGAAAGCCCGCTATTCTGCAATAAGCCAGTCTGCAGAGAAGATGAAAGAGAAAATGGCTTCTCCAAAATAGATACTTGTTACATGGTTTAATTATCTACCGAAAAATTGCTTAAATATTCTGGCATAGGCTAAATGAGAATGAAGATAATAGGCCAAGTTTATGAGTTTGCTTTTATCTCACCCCCAGGGGAAAAAAGCCAGCAATAGTTTGTGGCTCTGTATTTCGGACATAAAGACGTGGATTGTGAAAAGCCTATGGAAGGAGCATGTCAAAGCCTCGTTTAACGAGCTAGTCACACACCAGGCATAGCTAGGCTGCACTACAATTAGTGATATTTTTCAGATACAGAAACCCACCCACACACACACCCACACACACCAGTCTCTTTTGAACAAAGTTAAATAATTTTGTAATTTTTAGCCTATTGTAACTCTTACAACTTTGTACTGGTCTGTATGGTCAATGAGTAACCCATTTTGATTGAGCAGCACTAGCAATTTATTTGTTCTCAATAATAAGAGCTATTTAAAGTTTATCCCCTCATAGCTTACTGTGGGCTTGATAAAAAATACAAATTTTCTTTCTTTTTAAATCAGATAATTTAAATTGATCTTTTCTTCCTTAGCTTCCCCTTACTTCTTTGTTCTTATGCAGAAGGAATGTATCATAATGTTTTAACAATAAAAATGTTTTACAGTAAGCAGGATTGACTTCATGCTAAGTAGGTTTTATTCCCTTACATTAGCTTTTGGAAACTAAAACAAACACATCAGTGATTTTATGTCATTCTCTGCAAGACAGGACAGAAATGTACAATTAACACTGCAAGCAGCTTTAAAGGCTTCTCTCTTAAAAAGAAAAACAAGTAATTAAACCAAATGCTCATTTTCTTACAAAGTAAAGCATTTTCAGCTTACATGTTTTCTGACATAATTTTTACTAATTAAAATAATTCTGAAATTGTTGCCACAACCAACTACAGAATATGATATTGTGATACAGCTTTATCTCTCATGCTTCATACAGTAATGAGAAGAGAGATAGCCTGATACTTTTTTTATAGTCACAGATGGATCTGAGTTGCTTTATGCCTCCCCTCCTTCCAAATTCAGTGTATTCTAGTTACATGTGAATAGGACACAGAAACCTTCATCAGGTTTTCTGTATTGTCCAGTTAATAAACTTCCACTGAGAAAGATTTCAGATATTTCAGTTTTCAGTGAAGACTTGAGATATGAAATAATTATTGCATGAAGTCAAAACTGCAACCTAAAATAAAAAACAATACCAAAACCACCAGAAACTCTTTAGCACATTTTTTTTTTGTGTCCATATCATCATGTGTAAATATGACATTTGAAATGAATGCTAGAACTCAAGGTGGCTTCTTATACAGATGCTCCATTTTAAGAACATCAGAAAAAGGAATTCTTCCCTTTTTTCCCTGAATATGAGCTCTGTTTAACAATTAAAAGTCCTTCACTGATATATAGTGACATGTTCCATATGCACTAGGGGAACAGTGTGCTAAAAATGCAGAAATTATTCCTGAAAAGAGGGAAATATACCAATACTTGTAAGTAAAAGCTACAGTGATCATGCTGTGGGAGACAGAAACCTGTTGTAACCATCAAAGTTTTGCTGGGACCAAGACTCTGAGCAGAAATAAGGACACCAATAAATTTTCAGAAAATGATCAGGAAGGTTTGAACATCAGATGCTCTGTATAAGAAATAGAAACAGAAAAAGGTGGAGGGACATTGACAAAGCCATGGCCATAGTTTGTGATTGCTGGCTGTACTGTGAGTGTTCTTATAGCACCTGGGTGGCAGTAAGTATCTTCGAAAGAAGAGATGTTCCAGGAGGAACGAGATTGCCACAAGAAAAAATAATTTGAATAAGTCAAATTAATGTGAAGAGAAGATTTACCAAAGGAAATTATTCAGAACTCATCCTTGGGGCTAAACAGGCTTTCCGTTTTTCTTATATGACCAAAAAATACTTGCCAAGATATAACAGCTGCTATGTTAATTCCTTACGTGCTGAGTTAAGGACCTTTCTGACTTTTGTGGTTTAACTGGGCAGGCAGCTAAACACCACACAGCTGTCACTCACTTTCCCCAGTGGGATGGGGGAGAGAATAAAAAAGTTAAAATCTCATGGGATGAGATAAAGACAATTTAATAGCACAGAAAATGAAGGCAAAATAATAATGGTAATAAAAGGATACACAAAACAAGTGATGCACGGTGCAATTCCTCACCACCCACAGATCGATGCCCAGCCAGTCCCCGAGCAGCAGGACACCACCCCCCACAGCCAACTCCTCCCAGTTTTAATGCTCAGCATGATGCCATATGGTGTGGAATGTCCCTTTGGCCAGTTTGGGTCAGCTGTCCTGGCTGTGTGTCGTCGTCATCGTTGTCCCCAAGCTTCTTGTGCACCCCCAGCCCCTCACTGGCAGGGCAGTACGAGAAGCTGGAAAGTCCTTGGCTTAGTGCAAGCACTGCTCATCAAAAACTAAAACATCAGTGTGTTACCAACATTATTCTCATCCTAAATCCAGAACACAGCCCTGTGCCAGCTACTAGGAAGAAAATTAACTCTGTCCCAGCTGAAACGAGGATGCTAATCAAAAGAAAAGAGCTCTGCTGATTCTAAACCACTTAAGGTTTGTAGACAGAGATTTTATTACACATTTCTCTGTATTTTCAGAATAAAATATGCTTTTTTAAAAAATTTTGACCAGCTAAGCTTCCTGCTAAGCTAAAGCAATAGCTGAAAAAATTATGAACAACATGGGTTCATCTATAAATACTACAATACAATCTCTTATAAATAGGTTGAATATTTCTATTCTGTTATTATAAGGAAAAATATGGAAATGAAACAGTAGTGCTGCTTTAGGTCAGCATAAAAAAGACATTTTAGGTGTTCCTTTGAGAAAGGAAAATGCAAACATTTTGGCCTTTTTATATAAAAAAATGTAATTACTTTTACAAATTCCATTCTAAGAATTCAATTAATTATGACTAAAAGTTCAAAAAGGTTTTAGTTCAAAATTATTTAAACAAAATATTTGGGTATTTTTTTCCTTTCCTCCTCAATGGATCAGAAAGGTGGGCTTTTATGTTTCTTTCTTTCTGAATTAAAAAAAAAAAAAACCAGCCTAGATTGACAGTAGTTGGTTTTTGTTGTTGGTTGTTAGGGTTTTTTTATTATTCTTGAAACATTGTGTACAGATTTACTACTTATCTGGGGGAAAAGTAATATAATTCACCTTAGCAGAATTATGACTGGAATGATACCCAAGAGGGTTAACTCAGATGCAAATGTGAGAAATGACTGATTAGGACCTGTATGATCTATCATTGCAATTCACCATGACGAGGCAGTGGTGTTTTATGGAAAAAGTAATCCAGACGGAAAGTGCATGTCATGAAGCAGGCAAATTATCACAACCATAAATGCATAATGTGCTGGAACTGCATTTCCTAATGGTTTGTAATTTTAGTTTCACATTTTCATGTTTAGGGGCTAATCCCTTATTTTGCAACCATCTCCATTGCATATGCATATTTGTATTAACACCTGATCAAGAAAAGAATGTTGCTTCAAAATGAAACATCTTTTAGACAATTTCTGTGTTGTACTTTCACAAAATATTTATAAATAACTTTGAAATAAACTTTGAATCACTGAAATATTAATTAAAAGATTAAATGCCAGAGCAAACCAATTTTTCATAATCACTTCAAGTGTTTTGCTCTGCTGAAATAACCCAGTGAGGTCATCCCAAATTTGGTAAATATTTCAGCCAGACCAAAGCTGTTCTTTGCTGGTGAAAACAGCTGGGGCTGAAACATTTGTTTCTAAGCATATGCCGTTGCTCTTCCATGGTGTGCAGCCAGCCGAGATTGCTTGCTTGATCTCAAATGTGGGGTCTGCTGGCAGTGAGGAAATCCAGCCAGCCCCTCGTGGAACTGGCTTTGCTCTACAGGAGCCAGTGCAAGACCTACCTTTAAAGGAAAGTCTGATGCAACAATACTAAACAAGCTGGCTGATGCACAGACAATCGGCCAGGTCTAGGGCGTCTCCTGACTGAGATGTGCCCCTTCATGAATTGCAGGTGCAGAGGATGGTGGAGAGAATGCTTTACCTCATTTCTGTGTTTCAGATTAATATACCAGGGATTGCTATGGCTAGGTGAGTTTGGTTGTAGAAGTGACCTGGAGTATCGTTTCCACACTTAGCAGTATGGTTAGATGCTTGAGATTATAGCTGGAATGGCTGCAGCCATCCAGTCCTGACCCTAAGGGCAAGAGCAATGTCAGCAACCAATGAGGCAAGAGGCGAATAGCAGTAAACAACGGGTATCCATGTACAGATGCACCAAAGCATGTCTAAAATACCACCCTACCTGTGATTAGAAACAAATCCTCCTCCCAAGCACAGTGCAAACCTTCGTGAATGAATTAATAACCTAAACAAAGCCTTTAACTCAGTCTAGGAAAAGAACTGCTAGAGAGGATCATAAAATTTATCAAACAGCTCAGAAAAAATCCAGTTGGTTGTTTCACAGTAACTGCACCTTGTACTGCCTCGTCAGGCAGGTTATTTGAATGGTTGAAGGCATTTGTATGAACAAAACTATGAATGCTAGCAAATATGCAGAGAAGAATAAAGATGCACACATAACCGCCTGAAATTTTTAAATCCTCTTCTTTAAGATACGTGCTTTCAACATCATGTGCCACAATACTTTCTTTTTTTGAAAAAAAAAAAAAAAGCATAAGAAATATGAAGTATTGTGATTTCCAGACTCTATACTGCATATTTTGAACAAACTAATTACTATCCAAATGGCAGTTTACTGTTGCCTATTTCCTTCCAATATTCTTTTCAAAGTCTGACTAAAAATCAGATGTGTAACAAGCTGACACTGTATTTTTAAACGTGTGCTTAGTCTCCTCATGTTACTTCACAAAGAGTACTTTGTTCCTGAGAAATATCAAGAAAGTAATTTCAGAAGCATCTTTACTAGAACATTATCTTTCTCAATGATGGAAAACTTACTAATGCCGGTTACCACAAACTGCAGCACCCAGAACAGGCAATATACCTCTATTTTTTGTGGAATCTGAAATAAACTACAAAATTGTTATTTCACTGAACCGGCTGTTCAGTTAGTTTAAACTGTCTGTGTTTTCCATTTTCTTCCCTTGCTCTATGTTCCTCTCCCCAGGTCTCACAGGGCACTGCTTTCTTTATAATATATATATTCTGTTATACCATTCCTGTGTCTTTATGTCAGAATCCATCCATGTAGATTGCTATTCTCATTCACAGACTACTGTACAGCATCGTGGAAGATTTGTTCCCTATTTGTTTGAGCTGTTTTATCCATCAGTGCTAACATATAATGGCTTCTTGTTGTCTGTAAATAGCTTTGTCCTTAGGGATTAGAGAGTGTTTTATTTTTCTTGAAGCACAGCACAAATGTGATGCAATTGAACAGACATCATAGGTACACAAAATGCTATAGGGCCTTCACTGTGCCAAAATGAGAACGATGAAATTTTTTCTTTTCTGCATAAATTGAACTGATTTTTAATCTTCAGAAGAAAAACTGACTAGAGCAAAGGGAATTATATTGATATTTTCAACAGTCTGAAGAATAATAGCTTTAAAGGATAACATCATTCATCTGTAGCTTTTTATGAAATTGACTTTCTTCCATGATCAGGCTGACAGACTTTTCGATAGCTACAGTGCAACTATGTCAGTGAAACTTTTAAATGTAACACAGAAACTAAAAACAGTCTTTCTTAGAGGTAGTTTGCTAAGTTGCTAATACTTCAAATGTAGGTAAGTAATTTTCAGAGGTGACTGGTACTTCCACTTTTTAAAACTATTAATTATTCTTCATGTATTTATCAGATAATATGAGGCTTATTCAGTTCCCTTGTGACTTTCTTCATAAGATAAGTTGGGTTTAGAGTTTTAGTGGCATTTGAATACGGGTGCAACAGGTAGCTGTTGGGCCTCTGAAGGAACACTGCACAAAGATGTTCTGAGTAAATAGTCAGGGATGTAATGTGGATCCAGGCATTAAGCTGAGCAATGTTCTGTTACTCGTTGTTGTTGGGTATCTTGTTTTACATTATGCTCTCATTCATCATATATGAACAACTTTGCAGCTGTTATTTCCTTTCAGCTTAAGCAAATCAAGCCTGTGGTATCCAAGAACAAAATTAGCTCAGTAAAAAGCAAAAGTTATTTTTAAACATAAAATTTATTTTGCTAGAGAAAAAAAATATCTTCCTGTGCAACCATGTGTTTTTGCCATAATTTGAGAAACAAATTTCTCTGAAGTGTACTTCCTTCTGCAGGTATTCCAAACTAACCATTTGTTGCTATGCTCAGCCTGAAGTACTCTATATATGATTTTGTGTAGGAGAAATTTATTGTTCTATATTGTTTTGTTCTTCAATATTTTAGTAAGTTATTCAGATGGGGTTTTTTATGTACTGTTGTTACTGTTCATATGATTTTTGTTGCTCCTGAAGGCAAAAGAAAGGAAATCCCAAAATTTATTATGAATGTGATACGATTTATGCAAACTAAGGTGTTAAACACTACAAGAGATTGTTTTCTAGTAACTCATTATAACAGTAACTCTTTTTTTTTTTTTTTTTTTTACTCTTCATCAGAGGATCTCAAACCACTTTAAAAATAGCAATTAGTTAAACCTTTTGGTTCCTGAAGGTGCACCACAGTTCTGAAACATTTAGCATTAGAGAGTACCTCAATGTTGTGTGTAATCAGACAATGAAAACTTCATAGATGAAACTGAAGAATAAAACAGGGAAAATGGGAATGTTTGAAGAGCAATGGAAAATTTGAAGGGTGAAGGTAACAACATTCCTGATTTTCTTCCTGTAAAGATCACTGGGTCTTAGTTCCTTTATTTATGGCTCTGTATACTCAGATACAGTTGAAATTGAAAACCATGTGCACTATCTATTTACAGATCTGTAGATGAAAATATCAACGTTTTAAATAAAACATATTAAAAGAGAATATAACGTCGTCTAGGAATGGACACCTTTACATTTGCGTTTGTGAATAGAAGAAATCACATTTCCATATTTATTTCTCCATACCTGTTTGCTCTTTGTGCTTGTTAATGCTGAAATGTGGCTGTTCCCCTGTACAAACAGTGGTGGGAAGCCATAGAAAAGGCTTTGCTACAAACTCGTCTTGAGATCCTGCTGCTGATGTGTTTAGCCTTTGTCTTTGTACTTCCACAACCCTTCTGAATAGACACTTCCAACTCTTTTTTCAGCCTTTAAGTTAAACACTGGAGAAGTCTTTCTTCTGAGTGGTCAGAACAGTCCATCCCATGGTTCTTACACTACATCACGCCCATCTGACCTCTGCCTAACATGCAGAGGTCAGATGGGGATGATGTAGAGTAAGGACCTGTAGCTGGTTGATTGCAGGACACAAGATTTAGAATGATATATGTGATTTAAGAATATTCCCACTATACCAGCAAGTGTGCCAAGTCCTGGAGGACAGCCCTGTGTTGAACACACAGCTGATGTAACAGGTTCTTAAAGGCACTGTGACAACTTTTTCCTGTTTGCTGCCTTTTTTCCATGCTATCAACCCACTGCCTCTTGCCTGTTAGCTCCATGCACTCCTTTACATAAATCTCAGTCTGCAGGAACGTGAATCCTCTGGTGTGAAAACTCCGAGCTGCCACAGTACCTGCTTACCTGTGTACTTTATGTTGCCATGCTCAAGCACCGTGCTCAGAGAGAGTCCTTTCTTAAAATATTAGAACACTATTTAATGTATTGTGTCTGGCTTACCATAGAAACGCTTTAATATTTATTTTGGATTATTTCTTCTCTAATGCCACAAAATAGATAGAGTAGATCCATGCAAACAGGGGGACATTAGCTTGTATCCAAGGATGAATTTGAAAATAATTACTCTTGCCATAAATCTTGCAGTCCATATGGATAAGGTACAATACTGGCAGTAATATCTACAGGTCCATCTGCACAAAGCCTCATTTTACTGCACAAGGTAAAGCTTTGTAAATCCAGCCATCTGTTTTCAGTGCTGTTTATTCCCCAAAACCTCCAAGTAAGGCTGGGTAATAAAAGTAAAATGTAAAGAATTCCTCTATATCTTATGACTGAATATAAAAAATAAAAGGATTCAAAATAACATTTGAATACTTTATATGATCATTTCTGTCTATAAAATTATTTAAAATAATAAATACATCTTTTTATTATGGTAATGTCATCTGCTAAATGCCATATAGCCATAAAGACCTAATCTTTCTTCACCTTGCTGTAGAGCACAGCTTCTCCACCAAAGCAAATGGAGTATAAGCACTACAGAATCGGGCTTCTTACATATATTTTTTCCCATGGATTTGCTGCCCATGATAATAATGAGGGGAAATTTTGATTTGACTCTCCCAGTGATTTCCTTTTGGCTTTTGGAGGACCAATGGATTTTTTAAAAAATATTATCCCTTCCTCCTTTGCTGGGGAACACAGGTTTCTAAACAAATTATGTTACTTAATGGCTTGTCTACTTTTGATTAATCCTGGACATTTATGTATATGAAAAAATCCATTCTGTGAGACAATTCATGGATCAATAACAGGTTTGATGCATTCCATAAATCCAGTACAGTGTATACTAACACTCTGAAACTGTGAGGTGCTGGAAAATGCTGGAAGGTACTTTCTGCTTTGTCTAGCTTGGAATGAAGTGTTCAAAGCTGATGTAATTTTCTCTGTGAAGAAGTAATAATAATGTAATCACAGAAATTCCTCAGGTAGTACTACACCTTAATAATTCCTATTTAGAAAATACTACGTAGTAAGTCACACTTCCTGAGGCCAGTTTACTGGAAGTTTCTGTATTGTTTTAAGAAAATGAAATGAAAGCCCTATTCAGTAAAGGCTGAGGATTCAGTTCTGTTATTGGTCCTGGGGAACCTGAAAAATTTCATCAGGAGAAGCATGTCCTCAAGCCACCTTGGAGATCACTGAGAGAATATGAGGATCTGCTATTACTTTAGTTTTGGTTTTGGTTTTGGTTGGCTTCTTTTCTCCATGAAAAATCAGATCAAATACTGAAGAAAAGGAAGCAGGAAGATTTTAATCTGGAGGCAGATCAGACTTGTTGGATTGAAATGTAATAATAAATATGTTACTGGAGAACAAGTAAAGTGCTAAACATTTATCCTTGTTACTATTTTGGAATCAGATTTTCCTAAAATTTTCATTTCCTACTGTCTGCATTACTGCTAGTGGTCACTAGATAGATACCCTGCTTGGACAAAAAATTGCATTTATTCTTTGCCATATTCAACATCTTAAGGGTGTTTTCCTATCTAAATGATTACATGATTGTATATGGAGTGGTAGGAACTAGATAATATTTAAGGTCCTTTCCAACCCAAACCATTCTATGATTCTATGATGTAGCTTAAGAGCATAAACACACTGTGTTTTCATACCAACTCCCAAACCACTGACAGTTTAAGTTAGAAGCTAAAATCTATGGCCATCTTTTTTAATGCAGTAAACACATATTCAAAACAGGTGTCTTAGGGACTTGTGATGTTCTAGTTAAATGTTTAAGCTAGTAAAGATCAATCCACGTGCCCTGAATAGTTGTTTTAACTTGTGCCCTGAATTATTTTAACTTAAATTACTATAAATACAAGACTGATGGATAGTTCTTTCATTTAAGTTGTGTGCGTGTTTTGATAAATCTTTGTAAACTGTTGTTTATCTTGTATTTAGTAATTAATTCTTTTTACTTCCACTTTGCAACACAACCAACATGGTGTTGGTTAAAGGACTTTAGCTATCTAATGTTGGAAGTTAACTCAATCTCTGTGGGTGTGATAATACTTAACAGAGTTCATGACACTCTACAAGAGAAGCTTAGCTCCTCCAGCTTGCTCATGAAACATGCAGCAACACATACATCTACGTAAAATGCATAGCCTTGTTTTGCAAATTGGTGATAAAAGGATTTTCAGGCATCTGGAAGTAACCAGGAAATCCTCTAGATGTATAGCAAGATATCTTGTAATCATTCTGAAACTCCAAGTGTTGCAAGGGAATGTGTGTGATAAATACACCTGAAAAATTTTGCTTCACAGTTTGGAGCAAAAGTGACTGTCAGCCCTGTCTAAGCTTTTCTCCTACCACAGAACACAGAGGACTCCATAACAAAATGAGTTTTAAGTAGTGTTTTCACTCCCAACTTCTTCCACTTTTGGAATGTGAAAGTCCAGTGTTTCTTCTGCATTTCAAGCCTTCATTTTGCACAAGGAGCTCCATTAGACAAGTTCCCTTATAAGTGTATGCAAATTTCTTGGGTTTTAAATTGAAATTAAGATGTGTGGAGTAAAAGTTGGATCAATTTAATCCACAAAGTCTTACAAGTTTTTTCATGGAAGAGATCGGTTTTGTATAAATAAATGGGTGTCCATGCTGAACAATTGTGTCTGGTTTTATGATGTTCCTAAAATTATAGTTTGTAATATTTCTGCATAAGTATTTACAAATTTAGTATTTATTATCCTTTGATTATAGAAATACTAGCTTTTAAAATTTTAATAAATACTGTTTGATGATCAACAAACTGGAGATGAACTAATCATTTTTTTCATTTAGCTTTATTTAGCATCTCATCTCTATAGCTACCACTACAGTCACCTTCTAAGAAGTCTCATAAGCTACCAAATGTGTTCATCATATCCAAAAGCTAAATGAAGTGTTCCATTTTGAAAGATGAACAGGCACATCTTATTGTAGGCAAATACTCTTAACAGTTTTTTTTTAAGTCAGTCCATTCCTGCACCACAAAACAATTGAATAATGGCAGAGCTGAGAAAAATATGTAAGGATGTTGGACTGTAGTTTAGATTTAAAAGGTTCATAATTTAACAGGTGGCTGGTCAAAAGGCATCAACCTTACTTGTAAAGTCGGTGTTGTTGGTTTTAAATAGATGTTATCACAAACTCAGAATGTCTACAACTCTTCATTAATCACTAGGTACTGGGGTGTAATTTCCATATAAAGACCTATCACATCTGTCCACTCATCTGCTCTCTATATGAGTCATTGGTTTTTCACATTTATAAAATGAAGAAAATCCATTAATGTTCTGCAGTCAGATAAAAGGTAAATGTTAAAGTCCTTTAAAAACTATCTCAAGTACTTTGACTGGTATAGTCCCATTATTTACAGGTTATTTCAGTGAGGTTGCTGCAGGAGACTCATCAAACTGTCAGCTAAAACCCAATTGTTATGTCAATGGAAAGTGATGAAATCTCCCTGAGGGACTAAGACAATTTAGAAATAGAGTTGCAATGAATGCCATGAGTGACAAATGAAAAGAAACATCTTCTGTTTTGGCCCATTTCTATGGATAATAACATCCTAGAATCAAAGTCACATTTAATCAATTAGCACTGATTTTATCAGCAAGTTAATAAGAACAAAATAGTATCTCTTAGAGCTTTATCTACTGAAAATGCCATTACAAAACCACTATTAAAAGCTAATATTCAGTGACCACTACAAGAATACATTTTAAATCAACATCAATAAAATTGATTTCTTGCATTATGCATATAAATAAAAACTATTCTAACGTTTGACATAATGACTGTATATAGATTATTAACATCATATTTAAATGTTCTGGGGGGTTAATTTTCCAAGAAAAATCTATTTTAAAAGATTTTGAAATAAATTTTCTAGAATCACAGGTAGACTGAGTAGAATTTAAAGAATGCATCAGTGCAATTAATAAGTTCAATCAAATATCTCAAAAGGGGAAAAGGTTTCTAGGTCAAAAGTTTGCAGGGCTCATTGAGAAAGCTTTAAACTAAATTTGAAGGGGGAAAGGAATAAAACCAGACTCCCTAGAGATGAGCCTGGGGGTGGCATGCCAGGTTTACAAACAGAGAAGGATTAGTATGTGATGTGGTGGTCAGAGGCCGCCTTGGGCATAGTGATTGTGAGACAATAAAGTTTTCAATTCTTGGAGGAGTAAGGAGGAGGATCGGCAGAACCACTACCTTGAACTTCCAGAGGGCCAACTTTGTCCTGTTTAAGAGCCTGGTTGACAAGAGTCCCTTGGGAGATAGTTGTGAAGAGCCAAGGGGAAGGCTGGACATTCTTCAAGAAGGAAGGTCTAAAGGGTAGGAATGGGCTGTCCCCATGTGATGAGAGGTAAGGCAATGAGGAAGAAAACTGGCCTGGCCAGACAGAGAGCTTTAGCTGGAACTCACAAAAAAAAAGGAGAATTTAGCACCTTTGGAAGAAGGGGTAGGCAGCTCAGGAGGACTATAAGAATGCTGTGAAGTTATACAGGGAGAAAATTAGGTGAAAACCCATCTAGAACTTAAGCTGACCACTGCTGTAAAAGATAACAAAAAAATGTTTTTACAAATACATTAGAAACCAAAGGAAGGCCAAGGAAAATCTCCATCCTTTATTGCATGCAGAGGG
>JAVJGJ010000057.1:81057419-81076184 GCA_035590215.1 Microhierax caerulescens
CTGGACCTTAGTAAAGCCTTTGACACCATCTCCCACAGCATCTCCTGGAGAAACTGGCTGCTCAGGGCTTGGATGGGCACGCTCTGTACTGGGTTAAAAGTGGCTGGATGGCCAAGCCCAGTGTGTGGTTGTGAATGGAGTTACCTCCAGCTGGTGGCTGATCACAAGCGGTGTTCCCCAGGGCTCAGTATTGGGGTCAGTCCTGTTTTAATATCTTTATCAGCGATCTGGATGAGGGGATCAAGTGCACCCTCAGTAAGTTTGCAGGCAACGCCAACCTGTGGGAGAGTGTTGATCTGCTTGAAGGTGGGAAGGCACTTCAGAGGGATCTGTGCAGGTTTGACCACTCAGCCGAGGCCAAATGTATGAGGTTCAACCAGGCTCAGTGCTGGGTCCTGCCCCTGGGTCACAACAACCCCACACAGCACCACAGGCCTGGGGCAGCGGCTGGGAAGCTGCCTGGAGGAAAAGGACCTGGGGGTGCTGGTTGACAGCCACTGGGCATGAGCCAGCAGGGTGCCCAGGTGGCCAGGAAGGCCAACAGCATCCTGGCTTGTATCAGTGATAACGTGTCCAGCAGGGCCAGGGAAGTGATTGTCCCCCTGTACTTGGCACTGATGAGGCCAGACCTTGAATATTATTCAGTTTTGTGCCTGTCACTACAAGAAAGATATTGAGGTGCTGGAGTGTGTCCAGAGAAGGGCAATGAATCTGATGAAGGGTCTAGAGAACAAATCTTATGAAGAGTGGTTTGAGGGAACTGGAGTTGTTTAGTCTGGAGAGGAGGGCTCTCAGGGGGAACGTTATCACTCCCTACAGCTACCTGAAAGGAGGCTGCAGGCAGGTGGGGGCCAGTCTCTTCTCCCAGATTACAAGCAACAGGACAAGAGGAAATGGCCTCAAGCTGCACCAGCAGAGGTTTAAATTCTATAGTAGGAAAAATGTCTTCATGGAAGGGGTGTTGAAGCATTGGAATGGGCTGGCCAGGGAGATAGTAGAATCACCATCCCTGGAGGTGTTAAAAAAATAGGTAGATGCAGTGCTGAGGGACATGGTTTATTGATGGACTTTGCAGTGCTGAGTTAACGTTTGGACTTGATGATCTTAAAGGTCTTTTCCAACCTAAATGATTCTATGATTCTATGTTTGTACGATTCAAATCTTGTACTATATCAGATCTCTCCTTTCAACAAATTAAGTGAATGTTTCAAACTACCCTACTGTAAATAGACTTTATTAGCACAGTCCTAGGAGTACTGTATGCAAATGAAATAAATAAATAAGAATAATGCAATAAAAATATTTAAAAGTGCATTTATCTTCTTGCCTTTTCCCAAAGCATGGTGGTTTTTAGCTAGTTGCTACATCAAAGTCGTATCCACTGGCTATTGGTGGAGTAGGAAGTAGACTTAAAACTTTGATAACCATTTTTGGCTCAGAAGTGCTTGAAATAAATCCAAACAAATCTTTCACAGTCCTTGAGATATACAAATTAGGATATTTTTAATGAACCTTTTTTGATAAATCAAAGATACTTGTATAATTTTTTAAAGTTATTGGTATTAAAGAAGTAAAACTGTATCATGCATGTAGTTTGGGTCATCTGTAATCAAATATGTTTCTAATTAAAATGTATCTTTTTGTATCTTAATTTGTCTGAAATGTGATATCAAGTACCTGAAATAATAGCCAGTCAACATCTCTTTAATGTGTACAAGTGTGTGGGTGTTTGAATACTAGGAAATAGAAGGAAAAGTATTTAAACATAGTCTTAATTTGGCTATCATACCTACAATACTGTGTAACATTGATATAATGAATTGATATTGTTCTCCAATATTTAGATTTTTAATGATAAAAAACTTGTATGGACATGGAAAATCCCATTTTCATGTGGGAAACAGACACTATTAAATGCTGCTAAAGGTTTGTTGGTTTTTTTTTTTTGAGAGATGAAGTACTAAAGCATATTCAAAGACTAAAATGTTTTTGTAATCTATGTCTTGGACCCTTAACAGCACGGTACTTATTATAAATCTGGAGTTTTATCTACTCCATATAGAGAAGATTAGAGTATGCTGGGTTATTGTGCACTGGGGAAACTGTCTTCTACAGACTTCAAGATGTGAAATTGTAATGGATACATAGTATAAATTGCCATCTGGGGATGAAGGGTCAAGTCTTTCTCTGTAACATGAAATAAGATCTTTCATAGTTCCCCTATAGCATGAGTGATTTAATGTATATGAACAAAAGGCTGGATATTCCTTTTTGCTTTTTCAGAGGGCAATTAGAGAGTAAATTTGTACTAATGAAAAGTTGGCTTATGCTGAAAAAAAGAGAAGATTCTCTTTTCTTTAAATGATCCTCAAACTTACTTTAATAACGTGTTTTCTTATTTGTGTACAAAATGTTAAACAAGCTACTTCTGGCAATAACTTGAGCAAATTCTTTGATTTGACTAATGAATCAAACTAATTTTATTACAGTGATAACGGGAGTACCCAGAGGAAAGGAAAATGTAGGTGATGTTTGGTTGGGAACACTTGTAGAAACTAATGGGGTTTCTGCAAAGCTCAGGATCTGTCATGTTGGGTATACGTATATCAAGTATCTGAATGTTTTGTCAGACTTGCTAGGAAAATTATAAACATTTGTAACAAACAAAAGCGTTCAAAAACTGAATCTAATCGACTTGTCTTACGAACCTGTTTCGGGGAAAGTTGAACCCACTTTCCAGATTGCACTGATTGTAGTGATGAGCTCCACTGACTATACCTCAGTGCACATGAGAAACCTGTATGTGGCCATCTGTCAAAAACCGTCCCCAGTTCCCATGTTGCTCCACACTAGTGGTATTACTAAGGAGAAGAAAGGAATTTAGCTGTGCTGTAATACAGCAAAGTATGCTTCCCTTTGGCATACCTATCTTGATAGCTTGAATCCATGGAAAGCACAGAAATGAGACTCTTTTACCCAAAGACTTGGTGGGAAAGGAAAATATTGAGTACAATTATTCATGCTTCCTGCATTGAAAGGTAGATAAAATCATAACCTAGTCTATTGTGAATTGCTATAATGGTGTGATACTATGCTCCTGTCTAAGGTATATTACTAAATTAAATTGCTACAATAATGATATTTGCTTTGAAGCAATGTGAAATGGACTCTTCAGTTTTATGTGATTAAAGCATTCCATATCCATAGGTAAGGTGTAGTTTATGGCTATTTTATGTAATCTCTGTCATTACAATAATATATATAAGTGGCAAGCACCAAAAGTAATTGTATACAGGATATCCAGAAAGCAAAGCAAAAATGATCAGCTATATAAAAAAAAGGTTAAAAATGAATTTTTGATCTTAGAATATCTTAGGAAAAGTTACCTCATGAATAACCTGTTTTGCTGGAAATCCTGTTCTAAAGAAAATAATTTTGGTCCTACATACTTGGTTATAATCCCCAAATTAACCTTCAGCTGAGTAATTATTTTTGTTGCAGTCCTATTTTGGAAAGAGAGAATTTTAATTCATCAAAAATATGCAAAAACTCCCTGTTAATTTATTTGCTATGGCAGGACCACTTGATACTGCTAGATTTTACACCTACAGAAATATTTCAAACGAACAGTTTTAAGTACTAAAGAACATTATTTTCTCAGAGGTGCATCAAGCTTCATGTTTTTATTGCAATATATTGCTAAGTAACACAGACTGGGAATTCTCCTTAAAATCAAACATCAATATTAAACCAAAACCCAGGATAAATCTTTCATACTTTAGCTACAGTCAGAGTACTCATGCTGATCTCAGTGCAGGGATCTGTGGGAGATTTTCCATGTTCTTTTCTATATAAGAAATCAAACAAATAATTCTTTGCTTCCAAATAAATAGATCTTTAAGACCAACAGTAGATTTTTCACTATTTCTTTTTTAATGATTACTTTTACTAGTTTATAACATAATTATAAGAATCTTTATCTTTCAAGTAGAAATTATAACTTCAGAACATTAGGTGAGGTTTCCACATTCTTGAAGAACCAAACAATAGCAAACCAAATAACTGATAAACTTTTATTAATGTCTATGGAAGCTGAGATTTGCCAAAAAAATGTATCTTTTGAGTAGGTGAGCTTTTGAACTTTTCTTCCTTTTTTATTTATTTATTTGCAATTTTTTTCATCTATTAAAATAGTATTTCATATGTCTGGTGCAGTTGACATAAGATTATAGCAATATTCAGAAAGAAGGCTGTCCATATGCCTTATCAAAGCTTTTTTTTAGTATAAAATTATGATTCAATAATATTTTTCACTGGGAAGTAATAACGGCTCGTTAGCTTTTCGGAGATGTTTTTTTTTTTTTTATATAGATTTTTTTTACTGTATTGCCTTCTCTGGTGGTTTTTTGTTTATGCATCCTGTTCCAGTGTTCTGGAGTCATGTCTCCATGACTTTGGGATTTGCAAGAGGGCATGTTGTCATGTTTCAGAGTCAAAAGTCTGCTGGGGCAGTGCTGAGAAATGCAGGAGATGAGAGGGCCAGACCTGGTGCAATCTCCTCACCACTACCCTGTCAAAATAAACTCACTCATGCAATTGCTTGGTGTTTGTCCAGGCACTGAAATCTAGATGGCACTGGGTGAAAACATGCCAGCAAGAATGTGAACAAAAATCCAGTATATGTAACAAGAGGTGAATGGATCTATGCTTAAGGTCATATCACAATCCCATTTTATTCCACTTTAGAAATGTATGTTTAGACATTAAGAATATTACTTATTCAGACATTAATGATCTAATTGTAGAAATGGCTTTAAGCACACGTTTGTGTTCACCACCAACACTTTTTCACATGCTTAGACTTAAATTTGTGCTTTGATATGCATGATACTGAGGCATATACCTAAAATCAAAGATGCATATAAATGCCTTTTTAAGGTGGCACTTTCTGAATCTTTTCCTGTTATTTATTCTGTGGTGGCAGTTCCCAAACTCACTTGCGATACTTTGCAAGTGTAGGTGAATCTTTCTGCAAAACAGAGGCCAGAAGATAAAAAGGCTGACAACTTTCTAAGACAAATAAATCTCGGGCATTAAGAGTGAGGACATAAGACTGGGTGAAGAAGACTGGTTCTGGAAACAACAAAGTAGGAGAGAACTTGTCTCAACAAGGATGCTTTGTGTAAGAGCACAGGGTCTGACAAATTGATTTAGTAAAAATCTTTACTTCAGTCTCTGAGCTCTTGTCGGATAAAATCTGCCCATCTCCACAAGTGCGAGAGAGGAGAAGCCTCCTGGGAGGAGGGCAGCTGCCACTGGGCAGCTGGTGAGTGCTCCAGGGCACTGACAGCACAGGTGGTGTGAGCTGTGTGCTGATACACCTGCAGGCATCTTGGCATGTGTCCTATCCAGTCACTGTTTACTGCAGTCCAGGAGTTTACCTCTAGCTTACCTGGAAAAGAGAAAACTCGAATGGTGGCATTCCACCTCTTGCTGTGTAAGCGTAACACCCCACCCCCCTGACCCTTCACCCCCTAAAAACCAATCAGCACCCAATCAAAAACCATTATTACTTTATTGAAAATAATTGTTGTGAGATTAGACCATGGTCTCAGGTTTGACCATGGTCTCAGGTTTGTAAATAAAATATTTTATTGTTATATTGGCCTATGTTTCTTTTCATTCCCTCCTCCCTATTGATCAAAATTATAAGCTTCATCCCTTAGAACTCTTCAGTGAAATATGCGACTCAGATCTAAAATTTAAAAGGTTGCCATGCCAGCTGCTACAAAAAGGTTTTTCTAATCGATCAGAACTTCCAAATTACTCTACAGTCTGGCATTGCACAGTCCTGCAAATTGCAAGTTCCTATAAGCTGTCTTAGCAGTGGACGTTAGTAAAAATTAAAACAGAAGAACAGACATTTCATCAATGCTTTATTCTGTTCAGACAGTTTTCACATATTTTCATGGGTGGCACAACTATTCATACATTTGAATTGATCATAGTAATGCCTCTGTGCACTGACAATTGATATAAATGAGATAAAAAGGAACATTCAGTCATCAGATGATAACTTCTCTATTTAAAATTCTCTCCTAAATTAAATGACACAATAACTGTCAGGAATTAATACTGAAAAGGACTAAATCTGTAGCTGCCATTATGTGTTAAAAATACCCTGCCACTGACATTTTCACTATACGTGTCAACTAAATCCACAATTAGTATTAGCTTTGAGGAATGATCTGACATGTGAATTGGCCATAGAATCAGGAAACACATCCCCTAAAAATTTAATAATCTTCATACTGTGAATACACAATTAAATAAAATTTAAAATAATGGAAAATACAACAAAATATAAGGTGTGGACTCAAGTGCAGAGCTTTCTGCTAAGCACTAAACCTTTAAATTGTGTCAGACTAGATACAGCCTACCACAGTCTGAAGACAATATTCTCTTTTTTGACTTCCACCAAGTAGTCACACAGTCTTAGGGCAGCACACAGAAATCTGGGAGTTTGGAGATTAGTTGCATTGCTCAGGGAAATAAACCGATACAGTCTGGAGAAGTATTAATTAATGTCCTATGTGCATTTTCTGAGTTTTGGGTGTATAATACCATTCAATTATTTTTAATGATGAACTTAATTAGTAATTTGATGATTCTCTGATGCAGGATATTGAGTTTCACATGACATATTATTTATTTCCAGTGGCATGTTTTTACAGATATGTCCTCTGTAATGTTTACACTGTGATTCATTGAAATGTTTAATCCAGATACTGAAGGAATTGATCTAGCCTTCTGCTTAGATATGGGTGCTCATTCCTTCCTTTTTTCTCCAGTCATTAATGCTAAGATTGGTATCCATGTAGCTGGAAAGTGACCCAGCAAAAAAGGAGGGGAAAAAAAAGTTAATTTATCTCAGTCCATTATGTTGCATGGCTCCATAAGTGCTTTTTCTGGCTTAAGGGAGAGGGAGAAAGGGACTGCTGAGGAATGAAGAGTGAGGATAAGGTTAGATACTAAACAAGTTTATACAAGTTTAAAGTGTTCACAGAGCCATAGTGTTTGCCTTGGTAATCTATTCTAAGTCCATCACTGCTATGCAGTTTCAGAATAAAAAATGCTTTTAAAACTCCAGACTTTAATTAGAAAATTGCTAGAAGGAAATACAGCATAGAATGAATCATACTGTGACAATGAAGTTTTGTCTACTATTGTGTGTATTTTTTGTATCCAACTGCGTTAGCTTACATTAGCTAACTACATCTTCCTCTCCTTAAAAGAAATCATGATGTGCAAATCATCTCAGGAAAAAAAGCAGTTATCAGTAAAAGGAAATTTATTTCTCTTAATGCAAAGTATTACTGTTTTATATTAAGAGCTATAGCATTCAGCTCATCATGTATAATATAACCCTTAGAAATAAAATAGTGGCATTCTTTCTGAGATAGACTGTTCACTTATAATTTAAAACATAAATGACTGGGTAATATTGAAAGATGAATCAAAGACCAAATACTGTTCCAACTATTTAAGGCTGTATTCATGCTGCAGGGAGAGACTAAGCATTTTTTCCTACTGTGAAATAACAGTGCATTTTTAAAAACCAGAAAAAAACCCATGGGTCTGGGAGAGATCTCTGATCCTGAGATGTCAATGCCTTGTTACAGCAGGCATCATCATCATGTAATCCTATCTGAAAAAGCATCAGGTTCCTATATCAGCTCCCTGCTTTCCTGCTAGAAAGTCTTTACCAGAATTTCATTCCTCTAATAATCAAAACCCTCAAAATTTTCAACTAAAGTTAATTCAAGTCACCAATCAAGCTCTATGACTAGAGAATCCACATCTATTTGCCAAAGTCTGATTACGTAGGATCTTGGGAGTCTCATTTTATCCCTGTTTGCCACCTCCAAGACATATTCTTAATAAAGAAAGATATTACAACATGCCATGGCTGCATTAATTGCTAATTCTGGCTTTCCAAAACCAGGCTTTGCTTGGCAAGCTGAAGTAGCAGTCTAAAATGACTAAATGTTCCCTACTTTTCATGTAGCTTGGTGGGGTATTTAGGGAGTCCAGTGGAGAAATCAGTGGGTGTATTTGCTTTTTCCCAGCGGAAGAACCTGCAGCTGGCTCTGAGAGTAGACCTGCTTTTTTATATGTTGTTTGTGTCTTTTGCATTCAAGTGGCGGATGAGGTGCTGACAGAAAGATATCAGAAGCTCACCTTTGAATTTTGTTAATTTTTGAATCTGTAAGAAAAACTACGGAGCACTCCCAAAGTCAGTAAAGATGAGGCCACATTGTTTTGGTGAGGGGAGAGCATAGAGCCATGAGGGTATGAGCCACTGTGTGCTGCTTGCTCTCGGGACCAGCCAAGAGTCCATGGTCCATTTTGTTACCAACTATAAATAATCATAGTCAAAAGGACTAGGCTGTAAATTTTGCTCCTATTCCCAACTGCTGAAACAGTTCAGTTAGTTTTTGTTTTCTAACCCGTACACACTATTCCTTTTTATCTTAGTTTGATAGGAACTCACATGACCTCCTGTCAATGGTGTGTGTAACGTTGCACAGTTGCAATACCTGTCGCAGTAAGAATTGGTTGGTGCAGTGGTGTGCTTGATGAAAAATAAACAATTTTTTGCTATGACATCACAGCTGTATTTTCTCAAACAATACATGATATTTCATGTATTCTGTGTTTGTGGAATGACATGCAGAGATGATAGTTTCTTTGTTTCTTTAGAAAAGTTAGTTACTCAAAAGGGATATTATTTTAAAAAACAATCTATACTTCAGTATTTTGTTAAATTTCCTAGAAGCTTTTTCAGTTGTTGGCTATTAGTCTGATAAAATATCTAGAATTATTTCTGCCACTTGACTGAATAAAATATTCAAAATTATGTAGTCTAAAGATTTACAGAAACATATAAAACCTTCTGTTTTTCAAGATGAAAGTAAAATGTCTCTTTCTGTGAACACACCTGACAAAAAAAGTACTGCTCTGATGTTTATGAAGAGCAAACAAAGTTGTGGATGTAATGCAATTCTATACATTTATTCTATATTTGCAAAACTGTCTTTAAATAGTAAGTTTCTTGCTTGTAAGACTTACTTATGTTTCAGGGTCAGCCCTATCTTCATTTTCTTATTTGATGGTCTTAGCTTTGTGTTCCTATGTGACAGTAATCTTATAGAAACATGTTACCTACAGCTCCTAAAGCATTTCATCTGGGTTGAAGAGGTTGTTAGAATTCTCCCCTCTGAGATCAGCACTGTTTGGTACATTCAAAATACTGTGCTTGGAACTAGAATACATGCTACTTGCTGTGCAAACAGCACCATCATTATGAGGTCAAAAAATACTTTCTTTGTCTTCTGTATTTATGTCAGAAGTGGAATTAACAGCAGTAATAACAGCAGGCCTACTCATGATGCTGGGAAATTGATTGAAATTTTGTAGCAGAAATTGAGTATAACACATAGCCAAGTTTAGCCAACTGATACTAACTTACTCACACTTCAGCACTTTTCCTCACTTCTGAGATAGACATATTTAATTTCAAAGTGGTTTGAAGTGTTCAATCAGAAAAAACAGAGATTCTTAAGTGAATCTGTTCCAGCAAAGATTTTATATTGTAGAAGTCAGAAAGAAAAGAAGTTCCAAACTGCCACTCTTTGCTTTTTCTTTTAAGCCCACAATTTATGTTTTGTTGTTTTTTGGTTTTTTTCTGTTTTAGACAGAAGAAAGTGGAAACGTCCTCTGTTTGATTAGTATCTAGAAAGCACATAAGCTGGATGCACATTGACATTGGCTTGACTTCCTGATTGCAGTCTGCAGCTAACTGAAGGGGAGTTAAAAGAATAATGGACTCAAAATTCCTCTTGGCAGAGGCAGTGGTAGACAGTGCAGCAACAACAAGCAGTAGCTTGGGAGATTCAGGATGCAGATTAGGAAAAAATTTTCACTATGGAGGTACTTCAGCTTTGGAAAAAGTCTTTGAGAGAGGGAAGGAGTCTCCATCCCTTGGGACTTTCAAAAATTCACTACACAAATCCATGACTGAACCAATCCAGCTCTGTTAATAATCCAAGCATGAGAAGCAGATGAACTTTTATTTGATCGTGGTCCAAAGTAGTCCATATTCTGAGATAATTTCCAACCAATGTTTCTGTGATTTTACAGAATAGTTAAAATCCCATAGCACAACATACAATATGTAAAGGGTTTATATAGTTCTATCAAATACCCATTTTGGCCCTTACAACTCAGTCCATCTAAAGGCAGATTTTGGAATTTCAACAAGTACTGGTATGGAGAGTACTTGAATGCTGCAGGTACAACTTTGTTCTTGATTACTGCTTGATCTGTTTAAATCAATTTTAGCAGATATGTTACCAAACATTTCAGATGTTATAGAGAGGATGATTTATGATACTGAGAAAAGAATGGGCAGATATTAATTTCCACCTAATTTTAGATTTACAAAAGTCAGACTTTCATGTCTAAGAAAGCCAGAACCATATGTTAATTAAATGGAGAAACAAGCAGCTTGTGAAGGTATGCTGACTTCCCTAAGATGTCTAAGATAGGTACATGAACCACCTTCTGAAAATGCCGATTTCTCTTCATTATGGAATTTCCAAGATGACACAGACATAAAGCTTTTAAATGCCTAAACAGGGCACATGAACACAGGGCTTGGCACTGTGTAACTGGAAATATTTTTATTATATACAACAAAACATTAGAGGAAATAAAGTAATCTTACAATTTAGCATTCTAATTCAAACCTTCATAACCTCAATATTATGTTTTGGGATATTTTGTGCTAGTGTGTTACTTTTAAATGCATCAGAAAGGGGCTTTATATTATTACTATGTTTGGAGGTACAAACACTTCCAATAATTTCAGCTGCTTTGATCTTGATTTTTTTTTTCCCTAGGATGAAGGTAGAAATTTTAAAGAAAACATACAAAGGGAAAACAAAATGGCTTAAACTGGCATTGCACTATGTAAGCATACATTGTATAATAATAGCAACAGTGAAAAACAGTAGTGCTGACAACAACTCTGTTTTGTGACAAAGCATTTTGCATGTTTGTTTGGCTAAATCCAAGTTAAACTTTCCCTTGATCAATTATTCAACAGATTCGGTGAAAGGAAGAATTCTTTGCATATTCTCACTCAACTGTAATGTAAGTAACCTTGATCTTTGTAGTTGTCTTCTGGTGACTTGGTCAGAGACATGGGAATACGTTTAGATTTTGATTGATGTCAATATAAGCAGTTTAGTCCTAATATTTTCATTGTTGTTAGGCCCATCAGACTTCCAAGATACAAAAGATGATGTGATAATATCTAGGCTGAAGCATACATCATGGGGGCAATGCTGAGTTATATGAGAAACAATGAACATTTGATCTTCATGAAGACAATAACTTGACAGGTCAAGAAGAATTGTGAAAATGAGAGTCACCCAGCCATTTATGCTGTGCTCTAATAAATCTATCCACTTCACTGGAATCAATCACTCTCTTTAAATCATCTACCTGCATCTTAGTACTCATGTGATGCACATCTATAATACAACTATAGAATAACCAATCTTGGTCTAGCTATTTTCATCTTACAAGTGAAAAACAAGTTTAAATAATATTTGCTGATTCCTGTGGAGTAAAGTTAATTTTGCTGTGGTAGTGAGGGCATAACTGAAAATGAAATAAGTTTCTAGGTATTCTTGCCTGGTCAGTATTGAAACGACTCATTAAAATTCTACAGGATCCAACTCTAGTTATTATTCTATGCCTATTATACCATCCTATTGGAAGTTTTCAGGGATCTTCAGGATTATAAATCCAAACTTGAAGTGAAGAATGTATAGGGCCTGCTGCCTAATGAAATCTGTTTTCAGACTGTAAGTACAGACTTCAGTCCCATTAAGAAAATTTTATTCCAGATCTTGCTGTATCGTACTGGCATATCTCGTATGTGTTAGATAGACATTTGGCATATATATACAAGTGTTGCAAAGTAGGCAGCTGACAGAGCAAAAGCACCAGAAGGCGACAGTTTGTTTTGATTTCCTGTATCTTAGCCATCTGGGGAGTGAGGTACTACTAATAGAAGAAATACAACTATTGCTATTTAAAGAATCTTACAGCGACTAGTATAAAAGTATAAACCTGTGAGGCACAGCTTTTACTATTTACTGATTCCTTACAGAAAGATTTACTCCCGGTACATCTGAATTTTCTTATTTCCTTTTGAAGAGTTTGGCTCTGACAGTTTTGGCATTTTGGCCATAATCATAGATTTGGGGGTAATGGATTTCTTATTACATGGATTATGCTACATTGTTGTTTTTGTATGTTATTGAATTAGTATTAATTAGTAGTACTGTATGCAGAATCCTTTCTAGGCAAGCAGCTCATTCTAAGAGGGACAGTAGGGGATGCTCATAAGCAAAAGATAAATCCTGGTGGAGTTACAGTGCCATAAAAAAAGCAAGAAGCAGAACTTTCTCCACAAATTCATTCAGGAATATAATATAAATTTTTGATTAAAAAAAAAAAAAGAGCAGAAAAATAAAAACAGACTTAATGTGTCTGATATTTTTGTAATAAAGACTTTGTTGAAGTCTACAGTATTTTTGAGATGGGGTAAGCACAGAAGTGCACAAAGTAGTACAAAAGATTCTACAAAAGTATAGGCTAACAGGTCTGAGTCTGGAAACATCTGTCGTTACCCCCTTGGTCAGAACAGCACATTAAGCTCTTCTAAGATTCAAGGTTGGATAAAATAAGAGGAAAACTAGTCAGAACACTAGGAACCTGTGGCAGCTGGCTAAATGGTGTTCTTCAGAAAGGGAATGGCCTTTTTAAGAAGTGAAATAACCTGTGAGTCCAAAGGATGGAGCAAGTGGGGCACAACAAAAACAATTCCACCCCCAAAAAAAACCCCTTTTTTTCACAAGGAGGAGACTGTTTCTGAACATTTTATCATAAAAAATAGGAAGAAGCCAAGGCCTGCTGTAAGAAAGAGATTTAATGTGGCTCCGTGAAGAAAAGCTAGATCATTCCCCTGGGGGGAAAAAAAAATATGACCAATGACAACACCTTCCTGAATAAAGAAAACAAGGTTAGTGTTTCTTTGTTTCATAAATTCAATCACACAAGCTCAGAATTCAAGAGGATTTTTTTGTTATTCTTTGTCTTTCCCAAATAAAATGGTGCCATATGTCTTAACTACAGCCCTTGTTAGTATATATATCTGCCCTTGTTATATGTTGTAGCTATATACACAGATTAAAATGGTTAATGCACACATATTAGAAAGTGAGAATATTTTCCCTTCCTGCCTTGCAGCTAGCAAAAGGATTTCCTTTAAGTAACTTACTCAGCCTTCAAGCTTGTGGCTGTGGAGTTCCAATCTGTTTCTAGTGATCTTAACACATACTCTAAATTAAAAATATCAAGGAAATGCATACAAAAAATGCCTGGTGGAGGTAACTTGCAAGGACTATTTTTGCTTTATCTTACTACTTACTAATATTTTAGCAAATAACTAGTGCAAACAGGAGGGAAGAGATGTGCCTTTAGGGCCTGTCTGGCTGATCGACTAGTAAGTGCTGTTGAAATGTGCTGTGTTAACTTCATGAATGAACTGAGCAAAGGGAAATCGACAAGTCAGTTAACATTTCCTGTCCCCGTAGCTCTGACTTTCAGCCACGACAAAGACTGTCACTGTATTGCCTGAGCTTTACCTTCACCTTCCCAGAGAAAAGGGATTACATATGTTACTCTTGCTCATCTGGCATGCTGTATCCCCGGTAAGTGAGAGAATTGCTGGTGATGACAGGACACCCGTTGTATCTCTGTGATGGCTTGTGAGTCTAACTTCTAATTAAACCCCTAACCAAAACTGCAAGTTGCTGCCTATCTGCACAGTGAAAGAGAAAGTGAAGAACCTGCAAATCTCACACTTGCATTCAGCACAGGAGTGTCCTGTCACACTGGCAACTTACACTTGCTCTCAGAAAAAGACCTTGCTTTAGAGAAAGGCTGGGTGACAGCTATTTCTTCTTTAGAATTAGCTTAACTTGCAGTGTAATCAAAGCTTCATTTCCTTAATAATATTGAAGGAAGCACAGTCCCAGGAATTGTAGGAAATTTTGTGCCTTCTGGTATGGTGATTAGTCTGTAACTTTCTGAATGTGAGTTAGTGTCCTGAAGGGACTGTTTTAGTGTTAGTGTGTTCAAGGTTATTGTACCATGTTGTCAGTATAGAGTTCTGGCAAGAACTTGAAATAAGAAGTTAATCATAAGTATTTGAAAACATAAGTTTGATTAGAAATGTCTGTCCTGAAAACACACATGAAAAAGAATCAAATCAGAATGTTGAGAAAAATTTCCTATGATTTACGTTTACATTAATATTTGTTTTACTGGTTTATGTCAGTCTACTTTTATGTGAAAAAGCCTATTTATCCTACTCCAAAGAGGTAATTTAATTTTATCTAATAAGTTTCCTTCTTGGAGAGAAGCTTTATAAGAGTTGTCTTGATAAAACTAGTAATTAACCTAGAGTGGAAGTCAAGAGTCATGTTTAAAAAAGACAGCTTGTGCAATAAATAGAGAAAATAATGGAATATAGATTTCACAGTTAAAGGATCATCTCTTTAATTAGGAAGACTTAGCACTGTTAGATAATGGGTGGCAAAGAGAAAGTGAACAAACCACATATTACTCAGAAGTAGCCTATAAATCTGTACAGCCAAGCTACTTGGCTGATTAATTTCTTCCCCAGCACTCTGTGTTACACCAAGCAATGCTCAGATTTCCTGCAAACTACAAGCTTTCTTGGAAACTTGGTTTAGTACTGTTCTGGTTTTGCTTTTGTATTACTGCTCAGATATCGTTTAAAAAATTGACTGCCTAACACGTGAACTATAATTTCCACCAGAAAGGTGAGGGTAGTTAAACTGTTCATGTTCTGAACTACCACCACTGGGTTACCAGAATTACAAATTCCTCAGTGTTTCAGTACTATCAGATTCATCTAGCAACCAAAGGAAAATGTAAACACTTTAGGACTGTATTTAAGTGGGGTGTTAAAACAACAACAATAAAATCTACTGTTTGGTATAGATATGTGAAATTGTAATAACTATGTTCTTCAGACAATCGGTGTTGCAATTCAGTTCTGTCACAAAAAAAACTCCTGTCTGAGCTTGTCTGTAGGTTTGGTTCATTTCAGTCTAGTTACATTGTATCATTTATATGACTAGAAGGGACAGTATCTTGTGAATTATGTGTGACTGAACATATGCTTTGCATACCCCTTCAGTGAATATTTGAACCTTTCAGTGAAAACAGATTTGCTGTGATCACTTGTGTCATCCAAATAATTGACGAAAATAAGTAAAAAATGTCTAAGAATATCATCACATTCAAATTCACATTAATTTTTAATTAACATTCTTGCTACATATTCTCTGTGCTTCAGGTGTTAATCTGATCGACACATGCAAGAGCTGTTCACATGGGAAGTGACTCCAGTTACAGGTGGTGTGCAGCATGTGTATGCTCCGTTGTGCATGTTAACCCTTCTACCTGTAATAGCTATCATTTCTCTTGTTTAAATAACCTAAATACTGCACACCATTGTGGCTTAATAATTACCATTGACACACAACTAATTCAGTTTCCCAGTCCTCTTCAGCTACTTGTCTGGCACATTTGCTGTGTTAGACACGCTGCTCTTTGACAGTCATGGCTCAAGTGCAAACTGCTGTGACTGAGTAATTACATGCTAATTTAAAATTTAGATGTTGTAGGAGGAGCAGTGCAAGACTTTTTAAAAAACAGAATGTTTTTTTTTCTTGTTGTAGAGTTCCCATCAGATGATGTTATATCTAATTCCTATCTATCTCTGTAACAGGTTTTGAATAGGGCATGAATAGACACTAGTGGTGTGAAATGGTGATAAATAAGGCAACTGTTGCATTTTCAGGGCAAAATCTGGATTCTCAAAGCTTGTCTGTGTTGTTCTGGTGTAGGTGGGAGAGACTTAAAACTTGATAATGTACATTGATCTGCATATGAAGAATTTTAGTGCTCTTTATGTATAATTCTACACAATGCTCTACCATGTATTCAGGACTGATGAAAGGCTGCTCTTTTCCAGTCCTGAATAGCAATATAGGTACAGACCTACAAGAGAAAGACAATATGTTACTTGGGGGAAAGTCTAAGTTCTTGTTATAAAAGTGATGAAATTTTCAGCATCTGTAGTAGAGTTTAAAAAAATCTTTGGAAGAAATTATTTATTATTCTTTGCTAAGTGTTAGGGTTAATGTGTGAGTAAACATAGCCTCTCACCTCCTCCCTGAAAAAAAAAAAAAAAAAAAAAAAAGCCTGAATAAAAACAAACCACCAAATAAAAAAAAAAATAATTAAATTTAATTTGGAGATCAAGGAGCAAAACTGCAAATCTACTTTAATTGCATGATATTGCAATTAACTGCAATAGCAGCAAAACACAGCCAGACTGAAGCAGAAGGTAAGTGTGTTTGGGATACTGGGTATGTGTGTGTATTGTTAGGTAGTGGAGTCATTCTCAAACACTGTGTACATCGAGCTGTGCTGTACATCATTTATTTATTACTAACTTTGGAGATAACTTAGTTGAACAACCTTGTACCTCAGATCTCATAAAGGGAGATATATTTACAGGGGCCACTAAGCTTAAAAGAATAGCAAAGCACACCTAATATATGGTGAATGATGATCACTGAGAAGAAGCCTAAGAAGATGGGGCATTTAAACTCTTTTGGCACCATTAATTTTAATTTGAAGCTTGAGTCTGAAAGGCAAATTCAAATAAGCACATAGGACTTTGCATAAAGTTCCCTTGGAGCCTGAACCTACTCAGAACAATGAAGAAGGCTGAAATGCTGAACATTAAATAACTTGGAGATGTGACCTGATGCACCCCCCCCAGTCATTCAGCTGTATCCTGGCCTGCACCTTCCATTAAGTGCTTGGGAACATTTTTGCTTGACATGGTGCTTTAGGAGAAATGAAAGACGTTCTATGCTGTAGGAGCAGGAAACTGGGGCAAGAGTGTCACCACCCTTTTTTAGAAGCACTGCATGAGAGTATATGAGCATATTAGTGTGTGAATTCGATTACTGGACTTGACTGAATGTAGCCCCTAAAGCTGATGAAGCAGCGCCTATGTGTTCCTGATCAGTTGCTTCCTGCCTTTGATGCTCACTTCTTGCACACTGCTTGCATGGACAGGAACAAAGTGGTTTAGGAAAAAGGGAGCAGGACAAAGGAAAAACAATGTCTGAAGAATAGTACCTAGATGTTCAAGTGAATGAAATGGTCAGTTAACAGCTTATGTGTACAGTAAGGATGCAACAATTTATTCAGCCCTATAATAATCCATGTGGATAATTTCATCTATCTGGACACTACAGGATGTAATACCTGAACTGCTATCATATGACACTAAGATAATTTATATACCAGCACTTTTATAACAAGAACTTAGACTTCTAGAATTTCATTTTCCTGCCCTGTGAAAGAAGAAAGATGAATCTTGACAGTTTTGACTGATGAGTCAAATAACTTTACTGAATCAAAGTATATTTCTAGCTGCCAGATATAATGTGCTAACTATAATGTTACTGTACAAAACTATTTTGGTAAAATACCGGCAAATGACGGAACTGGAGCCGCTCTTTTTACCTCTTTGGGCTTACCATCATGAAGAAAGAAAAGCCTAATATGTTTATATTCACACCATTCTTACCATCTTGACTCATTCCTCGTTCCTCTGTGTGTATGTAGATGTATTTTGACTAGCCATAAAAATATTAATTCAAGAGGAGTCATCTATCTTCCCACTTAACTCACTGTGAATGGCCAGCTAAATAATATTGAATTTTGAACTATGCTTTGTTATAAAATTCACCTGGCTTGGATACAGATGAGACTAAAACATTCATAAAGATAAGCACGTTTAATGTGACATCATTTTTAGTGTTTAATTTTTCCTGAAAAAAATAAAAGAATTTAGTTTTATATCAAAGTGAATGTACTTTTTCTGGTTTTATTGACCAATTCTGTTTGGTGCCTGAACCAAATAATTAGTTATTAATATATCTCTGCTTCAGATGTGTTTAAATGTCATACAGTGTGGACAGAGAACAGCGTCCTGAGCCATTCAAAGCGTTGCAAGTCCATAATGCCTTCAGAGTAGAGCTGAGGCAGAGGTGTAGATGGAGTCAGTTCTGAACCAGTCACATCTTTGTTGATAAACAACTGTTGAATAGTGTTAATAATCTACATAACAGCAGCAAGTGTAAATGCAAGTTTTTATTTGCTCATTGAAAGTAGTTACTAAATAGTTTGATGGGTGAAGTGCTGTTATGATCGACAGATATTTCCCTATAAATTCTGTACAAATGAAAGGAATGCAGCTTTAGCATTGCAGGTGGATCCTAACCCCTCTCCTCCTCCCTCAAGAGGCCCAACAGTTCACATGAGGTTTCATATTCTGACCCAAAACACAGGGTGGAAAATAGAAGCATCTAATGAGGTACATAGAGGTGTGGGGGTGTAACACAGGGGTACAAGTGTTTGTTATGATACTTGTGAGAAAGGTACTCAAACTCTTTAAGGCTGAGTTGGGTGTCAGCATCAAGGTGCTGGCAGTGGGGCTGGGGCGGCCTC
>JAVJGJ010000057.1:81076284-81097908 GCA_035590215.1 Microhierax caerulescens
GTGGGGCTGGGGCGGCCTCTGTGAGGGGCGGACAGGGCTGCCCTGGGCTGGGCATGGCCAGTTCCAGCCAGTTGCAGCTGGCTCCAGCCCACCTGCCCCAGCAGGGCACTGCTGGGCACCGTGGCCTCCAGGGAAATAGATTTAAGAAAGGGAAGAAAATGCTTGACAGGGAGAGGAGGAGGGAGCAAAACAGAGTGAGAAACAGCAGAGGAAACAGCAAGGTCGGAGGAGTGGAGGAGGTGCTCCAGGGACTGGATCAGTGATTCCCTGCTGCCCGTGCAAGAGACCGTGCTGAGCAGAGGGGAGCGCGAGGAGGGACGAGCAGCAGAGGGAAGCCTCCAGGTACTGATCATAACCCCCATGCCCAGCCTCCCCCTGCTGCTTGGGGCAGGGAGAGGAGTCGGGAGTGGGTATGTGTGGACAAGGGTGGAGGAAAGGTGTTGGTTTAATATTTGCCTTTTTGTTTCTCATCACCTGAATAATTTATTACATTTTTAATTTAACTGGCAATAACTTAGTTTTCCCAAGTTGAGTCTTTTTTTCTGTGAAGGTAATTGTTAAGTGATTTCCCTGTTTTTACCTCAACCCATGAACTTCCCTGCTCCTGTTCTTCCTATTTTCTCCCCCATCCTCTAGGAAGAGAGTGAGTGAGCAGCTGTGTGGGCATTCAGCTGATAGCCAAGGCTAACCCACCACAGCAATATTCTCTAAAATACCATTGTACAGAGCTAATGCAAAATGGAGAAAAAAAGGATAGATAATCTTACATACCTTCAGATGCTGAGAATCCCAGCCTGAGTGGCATCAGACAGGCCTCTCATCAGGGCATGGCACGCAGTGCAGATCCCGTCTGTGTGGAGATTTGCCAGCATACTCTAGTAGGAATTTCTTAGAAGAAAACAGATCTAGTAATTTCTGTTGCCAAGCAAAAGGATATTTGCATGAGAGCATGTTGCTTCACTTTTAGATATAGTTAAGGACTCATGCGTAGTGTCCTTGATGGTCCCAAGTGAGAGCTGTCCTCAGGCCCCTCCGTTACAGTCAGCCTCCTGAGTTTACCCTGTGCCCCAGGGCTTTGTGCAGCACAGACCTGAAGGCACAACCCTTTGTGCAGGACAGCACAGCACAGGGTCAGGCCTGCACCTACTTAGATGTTGTGTGGATCACAGAATCCGCAGTGCACAATGGTCTGGATTGCTACCACTGGTCACTGAAAAAAAAAAAAGGCAGGTCTGAATGCAGGATGTACCTGGGTGATGGAGTGTGGTGGGTCAGCCTTGGCTGACAGACAAACACCCAGCCAGCCACTCTCTTACTCCCCCTCCTCAATGGGAAAGGGAGAAAATACAATGAGAAAGTACGTGATAAATCATCAAGTTGAGATAAAGACAGGCAGATTGCTTAATAATTATTGTTGCAGGCAAAACCAACTCAAATTTAGGAAAATTAATTTATTGCCAATTAAAGTAGATTTGGGTAGTGAAGAAAACCCCAAACTAAAATGTTAAACCAATGCTTTTCTTCCTCCATCTCCCAGGCTCAACTTCACTCCCTCATTCTCCTCGCTCCTTTCCTCCCATGAGTAGCACAGGAGGGGATGGGGACTGCAGGTTGTCAGTACAGAACAGCTTCTGTCTCACATTTTTCCTCTGCTCCAGCATGGGCTTCCCCCTGGAGCCAGCTTGAGCTGATGGTGTCCAGCTCAGGGCTGCCCCTGGCCTCTTCTCACAGAGGCTATCCCTGCAGCCCCGGCTCTGTCAACACTGGGGTACCATTACCCGATACACATCTTCTCTGAAGATGCGTCTGAGTTTGTCCTCTAGCAGGACTCTGGCTTCTCCATCACACCGCGGCATATTTTTCCTGTGCCTGTCTATGATTACATCAGGACACACAGTTGTTTGTGGTGCATGGGATTGCAGCATGGAAGAAAGGCTCTAGCTCATCTTTACCAATGAATGGTGAAAAGCCACCACACAGATAATAGGTTGCTGTTTTTCTGTTGCTGCCTGTTACTGTGGATTACACTTCAGCTCCGAATTTCTCTTTACACTTATTATACAGAACTTTTTTTCTTGATTTGTCAAAAGTCTAGATCAAATTAACTTATGATCGTAGCCCTTTTCCATTCCCCATGTGTGCTTGCAGTGTTATTTTCTGAGAAAATGTGTGAACACACATCAGATTGTTTCTGAAACAAAAAGCTTTCCTCAGTTCACATCATGCATAGTCTTAATACACTCTCAAGCAATAAAGTAGCTCTTGATTATTGCCCTACACAGTTGCAGCAGCCTCATTAGTTTCACCATGTAGCTTGCAGTAATTTCATGCCAAATTAAAAATACAGGTCAAAGGACTAATGTGAGATCAGCTTGCAGAAATTTGAAGCTCACCTGAATCCAGTGATTTCTAAACATACAATGCCACTTCATACAAAAGCAAAAATTCACAATGGGTATAATTAGGAGTTGTTCTGTCTTAGCAATTAGGCTGTGGCTGGTAGGTACATGATTATGAAAATGAGAAAGATGCTTTTTATTGTTTGCATGCTATTTAAATATTGAATGTTTATGCAGGGTTACCTTGGTCATGGGAAATGTTAAACAACTTACGCTTTCAAAAATATTACTTACTGGACAATGAGTCTGATTTAAGACCACTGAAGTCAAGGAGTCCTTTTCATTGTGTGGAATACTTTATTGACCACGCTTAGTGTCTAGTTTTGGGTAGGACAGTACAAACATGCACCCTCACTGTGATGATATTTTGATGGAATAAGATAGGTCCTTCTTATACCCAAAACATGTTAGGACAGTGTTAAAAGTATGGTATCAGGTGCTGATGAGTTTTACTTTAGAGAACAAATAAGGTGGTGAGGAATGGAGAGGCTCTTATGCAAGCAGGTTGAAAGAGCTTGGCCTGCTTAACCTAGTGAAGGCTCTCAGAGGAGATTATTCTTCTCTAGAGGTAAACCAAAAGTATATATCATGTATGTGGCCCCTTGTGAGTAGTGCTGAGGTCTCCTTTCACACATGACTCATGCTTTGGGGAGGTGAAAGAAGGAGGCATGTTCAGAAGTGATAATAAACCCCATCTCCTCTCTCCTTTTGCATGAGAGAGTTGCCTGCATGTCAACACCACAACTTTTCTTGGCTCGTAAACCTGGCATATGGGATTAGGGAGAAACAGCATCCCGGAGAAAAGAGCTAATGGCAAGTTCCCGTAATCTTCCCTGATAAATCATCACCTTGATAAAAACCAAGGAGGGACACTCTCTGTTTATGAGAACAGAAAATATTGGCTGTGGAAAATGTGTGAGAACGGATGAGAAATGTTGGATATCAGAATAAGGTTGCTAGTGAGTTGAAAAGTAGAGTTTCTGAGCACTCTGTTGTTAACACAGTTTAACAGGTTTACGGAGGGAACCTAATGAAATTATGAAGAGGATTGTATGACTTGGCTGCAGGGAACTGGTCCATTGCCTGAGATGTTCTTTCCAAGCTTTCACAATCTGTTCTGTAATTTTTCTTTTGATGACTGAAGATTGCCAGTTTTCAAAATTATACTCTAGTTGATGTAACTACTCAAGCTATTTTTGCATAGCTGTTTACAGATTTCTCAGTTCTATGCGTTTATCTTCTTTACTTTGACTCTCTTTTTTGCTCTGTCATTTATACAAAGAAATTTCTCTGGCATCTAAAAACCTACCATCAAAAGGCTTAAAGATGTTGTTTTTCCAGTGATTGTCCACTACTGGAAAACTCTCTATAGATGTAAAAACCTTAAAGACATTAAAATAATTTAATAATTGAAATTAAATAATTTTAATTTAACAATACCTTTAATACAGTGCAGTATTTTTTCTGCTTGCAGGCAATAACAAGTTTTCAAGAATTTCACAAGTCCTCTGTGTGGTTGAATGTCTCAGAATACATTTTCTTCCTATGGTTTTGATGCCCTTAAAAGAAAGTGATTTTTTTCCCCATTTGAAATGCACCAAACAACTGAAATGCTGGAACACAAAGGAGTAATTTAGATTTTAATTTGGTCAGATATACACAGACAATACACCTGCCTTATCATCAAGGAGTATTAATAGAAATAAAGGCAACTTTGCATCAAACTCATGATGAATACATTGTAAACAATAGTTGCAAAGTACTTAATTAGAAGATTCATAATAAAAGGTTTTAATGGACATTACATATCTGAAGTTATGTGAAATAGAAAGTACTTACCAGAGGTAATAACTAGTTTAAATAGCTTCCATAACTGTAACAGCCATTCTTTGCAAATTACTGTGCTTAGGAGCTGTGAAGTGAGACCGTTGAGAGGAATTCTCTTTTCAGTTTGGAGAGCATGTATATGAAAATGTAATTCTGTCCAGGTGTGACCCCAAATCACTGAGATTAACAAGGATGTCCTCATTGACTTCAGTTGCAATGGTGCTTTCCATGATTATATGTAGGTTTTAAAAATATTAAAGATATAGCGCAATATTAAAAAGTGATAATAATGCTCATTACCATCGCTGTAAAGTAGGAAAGTATTGAAATGAAGCAGTATAAGACTCCATAAAAAAATCTAAGCATCCAACATTTCAATAATCATCTTCATGTACGTAATCAGTCTTCAATAGCATTGCATGAAGAGTGTCCACTGTGTCATAAGACAGAAACATATTTTTTTCACCTGTTAGAGAGAAGGTATGATTCCATAGGTGTTAAGGATTTTAATGGGGTTACACAAATTTACTTGAGGCCATTATATATTTGAAACCTCAGGTAAAAGGGAATGCATTATTAATTACTGCAGCAAATTAAAAAACCCCAACAACTACCTCACAACTTCACTACCCCACTTTAATAAGTTTTAAGCAGTTATATTTAATACGTATATATTAATGAGATTATTACATAATAATTAGACAGTAAAACCTTCAATAAGAGAAAAATGACTGACTTCTATATCAATGTCCATATTACAGTAATCTCACTATATACAAGACTTTAAAACTGGAACAGAATACACAGCACTCAGATGATACATATATTAAAAATCAAAACTGCATAGAAAGAGAAATGCTATATAAAACATCTCTTCCTAAGAAATCCAGAACTATTGAGGTAGTTACAGTGTAATGAGAAGGCCAAGTAATACTTCAGGACACATATTTGAAGTTTTGCTCTAGTGGAGAGAGTTTAGCAAAGAAGACTTTGAACTTCTGTCTCTAGACATGACATTCTAATGAGCAAAAAGTGTGTTTCAGGTCTTTGTAAACACAATTTCCTTCCTCAGGTAATAGATAACTCGTTTAACTGCCTCAACACCTAGACAAAATGAAATATCAGAGTGAAAGATTTGGCTGCTTTGGTGATTTGTGTCTATGTTACAGGAAAATGATAATTGGAATCCAAATGACACACTTGCATATTGCTGACAGTAATCCCACTTTCAGGTTATAGAATGGAATCAAGGAATCTGTCAGGTGCTGAAAGAATGGGACAGTCCTTAACTGGACTGGAAAGACTGGATGAAAAAACACGGGGGGTTCATTCATTCAGGCTAAAATGTGCCGCTGCCACTCAGCTGTGTGCTTAAAATGCCCACCATATCTCTCCTGGATTATTCCGTCCTCAAGATCTTCTATTTCTAGGCAAGGGGATAGGGTTCAGATACCACTTTCTGTGAGTGCACATTAGGATTGGCTAGATCATAACTTCTCTCATTTTTAATAATGCCCACAGAAACAGAAACCCTGAGATACCATGGTAAGGAATTCAATGTAAGGACATAGATAAGAGAAATCTTTGGTAAAGAATATTGTCAATGTGCAGGTGAACTAAAAATAGCCCACAGCTCTCCAAACACCCTTTACTCACCGCACTTTTCCATATCTCATTCAGTTGAGCACTAGAATATTTCTTATGTAGGTTGTAAATTATGTGGGAAGCTGAAGTGTCAAATTTGTTGTTGATCAGCAGCTTGAATATTCAGAGACAAGAGGCCAGCAAGAACTGAAACTTCATGTTTAACAGAACAAAGTAGTTTGGATGCAGCAGAAGAGCCAGTGAGAGTTGTCTTCACCATGGATTTCTAATTTCTCTGTTACTACTAATGAACTGTTCACCAGTCTTGAGGACAGAAAATTCCATCCCATCAGAGTATTAAAATTATGTAAATGAGAGATGGAGATCTAATTACAGTGCAGGAATTGCATGGTTCAAGGAAAAGTTCAGTTATGTATCACTAATTACACAACAGCCCTTTTTCCTAACAGGCTAAACCAACTCCATTTCAGCATAATAAGTATTATAATTAAAAAAAGCTTTTCAAACTAATGATGCATGAAATACATAATAAAAAATGTAAAGTCCAAAGATCTATAAGATTTGTTTAAAAACCCAGGAAGCATGCAAAATAGGAAAAGTATTGCTTAGTGCAGATAATATAATAACCTTTTATTTTTAACAATAGAATGTTAATGTCAAGTGCAAAATTTTCAATGTCAAGGAAGATTCACACTCAGCTACAATATGAATTTAAAATTTTTACTTTGTTCTTGTTCTTAGAAGTAAGGCAGAATGAATTACATAGATATGGATGCTGAAGGAGGGGCACGGGTAGTTGCAATGGATGTTCAGAATGAAAGGTTTGCAGGGATGAATTAAATTTAATGGTCCAATTCAGTCTTTTTACTCATACTATTAAAGCTAAGTATTGAAATGTATATTTTCTCCTAGGAAGTATTGTTCATTTTTTATGTTCCTGACTTTTTCTTCACTTATCAGAAGATTTTCTTTCTTCTCTAAAAGATGAAATTGCGGCAGCCTAACAAATTCTAACAAAGCAAAAAGAATTGTGCTTCCTAAAAGGGAAAAGAGACGGAACAGCAGGGGTATAAACACTTGGGTGTTGGATTATTTTTACGTACATTTAAAGGATACTTTTGGATCACAGAGGTTCAGTATCCTCCACTGTACTCAGAATCTAATGAAAGCTTGATTCTAAAATGTTAAAGAATGAAAGTTTTTTTCTTAGCTTGCAATGTACCTGGTAGGAATAGACCCTGAAGTCATACCACATTTTCTTTCTGTTTTGTTTTGGTTTGTTTTTTTCTTGCAAAGCTTTCTTTGTTGATCAGACCAGTGATACGAATGAGATAAAATGTGTAATGTGATATTGATTTTTTTCAGAAAGGAGAATGCTCTCTGACACCAGATAAGCTGAAACAAAACAAAAATACCAAGAAAAAATGCATATAAATGTTCTTTTCCTCATGCTGGGACATGCTGGGGAAGAAAACTGAGAGAGTAGTTAGAAAGTCCAAAATAATACACATATTGCCAGATCTTGGGGGGATTTTTTCTTTCTTCCTTTTTTCCCCCCTGAAGTTTTTTCCGGCTTCCTTGGAGCTTTCACTGCACATCTGACAAGTTCAGGCTGTCTGTGTAACACACAGAGTGAATCTTTAGGGAAAAACAGCATTAGGCTTCAAGATAAAAGTTTACTTTCAAAGGTTGATGTAAATAATGTGTCCAACACATCAGATTCTTGGGTTTTTGTTGAATCTGAGATAACTTAACTGTGTTGAGTAATTATTGAAATTATAATTAATCAGTTATTCCTAAATCTCGGATTATGCATATGAGCCTTAAAGTAGGGGAAAGGCCTGTTTTCTTCCCCTAGTACCAATTTAATTGTGTTGAAGATATGCACAATTTAATTATATCTGCTATGAGATGAAAGAAACTTGTAAACCACAATATTTATGGATCCTAATTGATGAGGCCAAATAATTCTACACCTAATATACCCCCCTTTTTTTTTTTCTCTGAGCTGTTTATTGTGTGAACTGAACTTCAGTGAAACATGTTGCATTCCTTTCCATTTTATTATTCTTTTAAAGCAACTTGTACTTTAAACTTCCACTAGCTGTGTAATGCAACACATCCATCTGCCATAGTTTTGTGCCATCACATCTTTACAGAATATAAATTAGAAAACCTAACCCAAAATTTCTTTTAAAATTAGTGTTTTAAGATACTGTATGATGATAATTTCAGCTCCCCAAATTCCTGTGAACTGGAGGCTTAGGATGGCAGATGACAGAGTTTATTTCAGTAATTTACTGGTACCATGAGTAATGTTTGAGACCGTGCCATTTAACTAACACTTCTGACATAAAAAGTCAGTTTTGCTGCAAGAGTGTTATACATCTTAGCATAATGGAGTTTATTTTTCCAGGACTATTAACTCCCTAGCTACCAGACTTGGAAGACAGAGCAAAGGAGATGCTATTGCACTTTTTTCACAGAGCTTATTTGTACTTCAGCTACCAAAATGTATCTGTAAAGTTCCCTTTGGAATATTTTCAAATAACATGTTTGACAATAAATATATTCCATCTATTCCTGTTTGCACTAATGTATGAATGACCATTTAAAGAATTGCCCACCCAGAGATCTTCCTGAAAGATGGAGTGCTAAAAATTAAACAGAAATGTATGACTGGCTTTCAAAAATTGAATCTATACTTCTGTTAGTGTTCTCTGTGCTTTTTATCTGTGAGGGTGAAAGCATCAGATGCGAGTAACGTACACTGCTGTCAGAAATGTAAGGGATATGTGGCATGATTTTAGAGGAAGTTATGCTTTAACTCATGGGTTACTAGTCATGAACCTGTAACCCAGTTCAGCCTTTTGATGTTAATGGAAAATCCTGTTATTTGATTGCATCAGCTTATTGAAGTTGGTGGTTATTAAGTATTTTTAAGGATATTTATGTAAAGAAATTGTCAAAGATCTTTTTAGATTAAGGAGCTGAAGACCTAGGAGCTGTTGCCCAATGCATATGATAGGTCATCTATAGCCATGGTTTCTATTCCTGAACTGTTGTTCTCTGTGCTCTCTTAGATTTTTTTTGTCTCTATTAAGATCCTCACTGAAACATAGTGTACAGGGTAAATTTCTCAGATAACTTGTTTCTCTCTATCTGATCTTTTCTGGTCATCCATGAAATTAGGATGGCATGATTTTCCTTCTACTCTCCAGCTATTTTGTCTTTTCATGTCAAAGGGATGGTTTTGTGTTTTAAATCTTGTAGTAACTTCTATGTAGCTTATATGTTTAACCGCTTCATCTCCAGATCTCATAACTTTTTTTTTTTTTTATGATATAGCTTTTCAGTTTTTCTTTTATGAGAAGAGTATTTTCAGATGCCTTCTTGTCTCAAGAGTTTTCTTTCTCAACTCAAAACATTTATTTGCTGGTATGGTGTAATCTTTGGCTTTTACCTTTTTTTTTTATTATTATTTTTATTTTTCCTGTATAACTGCTATCAAGAAGTCTGAAATCTTGCACATTACCTACATTATTCCAACATTCCTTGTCTTTATCCTCAGTTCTCTCTTTTCTTGATTTCTCCTTCCCACATTCTAACATTTTATCTTCAGCAAATGAATGTTATATGTGAAAATTTCGTAAGTAAAAATAGGCAACTGGTCATTCCTTAAAGTCCCATTCTAAACTGCATCCTTTGACTTTTAAAGTTCTTATATGATTGTTTCACACCTGCTGTGTTTTTCTGGTTTTCTTTCTTCTTTCTGCTTATGGTCACCAGCCTTCTCACACACACACACAGTGCTGCCAACACATTTCTCAGATGCACCTTCTTAAATGTAGTGTGATTTTTTTCCTTCTGCAACAAAGCACACTTCATCATTCTCTTCCATTATTTACTTTACCTTAACACCTATCCAGATCCATAGTCTGTGTGAGAGTCGTGTAGAAAATAAAGGTAAATCACATTTCATTTTAGCCCCACTGAAAAGGTACTTGTCAAATACAGCAGACACTTTTTCGTACTTTGTTCAGCCATAGGGATATATCATAAAATGTCAGATACAAGCAGAGGAAAGCAGAGGAAAAAAATTTGAGTGAGAAGTGACTGTTTGCTTTGTAATCTTCTGAATGGATGTTTTTAGTGATTTTTTTTTTTCAAATCTTGCAGTGAGATTATAACCTGAAGCTCAGTATAAGAAAGGCATAGTGCAAGGCTGTGTCAGTCGATGAGCAAGGCAAGAGCCAGAACAGACCTTACATCTCAGCCTGCATGGATCCTGCCTTGCCCGTGTCAGCAAACTCTAGCTGCAAACCCTGTACCCAGTCCAGGTAACATCTTCATCCCTGTTTCTGCTGAATAACAGCTGGTGGCTGCTACAGAGTGACCATTTCCATGTCTATCACTGTCTGCTTTTAATTGTTTTGCTTCACGAGCATAGATGCAGATACTTTATTTTCAGCTTTCATGCTTTTTATTTGGGAATGTGCAGCTATACTAGCGAGTGGCTTAAGTCATGTGAATGCTGTTCCAAACATCTTTTCAGAAGATTCTTCTAAGACACTCTTGCTGTCCTCTGGAGAGAAATAGGAGGGATTCCAACACCATTCTGATTTGGAAAGCATCTAACAGTCCCCAAAGGATATATGCTATTGTCACATCTGCACATTTCACTAGTGCCCTCTGATAGTATTATATTTTGTATATGTTAATTAGTGCGTTTCTTCAGCACATCAATCAAAGTACAGTGAAGCCAAAAGGTTTCATTCTTCTGTCTTTAATGGATTAATCCCACAGCTTCTCCTTTTGCTCTGGCAGTTTAAGTGGAAATGATTCAACAGAAAAGGCATGATGGCTTCTAAAAAAGGAACATTCACATATTGGAAGTTGGTGTGGGTATCTGCTAAAGACCACCCAATCAAGAAGAAGAAGAGTACTTCTTTGGTGCTGACGAGATAGATGCACCCATGAATGCTGAGAGAGCTGACCAATGTCATTGTGAGGCACTGAATTATCTTTGCAAGCTCATGGTGAAGGTTTCTGAGGACTGGAAAGCAGTAAATATCTCTCTAGTCTTCAAGAAAGGCAAGGAGGAGCAAATCTTGCCCGAAGCTGTTTCCAAAGTTGTTTGAGACAAGAAGGTGACTGGGAGTCGTCAGCATAGATGTATAAAGAGCAAAAAATACTTTGACCAGCATGAATACCCATTTGCAACAAGATGATTGGCTTGGTGGATCAGCGGAGAGCAGTGACTCCTTTTTATATTGATTTTGGTAGGGCTATCAACACTGTTTCCCATAATGTCCTCACAGACAAGCTCATGAAGTACAGGCCAGATAAACATACATCGAGGTGGATTGAAAAGTGGCTGAACTCCTCAGCTTGAAAGGGTCGTGATCAGCAGAACTCAGTGTAGTTGGAGGCCAGTCACTAGTGGTGCACCAGAGAGGTTGATAATGATGCCAATACTGTTTAATACTTTTGTTGATGAGCTGGATGATGGGATAAAGTGCATCCTCAGCAAGTCTGCAGACCACACAAATTCAGGAGAAGTGGCTGATACACCAGAGCAGGCTGGACAAATAGGCAAGCAGAAATCTCATTAAGTTCAACAAAGAGAAAAGCCAAGTCCTGCATCTGGGAAGGAGTAACTGCATGCAATGCTACGGGCTGGGGACTGACTGTCTGGAAAGCAGCTTTGCAGAGAAAGATCTGGAGGTTCAGGTGAAGTTGAATATGAATGAGCAATGTATGCTAGAGAGAAAGCTGATTAACAGTATCCCAGGTTGTGTTAGGAGGAATGTTACCTGCTGGTTGATGGTGTGATCTTTCCCCTCTGTTTAGCATCTATGAGGCCACAGCTGGACCGCTGGCTACTGTTCTGGGCTCTCCTGTAGAAAAGAGTCATGGGCATAACGGAGCAAGTCCAGTGAAGGGTCACGAACATGATGAAGGGCTTAGAACATGTGAGCTCCTTGGCTGCCTGCAGAGAGTATGGAGTCTCTACCCTTGGAGATACTCAAAACCTGACTGAATGCAGCGCTGAGCAATTTGCTTCTCTTGGTCACCCTACTTTGAGTAGGGGGGGGTGGACTAGACAATCTCCAGAAGTCCTTTTCAGCTGCAGTAGCACTGTGACTTTTTTGACAAATACTTAAGTCCTGATGAAGGACTGGTAGGAGGTTTGTGTGTGTGTGTGTGTGTGTGTGCGTGTGTTTTCAATGGGAGAGAGTGAGAAAGCATATGTGTGCGTATGGATATGGGAGAAGAGATAAAACAAGCAACACAGTTTTATTGCTTAAATATCACCTAATTCTTCCAGCGCTGCTGTTCTCTGTTCTGCAAAGTGCCAGCAACCACTCAGTTTAATGTCAAATTTCCACTTCTGTCCCACACTTGTGGGTAACTGAGATTAAAAGAACTCCTTGGAAAGCAAAACAGAATAAATCTTTGCAGGATATTTTAGCATGCTGAGCAGCTGCTGCTTAAAATACAGATCAGAACCTGTTCTTTTGGGAGAGTACCCAGTGACAGTTTTCTAGAAGCACAAGCAATATGTTTACTAATCTCTCCTGGCTAGCAGCAGTATGTTTAGCTTCCATAAGCCTGGAGGCCAGTAGTCCTGTGAGAATGTACAGTTGCAGCAGTTCAAGCATAATAATTTTGACTTCGAATGACACAGTAATTCCTCAGCTTTTATACAGTTCCAGCTGCACACTTCAGCTCTACAAGGAATACAAAAGAAGTGACATCATCACTACCTACATAATATTTTTAGCTCACGCTGGAATCTCATACTGTTAAGAGACTAAAAAAAGAAACAAAGTTCTAAATCCTTCAAAATATCAAGCATGCAGCAATCACATCTGCAGTGTCCCATTAATTTATGTTGGATTTCAATTAAATTTCAGAGGGCATGTGTGTATCTGACAGTCTTTTTAAATATCTACTGACTAGAAAGAATACAAACACCAGAAAAAAAATATAATGCATTAAAGACAGGATTTTTCGGCTCATTTTTCCTTTTTCTGGCAGTTTTTTGGCCAGTATCTTTTGACTTGATTTTATTCATAGTGTTACATCTCTGTGGGCACAAATATATACAAAATGCGTCAACATATATTACATATCCATAAATGCACACACACGCTTTCCCCAACACACTAACATACCACTTGTATTTTTGAATTTGCACTGGTCTTCCATGCTGCATGCTGGCAGTGGGGGCTGTAGGGCAGCTGCTGTGAGGAGAGGCCGGGGCTGCCCCGTGCTGGACATGGACAGTTTCATCCAGCTCCAACCAACCCACTGCAGAGCACAGCCGAGGCCCTCAGCAACGTGGCCGTGCCTCTGGGGAAACATGCTTACCAAAGGGACAAAATGGTGGACAGGCAGAGGAGGGAGAAAAAAGAGTGTGAAACAGCAGAGGGAAAACCAAGGTCAGAGAGGGAGCAGGAGGAGGAGGAGGAGGAGGAGGAGTTGGAGGAGGAGGAGGAGGAGGAGGAGCAGAGCAGATACTGCTGAAGGACTACAGCTTGTGGAGGACTCGTGCAGGAGCAGAGGACGAGGCTGAGGAGGAAGAGGCAGAAGGAAACCACTCTACTAGCTGTAACACGCCCAACCCTGCCACTCCTTGTGCCCCACGTTGCTATACTGAAGGGACTGAGCAGAGATAACAAGGCAGGAAAAGAGTAGAAGTCGAGCAGGGGAATGGGTGAAGGAAAGGCATTTTTCCAAAGTGTATTTTTCCCAGACGTTTTAATGTTGGGGTGTTTTGTTTGGTTTTGTTTCCCAGTACCTGAATTAGTAATTATATATATATATATCTTAACTGGCAATGAATTTATTTTCCTGAAGTTGAGTCTGCTTTTCCTGTGACAGTAATTGGTAAGACATTTCCCTGCCTTTATCTCGACCCACAAGCTTTCTTGCTCCTGTTCTTTCTGTTTTCTCCCCCTGTCCTACTGAGTGGGCAGCAGGCGAGCAAGTGGCTGGATGGGATTTTGGCTGCTAGCTGAGGCCAACCCACCACGTAATTTTGTGTTAATATTCATACACATATATTTTTAAATTTTTGCTAGAAGTTTCATGGAGTTGCTTGGAGTACTTTAGAGTAATTTGATTAATACGTGTAGTATCCTAAAAGAGCAATCCCCACAAATAAATTATCAAAAATGTTACTTTTTTTTGGGCGGGGTGTGTGTGTGATTGATTTTGTAATGTTTCAAATGGCGAGTTAGTTTGCATTCACCAGGCAGATTTCCAAATGGATTTAATTCTAGCCAGGCTTCTCCAGTCACCCCACCTTCCTTTGCCCTCCCACTCAGCTTCGGTACAGCCCCTGGCAGTAATTCCTGACCAATATAAAATCTGGGGTAGGTTTTTTATTTCCTAACCTCCTCCTGCATACTTAATGTTTGATTTCTATCCTAAACTTTATTTGTTTGAATCTTTTCTCTTGTCAGTCTACCTACGTTATTTTTTTCACCTTACATGCATCTACTTTTCAGTTCCTTCTCTCGACGGATATAGTACAGCAGAGAGAAGTACTGTGATGACTGATGATCAGGAGTGTTCATTAATATTTCTTTGATCTATCAGCTTCTCTTTGCTATCATTGTGAAATAATGACAAGTTTCTTTCTGGCTCTGGTCAGAGTGCTCTTGTTGACTAAGAAACTCGTGATGCTTTTCTCTCACTGAGAATAGTATGTAGTTATAGTCATTTTATCTACAGATGTTTCCAGGTGGATTTTTACACAGGTCTATCTTTTCTCCATCTTTTCTTAGCCCAGAACCGTTGGAAAAGACAGTGAGATACAGTGAAATATTATGGTAGAAACCACTGAGTGTCCAGCTGTGCAGTCAAATGTCTTAGTAAAGAACATCTATTCAAACTTGGATTTAATTTGAAAATTGTTTTTTTCTGAAACTATTTGCCTGTGAAATATGTTTGGTGTCTTACTATGTTGTCTTGGTGAACGTAGTATGTCTTTGAGTTTCACCCTACAGTTTTGAGTAGCTCACTAGTGCTGGTCATCAACTGAAAGTAAAATCGGTGAAGACTGGGTGTTAGTGCCAGGAGACAGAGTGTTTACTTTGGGTGGGAATCTTGTTTCCATGAACTCCACTCTCAAGTCAGGGCTGAACTCATGATTGTCTGAAGGTATATCACTGTGAATAATTTTGGAAACAAAAGCTGTTATATAATACAGCAGCTTATATATTGAAGGGCTTATCTGCATAAAAAGAAATTTCAGTTTATAGTTGTAACAGGCATTTATTTTTTGAGTGTTGTCAGGTGCTGCTCAAAGTGTAACACTGGATGTTCTGAATTACCTGGACTTACCTTTCAAGGCTGTCATATTTCTGGTGAGAACTAGTGTTAACTCAATTCAAAGGAGAAATAAAGTTTTTAAGCAGAATTTTGCTAGATTCTGGAACCAGACTATATACAGCTGGGTTTAATTAAACTTTATGAAACACAATGAAATTCATTTATAAAGGTGTTAAGGATGACAGAAGTGACTAAGAGCTGAATGCTAAGCACGATTATGCTTTTCAAGTCAATGTATGTAACTGGTTATACTATTACACAAGTGGGATGAATTGCTGAATTGTATTGAATTATGTATGGTATTATGTATTGTATTATGTATGGTTCTGGCAGAAAAGGATCTACAATTTTTCTCTTAATTATTTATGCACTTGAATACATAAAAATGAACAAATAATGCTATGTTATCAATGTTCCTTTATTAGTATGTGGCTTTTGGTAATTCAAGGAGCTTCATCTGTCATCATTTGCTTGCACTGAAGTGGCCTTCTTCAGCAGTAATTCTGTGGCTGATTTAATACCTATTTTAAAATTTTAAAAATGCTGGTTTGCTCTGGGAGATAACAACTGACTCTACATTTAAAAGGAGAAGCTGACTTTATACAATCTGCAGGCTTCACTATGAGTCTAATTTCATGGATGTATATTTCTTGCTTACAAATTTTTGTTAACTTCTGCTCAGTATTTAAGGGAATTTAGCCTACATGAAAGACACTAAGATGTGAGCCCTGGATTGCAAAAAAATACATACCAGGGCCATCAGCAGTCCATGTACCCTTGTCCTGCATTTTAGTGCTGTTTTGTGAAGTTAACTTTTAAGATTAATTATTAAAATACTTCATGCAAAGATGTACACAAAAGAAACCATGTGCAGTGTACCACAGATTTTACTGGTCCTACAAAGACCAAAACTGTGTGCCGTCTGCTGCACCTCATCTATCTACTAACTCTAGACATGTACAAATCACAGCTTTGTATAATGCTCTACAATATGGTAGCTTGCATTTTCTGCTGGAACTACAGGAAAGGTGACAGTAAAGGTGCAAATTGTGATACATGAAACTGTACCGTGAACCAAGCAGAAAACACAAGTTTTTTGAAGAGGCTATACAATATCGAATTTTCTGGCCACTGATCTATGTATTGGAGCTATAACCATGCCAATATTACTATTCTTATTCTTATTATCACCTCCATGACTAGCTATAAGGTTTGCACACAATGAATCTAAATAGAAGATGTAGGTGAGAATGTGAATAAGAAACATTATTTTCTTCCTTTGCTCTGTAAGTGTGGCATGGAAAGATGGTATGATTTACCAAAAAAAAAGTTATGGCAAAGCTAAGAGAAAAGTTTCTAGTCTGAGTCAAGCATTTTAATAACAAGGTTAGATTTTCACTCTGACCCTAGAGAGAAAACTCAATATTGCTTTGATGATATCCTGAATGTTGCAATGTCCCTGAACGTGACATTTGGAACATATACTAGGAAATACATTTTTAATAATACATATTTTCTAAGGTTGCTAAACGGATAATCTAGTAAATATGCATTCCTCAATAAAGAATGGAAAACATGGAGTAATGAACCTATACAAACCAGAAGGAATCAAGAAATCAATTCTGCTTCATGATTATGAAAGCTGGATTAGCTGACATTCATCACTGAAGAGTGTATCCAAACTGCACCGTACCAGTGAGATTAACGATGATTCTTCAAGGAAAGGAGAGAGGGATTTGGATTCTTTCCTGCTCTGTGGCTTGTTTGCCACTGAAGGCAAATGTACAGTCTTATAGTATTCCAATAAGATAGGTAAATTGCTTTGCACAGGTGTGAAGAACTACACATGATAAAAGGGAGGGTAATCTCCCTTAATAAGGGAGAATATTAATCTCCCTTTAATAAATCTCAGATCCAGAGCATCACTGGGCCAAGGGGAAGTCTCTATCTCTGGAAACACTCAGAACTCTGGACTTTGTGCAACCTGCTTTAGGTGAACCTGCTTTACCAGGGGTTGGACTAGATAATCTCCAGAGGTCCCTTCCAAACTTGACCATTCTGTGATTCTGCAATTTTGTGAAAGTAACAGCTCAATGTACAGAAGAGACTTTCCTAGGGCCTGAGCACATCTGTACAGAATTTAATGCAAACTAGATAAGCTGACAAGTTGGCTTCCCCTGTGCCAGCTGCCTCTGGGTGTAAGCAAATGTCAGGGGAACTGGAATTTATCAGAGTGCAAGGAAATTTAAATTGCATGTCCTACCCTGGCTTCTGTGGGACTGGTGTTTAAGAAAGCCTGCTACAACAATCCAGATTTATCCAAAGACAGCTCTGCATAGGGGCAAACTCCCTGAATCCCTGCAATATTGAAGCAGAGTGAGGACACAGAGCAAGGACCAAGACCAGCGTCCACATCTTCAGAAGAGAAAAGAAGTGGCCTGTTGTTTCTCTCAGTCTGTATTTAGTGTAAAAGTAAATAGATTTATCTAGTATTGCTTGGTGTAGTGTAATGCTGGTAATGTAGGAGGCATAAACATGCTTTTTAGCCTCATCTTTTGGGCAAGCAAGATGTCTGTGATTGTGTGCTGTGTTTGTTTGCTAATTCTTCTGTCTATATATTATTCCCTTTCCTAAAAGGGTTTGAACCAATAGCCTATTTCAACCAATGATACAGAGTTCTAGGACATTCTGACTTTCTATAAACATGGTGAAAGGCAGACATTGGCTAGAAGATAGAAATGGAAGAACTGAAAATGGCCACTAGAAATGACATGACATATGAGTGTCCCATTCAAGTCACCTCGACAAGTTCCACCCCTCTTCACAAAACCTCAGTGAGCAGTTAGCATGTGTGTGTGCCAGCATCGCCCCTCGCTGAGCTGCAAGGACAGGCGCACTCAGGGAAGAGATCCGCTGGTAGAGCAGTTAGGGAATGCTGGTAAGAGGGAACATGAAATACTGAAGAAGTGATGTAAAGTTATTGCGGATGCAGATGGCAGAACTTTTGTGGTGGTATAAGGTATAGGACAGAAATCCACAGGAAAACAGGCTTTATTAATCCTGTGTTTGCAGAACAAGGTATTTTCTGTTTGACCAAATATCTCTCTAATCAATACACGTTTAATTCTGTTATGAACTGAACACAGCAGAGAAGTCATCTGGATAAAGCTATTACGAAGCTGATTTCTGGAGGTGAAGGTTGTCTGTGTGTTTAAGTATTATTTATCTCTTCTCTGCTGGTATTCTTTTTCTGAATTATATTTATTAAAACCAAACCTACAGTCCTTATGATATCTCAGATGTACCTTAAACTACTATTGGGAACTGTAAACATGCTATTTTTAACATCTGTGTATTTTATGCATTTTTAGCATTAAGAGGAAAAACAAGTTGTGGCTAGACAGAAATCTGAAAAGTCACAAGTGATCTTTTCAAATTGGTGAAGGTATGCTTCTGGAGAGAAGACAACTTCCTTGAGCAAAACTAGTGGTAGCTTTTTAAGTTACCTCTCTGCTGGTGTACTTTACTGTAATAGTTCTGATTCTGATAAATACTCAGGCCAACTTTATTTGAGGGAAAATAAGATTTCTCTTTTTAAATACTTACAAAAATGAGACTCTCTAACCTGTAGCCCTTAGGAGTGGAGGACTGCTCCAATTCCAGGCTGAGCTTTGTTACAGAAATCTCCAAGGTGAATGGAAAGCAGCCCTCACAGGGTATAATCACTGCTTGTGAGTTTCCTTTGTGGGTTATTAAGATTAAAATGATTAGGTTACTGACTGTGTGCTAGAAACAATTGTTCATTTAACTATGCATAAATTATTTTAAAGGTGTGAATAGGTCTCATTGCTGAATCAAACATTTTGCATAAAAATGTCATTAGAAAGACACCCTGGTGTGGTGTTATGGGATAATAATTTCAGTAATAGAAATGTGAACTCTGTTATAGACAACATAAAAGCTTGTTACCCTGTAGAGTCCACAGAAAGTGAGACTGCCACAACTGCCTTGCATGTAGTTGCTCTTTTATTGATGGAGAAATACTATAGCTAGAGGTAAGTTCTAAGTCATCCTGTTAGCTCTGCCCCATTATCTTGTACACTTCAAGTTGGAACTGAAAATATCTTAAGTATAAATTTGTACAGTAGCATTAAAAAACTTCAAACTCCGTGTGTTTCTTCAAGGATGAACTAACTGTTCATACGTATTTTATATTTAATAGTCTGCAGAAATATACTAAAAAGCCAAAAGTAGGGTGTAGACCATTTATAATTACTGTATTTGAAATGAAAGCTCTTAGAACAACTGAAAAAAAGTTTTGTTAAATGCACTGCATTATACAATCTAATTTTTTGCAAGCTGTATTGATCAAAACTATTCTGGCAGCAGAAATGGAACAACAGAGTAATAGCCAAGTGCCTTCATGCAACCAAATAATAGCATGGAGTAGTAAATGGAAAGCAAGACAAAAAGGACCAGAGAGATCACATAAAATGTGGTATTGCAGAATATTAAATCCACTGCAGATAACCAGTAACATATGAACAAAATTAAAATAGACAGTCTGAAGCTGCAAGCTGAGAAACATAAATTTGTATCTCACTAATGTTTCCCTAATGGATAGATCCAATGCATGATGGGGATTTATTTTTAAATAATGTTATTTCACTGCTAACTGACCTTCCTGTCCAGTTCAATTTACTTAAGGAACTGAGATGCTTAGAAGGTATGATTTTTGGATGAAAGAGAATTTTTACAGTCACTGTGAAAGCCAGAATCAGAACAAGACTTGTTTTATTTTGACTCAGAGAAGTATTATGATAAACAAAATGCTTAAAATAGAAGTGCAGAAACCCAGTTCTATTTAAATGTAATTCTGAGACCATACTACATTCCCAGGCTTGGAGTGAGCTGCATTTCGTCTGAGTATTGTGCTCCTGTGAAGCTTTAGAGGCTTTAATAGGGCTTTGGGCAAATGCAGGCATCCACCCACACAGAGCTTATTTCAAGTCAGGGTCCTAACACTAGATTAACTATATTGGACTATAAATAATGCACCTGTCAATTGCACAAAATAGAACTAAAGAGCAGATGGTTCCTCAGAGTAAGTGATGTATGGTGAATGCTAGTAATGCCAAAGCTTTGGGCAGTGGTAAGGATAGACCCTGATCTTGCTCAGGTGTAGGTAGTAACTACATTGCAAGTAACTATTGATGTAATTACTACTTCCTGTTTGCTTTGCACTAATTCTTGTCTCCTACAGATGTTGTGCAGGAACCTCTTGTTTAAAAAAAACCCACATTTATAAGACTATGGCATGTCATTGCAGTGTGTGACTGAACTGACTGTTAATTTGCTTTGTCCTGGTTCTTATGGTTAGTGTTTGATAATGTGAAAACCTGTTCATATATCTGACATGGTAACATATATTAGGTCAGTCTGTACAGTCATGCTATGTTTATACTAATAAATTAAACAGTGTCAGGCAACATTTGTTGTACCAGTATTATGTTGTCTACATTGCTGAATTATTAGTACAATCCTTTTCTCAGTTTTGGCCTGGGTGCGCTAGCCGTGTCCTAAATCATTCTTGGGTATGGTTTGGGAGTTATCACAGTCCAATGACTATTCTCAGTAGTCATTTTGGATATTGTCAGTATGTTCTGCATGGGAAGACTATTTAACTGTGTGGGTGCCGGCCTTTCTAGGTTAGCTGGCTTCAGTGCTGGAGTAAGGTCAGAAGCATATTTAATTTTTTAGCATTGAAATTGCTTCACAGTCTGGTAGTACATCACAGCTGTAACTTAGCACTTAGTAGCTCTGGGGCTGGGGAAAGAAGGAGCTTCCAAGAAAGCTTTTGAGCTGTAAATGACCATGTGAGCAGATTCTATTGTTTCAGGCAAGACTTAAACCAAATTATTCAGAAATGGCTTTCTTTTGCCTTTTCATTTTGCTTTGCAATAGTCCAGGAAGTCTCTTCACAATCTATAATAGCTGAGAAGTATGCATGCAGCTGCTGTATATCTCCTTGTTGTTGCTAGTTAACCTATTGGGAGTTAATTTTAGCTCCTAGACTTCATCTTACAGCCCTGGACATCAATTCACACAGCATAAATACAGGCTTAGTCAGGCTCAACTTGGCTTCTACCATGCCATTTTGCATGTCCTCCACCATGGCCTGATTACAGCAGAATTATTGTTCTGTGGACAAAAAGCACAGGTAATGACTGCATGGACATGCTGTAGAGACATTTCAGAATTTTGGTTTGTGCTAAACCCTAGGTTGAAGAACATGACGTTGTAAAATATATGTATATGCACATGTATCAAATAGGGTGACAACAGTCCCAGAGAATGGGGGGAAGGAGACTACCCATCTTGAGAAAAGTGTGAGAGTGGCCTCTTGTGGGGCTTCAGACGAGGGAAGGCTCCAACATCCTTGTGAATG
>JAVJGJ010000057.1:81097936-81111564 GCA_035590215.1 Microhierax caerulescens
CCCTGATCTTGCTCAGGTGTGGGTAGTAATTACATTGCAAGTAACTATGGATGTAATTACTACTTCCTGTTTGCTTTGCAGTAGCTCTTGTCTCCTGCAGATGTTGTGCAGGAACCACTTGTTTAAAAACCTCAGGTTTATAAGACTATGGCATGTTGTCGCTGTGGTCTCTCCTGCCATGTTGCTGCCAGTGCTTGTGTTCTGGGAGAGGGACCAAAGCTTCTGCCATGGACTCTGGCTGGAGGGCTGAGGGAGAGCTCTACTGGGAGACCATAGAAAGGCTGGGGAAAGCATGACCCAAGCCTTCCCCGGTAAGTCCACACTTGAGCTGCCTTCCTAGTCATATATATGTTCTGCAGCTGTCTTTCTTTTTCTTGGCCATTATGGGGTCTACTTATTTTGGGAGATGACCAGCAAAAATCTCAGCAGAGAAAAAAGACAGATGTGACTTGGAGTCTGGGGGAATTTTTCTCTGAGAGGCATATCCCTTTTCATATGGCTCCTGTATCTCACTATGAAACTGCTGTTAAATAAGGCAATGGCTTCTTTGCACATTAAACAAGAACAAATGGGAAAATATTTTCACAGGAGTCACCTACTGGTTAACCACTCTGAAATGTAAGTTCTAAGTCTATTTTCTAGATTTATTATTTTCTGCCAAAATTGATTTGGACAAAAACCATAGTAATTACCTAATATGTGGTTAGCAATTTTCCATCTCATTACACAACCCTTGTATCTTATTACCCATTTAAATGAATACCTGTTAAATGAACAGACCTGTACAATGCAAACAATTTTTCGATCCATCAAGCCAAAACAAATAGAGGACTCCAATAAAGTCTTTACAACAGTGTACCACACTATAGGATGCAATAAAAATAGGATTTATTAGTGTAATATATCAGCTAAATGAATATAAAACTTTGTAACAGAATCAAAATTACTTTTGGGGATGTCACATGATTGTACTATAACCCTAATCTTTCAAAATCCCAAGGAGCTCTGAGGAAGTGTTCTGCATCATTGAGATAAGATCTTTGAGTATTTGTCACTAGAGTGCTCATAAAGTGACACTATTAGAGCTGGCTGCACCTAAACTTGATACTAATTGTGCAATGATCTATCCTGCTGACTTTTGTCACCAAATATGTCCTGATTTCCACTAGTGCAGGTCTGAATCTCTATAAAACAAAGACTTAACCACAGCAAGCTGCAGTGAACCTGAACGTTGCAGTGGATTAGATTTATCTCTTCTCTCAAAGTGTGATTTAGACATGAGCTCTCAGAGGTGGAAGGAAACGTTCACTCCTGGCTTTCTTCATGACAAAATCTAGATCCAAAACTGCACATCTTAGGTAAAATTTTATGTATGTAAGTAGAGTTAATTAGGAAACTTACTGACAGAATGAGAAGAGGGCATACACTGGCTGATCATCTCAGAAGCATTTTAAAACAATTTGCTTTTAACAAGGATTAGGACAGGAAACAGGGAATGTATGTTTTTACTAGGAATCAAATGGAAGGGGAGCAACATTAGGTGAAATGGATAGGCATACCCTCAGAAAACTATTTCAGAATGACTAAAACCGAATGAATTTTTTACTTGCAAAAGATACTAAGTAAACAGAGTTTGTTAAAGTTAATGTCACTTTTTTTTCCAGGCACAAGCTTGAATGTAGTTGATAATTTCTGAGTTATACTGGATGAGCTCTCATGGACCTCCTGTGTCTAGCCCTTTCTGTCTGCAGAAGGAGCTAAGGATAAGCCTGCACAGATGCGTGGCTGCAGTCACACAGCTCACTCATAGCATCTGCTGCTTTAGCTGCCACAAATACTTCAGACTTACTACTTCACTTCCACAGCTGGGTGTAGCTGTGAGTGAGTTTAATAAGCTATTCCATTGCACTGCTATACATCTGCCAGCAGCTGTGTCCCAGTTCAGATCCTCTACCTCTTTGAAAGAACTTCTGCTTCAGGAAGAACAGCCTTACAATGATGAGACTGTAATTTCCGAACACTTGCTCCTATCCAGCAGAGAAGGACTTCATATAAAACACCTTTATCAACCAATATGTGGCAATAACTTGCCTCACCTGAATGGTAGCTGACACATTGTTTCTCTTCAGCTGTGTTGCTCTCAGCTTAAACAGATGTCTCACCTCCCATAAAAGACTCAAATCTTGCTTACTCTCCGTTTCCTGAACCTGTTGCCTTTTACCCACACTCCAGCTCTAAATTGTATACGGTTTTTGCATTGTGAATGATGGAATAGTAAGCAGCAAGCATAAGACCAGTGAGGAAGTGATAAGACCATGACCTAAAACTAGTTGGACTTTCGTGTTCAAATCTTAGCCTCCATAGCCATGCCAGAGTTTTGTCCTGGAAGAAGAATCATGTGGACTTCATTCCATGTCACTGGTACTGCACACAGAGTGTGTAAATACTCCAGGGATAGCAAAGCAATGTTGTCTCTTTTTAGACAAATGCTCATTTTGGGCATATATTAGTTTCTCGTTTACCGGCTTTCCTTTTAGCAAATGTGTGAGTTCTGACAGCAACAATATCAACACTTCTCTGTCTCAGTAAAAACTACTACGCTGAAATTATGGAGAATGAAAGATAGATAGCACATCCTGAATCTGCAGGAACAAACCAGGGAGAAAGAATGATGTACAAAGATCTCAGCAGAAGCTGAGTTGCACTCAAGACAGTTGTAGCTTTTAAGAGGATCGCCACCTTGAACTGTTCTAGAGGATGATTTGTATTTGCTATCCATACGATTTCTATCCTTATCTTAATTATTCCAATTTTATGTATTATGATGACACTGACGTTGTGTGCATGTTTGTGGTTAGCTTCTGATGGCCACCTGCTCTGATAAAATCTGCTCTCTTCAGGATGATTACATATTCTTTACGCCATGAATGTCCAAAAGAGAATTTTACTTCAGGAGAAAAAAATCACTGTTGAAACAGAGGCAGCAGAGATTTCCTTCATGTTATTTCTTGCTGTAATCATAGTGTAGCAGATATAAAACCAGGTACACTTACCACTTCCCAATGATCAAACCAACTAAGGGAGAACAAAAGTCAACAGAGGTGGAAAATGCAGATTCATGTCTTGCCTGCAATGAGTCCTTAACTGAATATAGAGTAGCATAGTTCAAACTGAAAAGCCTAAGGACATTAACCTCATAACAGAAAATTATTCATAACCAGTTCCTTTTGTGATATGTGGGCGTCTTAGATTCATGGTCCACTTGAAGTCCCCAGCTAGGCCTTCAAGTTGGCTCTCTGTCATGCAAAATCATTATTTATTTGTCTGTTACTACAACATGAAAAGAACACCCTTTTCAAAGTTTGACTGTCCTGAGTTTCATGTTGCAGAAAAGGAATAATTTCAAATTAACACATTCTTCTTGAGTTATGTTTATGCATTTAAGTTCTTCAAACCCTTGGCTCCTGAGCTTTCTTTAGTTACCCTTCTTTTTTGACATGTGGCTGTAGTACTGTGCATTAAAATGTTAGAGAAAAAAAAAAAAAGAGAGACATGGGGACAGTTCATATAAATTTTATTTGAAGCCAAAAAATATCTAACAGGACAAAAATTATATCCAACCTAGAAGAATAAGGAGAGTATCTTGATTTAAAGCAAAACCAAAAAGGATGACCCTGTGCAACAATTAGAAGTATGTATTAGAGATGTCAAAAGCCTTTTAAAGTGCTTTTTCCCATGGAAATTACTGTCCTTTGGTATTAAGTAATGGTCTGGAAAAATTATGTTAAAAAGACCAAAACAATACAGGCTCCGCAGGAAGTTTTTTCTTGCTCTTTATCTTTCTCTTTTTATTTCCCTACAATTTTATTACTTCCCCACCACCACCACCCCGAACAAAATAAAGTATGTTAAAACACAGAAGTCTTGTTTTCAGAGTTGAGTGAATTTTTAATGCTTTGTGATAAATCTCAAGAAGCAAAGAACTGGGATGGAATCACTGAGATGTTCCTGGCTACATAATACAGTTACTAGGCACTAGGCCATGCATGTATGCACACACATACTTTAAAATAAATGTAGTCAAGCAGAATAAAATAAATTTTCTAAGAGTAAAAGCTGAGCTAAGGTTTTTAATTTGAAAAGTCAGCTTGATTAAGGAATAAGACCACCCACTGCTGGGAGAAAAATGCTTGTACCATATATTATGCATATTTGGTATCTACAGGCTGATATGAAGTATTGCAAGGTGGAACTCTACTGACTGGGTAATGAAAAAAAAGATGCATTGAGACAATAAAAGAAAGCAAAAAAGATTTATTAATTCATTAATTTACATTCTCCATAGCCAAAAATTAAATCTTCCAGTACAAAAGTCAACAACATGTTTGCATTAAGGGTTCAAATCAGGAACCTACTTGCATACATGATTAACTCTACCCTTATTGATTAAAGCAATCTAACCAAATGCTTAACACTTACAAATGCTTAAAAGCCTTAATGAATTAAGGCCTACATACCTGATATGAAGTCCTTTGTCACCACTCTGAGTCTTTCTATCAACCAGAAAGACCTTCATGTTTATGCAGATGTAATACTTACTTAGAACATTAGAACAGGCTCCTGAATGTGAACCCATCACACAATAAAACTAAGATTAAAACCAACATTTTGAATCCCAAATTGCATTCCTTTGATTTTGTTTGTTAGCTCTTGTTTGCATGTCTCTTTCTTACTAATACTGTTGCTGTTTGCCAAGCTTAGTCTGTGTTACGAAATTGAAGTGTTTGCTTGTAGAATGACAAAATATTTGATTTGACTTCAGTATACCTGTTTGTTTGCATAGAGAATGTTAATTTGTTTGATTAAATTACCCCATTAATGTTACTTGCAATCAGCATGACATACAAATACTTTCATTGCCCCAGAAAGGAGGGATGTGTTTGTATTGTATCAGTTGCAAAACCTCACTTATTCTGTGCCATGTAGTAGAGGCTGCTCTTAAAATGGAAGACATTTTCTGAGAAGAAATACCTGAATTTATAATAGTTTTTCCTTCTTTCAGTGAACCAAAGTTGCCACCTTGTTTGAGCATAGTTTTCTCTAAGGAAAGGTTCCTTTTTCTTCACAGTGACTTACAACTTCCTCCTCAGTTATTGAGAACGACATCCAACGTCTCCTTAAGGCATGGTTTAATACAGATTATTTTCCCTATGAGAGTTATATAGGCTCAAAGTTAAAAGTGCAGTTGGAGCACCTGAGCTGAGAAATGCAATGGTTAATGTCACCCGAAGTGCTCATTCACGGAAGTCTTGATCCAAATTTCAGTAAGCCTAGTGTGACTATAGCATTAATAACTGGAAAGCATACCCATGTTGTAATTTGACTGAGTTGAAAGCATGAAGCATAAGAAGTACTGTCTTCCAAAAGTATGAGGTGTAACAAATATGTCAGGTAGATAGATGCTAGATAATTAAAGAGCCTGTGGGCAGGCAATAAGAGTAAGAACTCTGTAAGAATAAGAGTAAATACAGTTCTTGAAGAAAGAGAAGCACAAATATACTGACACTTCACTGCATTTGAGATTGTACTACCATTTTCAGGACTTCATTTGTGGAGCAAAAGAATGTGTACTGGTGGCTAACAACCACTATGCACCAGAGAAAAGTAGCTGCCACTTCTGGCAGTAACAAGGAACATAGAACTGAAAATAAAGTATATTATTTATCTGTTTATATTTTGCAGATAGAGACTCTGGCAAGGATGGGTATGGTCACCACTGAAAGGTTAAATTTTAGCTCATTTTCTGTTGGTTGCAATTTGGTGAAACCCTTAAGCAAGGTTGGTTAATTATCCTTAACTTTCTTCTTCAAGAAGCAAAGACTGGGTCTGAGGCAACTGGGAAAGCCGTGTGGCCTAAAGCCACAGCAAATTCCAGGATTCCTGAGCCACCTGGTCTGCAGGGACTGCAGAAGCTTTAGAAAGGTTGCTGCAGCAATTAAGTCCCCCAAGAAAGAGCTGCCTTAGCCCTTTTTGTTCACAGCTGTCAGTTTTGACAGAACGAGACTGCTTGCTTGATAGGTGCTGAAGTACCATGTGTTCAAACTCTTCCTCCGTTCACTACTGTTTCCAGCTCATTTCAGCATTCAGGATGTCTTTTTTAGTTTCCAGACACCTGCTTTAGTTTGCTACTCTCCACTATGGTATCAATCGACTAACCAGACTGAGGTAGTACATTTATCTGGGACCTTATTTTAAGAAAAATGGGTCCCTTATTCACCCAACTTACTTCCTATTTACACAGCTCAGTCGGAGCTCTGGCCTGTGACCGTAGCACGGTTGTGCCACTGGTTCAGCCCCTGGCTTCATTGCAGCATTGCTACTGTGTTAGTAGTTTGAGTTCCTCACCACGTAAGACTGCTCTGGGAGAGGAAAATAATCAAGTGATTTGGAAGCTGGTCTGTAATTCTGAAGACCTGGGGTTGGTTTCCTCCTCTGGTTCTTTTCTGTTACTGGGGAAGTCATTACTTGTGGTTGGTCAACTTGTGTGTAATCAATAGAAGTTTTGTGTTGATTATTGGTCTGAGTGTCTTATCAACAAGCATTCCTGTTTCTTTTCCAAGCTTTATTGATTTGTAGGAATTAGTATAATATCAATATAATTGAATAATAATATAAATGAAAAAAAAAAACCAAACCACTTTTGTAGAAACTGAAGTGGGTTTTGCAAACCTAAAGAGCGTACAGGGATACTGTGCATTATGCAGGCAATATCCTCCTGGCATAGACATTACTTAGACCAGCAGAACAGTTCTATTGCTGGAATAGCTGATTTCTTGTCACTGTAGAAGGCTCCAAAGAGCCCTGGCTGTTCACTAAAACAGGCAAATTATCCCTTTTCCTGGTTGCATAGCACTGTGTTCCTATTTTACCCCTGAAGCTCTTTGCAGCCCACCTCCTTCAGTCTCAGACTGTCCCATTTGTGATGGTAAAGCAGATATCCAGCTCCACGCTTTTTCTTTTGTAAGCTTCCTGTGTAGGAGCTACTTCGGAAGCAGCACTGTGGGCACTGCTGATATGTCTACACAGGAAACAATTAGATAAGTTAACTGCTGTGAGAAAACTTTTTCTTTTGAGGCACACACACAAAATAACTCCAAGTTGCTCACATTTTAATAGTTGACTGGGTTACTTCTCCTTTGTTACTAGACAGATACTTCAGAGCAGTTGATATGTGATAAAATGATGTAGGGAAGTGCTGGAGTAGCTGTACCTCTGGGGTTATTTAAAAGCATGGGGCTTCAAGTGCTCATTCGGACTACTCGTGCCCGAGGCTGTCGCCCACACTCAGCAAAATGATCTATACCAACAGAACCATCCCCATCTTATTAAAAGAGAGTTACTGGCATAGCTGTCAATCTAAGACAACATCATGCCTCTGGCAGATTTGCCAGGACAAGATTTTTGTTTGAAACTAGCCAAAGTTTTAAAAGACAAAATGGCATAAGAGTGTTCACTAGGGACCCAATTAAAATTAAATTAATGTTTAATTATGTGCGCTTTTAGAATAGAAAAAAATACAACTATTTTATTGTAAAAAATGTGTAGCTTTTCTAAGTGGCAAAGTTAATTAGTGTACTTTTTATGTTACCTCTTCAGGCCATTTTTAAATTAACTATCAACAGTTATCTTCTGAACCCTTCTTCCATCCAGAGAGAGGTATATTTAATCATCAAGTGTCAGATCCTCTTTTTTTTTTTCTTTTCTATTTGATAAATTTCCTAGTTATGAATTCAGTTTTGTGTTTACAGAACATAATTCTAAAACAAGAAAGCCCATTGAAACCTTTCAAATTGAGTGCAAAACAAACTGTGTCATGTACAGGCCTGAATACAAAGTAAGAGTTTAATGTCTTAATAGGACATAGGGTGGTCTTTGTGACATTTAATTTATACCAGCAGCACTTTTAGCAAATGCATAGCAAATAGTCCAAACCTCAGATAGAGAATTCATCTAAGCCTGTTAAGAGAACAAATCCTTTGTATGTCAAACACTGACATAACTGTGACTCTGCCCTGGTCTTACCACCTTGTGCTCCCAGATATAGTCCTAGTATCTTGCCTGCTTGAATTTTTTTGTTTATTTTATCAAGGAATCATAGGATAGCAAGGCCTTGGAAAGTCAGAGAGTAGATTTGGAGACTACAGAGACATCTCTAATCCTTATTCAACATCATATAACATTTGAAATTTCCTGTAAGGAAAACTGTTCATGCAGTGATTCCATGCTGTATGAGGCTAAATAAATCGGACAAAATGAGAATTATTGCCTTACAGGAATTTCACACCAAAATTTGCCTTATTCTAACTCTTCATACTCTATGGTCAGAGTATCATAGTAAAGTAATTTAACTCAAAATAATGTAACAGATAACTTCAGGTCTTTGAAATGAGAAAGTATAACTTCTGAAAAAAATAGGGGTTTTTCCAGTTTCCTTTCAAGAGTTTATATTAAAAAAGATTAGGGTATCACAAAGAAACTGGATATCATATTAATATTCCCATAGAACAATGGAATTACAGCACAACAATTTAAGTGGAACATTTTTAGAAGTGCATGAAGAAACACAAATAATTGACTTTTGTCTCATCCTTAAAGTGAAAGTGGGTTCTACAAGGGCCAAACCCAAAGAAAATTGAATCCAGTGTGAGATTTTTTTAATGCATTCAATGGTTTTTAATTCTAAATCTTTCCAGAACATCCAGTTTTTTCTCTTTTATGGTAATATTGGTAGAAAAACATTACTGCTTCTCTCAGTAGCTCGATCTAACAGTTATTTTCAAATAGCATTCATCCTTGTGCAATGTACCCAGAGCCTGAAATGTTACAAATCAAAGTTCAGTCTTGCTGTACAAATTTTGAAACTGTAAAATATTACAATTCAGAATGACCATTACTTAAGAAGACATTTCCCTACTTAAGAAGACATTTGCTTAAACTACAGTGAATTTATTATTCTCTCTGTGCAAATAATGCTACCCTTTCTACCATTTATGTGTTATAGTTGCATAGATGATATACTCTAGAAAGGTAACAATAAATAAAGAACAGTCCCTGAAACACAGAAATCTTACAGTCTATCAGAAAGAAACGTACAGTGAGATGCACATTGCTGAATAGTGAAACTCGCATTCATAGTTAATACTAGGTTTGTTTCAGTGGGATCAGGATGAGATATTTTTTTATCACAAGAGACTCAATTAGTTGTTTAAAGAAAGTAGGAATGAAATGAAGAAGCAGAAGATATAGCTTGACATAAGTGGTTTGATTTATGCTGTTGTTATATCTCATTTCAGTTAATTACTTATGCCTAAATGGAAAGTGAAAATCCATTTTTGTAATTTTGTTTGAAATTTTTGTCAGGGTTTCTCTCAGATACTGCTACAGCAGTGCTAACTGTATGTGTCTCTATTGGCTTTCCCCTAATAAATTGAATCTGTGAGTTTATTCAGTCAAATGTGCCAAGGAAGGTTACAAAAGGGTGGAATGGTTTCAGAGGTGACCGCATTTCCACCAGTTCTATGAATAAATAAGGCTGAATGTCCATTTTAGTGCCACAGCACTTAAGGCTACAGCATGAGTTTAGTCCCTTAGAAGACACAATGATATCCACTTTGCAGAGAAACTCAGTAAATGATCTAGCTTTGGAAGCTGGGAAAAATTCAGTTGGGATTCATCCCTTCTGGACCATCAAAGTCCATAATCATAAACCATATAGTGTGGAATTTATCACCTACCTGTAAATGTCTACAGTGTAAACATGTACATCTGAGCTAGTCATGCTTTTTATAGTCATTGGGGAGTAAAAGGCACTGCAAGGGCACAATTCATCTGACCTGCTATAGACATCTATTTTAAGATGAGATAAATTGTGCCCTAGAAATGCCAACTTCTCTTCATTGGCTGCAAAGGCAGTCTAAGACAACTTACTCAAATACAGATGGTTGTTTAAATCTCAGTCAAAATGCATGGGAAAACAAGACATTTATTCCTCAGCTACTGAATAGAATTTTAACTCTGAAAAAAGTGTTTTCCGTGCTTATGACACATCTGAAAAATAATGTGGCAATTTTGAATTCAGTAACGTTTTTGTAAAAAGCTGAGAGAACTGTGTATTTCTCAAGTGGGAACAAGCACACTTTCTATTACCTGTTTGGACGTCTGTTATATGGACACATGGACAGCGCACAGGTTTTGAGGCCTCTCTGCTGCCTTGTGCTTTCGTTGTGTGACTGTGTCATGGAGAATCAGCCTTGGGTACGTGCCAGGTAATGAAACTCAAGTGAGGGCATAAAGACCAGAGCTCAGACTTGCAGGTTGGAGTTATTGCCTTCAACTGAGACTTTCTAAAGCCTGAAACCTTGCCAGGAGACCAACCTTCCCTAACAGCGGTGAAACTCTCTGGCAACGACCACGTGGGCTCTATAGTGCTGGATGAAAGTAACCAGAGATTAAAGGATATGTGACCCAGTGCCTGTAGCCAGGCCATGGAAAGAAGGTGGTCTGGCTCTGCATTGCAGGTACGGGAGCTACGGCTCTCGTTTCAGGGAAGTGTAAGAGAGTTCTCAATCTCAGTGCATGGACCTGAACTTTCAAATCCACTAAGACTGAAGGTGTGTACATAATTATTCTTAGTATCTATATGTATGTATTACATACAAATGTATTGCTCCATTCCATTTTGCATATATATCTATCTAGGTCTAGTAAGTACATAATTGTGAGATGTATTATAGTAATATTAGCCAGAGTCAGGCTAGGGATATAATTTATTAGTCAGTACCCTTTTTTTTCAAAAGCAGTATAAAAAAAAATTAATCTAATATGTTCCCCTTCCTAATAATTTCAGTGTGTGATCTTCTCTTGTTGCTGCTGCTTGCCTGCATGAAGTCCCCAAAAGAAAGCAATGGAACCTCTGAAGCAATCTTGTTTTCTGTGTGCTCTCTCAGTCTGTTAGCTCTAAAACACCAAAAGAATGGAAGTGATTGGACTCAGAAACCTAGAATAATAGGCTTATAAGACATGCATATATAAAATTTTGTTTGCAATTTAAAAAAAACTTCTGCATTTCTGAATTGATTTCTCTATCCACTTTTCTTGATCCTCACCTCAGCTTTTCTTTTGCCCCACTTACCTTTTCATCCCTGCTTTATTAACTTCACAGTGTTTCCCTTCACATTTCATTCTGTTTAGCTTCTCCCAAAATTCATTTGGATTATTTTTCCAAGGATTACAGACATCAAACTCCAAGCTCTGAAGTGTTATGATGTGACTGCCATAATTCTCTTCTGTTTTTACTCCTGGCAACTGTCCTGTTCATTTAGATTGAGAGAACACACATTATTTTGGGCTCTAACAGTGCCCTCTGTAGCTGAATGAATTAATCTTTTTTTTTTGGGGGGGGGGCCTTAGACACTGAAGTAGTAGGTATGACCAGTAGTGCTAATGGTAGTAACGACACAAACTTCCAGGAGAAAGCTGGAAGCTTTTGCTCTTCAGCAAAATAAAAGTCATTGAAAGGATTTTAAGTACTATGCCTGAGCAATGTGTTTTTTCGTTGGCACTTGTCTATGCATCTTGAACTCCATGCTTGGCAATCAAGTATATAGTCTAGTTTCCAGCTGTAGGGGTCAAAATATTTATCACCAGGAGCTAAGCAAAGTACTATAGCATTTCAAAGCCAGCATAAGTGAGTTTGGAACAGACTGTGAAAAGACATTGTTATGTTAAATGGCCAAGGACTGTTTATGAGGGTTCCATGACCTTAGTTAAGTTTCATCTGCACATACAAATCAATTTGGTTTTGAACATTTTCAATTTCTGTATAGGTCCTTTCATAAAAATAATGTTGTGTTTATCAGCAAATTGAGAAGAGACAAAAGTTGGAAATGGCTGTGATAACGTTATCGGGTAGGAATACTTTGGTCAGTTCAGGAAATTGCAGGTGTGACAAATGTAGGTTTTGTTACTTTGTTGTTTCACATTATGCATGAGAAAGGCTCCTGATTTAAAAATCTAATAGAAACTTTTAAGGAATTAAAATGTTCTGTTTAATCCAAAATTATTTTTTCAATTTAACTTTTAACATTTTTTTAAAAAAAACATTGTTTTTAAATATTAGGTAAATTTCAAAAAGAATCATTGAATTTTGCCAAAAGTGTTAGGAAAATAAAACAATTTCAGTAACATCTGAGTGTCTTGTTTAGTTCTAAATACAAAATTTTAGATAATATTTTCATGTCATTTCAAAGCAATAGACATGTTTTATGTGAAATAAGTGGATGGGATAAAATAATGATTAATCTATAGCACTTGTTATCCACATGCCGTACTTCCCACATTCATAACAGAAAATATTTTTCTCAAGGTTGTGTGGGGAGGAGAGGAGAAGGAAAAGAAACAGCACAAGAGTTTCAAGATTAAAATAAGTTTTTTTAAATAATGCTTAGTTATTTTATTTACTGTAATAGGCAAGAATCAGCCTGTTCACATCAGGGTGCTAGCTCTCTTTCACACATAAATGCAGCTTCTTCAACTACTTCTCTGTACTTCAGGAACAAATTAAATGATGAATACAGTTTCTGTTAGGCAGAAACCCCAGGAAATTGGTAGTTATAGATTCTAGCAACTAGGCTGGTGGAGTGTTAATGATTAGTTATTTTTTACTCTGTATTACTCTGATAAAAAGTATTTTCTCCAGGATTAGTGGCTAAGGTAAGCATCTGTCTTTTTGTTTTCTTTTTGAAGTGTTATTGAAATTATAAAACCAAACTCCAGAAGAACTGCAAATTTAGTGGCTTTTTGCTGTTGTAATTTTATGTTGTATTTCTCTGGCAAATGCTTGTAGATAATTGCTGCATTTGTAGTTTTACAGGCAGGCTGAAAATATAGAGTACTATTGCTGAAGAAGGTATAACAAAAGATATAAGCAATAAATTACTGTGTTTCTTTCAAGCATGTAAAAGGCAATGCTTTTTCCAGTCGCTTTGCTCATTCAGCAGTTTTCCTGTGAACAAAAACATTTCTACACAGTCAAAAGTTTTCTTATTTTCTTATTTATTTTTGCACAATATATGCTGTAGTTTTTGAATCTCCAGTTCAGTGCCAGATTCCTGTTTGGGGAATGAGGAATGGCTTGCCATTTCTGCAGCTCTGACTTGCCTCCTCAGCAAGTTCTCAGGCATCCACCAGCAGAATCATATTACCAGAGGTCACTGAAGAGGCTGCTCCTGACAGCATGTATTATAACAGAGAGTCATCATTGTTGCAGCCATAATTTTTGTTAACATTACTCACAACCTGTAAATGCCAAGCGTAATTCAGACCCAAACCCTTTTCTCACTCTCCTCCCCATGACTACTTCCCTCATTTTCCTGCCAGCTTGCTTATCTCCAGGGTTTCTTTGAAATACTGACCTGCTAAATTAGAACAGCAAATGCAAGTAGATTTATTTAACTTTGAAAGCCTTGTTGGCAGAGTCTTTTCAGTTTTTTTGTGAAGTAACTTCTGCATTGGAAGAGCATCTTAATGTGATACTATTCTGTTCATTCCTTTTTATCACAAGCACAGCT
>JAVJGJ010000057.1:81111664-81132581 GCA_035590215.1 Microhierax caerulescens
GCTAAATTAGAACAGCAAATGCAAGTAGATTTATTTAACTTTGAAAGCCTTGTTGGCAGAGTCTTTTCAGTTTTTTTTCACTTCAGAAGTGAAGTAACTTCTGCATTGGAAGAGCATCTTAATGTGATACTATTCTGTTCATTCCTTTTTATCACAAGCACAGCTTTCTTTCCCATAAACTCCAGAGCTTTATTTCATTAATTGTCAATGTGATTACTTATTTTACTGCCTAATGAATGTTATCTGAAACATTTAGTGTGCTTTTCTGCCTGGTGCTCAAAATGTATTACAGTAAATGCTGAAAAAAATAATGTTTTGTATATTAGTACTTTCTTCTGAGTTGCATGAAAAAGTCTTGCTTTGCTAAGTGTATTTACGTTGTTCAGGAATGGTGAGAGGAAGACCCTTACCTACCTCAAAGGAGTATTCCTTGGGCATTTTGCTCATTGGCAGCAGCTAGTTCTGGCACCTTACTCCCAGTTCATCACTGTGTGAGACTCCCAGCTGTCACTGGGCACATCTATGTGGGTGTACTGGCTGCACTGCCCCTCCAGAGCAGCTCTGTCCTGGGAAGCCGGAGCAGAAGACAGCATGGCAGAGTGGAGCAGCGCTATGAAGCGCATTGGTATAGAGGGTTGGTTTACATGGGTAGGAAAGGATAAACACAAGGCACTCGCTCTATGCACTCTGAATTTACTGCAGAAAATCTGGCATCCATCGGGAAGACATGTAGGTACACACTAATGCAGACCTGTGGCCCAATTAATAGACTGGTACCTCTCTAAAGCGTTCAGTAACTTTCGTGTGGTACCACGAGAACGTACTGTTGAGCTGGCTCGTTTCTGGCAGATCAATGCATGGTTAAGAACAAACATGCATCTCTCTGCCCCTGCCTATGTAGAAATGGCAAAAGACGTCAGTGGGCTTCAAATCAATGATAGATTAAAGCTAAACCTCTCAGGTGAGACAGTGAAGTGTTCAGGATTGGTGAGCACTCAATGCCCCTTACCAAAATTGAACAACCAAATCCTAATTCAAAATGGAAAGCGTAAATAGTTAAGCCAAGCACAAAATAAAAGGTGCTGTCAGCTAGACCTTGAAGTAACTTACATTGTTAACCGCTTACCTTTACATGAAAATGTGTGAATTTCAGTGTTTTGTTTTCATGATGGTAAATTTGCCTTCACAAGCACATTTCTAGACTAGAAAGCCCAAATTATCCTTGAGATAAAAGCAGATGGCTGGATTTGATTCTAATAGCTGACTGAAAGCTTCCACCATGAATTATTTTTGGTTTAAAATGAAGGGATTTTTCCCAATCTCTTCAATGCTACTGCTACAGGCACTTCAAGTGTCTTGTTTTTGGACATAAACAATTCTACCTTTCATGAGGGCACAACTTCACTCTTCATCAGGTACATTAAGCTTCTGATGATGGGTTTTATAAATCACAAATTGCAGCATAATGTAACTTTTGACCTGAAGTGATTGTAATAATTAAAGCCTGGTCTTTTGACTGCATTATAGCATTAAATTTCCTGTAGCAGAAAAATATTTATCGAGGGCATAAAAAGCAAGGATAAACACTCAACCTTTTTGTCATTATAATTTAACTACTCTAGTCACTGAACCTGTCTGGTTCTATTTCTGTAAATACTACCCTATATGACCTACCTTGACCAATACATTTTACAAGCCAGAGCCATCCATTAAACTTGTGAAATGACTTTGCCAATACAGCTTGTACAAAAAGCCAATAAGTAAAAAATGGTTCTCCTATGGGCTGTCTTAGCATTTCTGGCCATGATTAATATAAGCAATTGTCTCAGTTTGACTCTTCAAGGAACTGATAACTAAACAGATATAATAATGCTAATGGAAGGCAAAAATAAGCTTGTATTTTACACCATTGCATGGAGCTCACATGCAAAATATGTTTGATATGTATCAGGTTTACTGTGTTACCAAAAGACGGGAAGGTGATGGCGCGGATACAATGAAAGTGCCAAATGCAAAATATGCTGGCAGTGCATGATACAAAAGTGATGATTTTTTTTGCCAAATATGATAAATAATGGTAGCCTAGTCTTTTTAGTTTTTGGTTTTGTTTTTTTCCAGTGGCTATGCCTCTACATATGAGCAGTAGCTCAGACAAATATAAAACCGGTCTGTCTTCAGAATTAGCTTAACCATTATTGTATTTGATAATTATACATAACAAACCAATATGAATACCGCAAACTCCATTGCCTAAAATTGTCCAAGCAATTCTGTGTTGCTCTACATTTTGAAAAGTCTCCCACTAGTCTTTCACAGCCTCAAAACTTTTTGGAAGGACACCTTTCATTAGCATTCAGATGATGTGGTGTTTGTGGGATGCTGCTGGCCACCATCAGCTTTGTTTAGACCTGTTATTAGAGAGAGATTTGTTCTTTTTAAAAAAATTAAGGATCATGGGAGAGACAAGGAGTCTAATAATTAAAACGGTCTCCAACAGAACATCATGCCTATTCCCTGCTAAAAATGGTCTTCCTATTATTAAATACAAACTATTCTGTCTTTCTAATCTAGAATTAATTTGTGCAATGTTTCTATTATTTATAATTTTCTGTGTCATCAGCTGCTCAGCAGATTAACAATACTTCCTTTCTTTCTGAGAGTAATTATAATGGGAGAGCTTTTTTATTCATCAGACTTTTTAATGAGGTTATTAATACTTACATCTCATTACATCTGTTGAATCATAATTTAATTTTTAGTTACTACATGCATTTGTGTTTTGTATATGTTCATGCTAATTATTGAAATTGTTTATATCACAGAGACTAAGAATAATTCATTTTAGACAAGAGAACAGTTATTGTGCCACTGTTTTCAGTAGAATTTATATATTACAGACATTTTGATCTTTTGGCTATCGATCAGAAAACTTTAATTGCTATTCCCTAAATTTAACATTATAGAACTCAATTCAAAACCTGTTGAAGTCAAGGGAGAAACTTCCACTGATTTCAATAGCTATTATGTCAGGTCATTAACATGTTTTGTTACTGCATCTCTTTATTTCTTAAGAAAAGCAAAATGTCTTTCAGTATTATTGGAAATGAAGGACAAAAAGGAACAGTGGATGGTAAGGATGCGTAGCTACTTCAAGTGGACTACTCTCAGAAGACGCACAACTTGTATTTGGCAAAGAGAAATGAAATGTGGCCTTTTATTTACCAAACCTGAAAGCCCATTCAGCAGAACAGCCACCAGGAAACCTGGAGAATACTTTGGCCTTGATCCAGCAAAGTACTCAGACAGGTTTATCTTTAAGCATGTGACTATTTCCGTTTGAGCCAATGGACAGCTCTACCCCATGTCTGGCTGTTTTCTGCCGGGGTGGATGAAGGGAGTAGGAAATTAATAGTGGGTTTATGATTACAGTCATGATCAGGGTCATGGTTAGGGCCAACCACTGGTCACAGGTGCAGCCCAATTTATGTCAATTCTAAATTTCTACTGCCTAAACTTGAAGACTTAATTGGACACTTCACTTCTTATAACACTGTGTTAAGCCATTGAAAGATCAAAACTGTATGGTCTGAAATAAAGAGGTGACTCGTCATGGGAATTATTTTCACTAACTTCAGCTATCTGGCATCTAGCCAGATGTTAGGCACAAGAGAAAAGCTCTTCTATGGGAATTCATATCACCTGTAATTATTTTGCTTTTGAATAGGATGAATTATTTTTTCGTATTTCCTAATTCTCTCCAGAAGTTACAAAGGAGGCTTAGAGAACTAGCTTACTATGGCATCATCAGTTTTTATATATCTAAAATTAGTGGAGATGATGAAGCTGAACATTATTTTATACCTTTAACAGGTGTTCCACTGGCCCACCTGAACCTGTAGTGAACTAAAAATGTGTTAAGCAATGAATTAGCTGCTGTGGGTATTTAATGAGTCCCATTTATCCATATTTACACACAATGCCAAATGATTGTTCATTTAAGTGCCTTTATTTGCATTACATGTACAGAATTCCTCTGTCTTCTCCCCACTAAAACCAAATATAAATGAATGCACAAATACCTAATGAATCTATGTGCAAACATGGTATTTAGCTTATGTGTAAAGTGATACCATTTTAAAAACATGGAGCTAGATAAGAAATCATTTCTTCAATGACAGGGGAAAACAAATTGAAGTGGATGATTATAGGTTTGTGATAACTCAAATGGCCATGAATGAACGCAGCCTGAAGGCAGACAAAGCCTTCTGTTGAAATCGATGCCATGAGAAAGCATGAAGAAGCAATACAATAAAAAAGATAAATTTGAATAAAAATTTACCAACTGTAAATGAATTGGAGGTAATGCCAAGGCAAGCTCCTTGATAAATAATGGAATCAGGCAGTCCTAGTGCCTTCTGTTCAAAACCACATAGCTTAAACTACATCCCAGATATCAAAACCAAATTGTATATGTTTGTAGTCATTTAACTAAAACTTTATAAATGACTAATTTCTTCCTTTGTAAACAGTTTCCTTGGTTTTAAGGTAGGTTACACACCAGTTTTTTAAGTTTATAATCTCTTACTCCAGTTTTCATTATTGATAAAATTGTCAACCACCAGCTAGCTATGCTGGCTGTGTCCCCTCCCAGCCTCATGCCCACCCACAGGCTATTTGCTGATGGAACAAAGTGAGAAATAGAGAAGGCATTGGCTCTGTGCAAGCACTGTGCAGTCACAGATAAAATATTGCTGTGTTATCAACACTGTTTCAGTCACATATGCAAAACACCGCACTGTATGGGCTGCTGTGAAGAAAATTAACTCTTTTCCAACCAGACCCAGTGTAGATTCTACCATTTAAGTTGGTTTTGACAGCTAGGTGTCCCATATTTGCTCTATTCTCTTGGTAGGTCTTATAAAAAAAAAGAGTAATTACAAGGTAAGATTATTTAATCTCCTAGGGAAATCTTCTGAAATTGTAATGTAGTAAGTTAGCTGTCTGAGAAGACAAGATTTAGAGCAGTACAGAAATGAGAAACTAAATAAAAAGGAAGGTCTACAAATAGGAATTATAGAAGAATAACAGTGATATTTTAATTAGAGCCATTATGGCCAGAAAATACATATTTTTATTAGTTCACTGTCTTGTCAGTGATGTTACGAAATTCTCTGCAAGTCATAGCTCAAGTTAGACCATCTCCTAGGCAATTTAGTTTATAAAGTAATATGTTACCTTAAAGTGAATGGAAAGCAAAGTCACAAATAATTAATCTGGTAGTACTGTAACTAGTGTTTGGATCAAAAAACTACCAGATAAGCTTTTAAATACTGTGCATTAAGTGATTGCTGTGGTTTTTAAATTATAATTTTATGCAAAATGGAAAGAAATTAACAAGCAGAGTAAAAGTCACAACCAAGTTAATAAGCAGAAGGTACTGAGGTTCCAACTCTCAACCCTTGGGTGTGTCTAATGCTAATTAGAGCTTCCTGATCCACACGTATGTATTTATAGCATCTAGGAACTCCAAAACTCATGTAGCATTTACTAGGAATTACAGTTCTGCAACCCTGTAATTTCTCTAAACAATTTCTGCCCTTGCCAGCTGCATGACAAAATTAAACTTGCCAGTTATAATTCTGCAATTGGCTTGACACTACTCAGTTTGTTTAAAGTGAATGTCCAGTTGGGTGATATCTTTTTATGAGAGAGTTGGTGGCTTCATCAGTATTTTAGTATGGAGACAAAATATGAATTGACAGAAATAATGAGGATCTTGGAGTCTCTTGCATTGTCAGTTGGGGAGGAAAGGTGATACTGCAAATCTCACTCATGCATAGTCTCATTTATTTTTACCGAATTGCCCTGTTAGAGTGTTTCTCCATATGTTTTTCTGGCACAGGAATAAAAAGTTCAGTGAATGTGAGCTCTGTAATTTTTCAATTAATTGACAGGAAGGCATTTTTTTTACCTGCAAGCAAATACAGATCTATTTATCTTCATATGGGGAAAAAAATTATACAGTCTATCTATCAGTCAGCCTAACAAGCTACATCCCACACCCTGACAGTGTTGTCACACTCCAAGTCTTTTGGGCTTCATTTTCAGTATTGCTCACTGACGTCACTCAGGTACTCCAGCTGTGCTCACCAGCAGCTGCTGCCATTCCCTTGCTGCTTGACTGCTCCCACATTTTGCTCTTCAGCACAAAGCGGGTCGCTTGTGCATGACATGACAAGGCAGACAAGGAGCGAGGAACCTTGTTGAGTCTGTCTACACAGAGTTTTGCAGACACCTAACCTTGAGCCTTATTTTTCACTCACTTGAGCCTGAGTGAATGGTATTGCTGTTGCTGAGCCTGAAGTGATATGTTGAACTCCAAAGTGTACTACCACTATATTACCCTGCATGGAGTTATCTCACATCTATCTAATAACAGTGCAGTTGACTTAAGGGGTTGAGAACTAGGATCTTACGTTGTCACTAGGAGATCCTGTTGATTACAGATATTTTCCCCCAAACACGAGTTGTTCCTTAACTGTGTGTAGCAGCCCAATGGAAAAACTTGTATTCCTTTCTCAAAGAGAGAATTCCCCAGTACAGGTGGAATGTGATGGAAAGATTGGCTTCTAAGGAACTTTCTGAGGAGAAGCCTATTTATAAAATTAGATATTTTTTTTTTTTTTGGTCTTGTTATTAAAATACTGCGGTTTACCTTTCAGTTTCATTCAGCAGACTGAAAAAAACATATTAAAGAAAAATAACAAGAAATATTTTCTGGCCGGAATAGCTTCTTTTCCCATGTTAGCATGTTTTAGTTGGTTTAAAGATAAACCAAGTGGAGAAAATTGTGTGACTGCCATTTAGAGTGACACATTTACAAAGGATTTTTGTGCTTGTCCAGCTGGTGCTTTTGGCTGTGACTATGTGTAAAGATCTCCTCTCTTTTCTGGGTTATATTCTACAATGTTTATGAACACATAACTTGATTTCCCAGTTGAAGAAAACGTAACATAAAATTCAAGTAAATAGATCATAAACTCCATGATGCAACAGTGAAGCATAGGTGCACACACACACACACACAAACTGGAAGGTAATTTAAAGGACCTTTCTTGGTTTATAGTATATCTTTTGTTCTTATAATGCTGCAGAGTTTAACAAGTATCATCCCCATATTGGATTCTTATTTGTTTGATCTTGTAAATTTGTCCAGAAAGGCTAGATTTGGCATTATCTTCTGCGCTGCCTTAGATTAGCTGCCTTTCTTCAAGACCAGTAGCGTCTTTACGTTCCAGAAATAAGAATGCTTAGAGGAAGAGACGGATTATTTATTCTGTGAGACTTTTTGAAGGGGTTTAACACAGAATCTGAGGAAAAGGATGTGGTAACTAGCACAGGGTAACAGAAACCCCTTTCACTCCTGTCCATTCTGATTATTTTCTGGTTTAGAGTCTAGAGTGGCCTATTATGGAAGAATTTCTCCCATCATGTTTTCAAATTTTGGCAGTTCTGCAAGAGAGAAAGGTAAGTTTCATCTTATCAGTCATAACCATTGAAATATAAGGTAAGTGGTTTTCAGACACCATTTTTCAGGGTTACTCCCAGGTGGGACGAGGTGGTAGGCAACTTCAGAGTTGTCTCCATCCCATAAGCCTTTAAGTGAATCTCCTGCCATGAACTGTAGAGGGCACCTCACACCACTGCCTTGGGGTAGGTGTGGATGCATGCCTTTTATGCAGCTAAAAGTGGAAAGGCTGATGCTCATCCAAGCTCTTCCTAATATTTCAGAACATCTAATTTTACACGTTGTTAAGACCCAGCAGATTTAGTAATCTACCCTGTAAGTGTACTTCTATGCAGACCCACTGCGGAGGAGACCTGTTTTTGACTCCCTGTTGTCAATCAGCCCTGCAGCTGGCAAGAGATCAGCATCAGCGTTATAACTGAAGTTCTTTGTGTATGCTCAGAAACAACGAGCTTTGGTGCATTAGCATATGATGCTCCCAGGTCAGTATCTTTAGGTATGTACTAAATGAGGGAAGTTTCAAGGATTCCACTTAAAGATAGGAAGATATGGCCAGTATCCTGCCACTGAAAGTCCTTGGACAGGACTAAGCAAAAGACACAAATATTTTGTCTTCTAATTGCATGAACTATTTTTGGTGCTATTTCATCTGAGGTTTTCATATAATCTAATAATCATTATTTCAGGCCCAAACCCTATGAAGGTAAATGCTGTGACAAACTGTTGTTCCTGTTTTCTCAATGGGAAAACTTCTAGGAAACAGTAAATTTTTATATTAACAGGAAAATAATAGTCAAATATTGGCCTTCTAATTCCTTCTTCTGTATTTAATCCAGTAAACCCTCATTGATTAAATTAGGAAGGAGCGAAGGGGAAGCCGACGGAGAAAAATAGGACACTTCCCAACATAAAACCTGCACATTTTTATTATGTATGTTTTTCAAAGTCAAAGGACAGCCTTTAGGGATCCTACTATAATGTTTTATTCTCTGAGGATAAGGTCCAAGGAAAAAATATTGCGAAATTCAGCATAGGCTACACTACCTTCCAGCAACCTTTCTGTGCAAAGTGACTAGATTACTTGACTGTCTCTAAGGATCCTGAGAATTAATTAAATCTCACTTGGCTCTTTGAAGGAATAAAGCATGGGCTCCTTACATAGTTAATGCTGTAACTGTTTCCTTTAAAAGCATTTTATGGGTTTCTGTGTCCCTTTCTGATGGTGCATCATAAATGCCAGCTGTTCTGGGTGTAGGAAGTGGCACTGATGTGGGGATAGAAGAACATTGTTTCAATGACTTTAAAGTTCATTCCTATACTGACAGCAATGCTGGGGATTTGGTAAGTGCTCTAAATTAGAACTGTTTGGCACTGGAATACTGTAGTATAAAAGTTGCCGTTAAGGGGATTTGATGTAATTTTGTACTTAACCATGTGTCTGGGTTTGATTATGATTCAAAGCACTGGAAGTGCAGCAATCAATATCCTTGTGTTTTACCACTCACAAGCCCCTCAATGCTGTAAAACTTAACAGATCAAGCTTTTATTTGCAGGGAATTTGTTTGTTTGCAGTTTGTTTGTTTGTTTTCAACTCTAAGTCTCACTTTTCTGCTTCATCATTTGAGCTAAATAGCCTGAAAAGATTCTTTTGAGATCATTGTCTTCATTGCTGTCATTAACAATTGAAGAAACATGCAGGAAATGAGGTGTGCCCCTCTGGGGTAGTGGACATATCAGTGCCTGAAATAGTAAATCTTCTAAAGAGACTTATGCTAAGGGACCTTTTCTCCTCGTTTCAGTTTTTACTAGTGATGCTGTTGTATCACCCACCACCATGTTGTACAATACCTTTGTTTCTATTTTTGTGTCTTCTCATGTCACTCCTTCCAGCCTCTTGAAATTCCTGTACTAGTTTGTATTAAACGTCACCTTCTTTGATGGCAAGGATCACCCTTTTTCCCATGTGTACATACCATGCTTAGCACAAAGGAATCTTAAAAATAAATAGATGCACACAGGTGTTACTGTAACACAAGTAATAACAGCCTTTTGGGTTTTCTACTAAGCCTCTTTCTCAGTAAAATATTTGAATCTGTATGAGATGAATTTTTATTGCTCCTTTTTCTTCTGATGTCCTTAGGAGAATAAAAATTGCTTTCCTTCTGTGCAACAGTTGGGGACAACATACATTTTTATTTTTTTTCCTGGACTGCTGATAGGGTAAATAATTTTCTGAAAGCAGGTTTATACTGTAGTAGATGAAGCATAGACATACCCAGACTAACTGAATTACATTTGATTAAGACAGGGGTCCTCAAACTTTTTAACCAGGGGGCCGACATGTGGATTAAGTGACAGGCAGTCATCTGTGGCTGCTTGGTTTCATCCCCCCCTCCAATCCTGGGTAGGGAGGTTCTGTAAATACCGGGGGGCTGGATTGAGGACCCTGGGGGGCTGTATCCAGCCTGCAGGCTGTAGTTTGAGGACCCCTCGATTAAGATATGGATCTTCACATCATAGCAGATGAAAAGTGCCTATGTAAGAACTGCAAAACACTGTTCATTAGCTGGCAAATATCATAGTATAAGCTATTTCCCTATGATAATACATGGCTTATTTTTTAAAGAAAGATGTAAATAGATTTGATAGAGAAGTAACAATTGAAAAGTTATTTCTTATAATTTATTAAAGAATTACTTTTGTTAACTCTAGAGAATGCATGGATACTTATTCACAGAGCTGTATTTCCAGTTAATATTTAGTTGGTCATCAGTAACACAACAAAAAAATGAATTTGCTTTTCAAGTAAAAGGACAGAAAAAATGCTCAGATTCTCCAGCAAAGCTATAATTCATTTTTATTTTCTGAGAAGGAAGCTTAAAGAAATCAGATAGGATTATACAAAGGATAGTAATTAGGACTTACTAAATCTGTCCTGTAGAACTATTAAAGATTCCCAGAAAAATACCAGCTATTTGTTTTAAGTGGGAGAAAGCAATTACTGCTCCTTCATGGGGGCAGTTTGGGGGCTGAAGCTTATGTATTTCTTTATTGCATTTCTAATAAACCAAGCTGAAATTAGTGCAAATACACTGTTTGACATTTTGGTGTTCTGTGGCAAATGATGAACGGCAAGCTCAGGCCTACCATTGCTGCTGTCATGGGACAGGTAGTGAAGGGACAGGTTCCAGCTGTGACAGAGAGCACTCTGAGAGCAGATATGCCTCTGCAGTGCTATGTTATCACACTAGGTATAGTCTTGAAACTAGAAGCTTCTTGGAAGGTCATTTGTGGTACATTAATGTTCAGAAGGGCTCTGCTGGTTATCTATGGCCTTAGAAATAACTTGCAGGCCTGAAATATCCATTCACGTGAATGTGTCCAGCATTGGTTCTACTACATTTCAGTGCTAGAAAGAAAAACATCCAGGCCGTATATTAGTTCAGATGTTCTGCAGTGGTAGAAGAGTACCTAATTGCACTGTGTGGGAGACACCTCTGTGTCTGATAGATCAAGTTCTCTATCTATCACACTCTGATAGAGTTCAGTCCTCTATCCTCCTTTCTCCTTACTAAATGCTGCTTCTTCCCTAAGAAGATTTGTTTGGAATGCTCATTTTAGTTATACGGTATCTTCTTCCTTTTTTTTTTTTTTTTTTTTTTTTTAAGGGATTTTTTTTTTATAAAGATTACTAGCTAGTTCTTAAAAGGACACTGAAAATTTTTAGTTACTGCTCTGATTCCAATCACTGTAATTGCTTTTAATAGTGTACAGCAAATCTAGTAAATGCATTTATTTCTGCTTCCCTCATGTGAGGTAAGTTATGGGTTGTCTAGAAAATTGTATGGCCAGTGGCCAGGTATGACTATATTAGAAGGAGAAAAAAGAGGGAAATGCACCAAGCAAACATTTCTACCATAGTTAGAGATTTGATGAGATACCTGAATGATAAAAAATTACTGTTAAAAAGTAACACCAATAAATAGACCCACACTGATTTAAAATCAAAACCACCCTGATTTACATTTTGGGTAAACATAAAGCTTGAGGAAGTTTTAAAAAAAGGTGTCAAATATTGACTGTTTTAATTTTAAATTAAACATCTCAAGTACAAAATCCCTTTATAGAAAATACAGAAATATGTTTGTCAGAGCAGGAATATCAGTATGTCAAGGAGGTGAGAAATGAAGACTGTCAACATAAACTTGACAACTGCTGTTTTGACCTGGCTTGTTCATGACAGCCAGAAAATACTATATGCACTCAGCTGAGGGAAACAGAGGAAAGCATGTCCATGAGAAACTCAACACAAGAGATACCCTGAACCTAATATGAATCATAACATATTATCCTTCATCTTGAAATGGAATGTTTCAAGAATGTTTCACCTTACTGTGAAGCTGATTCCCTTTGGCTGTGCAAGACCTTTAACTTCTGTATGTCCACAAATTACATGTCTCTCAGATGATTTGATAAGAGAAATCACATTGAATAATAAAAAAAAAATCCATCCCTTACTATACACAAAAGCAACTATTTCATGCTAATATATATTATATTTTATCTACTGATTTTCTGCTTTAAATCCACTTCCTACACGACGTGTATTCTCAGGGAAACATTCCTTTTCAGGATGAGTTTGTAGTTTGTGAAGAGGAACTTCCCTGTAAAATTTTTGGAGTGCTTCTGGAGGTTATTAAATGTATGCCTACCTTTAGTTTTACCAAAATTATCTGTTTGATTTAATTATTCTGCTGTGCAAATTCATGATTAAAAATATCTTGAGAATGGAGAAAAGGATTTAAATATCAATTGGAAAGTAGAATAAGTATGTGCACGACTATAAATTTGCTCCTATCTCCTGAGAAAATGATGGGTTTAACTTGATGGGGGAGTGATACTTTGGGTGGGGATGTTTACAGATCTCAAGTAGTTAGCCTTACCAGCTAACTGAAATAAAAGCTGTAGAGAGTAAAATGTAAATTTTCAGATCTGAAGAACTAAAGGATAATGATTAGCTCTTCACTGTATGGATATGCTTTAGCATGGACTATTTCCAAAGCCTCCAAAGTTCAGAGGAAATCATTGAGCATTCTATATTTGAACACAGGAAAGTTTTCTAGTGTGGAGGTTTTTTTGTGTGTTTTTGTTTTTCAACACAGGATTGAGGGCGGTATGATGCTAAGAACTGCATGGTATGGTATGGCATGATAGGTAAGAGCAAAATTTAGAGTGCTGCAAGGGAGAATTAGATATGCAATTCATAAAGGTGCCAAATCTCTTTACAGTCTTACTCCTAAAAATTTACTCCTTGTTTTCTGAGATGCCTTCACTACCAAAGAAGCTGCATTAATGGTTTGAAACACAATATTAAAAAATCATTATGAAGCTGAAAAGTGAAGTGTTAGGAAAGTATAAATCTGTAAAAAAATTTGGAGCTAAAGAAAGTAACTTAAAAAATAATAATCAGGCAATTTTTTCACATTTCTGTTGCTGTTCTAAAACTGAAATTAGATGGAGGTTACAGCCTGTGCAATATCGCTTGTAATATACGCTCATCTTTGCTTGTATACACTGTACCAGACCATACTTGTGTACCACATTCTGTCTTTCAGCCTATTTCTCCTTAGAAATCCTTCAGAACAATGTAGGTAAAACTGCTGACCAAAGAGTGGTGCCTGCAAATGTTTGTGGTATTTTTATGTTAGTTACTTCATTTCCACAGAAAAATCTTCAGTGGTGATCCATACAGAAGCAAGAGCAAACATTAAAATTGAGGAAATATTTTTTCCTCCTCTTTTTTGTTCTTTCTTTTGACTAGAGGTGTTAAAAAAAAAAAAAGAACTGTTCTTTAGTAGCTTGGTACGGGGGAAAACTGGAGATTTGATTTCTCTTACAGTTTCTGTGGAACTTATTTTGGTTAATTTTGATTAGCAGTAGTTGGGAGTCAAGTCCATGTCAGTGTCTTTGGCTTTCAGTGTAACTGCTGGAGAAAGAGAAGCGCTATCAGATCACAGTATCATGGTGTCAAAACACTGGCTGAGAATAGTTACACCCATTCTGCTGTGTGCTTATCTCTCTGTATTGGCAAAGATAACTGGCTTGAGCAAGATACCTAACTCTCAGGTGACAGGCTGAGTGAGGTGCATCATGTAATATACAGTGAATGAGAGTCACTTAGGCTGTATTTAGACTGTGTATGAGAGAGGACTGACATGGCTGTTGTAACAACGAAGCAAGCAAATAGAGATTTGAAAACTGTAAATAATACTGTGGGCTTCCACATCCAGACTTCTGTATAGTAAATGAGTTCAGACGCCTAACTTAGGACTTTCAAATAGGCAGTTTGCAACTGTTTTTCTGACTAGGTTACACAATGTAGGTATCAAGTGCTCTGAATTCCTGATAATTTTCCTGAACACAAAAGCTGTGACAAATTCATAATAGGGAGTCAGACAATTACCTTTGCAATGGTTAGAGAGAGTTACTAGTACCTTAAATCCTGATGATATACTATTTGTTCAGGTGCTTCTTTGTCAGTAAACAATACAGCATGCAAAATTTCATTCAGGCATTTGGAAGAAAACAAATAAAGGAGCCTGATAAGATTGCTTTACAATAAAGTATTAAAAATATTTCTGATCTTGGCACATAGCTGAGTCAGTGTGACACAGGTCTAGTCATCTGAATTTCTTATAAATGTAAACAGAAACTGAACCAAATGCAAATATTCATATTTCATATGCATCTAAGAACTTCCCTGTTCTACACGTGTAGTATTATATAATTTACAGCAGGGTTGCAGAGAAGATATTGGTATTACATGGGTTGTTTTAAATCTACTGGTATCTCTGTTGTCTTCAGGAGAGGATCTTGTCTTTTTGCTTTTCTTCCACTGAACAAACATTATTATTCTGTTACTACCTCTTAGTTCTCTGCATCCTAGTACTGTCTTTCCTTCTCCTGTATGTCTTCAGCCTAATTCAGTAACGTATTGCCATGCTTGCGTTATTAACAGGAACCAGAGAGACTCATAACTGTAGTTAGAGGACTCAACAAAAGATGTTGGTTTTTTTTTTTGCTTTAGTAAAGAGAAGCTTATTTAAGAGTAGTAACCCTGTAATATTAGTCAAGACTTTCTAAGGAATTATTTTCACTCATGCCCAATCCTCACTCTGCAGAATGTACATAGTTTTGTTACTCCAAAACCATGTTCTCTGTAGCCAAAATGTTACTTTCAAGCCCACACGCTTCATATGCTTCTTAATGATTCATTTGTTCCAATGTTATCTGTGTTGGTAATGGACCTGCCATCTGGTTCAGCATGTTAGGTCTTTGCTGCCAAATCATTCCACATGTGCTTGTTGACTTGTTCTATTTCACATGTCCTGCTCTATCCTTTCCTCCCAGCTATGCTTTCTCCCAGACTTTTGTGTCTTTCCTGCATTATTTCCTGCCGTGAGGAACTCCACTGGGCTCTGGCTTGGGCTGTACTTTGGTGACTGTTGTGTTACACAGTTGTGAGCAATTAACGTTCTCATACAAAGGAAACTGGCCTCTGTCAAACTCCTGGGCCATGAGCACCCGCTGAACGGTGAAAGCATCACAACTTAATTCACAAAAAGTGAATACAATATGACAATTGGAATCAATATGTAGCTGTAGCTAATCAGTATATCTGTTTTTTTTTAAAAACAGTGTATTTTGAAATGAATAGTTTTCAGAATATATGTGTGAGGAGCTGTGTTCTTTCTGATTCCTTTGAAGAAAAATGATGGTTTGTTTCTTTTATTATGTTGGATTTTTACAAAAGGTCTGACCTTGCAAGTTGCCTATAGCAGCGAATTCCTGGCCTCACGTGGAGACACGCTAACATCAGTGCGCCTCTGGCAGAAGCCTACCTACTTGATTTAGCACAGAAGGGCTCAGCATCATAAAATCTTCAAGCCAAGATTTGTGCTTTTTACTTCCTTTAATAAAGAACCAAGCATATAAATTGTCCTGAATAGATAATAATGTCAATAACTGCGGAGGATTTTCATGAACAAATCCTGCCTTTCCATTTTTAAAAATGTCACATCTGGCACAACGTTATAGGTAGTAAAGGTTTGATTGAACATGCTAATCTGAGCAGACTATGTTTGAGGGGATAGATTGTCTTTGTATATAGTTCTCCACTTTGCCTAGCATTGTCTCTCCATATATATTAAACAAGCATTCTCTTTTCCCTCCTTATCTCTTTAATATCACACAGATTGCTAAAATAAATCTCAAATGTTCCTCTATTACATCTCATTTACATTCATTCTTGACAGATTTCTCACTGTTTTCAGAACTGTCAATGTAATGAGAATGATGTGAGTCATGAGAAACTGGAATAGAAGATAAAGGCAAAACTATAAAGAAAACAAAAAAGAGAAAAAGCGGGGATGGGAGGTGGGGGATCTGGTTAGAGATATAAAAGATACATAAAAGTGCTAAATTCATGCAAATAAGACTCAATAGAGCAGATGAACTAAAAATGTCAATGGGTAATTCCTTGTTGTTCATACGTACCCAGAGCTGAAAGCTAAATAAATCCACAGCAGGCAGAGATGAATGTCTGTTCATTGATGGCAGGTATCTGTGCAGCTGTGTTCACAAAAGACACGGCTGCACGCTTGCTAGTGTTTGCCTGTGCTGGCATAGAGCAAGCTGCAGGAAAACCAGCAAAATGGCTGGTGCACATGTGGGATTTTCATTTAAGCAGTTCATGGAGCAATGAAAATCAGTGCTGCTTTACAGAAAGATATTTCAACATCTTTTTCTCATACAGAATTTTTTTAGAATATCCTAACATTTAACAAGAAGTATCCAAAAAGGATGAATACTGTGAAGAGAATATAAAACTGCATCTTGTCCAGAATGATCATACACTTAATTATTTTTTTTTCATCTGACAATATATATATATATTTGTGTCCTGGGAGCTGATCTGGTTTGTGGAAACTTTCTTATAATGATCAGTGAAATACTCTAGAGGCAAAAATATCTCTTATCTCCTATTCCCATGGTAAGCATCTTGTAAGTGCCATGTGCCATGCCAACAGTGCCAGAGGAACTGCAGTTGCCTCTAGTCTCCAGCTGATGTTACATTGGCCATACCAGCTTAAATCAAAAGCCTATATAGCCTAGCATCCTGCCTTTGATGGGAACAAATAGCAGATGCCTTGGAAAGAATGTAAGAATAGAATATAGGTAACCATGGGGCCCTACTGAACACCATAAAGGTGGAGGTCAGGAGTACCAAATGTATTAGTTTTGTCTTTTTAATGACTTGCTGGATTGCTTTTCCACAAATTCACCTGTGACTGGTGCGCACCTCAGTTGATACGCATATCATTGGGCTGGAGTCTGGTTCAAATGATGTTAAGAGATTCTTGATCAACCACAATTCATTTGGTAGGTTAGAAGAACCTAGAACACTAAGCAGGGCTTTTTTATTCCCAGATAACACAATCTAGGAAACCTTATCTCCATTTAGTCTTCTGAACAATGCTGTTCTGTGCACAAATCTGTTAGCCATTTAAGTATATCTGTCCCTTACTGGCTCCTAAATGTCACACTAAGAATTGTGATTAACTTACAACAAGGAAACTATTTTGATGTTCCTCAGGTCTGTTTAATTTCTATTTATTCAAAGGTAATTAACATCTCTTCAAAACTATAATTTTAGTATTTGATAATTTTTTTCTTTTTGCTGAGAGATCTTAACATTTTCAGAAAAATAAGCCCCAAGCCATTCTTCTCCGGGGACCATTGGTAATTTAAAGAGGCACTTGCCTCTTTAACCTCATCCTGTGAAAACTGATCCAACAGAGCAGTGGAATCCTTAACTAGAACTCCAGGGAGCTGGATGTTATCCAAACAAGTCTTATTCTGGGCAACATCAATATTTGTTATATTAAAAGCTTTTCTCAAATAACATAATAAGGGAATGAACATATATAGGTTTTGGGGTAATACTGTATTTTCATTATTGTATTATTATTGTATCTTAACAGCTAACTTACTTGCCATAAAGTTTAAAACATAGTAACAGAATTTGGAGATATAAGCAGACCTGATTTTTTTAAGTATATGCTTCAAAGATCATCTACTATGAAGCATCTTTATTAATGTCTGCATTACTTGTCTACCCCCTTTACAAATCAGATTAATCCTACTGAGTGCCAAATGTGAACTTTAAATTGCATTTTCTGTTCTCCATATGTGCCCAGCACTGATGTTGCTGCATGGTGTCCTTGATCAGTCGGAGTGCCTATCTTTAGATAAGCCATGCTGCTGAAGTGTAAAAAATATATAGTGTCATTTTGCTAGGATTATTCCCAGAATAATATCGCTGCTGACATTGACCATGGAAACCGATTCTAACAGGATAAGTTTACACTGTTGTTGGCATATTTGCAGCTGTTTAATAAAAACCAAGTTAAAACAAGCATAAGATGTAAAACCTGACTGTTCTGCTTTTTGCAGGGTGCCATGACATAAGAGAAAGAAAGTAGATATCCCATTTTGTTCCAAAGATACTAAAGTTACTAGAACTTTTGTTCTAGTAATATTTCATTAATGACATGGAACAGTTCAAGCAATGCAAATGATAGCACAGTCTCCCATTTTATTTTTAGCCTTAAAATATTGTAGTAATAAAACCTGTCATAATAATTTCTAACACCGGATCATAGATAACAGACACAAAAAAGGCTTTAGAAAAATGAGATGATCTGGTCTTCTCTTGAGGCCTATTGTGGAGACTCATTTTTGAGGCTAGTTTCATTTTTTTTTTTTTTTTTTGTCTCAAGAAAGGCAAATTTTCCTATCATACATATTTCTCTGATCTGTTGTTATTTTTTTTTATTATTTCTGTGTGCCATGTTCCAGATTAATGAATTTGGTTCCAAGGAAACAAACTGGACTTGGACCAAAATTGTTTCAATATTTCATCCAGAACTGGAACTGTCCCTGAAATTTTTGCTGACCTCTAATTGAGACCAAAGAAGAACATATTCAGTCACAGACGAAATTAAGTTCTAACTAAACATGCAAGGTTCTAGTTTAACTTCTTGTTCAGTATTTTTCCTTCAGCTAGTGCTCACTAAGCTTACTTAAATAAATGTTATACAAGAGAGATCAGTGGCAAAGGTTATAAAGGCTATAAAATGAGTTACTAGGAAGTCACGTGTTGTGAGTTTGTAACACATCAGCAATGAGATGGCAGATGTAAGTTCTTGCAGCAGAGAAACGTTGAGGTAGTTTGATATCAAACAACGGTTCGATAAGCTGTCCCATGCTCACCATAGTGCTGGACCACCCCGACCACTACTGTAGACCAGCTGACAGAGCACTTGCTCACAGCATAGCTCACCTGACGGCTGTGTCATTCACTTGCCCACCTCCTAAAGCACCACTCCCTCAACGTCTTGTTAGCAATGTGAGAAAGCTAGGGAAAAACTATGCCGGACTGAAAACTATTAATTTATAGGCATTTGGCTGTCTAAAATTTTTATCTTATAAAAATGTTTCATTTTATTCTCCTACGCTGAATTCAATATCTAAAGTATTGTGACTGATTGTTGGATGCTGTGTTATGGAAAAGAATCCAGTCCCTCAAACCCTAATGCAATAAAATGCAATAGAACATTTCTTAGGAAGGGGGATTGTCATCTTTAAAGCTACATCTTTATTGCCTATTTGCTAAGTAATCTAAAATCATTAGATCTTCTTAGTACTACCCTAAATGGTGGATAAAGAAAGCTGTTTTCTTAGAAAAGTTCTGTGTGAGACAAGGGCATGCTGATAAAATTTATGATTGGGTGGAAAGGATAATGCTGACCATGATAGAAGCTTTTTTGTTTTAAAAGCAGCTCTACAGAAGATTTTGATAACTATTTTCCTGTGACTTATAGTAAAAGCAGAGGCATCAATCACTTGACAAAATTACTCCCTCTACTTTTGTTTTCCTACCTTATTCCATAGCATCTTGTAGATAGAATACATCAGCAAATCAAAACAGCCTTTGTGGTTCCCACTGCAATTTGGGGAGGGACTGCAGAAACCCAAGTTCTCTTATGCTGTTCTAACTTATACTGTCTGCACTGAATAACTTATTTCAAAGAAACTTATGTCCAGAATAATTCCTGAGCACTACAGGCTACAATGAGTATGTGTAAATTGACCTGATGAAGAAATTTTTTCATCAGTCCTGGTTTTATCAGAGATAAAAAACCTGGAAATATGGTAGATTAGTAGAAGAATTTTAAGCAGCTCTTGTGTTAGTGAGGTGGAAGATAATTTGAAGGTGGTCTTATTTTGCATAATAGCATTTACAATAACTGTTTTTTCAAAGTAATTTGTTTTCTTGAACACATTATTCTGCTTGACTTAAATAGAAACTTCATTATTGAAATGTGAACAATATTGCAGTCTAGGTAAAACTAAAACCTTTGGGTTATATATTTTTAACCAGAGAATACAAATAAAACCAGCATTTTAGAAGTTTGTCACAGAAGTGTTTTCATAAATTTGTAAGCAGGTTAGGAACAAAACCTGAGACTCCAAGTTAACCTTTGGTGAGAAAATTTGAAGCAGTCTTTCATGATTGTTGTTGCTCTGCAAAATCTAACAAGGTAACAGAAAACATAACAAACATAACAAAACATAACACAACAAACATAGCATAACAAACATAACATAAAAGCAACCGTCTATTTTGAAACAGAGCACAACATGAAGTATTATATAGCTCTGGGAAAAGGTACGAGGACCTCATCTAACATAATCTGGCCAGTGGTGCAAGCATCAAAAAATACATATAGCATAGACAAAAAGATGTTGATGGCTTTGGTGAATTCCTTCCTATAATTTTTGTGGCAGAAGGTAAATGGACTGTTCATCTGAGGACAAATTGGACATTCATTATTTTCATATGGAAAAGGTAAGTACACAGGTATTGCAGCAAGCACTAACACTGGAAAATATAAAAACCTAGTAAAAAGGCAAAGAGATAAAATCTGGGATTGAGGAGAATGAGCTAACCCTAAAAAAAGAAAAAGCAAAGTAGGCATGTAGTTCATGAAGGTGACTTCAGTAAAAGGAGTTGTAAGATGAGGAAAAAGCCTGATGGTGCCTTTCATAGAATCATAGAAACATTTAGGTTTTCAAAGACCTTTGAGATCAACAAGTTCAAACATTAATGCAGGACTGCCAAGTCCATCACTAAACCATGTCCCTAAGCACCGCAACTATGCATGTTTTAAATACCTCCAAGGATGATGATTCCACCACTTCCCTGGGCAGCCTGTTCCAATGCGTGACCACCCTTTCAGTGAAGAAATTTTTCCTAATATCCAA